>JAVUPR010000312.1:7413090-8616620 GCA_036785695.1 Gentiana straminea | reverse complement strand
CCTCGTGAGCGAGTGAAATGTATTGTAGGACACATGTATTATGTCATTCTATCCAACGCATGATGAATTCCTTGACCAAATTCTGTCTTCAGTGCCCTCTAATTCATGGCCACCAGACCTCTCTTCCGTTACCAGCAGCAACAACGCCGGAACTTCTACTAATAAGCCCCACCCGGCTCAGGCTCCTTGGGACAATTTGTCTCAGACCCATCTCGGCGGTGCTTCTTCTCTTGAAGACCGCCGACGACTAATTCGTTGGCTTCAAAGCTCCGTCAACACCAGATCGGAAGCTCTAAAGCTTTGATGTTTTAGCAACAGTTAATGCTCTCTTCAGGTCCAACGCCGTGAGAGAATAGGGGTATATTCGTCCGGTGGAATTTATTTGTCCTTAATGCAACTAAAAAATTGAAGCAGGATTAGCATTTAATTAAGGGAGGAAAAGTGGACTATAAACTAATTTTTTCAAAAAAATATTGCAATTCTGAAATCTTTTTCCCTAAACAATTTGAAATTGAAAATAGAAATAAGGGTTTCATACATTTAAAATAAAATAACTAAAATTCAACAACATTGTTTTCAATGTATAATGAATGAATTACACCTTAAATTTGTCGTGCCTTCATGCCTTGATTTATACGCAAACAATATTAATGTATTTTGTAACGATATGATTGTGCTAGTGAGATACTTGTGGCAAAATGAGTTAGAATGATAAACATTAGGTACATTAAGATAGATCTTATCACGTGGTTTCAAAAATGTAAATATATACGGCCTGTCTCAATGGAATAAATCAAGCTTTTCCACATTTCAATTTCTTCTTATTTTTTCATGGTATCAGAACTCCAGGCTTCTTTTTCGGTTTCAAACTATCGAGAATAATATTGAGTCTAGTTAAATATCAGTATAGTAGTAGTTCAGTTTTATTTGTTGATGTTTCGTCGTCCAACTTCTTTATCGTTCGTATTGCTTTTCCTCTTTTTAATTATTTTTCTCCCCCTTATTCTCCGGTCAATTTTAACACACACACACACACCCCACCCTACCCCCACCCCCGCCCATTGCTGTACCCCAACTCTTCTTCTCTTTCTCCTTCACCTCTCTGCTTCTGACCTTGCCAGCTGCTGGGATCGCTCAACGACGCCGTTATGCTCACATCCGACACCATTTATTTCTCAGCACAGATCATGACATCTAGATCTGGTACGTGGCTCCTAGGAGTCATTGTAGTAGAACACATGATTTAACATGGTTTCCGGCGTTGTGCCGACTACTCCACGGGCATAAAAAGTTATTTTATTAACACTGAATTTTAGACGGATTACACACTTTACAATGATCAATACAGTTGGTATTTATAAGCATATATCCCTAAACCCTAGCCGCCAAGAATCTTTGTCGGATTGCCATAAATGCCCTAGATGTTGTATCCCTCAGCTGATCCCAACTCAGCTGATCATTGCATAGATGTAGAACTCTGCTGCACCCAAAACCTTAAGCCACTCAAGCAGTGTCCGCCGACACTAGAAGAAACTCGGCGGACTTCCTACCGTCCTTCACGTACTTGGATACACTTCTACAACATACCATCACTCTGCTGACTATCAGATTAGTTGCACCAAATATAGAGTTTAAGTCACTTTGCTGACAAATCTCCACCTTGACTTGAACTCTCATTCACAACAACCGTATTGTATAAACGATGTACTTGTACCAGATGCATTCGTCAATGCCAGATGTACTGTACTAGATTACTCCACAGAATCCACTCAGCCGACCTGCCCTCTGCTGGGCTTCCAAAATTCCAGATTATAAGCTTTGAATGTTTAGCAAGTCCATACACAACTGAAACTTGCACTGCTGAACTGGTTTAGTGAACATATCAGCAGGGTTCTCCTTGGTGTTGATCTTCTTCACTACAACCTTCTTCTCATTTCTCAGAAAATGATCTCTCACATCAATATTCTTGGTTCTCTCATGATGAACCTAATCCTTAGCTAGACAAATTGCACTCAAACTGTCACAATAAATCTTTGCTTGATCCTGATGTAGCCCCAAATCATTGACTAGTCCCTTCAATCAGATACCCTCATTGGCTGCTTCAGTAAGAGCAATATATTTAGCTTCAGAAGTTGATAAAGCCACTTGAAGAGTTGCTTTCCAGCTGACAACTGAATTCCCTAATGTGAAAATATAACCAGTCATTGATTTTCTACTATCCACATCACCTGCATAATCAGCATCATAGTTTCCTGTGATCAGACCTTGAGTATCACCTCCATAAATGAGACCAACATCAGCTGTACCCCTAAGGTACCTGAACATTCTTTTCATAGCTTTCCAGTGTCCCTTTCCAGGTTGTGCCATGAACTTGCTGACAACACTGACTGCCTGAGCCAAATTAGGCCTAGTGCACACCATGGCATACATCAGACTACCAACTTCACTAGCATAGGGAACTTTTGACATATACTCATTCTCCTCTACTGATTGTGAAGCATAAACAGACAAAAGAACATTAGATGCCATAAGAGTATCTATTGGTTTTGTAGCAGACATGCCAAATCTGGCCAATATCTTCTGTATATAACCCTACTGAGACAATAAAAACTTTTTTTTGACTCCTATCTCTCCAGATCCCCATCCTCAAAATCTTTTTGCCTGCACCCAAATCTTTAATTTTGAACTCGGCACTGAGAAGGTTCTTTAGATTTTAAACATCAGACTTCTTTTCAGCAGCTATCAATATATCATCCACATACAGGACAAGATAGATATGTGATCCATCTCTCAGCTGACTGATCGTGATACATACAACAGTCATATGGACACCTGTTATAACCCAACTGGATCATATAACTGTCAAACCTTTTATACCACTGTCTAAGAGCCTGTTTCAGTCTATATAAGGACCTTTTTAAATTTCACACAAAACCTTCCTTGCCAGGAACTTGAAATCCCTCTGGCTGAGTCATGTATATCTCCTTATCTACCTCACCATGTAGAAAAGATGTCTTCACATCTAACTGCTCAAGTTCAAAATCCTGCTGTGCCACTATTGCGAGCAACACTCTGACTGAAGTGTGTCTGACCACTAGTGAGAATATCTCATCAAAGTCTACCCCTTCTTTCTGACTGAACCCTCTTGCAATCAAACATGCCTTATACTTGACACTTTCTGACTCAGTCATTCCTTCCTTCTTTTTGAAGATCCACTTGTAAGTAACAACTCTACTATCAGCGGGATGTTTAATTAGATCCCAAGTCTGATTCCTCAATAATGACTCCATTTGATCTCCTATGGCAGCAAGCCATTGAGATGCTTTAGAACATGTCACTGCTTCTTTATAAGTAGAAGGTTCAAAACCATCCACCTCTTCTGCAACTTGAAGTTCATATCTAACCATATCATCAAAACCATACCTCTTCGGAGGTATCCCAACATTTGATCTTCTAGCCCTACTGACAGCTATACTCTGCTGACCAATGTTCCATGTTTGATGCTTTGATGATCCATGTTCAGCAGACTGGCTTGGATCAGACTCTAGTTCGACAACCGGATCGATGAGTGCGACTTGGATCACCGATTGTTGCATATCGACCGACTCCACTTGAATCTCCACCGTTTCTTAGCCCTCTCGGATTCGGCCAGACCTCCCCACCGATGAGTTAATCATAGAAATTTCATCAAAGACCACGTCTCTACTGAGTATGTCCCTGGACTCTGCTGATGACCAAATTCTATAACCCTTAACTCCATCACCATACCCTATAAACACTCATTTCTTGGCCCTTGGTTCCAGCTTTCCTTCATTCACATGATAGTAAACCGTGCTTCCAAAAACCCTTAGAACTGTGTAGTCGCAGGCTTGCCTGACCACTTCTCAAATGGTGTCTTGAGACTGATCCCTGTGTGAGGACTCCTGTTAATTAAGTTGAAAACTGTGGTTATAGCCTCTGCCCAAAATCTCCTTGATAAACCAACAGTAGAGAGCATACATCTTGCCCTCTCCAACAGAGTTTAATTCATTCTTTCTGCTACACCATTCTGCTAAGGTGTATTCCTAACTGTATGATGTCTGGAAATACCCTCATCCTTACATAATGTATCAAACTTTGACCAGTAGAATTCCAGACCTTTATCTGTTCTGAGCCTTTTGATTTTCTTGCCTATCTGATTTTCCACTAGAGCTTTACACTTCTTGAAAATGTTGAATGCCTCACTTTTGTGTTTCATCATCACCACCCAAGTCATTCTTGAATATTCATCTATTAATGACACAAAATATCCGTGACCACCCAATGATTCCACCTTTGATGGACCCCAAAAATCAGAATGGATATAATCAAGTGATGCCTTTGTACTGTGTATGCCTACTGAGAACTTGCTTCTATGTAGCTTCCCAAACACACAGTGCTCACAAAAATCTAGATTATTGACTTTATATCCCCCAAGAAAACCTGCTAAAGAAAGGACTTGCATTCCTCTTTCACCTATGTGACCAAGTCTCATGTGCCACAACTGAGTCTGCTGTGACTGATGAACTTCTGAGGATGCCACAGCAGCAGAGTCAGATACAGTACAGCCTTGTAATATATACAAGGTTCCCTTCTTGATACCTTTGAGGACCACATCTGAACCTTTGTAGACATTCAGCTCTTCACATTCTCCCTTGAAATTGAACCCCTTGCTGTCTAGTAGTCTAAAAGATACCAAATTCTTGGTCATCTATGGAACATGGCTAACATATTTTAGTGTGCAAAATCTACCATCTTCTGTCCTCAACCTGACTGAGCCGATTCCCACTATCTTGCATACCTTGCTCGTTTTCCATAGAAATATGACCACCATCTATCTCGCTCATAAGTAGAAAACCACTCCCCGTGAGGACAAATATGATAGGATGCTCTAGAATCTAAGATCCAAACATCGATTGATGTGTTGAATCCCCAGCAACTAGAAACCATCCTTATCGAATGCTCGCAGCCACATCTTGTGCGAGTGCTCTCCTGCTCTCCCGCGCTTTTCTTCTTTGGACAATTTGGACTTCCAATGCCCCGCTCTTTACGGTAATTATAGACATATATGGACTTAGGACCTTTGGAACTACCTTTCTTGGATTTCTTCTTCGCATGCCCTTTCCCAATCGTTACCGTCGACTACTAGTCCAAGCTGACCGACTATCCGTCCCCGCTCGCTTGTGTCTTAGCTCCCCGGCATGCAAAGATGCCTTACATCCTCTAAAGCCACTGTATCTTTCCCAACTATAAAGGACTACACAAAGTTTTCATATGAACTTGGTAATGAAACCAACAGGATTAGGGCTGCATCTTCATCTTCAATTTTAACATCAATATTCCTGAGATCAAATAATATTGTGTTCAGCTGATCCAGATGTTCCCTCGACAGACCTCCTTCATGCATCCTCAGACTAAATAGTCTCTGCTTCAGCAGCAACTTGTTGGTTAATGACTTAGTCATATATAGGCTTTCAAGCTTTGCCCACACCTTGGCAGCTGTGTCTTCCTCAGCAACTTCAGTGATAACATCATCAGATAAGCACAACATGATGGTTGAATGTGCTTAATCTTTAGGACTGGCAGAATCTGCTGAACCGGCATCTCCTTTACCAAATAAAGAAGTCCATAATCCTAGTTGTTTAAACAAGGGACGCATCTTGATTTGCCACAGACTAAAACTGTTTCTTCCTATAAATTTGTCAATTTTTACGTTAACTACACACATCTTTCTTGCTAAAGATCACAACTTTTATCAAAGATTCTAGCACCGGTGAAGGTCTTGGTGAAGATAAAGGTTGTCCGTACGAATGATTCTCTCGGGAACCTTGGCTCGATACCGGTTGTTATAACATGATAGAGAGAATCCATATGCAATAATATAAACACAGAAGCAATCTAACATAAACAATCACACAGAGGAACAAAAAACAAGAAGAACATAGGATTTAACTTGGTTTCCGGTGTTGTGCCGACTACTCCATGGACAAAAGAGTTATTTTATTATGCACTTTGAATTCACGTGGATTACACACTTTACAATGATCGATACGGTTGTTATTTATAGGCACGGATCCCTAAACCCTAACTCGCCAAGAATCTTTGTCGGATTGCAATAAATGCCCCGGATGTTGGATCCCTCTCGCCGATCCCAACTCAAATTTGATCAATGCATATATGTAGAACTCTGCTGCACCCAAAACCTCAGCAGACCCTCAGCAGGCTGCTGACACCAAAAGAAACTCAACAGACTTTCCAGCTGACTTTCACAGACTTGGATACACATCTACATCGGACCATCACTCTGCTGACTATCAGATTAGTTCCACCAGATGTAGAGTTTAAGTCACTTGCTGACATCATTATATTGATAAATCATTATAGAAGCTTCTATTTCAAGAAGTTTGATGTGATTTATCTTTATCTTGATACATTTCACCATCATATTCTATGGTTTGTACACGTCCTTCAAAATAGGAAATTGAGTTAATAACGAATGGACACAAAATCATCATTTTTTTGGAGGGGTTCATAAACATTATGTTTGTACTGATACATCGTACCGACATTGCCTTTGATAAATCTAATCGGAAATTTACATATAAATATATTAATAAAACTAATCTTTATAATCACAATATCGATTGAATTATCATATCTCCGAAAAAAGATAATTTATTGGAGATTTAAGTAATTTACAAATTTATACACAATAAACTTGACACCAATTCTTAAGTTTGACCTCGGGCAAAGAGTCTGGCCTACAAGGCACACAAAGGCCAATATTGGTCAGAATAAGCTAGTAAGGAGACATAAGGACAACATAATTTAATGTGATAATATTATAGAAATGCATGTGTTATAATCTCTCTAGATCCCATTGCACTACATTACAATGATAGATTGTAAAAATAAGCATTTGGCTAATCTGTCATTGTTTTATTTTTAGATTTTATATGATGTAGGAAGCCAACGACTAATTTTAGATCCTTTTACAAAAATTAAAGTAAAAAATTAAAAGAGTTAAATTAATCAAGTATCTAAATATTGTATGTGAAACGTTGATGTCTAATTCTGCTTGTGGAGAATGATTAAACTTGTCAAAAAATATGAAAAAAATAATGACATGAATATCGAATTTTGACATTGATATTGTTATAAGATACATATCCACTCATTTTAGGACGAAAATAAAAAAATTAGATATGCACTTGATAAATTAATTAATGGTATATTAATCACTTAAAAGTTGTTGTCAAATAAATTTAAAGAGGCACACTGATTAAATTATATCTGAGAATTTTCATATTAATTGTTCTAACAACATACCTTTCCAAATGATCGGGGTATAAAACATGGATGGAACGAAGAAAAACGTATTTAGACAATATCTTTTAATATGGAAATTAAGTAGTCCAACTATCTATCCATGCTACCAATGAAGCTATAAATATGGGAACACGGAAGAGATTTCTCATCCATCCAAACACATAAAAAGAACAAGAATAAGTCGGTAGAGAAAAAGTATTTGACCGTGAGATAGAAAGCTATAGAAAATGAAGATGTTCATAGCACAAGCCGCCATTGCTTTGGTACTCATCCTAGCTCTTCTCAACATTTCCCAAGGTAATTAAAAGAAAATCCTCGATCAAATATACAGGATCAAACATGAACAAATATTATTGAGAGTTTGATTTTCGATTTTTTTTGTAGACAATAATTCTTCCGTTTTAGAATCTAAAAATATTGCGTACGTATGTGTATATAATTTTGTTTTTCGGATGACTAAAACTCGATTTGGTGGTCTTTGTTTCCGGTCGGCACCTTAAGTCACGCCTACAAGCTTAACCGTAAATGCTAAGTGCGAGGACAAGAGCACATTAGATTGTTTTGGCTTAGCTTTAGGAAAGTACGGAGCTAGCGCAATGCCTAAAAACTTCACATGTACGGATAATGGACCAAACGGCGGCATTTGCAATGGCTTCATTGTTTGCGGTTCATCATAGTAGATCAAAATAGCCATAGCTAGTGCTTTATGCATGACACGGTCCTAAAATTTTTGTGTAGGCTCACTAGTTTTTGAGCCTTTCTTTCCAAACACATCGCACGTCATCAAGAATAAAGTTCTTTTTATTGATATGTGTTTAAACATTTTTCATTTCTCGTACATTTTTTGAGTTTGTTATTACATCCCACAAAAAAATAGTGCACTACGGAAAGCTTTTTTCCCTAAACAAATTAAAATCGAAAATAGAAATAAGGGTTTCATACATTTAAAAGAATTTAACTAAAATTCATCTTACATTTTTTTTTGTACCATTCCGACATTTTAACAATTTTTATGGGCGAATATCGAAAGAAAGTAGAAATGTACGAGTTGATATAAGAAAAGGTGTTGTAAATACGTATCAAAATAAATATAGAGACGTAACAAAATACATTTGACCGCAAAACGATAAGCTATGCTTAAGGACTTTCTACTGAATACCTAGTTTATTATATGTTAAAAAACTATGCTTAATAACTAAGATTTCCTTAAGAAAGTTTATTACAATATCAAGAAACATTTCCAATTAGAGGCTTCTAAAAATAAAAAATTGATACATGTCATACCTGGCTATCTACTTGTAAAATAATCAATTCCATAAATATAACAACATTGTTTTCATGGTATAATGAATGAATTACACCTTAAATTTGACGTGCCTTTAAGCCTGGATTTATACACAAACAATATTAACGGATAATGAAAAATAAATTTTTTGTAATGTTTTTTGGTAAAGATACGATTGTACTGGTGAGATACTAGTGGAAAAACGAGTTTGAAAGATAAACAACAGGTACATTAAGATAGATCTGATCAATTTGTTTTAAAAATGTCAATATATACAGCCTATCTCAATGGAATAAATCAAGCTTTTCCACATTTCTATTTCTTCTTATTTTTTCATGGTATCAAAACTCCAGGCTTCTTTTTCGGTTTCAAACCTTTGCTCTTGCTTTCATCGTTTTTTTACTCTCTCTTGGAATTTTTAACCATTGCATTTCAAGGACCCAAAAATCTCTCTCTTACAAAAGAGAAGTACAATATACTCGATCCCTCAAATCCGGGGTATGTAGGATGCTCTCGCATAGTGTTACGCTCTTCAACGAGTTCATTAACTTGTGTTCATCATTTTACGCTTTTACTTCAAATTTCACTATCCATAGACTAAATCTTATATTATGACGTGATGTGTTCGAAAATCCATCGCCGAGAATTTCAAGTAGCATCAAGTATTTTGAGTCATATTCTTATCTCTAACGCCAAGAAAGCCACGTATATACTATGTGTTTGCATAATTTCACGATTATTTTGTCATTCGACATCATTTTCTCATTTAAATTGAGAAGCCCGGCACACGATTAAGTTCCGCTATGGTCCATGTGTTAGAAAAATGGTCGTTGTTTGTCAATGACAATTCATGAAAAATAAGTAGCATCGAGAATTAGTAAGGCTTGAGGTCATAAACATTCACAGTTCAAACTAATTTGAGCGGTCTTCCTTATTCCGAGAGGGTAATCTTGTAAAATAATAGTTCAAATTCCTATGTCGATTGAATAATTAGTTAATGTAGTAAAAAAACATTTTATATACATTATAGTCATACCTAATTAAATAATGATTTAACGTTATAATCTTTATATAAAACATAATTTAATCGAATGCATATTTTTCATTTCCATGGTCGTACTCGCTAATCATCACAAGTATGTAAATCAAAACATGGTGGTAAATAGACTAAGTTGACTTTCTTGAGAGCCGATATCCAATGCGGTAAGGCACAATGTTTCTTCAAAACGAGGAGTAATTGTTAATGAAAGTGATTAGTTTACAATAATTTGAAATCTAAAATTTTACAGAAACATTATTTGACGACTAGAATATGATTAATGATTTAGAAAGATTTATAAAATTTATGCGGTTATGTTTACCTATTATAATTGTATTGATAAATCATTATAGAATCCTATGTTCTAAGAAGTTTGATGTGATTTATCTATATCTTGATACGTCATCATCATTCTACTATGGTTTGTACGCGTCTACAAAATAGGGAATTGAGTTAATAACGAATGGAGACAAATTCATCATTTTTTGGAAGGGGTTCATAAACATTTTGTTTGTATTGATACATCGTACCGACCTTGCATTTGATAAATCTAATCGGAAATTTACATACAAATATTTATAAAAAACTAATCTTTATAATCACAAAATAAGATTGAATTTTCATATCTTTGAAAAAGATAAGTTATTGGAGATGTAAGTAATTTACAAATTACACAATAAACTTAACACCAATTCTTATGTTTGATCTCATGCAAAGAATGTGGCCTACAAGGCACATAAAGGCCAATATTGGTAAGAAAAATCTAGTTACGAGACTTAAAGACAACATAATTTAAGGTGATATTATTATAGAAGGGTATGTGTTATAACCTCTACAGATCCGGTTGCACTACATTACAATGATACATTGAAAAATAAGCATTTGGCTAATATATCATTGTTTTAAAAGATTAAATTAATCAAGTATCTAAATATTGTATGTGGAACGTTGATGTCTAATTCTGCATGTGGAGAATGATTAAACTTGACAAAAAATATGAAAAAATAATGACATGAATATCTATTTTTGACATTGATATTGTTATAAGATACATATCCGCTCATTTTAGGACGAAAATAAAAAAATTAGTTATGCACTTGATAAATTAATGGTATTTAAATCACTTAAAAGTTGTTGTCAAATAAATTTATAGAGGCATACTGATTAAATTATATCTGAGAATTTCATATTAATTGTGCTAACAACATACCTTTCCAAATGATCGGGGTATGAAACATGGATGGAACGAAGAAAAGCGTATGTAGACAATATCTTTTAATATGGAAATTAAGTAGTCCAACTATCAATCCAAGATACCAATGAAGCTATAAATATGGGAACACATAAAATATTTCTCATCCATCCAAACACAGAAAAAGTACAAGAAAAAGTCGGTAGAGAAAAAAATATTTGATCGTGAGATAGAAAATTTATTGAAAATGAAGAAGTTCATAGCACAAGCACCCATTGCTTTGGTACTCATCCTAGCTCTTCTCAACATTTCCCAAGGTAATTAAAAAGAAAATCCTCGATCAAATATACAAGATCAAACATGAACAAATATAATTGAGTGTTTGATTTTCGATTTTTTGCAGGACAATAATTCTTCCGTTTTAGAATCTAAAAATAGTGCGCTTATATATAATTTTGTTTTCGGATGGCGAAACTCGATTTGGTGGTCTTTGTTTGCGAGGCCGGCGGCCTAAATTTTGCCTACAAGCTTAACCGAAATGCTAAGTGCGAGGACAAGAGCACGTTAGATTGTTTTGGCTTAGCTTTAGGAAAGTATATATGGAGCTAGCACCATGCATAAAAACTTCACATGTACGGATAATGGACGAAACAACAGCATTTGTAATGGCTTCATTGTTTGCAATTCACCAAAGTAGATCAAAATAGCAATAGCTAATGCTTTATGGCACAGTCCTAAAAGTTTTGTGTAGGCTCACTAGTTTTTGAGCCTTTCTTTCCAAACACATAGCACATCATCAAGAATAAAGTTTTTTTTTATTGATATGTGTTTAAACATTTTTCATTTCTCGTATCTTTTTTGAGTTTGTTATTACATCCCAAAAAAAAATATTGCACTACTAAAACATTGTTTTCTTTAAACAAATTAAAATCGAAAATAGAAATAAGGGTTTCATACGTTTAAAATAAATTAACTAAAATTCATCTTACATTTTTTTGTACCATTCCGACATTTTAACAACTTTTATGGGCGAAATATCGAAAGAATGTAGAAATGTACTGATTGATACACGAAAAGGTGTTGTAAATACGTATCAAAATAAATATAGAGACGCAACAAAATACATTTGACCGCAATACCATAAGCTATGCTTAAGGACTTTTTTTCCTACTTGAATACCCGAGTTTATGATATGTTAAAAAACTAGGCTTAATAACTAAGATTTCCTTAACAAAGTTTATTACAATATCAAGAAACATTTTAAATTAGAGTCTTCTAAAAATAAAAAATTGATACATGTCGTACATGGCTTTCTACTTGTAAAATAATCAATTCCAAAAATATAACAACATTGTTTTCAAGGTATAATGAATGAATTGCACCTTAAATTTGACGTGCCTTCAAACCTTGATTTATACGCAAACAATATTAACAGATATTGTAAAATAATTTTTTTGTAATGTTTTTTTTTTTGTAAAGATATGATTGTGCCTGTGAGATACTAGTGGAAAAATGAGTTAGAAAGATAAACAACAGGTACAATAAGATAGATCTTATCGAGTGGTTTTAAAAATATCAATATATACGGCCTATCTCAATGGAATAAATCATGCTTTCCGACATTTCGATTTCTTCTTATTTTTTCATGGTATCAAAACTCCAGGCTTCTTTTTTAGTTTCAAACCTTTGCTCTACTCTCATCATTTTTTTACTCTCTCTTGGAATTTGTAACCACTGCATTTCAAGGACCCAAAAATCTCTCTCTTAAAAAACAGAAGTATAATATACTTGATCCCTCAAAGCCAGGGTAAGTAGGATGCTCTCGCATAGTGTTCAGCCCTTCAATGAGTTCATTAAGTTGTGTTCATCATTTTACGCTTTTACTACATATTTCACTCTACATGCACTAAATCAGACATTATGACGTGATGTGTTCTGAACTCTATCGCCGAGAATTTCAAGTAGCATCAAGTCTTTTGAGTCGTATTCTTATCTCTAACGCCAAGAAAGCCCCGTATATACTATACATTTGCACAATTTCATGATTTTCGGCATCATTTTCTCATTTAAATCGAGAGCCCAACACGCTGATGAAGTTCCTGCGGTCATGTGTTAGAAAAATGGTCGTTGTTTGTCAATGACAATTCATGAAAATCAGTAGCTTCGAGAATTAAGGCTTGAGGATATAAACGTTCACAATTCAAACAAATTTGTTGGTTCAATGTTTGGTGGTCTTGTAAGAATTATCATTTAGTAAAAGATAATTATATGTGGCCCTTAAGTTATTGATAATTATGTTGGTAAATAAATTATTGGTTTATTGTCTAATTAAGGGTATTATGGGAAAACCTATGATGGTTAGGGTTTTCACTCCGGAATATTCCATATGCTTTAGGTCCACTAGTCTTGCCTATATATAGGCTAGCACCGTGTACCGTCGGTTGGTGATCATACGAGAAAATAGGCATAGACCGAAGATCAATAGCACCGTATGCCGTCACGTGCATATGGAGTTCTTCTCTATCCAGGGGCTTGGATCGACGTGGCTAAACGGAGTCGAATGACGGTGGATGTAGGAAACGATCCTGTTGATTTCTTCCGCTTATTCAGGTATCTATAGTTTTTCTATCATGTGGTATCGGAGCCTGCCTATATTCATGTTATTTGATATGTATATATTGTTCTCGTTTTGAACAATTGCTTGATTTGTTGTTACCGGAAATTGGCATAATTGTATTTTAGTTATCATTATGATAAATTGCGTGGTTATTCCTATCGAAGAAGAATTGATCAAAATACTAGTCATATTGTTTCGGCTTGCCGCCATAATTGGTGACTATTCCTAAGTCCATGGACGTAACAGGCTGCATCGGTGGCCATCTTCGTCCGCAACCTTCACGAATCCACCATATTGTTGGGTGGTTACAAGGCTGTCCATTTTTGATATATATCCATAAAATAAAATAAATAAATAAAGTTTCAAGCAATTCTGTAATCCGGATCACCGGTGACTCACCTTTGTTGATCCGGAGACTTTCTTTGTCTCCTACGTATTTTGTTTGGTGATCATCAATATACGGTTAAGACTTTTGATTAAAGGAGTTGGCGGCAGGTTAAGCTTTTAGGGTTAATACCTTTTTCTTTTGTGTGTGTATACATGGGCTATTTTTGGGTGGCTCACTCCATTAAAACATAAATAAATAAATAAATATATAAAAACCCTGTTGGCCAGCATCGAATTTCGTTATAGATGGTACTCATAGTATACCTTCTTTTTTTTTATTTTATTTTATTTTATAATAGTGCTGGGACTTTTTAGTTTTAGCATTTATTTTATATAAAATAAAAAATGCTGACATTAGTATAAAGTTTATGGGGTATAAGTAGGCTTGTTGTTTGATTAGATTTTGTTATCAATCTTCCATTTTGTAATTTTGGATTTATGGACCTGAATGACATATGGTATCATTCAGTGAATGATAGTTTTTTAGTAGTTTATATTAATGTCAAAAACATGAATTTGTTTCATTATGCATTTTTATTTGTGCATATTAAATTTACTGGAAAGACACATATAATTTGGTTGATCATATTTATATTGAAAAGATTAGTCACATATGAAATACGTGACGAAATATGTGACGACGATCTCGAGATGATGTTTTTGTTTCACATAAGAGTTACATGTCATTAAGTATGTGTCTTTAAATTATTTATCATTTGCAACATTAATGAATATGTCGTATAGCTATGTCTTGATTAGAGTTTAACCGAACACTCAAATTTTTGACACATATACGACTAGTCACATTATGTGTAATGATTAGATCATGACATATTCATGTTGTACATGTTGTGGAGGCGATAGACATGTATATCAAAACCATATTTAAGTATTAAATTGCACATATTTATGTCAACATAAGATCTAGTTGACTTATGTAAAGTTGTCAATATTTTGAATGTCAATGGTGTCAAATGTTGGGTGTAGCCACAATGACGACATGACATGATGATGCATAAATGTTTTGATCACTATATGTGATGTGATTGAAAATTCATCGATATTATGTTGAATTGACAAACGGTTCAATTAAATGGTGTGTCGACATAAGAAATACATTTGTATTTACCCTTATTTAGTAACTTCTAAAATATGTTATGTCATACGGTCGATTTTGAGTGTAGCCACAACGACTCAATGATTGACAAAAGACTTAATCACATATTGATGGTGATTAAATTGACGATAATTGATCGCATCATGATTAGGGATCAATTTAATGCATATTTTAGCTACAATTAAAGGGTTGGTTGACATATATGAGTGAACCATATGTTGTTTGTGCATTTGGTGGAACCTAATAATTAAGCTTGGTTTGATTAATTAAAGTTGTAGTCTCTTCGTATCGTTATTAATGTAGTTTGATTGTTTGTATTAAATGGAGAGACTATATAATCAAACCGTATGTGTCACATTAAGATATTACTTTTCTTGCATCTCTCGGAGTAGCCACGACATCCGGAATGCATGAGAAGTAATGCAGCGATTAATCACATAATGTTTAGTGATTACATGAGTGACTCATACATTTCGGACCAATTGGTTCATTCAGATAATGCCCGGCCCCACAGGGAGGCAATTATCTTTATGAGACTAATTGAAATAAGATGGAAATTAGCATAAAGATGAGGAGATTTATCTTATGCCCACAGGTACAGATGGTCTCACTCTATACAGTTAATTCTCCAGTCTTATTATTTATGATAGTAAATTCTATGTAGTGATTACGACCTCTACACCCACGGGAAGGCCGTGAATTTACTTTTAATCGAATTAACATTGGTTGATTAAATGCTAAGGCAACTCATATGATTGATTTTGGAATGCATTGGTCGGGATCTTGTAATTCGTATGGGTGCTCCACCACTCAACTACGGAATCACATTTATCAGCGATGGGTTAATTTATGAGCATTTTAGCGAATCAATCGCTTATGTTGGTGCTCTTAAAATAAAATTAAACCATTTTAGATATGCATTTCCATTAAGGATAAAGTTTATTTTGACCACCCTAATGTTAGAGTTGTCCTCAATGACATATAATAAAATTGTTCGATACGTACTTCTCATAATAGAAATTGGGTTATTAGTGTTGGTTTGTAGATCATTTTGGATTACTAATATTATGATTTTCCTATGGTCTTGGGTGATTTCTATTTGTGATAGTGTAATTAATACACTTTTCATGTTCAGAGTGTTCATAATTTTATGAACATATAGAAACATGTGGTTATAGTGTATTTGATCATTTGTATTACGGCATGATGAGTGAATTTTGTGAGACATATAAGGAATATCGTATTGTCTCATTTTAAGAAATTACACTTAGAGGTAATCTTGTTCTATTAGTTTTGGTTAGGGACATTAAAGTATGTTATCTCGTAGTACGGAAATTGCTATGTGTTAGATCTCGTATTTAGTTGTGATATTAGGTGAAGTGTTTCGATCTTTACTTCAATGTCAATTGTACGTAGGTCAAATTTTCATCATTAGATGAAATTATGAGGCTATCATCTTTTGGATAGTGAATCTCTCGTGCTCAACTTAAGATTTCAAATCTATATTACGTGACATGATAGCCTCTTAAGTTATGTCTAACGTACATTAGATAGTTGACATCAATGAATATATCAACTGTTTTGACATATGAAGTGGCGATATACTTCTCAAGGTAAACTAAAGTTGTGGTGGGTTGTAGGGCTTAATAGCTTTATTTATCACCATGACTTGAGTTTGTCGGGTTTGTATAGGGCAAACCATTAAATTTACTCATTATGTCGAATTTTAGATGAGATCATGATATAGTTAGTGTCTTTGTTCAATATTTTGGATGGCTTGAGTATTCGTCTCATATTTTGATATCATCATTATTGTGGCTTCTTATCCTTACTAAAGCTTATATTGTCCACAAAGTTTTTATGGGTGAGGGTAAAGTATGCTATTTATGATAGTATAGAACAAAAGACATTTATGGCGGGGAAAAATATATGTCATTTTCTCCTTGAATGATCCAATCACACTTATTTGTACCATCGTGTGATTGAGTGGGAGAATCCCGTCAAAAATGACATTTATTAGTATCTAAGGAGTTAAAATTTATTTGAACATTGTGTAATATTGTTAGATTCTCTTCAAGGTTGTCATTTTGACAACATTATGTTGTGGAAAGAATCATCTTTGAAACATTACACATTCGATTTGACCTTGGTGTGACTAGAGTTTATGATTCTTGATATGTAATTTTGGTCAAATGAAGTGTTCATATGCAAATAGATATTTTGATAGATTCATTGGAATCAGAAGAGCTTGATCACATATTCTAACATAATGTGAAGTTAGAAACCATAAGTTTTGGGAAATGCTAATTGAGTGAGAGTGATTGTTCTAAGTGATTAATAATAAGGTGAATTGCATCATTCTGCATTTCATTGAAGAAGCTTAATTGATTCTAAATGGAATATGTTATACTTCATATTAAGAGAGTCAATTATAGATTGATCACATGTTGAGGACAATCACTTATGGTATCTACTCGTTTACAAACCACTAATTACGTAAAACAGTGAGAGTAAATTTCTCGATTATTAAAACCGATTCTATTTGAGTTGTGTGCATTAATCTATCGACAATTGGTTGGATGAATTAGTTCTTATGAACATTATTATATTATGAGCATTGTTACATCTGAGAAAATTCATGTTTGTACTAGTCTTTTGTTATTCATTATAGAGTTCCATATTGATGATTGAATAAATCACTTGGGAACTCATTCTTGTCATGATGAGCAAAATAATGCTAGATTTGTTTTTGAGAATTTTCTCATAAGGCACTTAAGATTATCAATTCTTATACGATTCTTGAAGAATTTTGTGCCCGTTTTGTTGATTGTAGCTCATGATAGAAATATGGTTTATTTAACCATTATAGTGGTTGTCATTTGTGTGATTAACCAACCGAAATGTACACAACATGTGTTGGAGAACAAAAGCACTTTGAATAATTGTTTTCGGTTAGCAAGTATTTATATGGATTTTATAAGCTTCGATTTGTTATCTTGGTTTACATTGTAATGATGTTTTCGACCGGTGGGAGTATTAACCATATTTTGTTAGAGCTATACTTATGATAAATAGTTTCCTTTAAAGTATATGTTGTATGATTTTGGCGAATCTCGTATCGATATAAGAGGTTCAATGAGATCATCTATGTCGGGATCTCGTTAAGCTTGCATCAACTACCTTTAAAGGTGAACTTGTGTATTGATTAGAGTAGCTCATTTTTAATAACCGAAAATTTTGTGTAGTTAAGACACGGGCTTTATGAGTTTTGGCCTATGGTTGTTGGTCGATCTTTGCTTTACGGCCAAAATTTTGACACGTCGCATCCTCGCTCATATGAGGAATGATTCTGATGATGAAATTAGCAAATCGACATTTATGGGACACGTTGTCAGAGGTAAGCTAGCTATAAGACGAGTGTCAAGTAAGTGGAATAATATGAGAATATAGATTGTGCATTTTGCCGGCTTATGTTATCTCACAATCATATTGTACTCATATTTGACTTATTGACACATAAAGATGCTTCGTCTGAATTCTCTGAAATTTGTCAAAATAGACATCATAGTGATGTAGCAATTACATGAAAGTGCACCGAGTTCATGTATGAGTGAATCCATTTGGATTCGGGGACCGAAATGACATTTTGATTAGTTCGTTCATAAAATGTTTACTTGGCTGGTTGATATTGCACATTGTAATTTTGGAAGGGAGTGTTTGTTTTTATTGAGCATAACCGCCATAGTTCTTGTGTTAGTATTGATCGGTTGAAGTTGTGTTAATAAACCAAAAGAGTGACATTTTGAGCATGCAAATTCGTTGTCACTCATTAATGATGTGCCGACATAACTTTTCGGGCCAAGTGGGAGAATGTAAGAATTATCATTTAGTAAAAGATAATTATATGTAGCCACTAAAGTTATTGATAATTATGTTGGTAAATAAATTATTGGTTTATTGTCTAATTAAGGGTATTATGGGAAAACCTATGATGGTTAGGGTTTTCACTCCGGAATATTCCATATGCTTTAGGTCCACTAGTCTTGCCTATATATAGGCTACTTTTGTGTACCATCGGTTGGTGATCATACGAGAAAATAGGCATAGACCGGAAGATCTAATAGCACCGTATGCCGTCACGTGCATATGGAGTTCTTCTCATCCCGGGGCTTGGATCGCTGTGGCTAAACGGAGTCGAATGACAGTGGATGTAGGGAAACGATCCTGTTGATTTCTTCCGCTTATTCAGGTATCTATAGTTTTTCTATCAGGTCTTCCTTATTCCAGAGGGTAATCTCGTAAAATAAAAATTCAAATTCATATGTCGATTGAATAATTAGTTAATGTAGTAAAAATACATTTTATATACTTTATAGTCATAACTGCTTAATTAATGATTTAACGTTATAATCTTTATATAAAACATAATTTAATCGAATGCATATTTTTCATTTCCATGGTCATACTCGCTAATCATCACAAGTATGAAAATCAAAACATGGTGGTAAATAGACTAAGATGACTTTCTTGAGAGCCGAGATCTAATGCGGTATGACACAATGTTTCTCCAAAATGAGGAGTAATTGTTAATGAAAGTGATTAGCTTACAATAATTTGAAATCTAAAATTTTACGGAAACATTATTTGACGACTATAATATGATTAATGATTTAGAAAGATTTAAAAAAATTATGCGGCTGAATAAATTAGGATTTTTACGTAAAAAATTAATGTTTTCCTATTATAATTATATTGATAAATCATTATAGAATCGTATGTTTCAAGAAGTTTGATGTGATTTATCTATATCTTGATACATTTCATCATCTTTCTCTATGGTTTTTACACGTCCTACAAAATAGGAAATTGAGTTAATAACGAATGGAGACAAATTCAATTGGATAGGGTGCTGATTAATGAAAGCTGGTTAGACACTTTTGGCAGTGGTTTAGTCAAGATTTTGGGCAGGGCAGGATCAGATCATAGACCTTTGAGCTTTGATCCAGAGGTTAGAAAAAGGGCCCCTCTGTCTTCAAATTTCAGAATATGTGGACTATGCATAAGGATTTTCACAGTGTGGCACAGCAGGAATGGAATGCACGTGAGGTAGCCACTTCTATGGCAAGTTTTATATATAAACTCAAACTTCTTATGCATGCTTTGAAGATCTGGAACAAACAGGTTTTCGGGGATGTCCATAAAAATTGTTGGAGTTGGAAGCTAAGGTTTTGGAGCAGGAAGTTATTTATGATCAGAATCATAGTCCTGAAAACAGGGAGAAAACTCATCGATTAAATACATAATATTTTCTAGCTTTAGCACAGCATGAGGAGTTCTAGAGGCCAAAATCCAAGAATAAGTGGTTTAAAGAAGGAGACAGAAATACAAGCTTCTTCCATGCCTCTGTAAAAGATAAGACTAGCAAGATGCAAATTCTTAGAATCCGGGATGCTAATGGAGGCGGGTGTACTAATCAGTGAGATTGCACAAGAGGCTATCGGATTCTTTCTTTGTCTTACTTAATCGGGAAGACCAATCTGCGAAAGTGATATTCGGTATCTTAGATTTCATACCTACCACAATTACTCATGAAGACAATGTTTCTTTAACTAAACCTATCACTATGGAAGAGGTTAAGAAGGGTGTCTTTGATTTAGATCCTGCAAGTGCTCTGGGGTTTATGGTTTCTCGGCTTATTTTACGGACAACTGTGGAACATTATTCAAATGGATGTGTATCATCTTGTACAAGAATTTTTCTACGGCAATAACATCCCCAAGGCGGTGGGATCTACTCTAATTACTCTCATTGCTAAAAAAGCTACTCCTACATCCTTTCTTGATTACATGCCTATATCTCTTAGCACATTCTTTAACAAGATGCGCACTAAGATTCGACCTCAGGACTTCACCCTTACTACCTCTCATTATATCGAGAATAATTTTTCTTCTTGCAAGGAAAGGACATTGCGATAATGTCTGTTGGTCCAAGAATTAGCTCGGTTCATCCACAAAAAGGCTAGAGGCCATAATATTATTTTCAAGTGGATATCATGAAGGCTTTTGACGGGGTCTCACTGGTATTTTAAGGCGGTGCTTCGAAAATTTGGTTTTAAAGAGCCTTTCATACATTTGATTATGAATAATCTCTCTGGCGATCACTTCTCTATTCTTTTCAATGGATCTCATGTTGGGTTTTCTCTTCACAAGAGGTATTAAACAAGGTGACCCCTCTCTCCATATTTGTTCATCATTCTAAATGAAGCTATCTCTAAAGGTTTAAAGAGAATCACGACCCCTGGTACATATACCTATGCTACCCCTACTTGGCTTTGCTCTATTACTCACTCTCTTTATCTTGATGACCTTATAATTTTTGCTAGAGCTGCTAGGACTACCATCAATAAGTTGGCCGAGTTTTTGGATACTTATGAAAGGGCCTGCGGACGAGAAGGTCAACGAAGCAAAAGCTTTTTTATTATGTCTAGTAGAGATCCTCAAAATGCCATTCGGGGTGTGGAAGCTATAAGCGGTTTTCAACAAGCCACTTTCCCGTTCACTACTTGGGATGTCCGGTTTTTATGGCGAACCAAATCTTCATACTTTCAATCCCTTATTGATAAATTTGAAGCTAAGCTCAACAAATGGTACACAAAATATTTATCTCACGGAGCGGACTAGTCCTCATCGGACATGTTTTATCCTTTATTCCTATTAACATTATGTACGCTATTAAGGCACCCATGACTACTATTCGAAATTTGGAACATATTGTGGCCAACTTCCTTTGGCATGACGGTGACAATCATAGGAGAAGGCACTTGGAGGAGGCGGCAAAATATGTGCTATCCAACAACGAGAAAATGGTCTTGGTATTAGGAGCCTACGGACTTTTACGGCGGCTCTTGCTTGTAAACTATGGTGGAAGATTCATCGGCGGCAAGGTTTGTGGGCCGGGAAAGTGATGTCGGATCTACCCTCTTTATATGCTCTGCTTGGAAGGCTGCTAGGTCTGTTCAAGAATGCAACGACCAGAATATGGCTTATCTTACTAGCCTGTTAATAAATGGGTGTGGACTTTGGTTAATTACGGTCGGTTTTAAATCTCCTATGCTTATAAAATTCTTAGAACCAAGAGATCATCTTTGTTTGAATTAGGAGAAATGCGGAAGCCCCGTATTCCCCTCGAGAATTGCACTTTTTAAGCTTGGAAGCTATACAATGGTCTGTTGCCTTTTCTTTGAGCAATTTTGCATAAGATGGGATTTTCGGGGCCTTTTAAATGCTTAAAAAGTTGCTATCATGATGATAATATGGGTCATGTGTTCTGGAGCTGTCCTAGAGCCCAAGAAGTATATATGGAATTTCTTTCAACATGCTCTTAAATATTATCCTGGTGCTGAAAATCTTCAGGATGTCCAAAAGGATTATAGATGTACTAACATTATGGGAGCTCTTGGTATGGTTATTCGGATCATCCCTTCTTTGATTTTTTGGGGTCTTCGGAAAGATAGATACAGCATATTACATGAGCCCACCATGAATACCAATCAGATTGTCAAAAATATTATTGCTGATCTGCAAAGCACATGCCGGACTATGAATCTCACCAAAAAGAATAGTGATGATTTAATCTAGTTAACACGGAGCCTTCTTAAAAATCTTGCAACTAGGCCACGAGAAGGCGCCATTGCTATCGGATAGCATGCTCCTCACTCTACGTTTGTCTATAAAAATAATCTTGATGGTTCCTCCTTCAAAATCCTGGAATAGGCAGGGGGGTTTCATCATCCGTGATGAGCATAGTGCTCTTGTTGTTGCGGTACTAGAGCTTATGGTATCGCTACAAATTTTGAGGTAGAGCGAAGGCTCTAATTGATGGCACACCGCAATGCATTGACCTGCAACTTCAGAATGTGAAAATAGAGTCTGATTCTAAGTTTCTTGTTGAGATGATTCATGGCAAGTCCCGGCCTCCATGGAGATATGTGAATGAGATAAGTTTATTGGCGAGACTTTGCACCGAATAATTTCAAGAACGGACATATATTCGAGAGAAGCAATATGGCGGCCGACTTCTTGGCTAAAAAGGCTAGTTCAACTCAACACGGCGATCTTATTCATAGGGGGAGGGCGATGGGAAGCTTAGAGCTATCCTACTTGAAGATGCCTACGAGTGCCCCATGTCAAATACCATTAATGGATAGCATTTTTTAGACGGTCATTACACTTGGAAGCACCCTTGACTCCTTTCGAAGGGTGCAAACCAAGTTGTATCTTTATTCTCTGTGCCATTTTGTACTTAGATTTTCTCTCTGATTGTCTTCAAATATGGTTCATGGAAGGTTTAGGTCGAACATCAATCACTATGATGACTTCATCGGTCCAAGGCTTCATAGATTAATGCTTGGCTTGCAAATGGTGATAGGATGGACTACAAGTGGAGAGAGTTATGCAACAAAATAAGACAAAAGACAGCATCAAAAATGGCTGAAGGGAAGCACTTGAAGATTGATAGGATTTATAGGAATATCAAAAATGATGTTTTTATTTTTTCCTTGTGCTAGAAGTTCTTTCCAGTGAGTCAATGCCCGTAATCTTTTCCTAGCACCCGATTTTTCCCACCCCGGGTTTTTCGGACTAGGGTTTTAAGGAGGCGGGGTTGCCCACTGATGACATTATTCGAGTGAGGAGGCCCTGGATGGCAACACTTGTAATTTTTTCTGATCATTAATAAAATTACAAGTTATTAAAAAAAAACGAATGGAGACAAATTCATCATTTTTTGTAAGGGGTTCGTAAACATTTCGTTTGTCTTGATACATCGTACCGACCTTGCATTTGATAAATCTAATCCTAAATGTACATACAAATATTTATAATAAAACTAATCTTTATAATCACAATATAAGATTGAATTATCATATCTTTGAAAGAGTAGAGATGTAAGTAATTTACAAATTACATAATAAACTTAACACCAATTCTTAAGTTTGACCTCGGGCAAAGAGTGTGGCCTACAAGGCACACAAAGGCCAATACGATTTCACACTTGGATTTCGAGATTTAACAAACGACGCCTAAGTTGACTTTCTTGAGAGCCGTTATCAAATGCGGTAAGACACGGTGTTTCTCCAAAACGAGGAGTAATGGTTAATGAAAATGATTTGCTTACCGTAATTTGAAAACTTAAATATTACATAAAAATTATACGATGATTTAAGAGTTAGAATGATTTAAAAAATTTATGGGGTGAAAAAATTACGATTTTTCTATGAAAAAATTTATGTTTACCTATTATCATTATATTGAAAAATCATTATAGAATCTTATGTTTCAAGAAGTTTGATGTGATTTATCTTTATCTTGATACATTTCACCATCATTCTCTATGGTTTGTACACGTCCTTCAAAATAGGAAATTGAGTTAATAACGAATGGACACAAAATCATCATTGTTTTGGAAGGGGTTCATAAACATTTTGTTTGTACTGATACATCGTACCGACATTGCATTTGATAAATATAATCGAAAATTTACATACAATATAATAAAATGAATCTTTATAATCACAATATAAGATTGAATTATCATATCTCTAAAAAGATAAGCTATTGGAGATGTAAGTAATTTACAAATTTATACACAATAAACTTGACACCAATTCTTAAGTTTGACCTCGGGCAAAGAGTCGGCCTACAAGGCACACAAAGGCCAATATTGGTCGGAAAAAGCTAGTTAGGAGAATTAAGGACAATATAATATAATGTGATATTATTATAGAAATGTATGTGTTATAATATCCCTAGATCCCCTTGCACTACATTACCATGATACATTGTAAAAATAAGCATTTGGCTAATCTTTGTCATTGTTTTATTTTTAGATTTTATATGATGTAGGAAGCCAACAAGCGATTTTAGATCCTTTTCAAAAATAAAAGTAGAAAATTAAAAGAGTTAAATTAATCAAGTATCTAAATATTGTATGTGGAACGTTGATGTCTAATTACGCTTGTGGAGATTGATTAAATTATATGTGAGAATTTTCATATTAATTGTGATAACAAACATACCTTTTTGAATGATCGGGGTACGAAACATGGATGGAACGAAGAAAAGCGTATGTAGACAATATCTTTTAGTATGGAAATTAAGTAGGCCAACTATTTATCCAAGCTACCGCTGAAGCTATAAATATGGGAACACGGAAGAGATTTCTCATCCATCCAAACACTGAAAAAAGAACAAAAAAAAGTCAGTAGAGAAAAGTATAGAAAGCTATAGAAAATGAAGAAGTTCATAGCACAAGCAGCTATTGCTTTGGTACTCATCCTAGCTCTTCTCAACATTTCCCAAGGTAATTAAAAATAAAATCCTCGATCAAGTATCTAGGATCAAACATGAACAAATATTATTGATAGTTTGATTTTGGATATTTTTTCTATGGACAACAATTTTCCGTTTCAGAATCTAAAAATAGTGTCTCTGTATGTGTATATAATTTTGTTTCTTGGATGACTAAAACTCTATTTCGTGGTCTTTGTTTGCAGGTCAGCAGCCTAAGTACTGCCCTACAAGCTTAACCAGAAATGCTAAGTGCGAGGACAAAAGCACGTTAGATTGTTTTGGCTTAGCTTTAGGAAAGTATGGAGCAAGCGCAATGCCTAAAAACTTCACATGTACGGATAATGGACCAAACGGTAGCACTTGCAATGGCTTCATTGTTTGCGGTTCACCAAAGTAGCTCATAATAGCCATAGCTAATACTTTATGACACAGTCCTAAAAATTGTGTGTAGCTCACTAGTTTTTGAGCCTTTCTTTCCAAACTCATAGCACATCATCAAGAATAAAGTTCTTTTTATTGTTATGAGTTTAAACCTTTTCATTTCTCGTATCTTTTTTGAGTTTGTTATTACATTCGACACAAAAAATATTGCGATCTTGAAAATTTGTTTTTCTAAACAAATTAATATGAAAAATAGAAATAAGGGTTTCATACGTTAAAATTAAATTAAATAAAATTCATCTTACATTTATTTTACCATTCCGACGTATTAGAGGCTTCTAAAAATAAAAAATTGAAACATGTCATACCTGGCTTTGTACTTGTGAAATAATCAATTCCTATAACAACATTGTTTTCAAGGTATAATGAATGAATTACACCTTAAATTTGACATGCCTTCAAGCCTTGATTTATACGCCAACAATATTAAAGCATATTGTAAAATAATTTTTATGTAATGTATTTTTAAAGATATGATTGTCTTTGGTGAGATGCTAGTGGAAAAATGAGTTAGAAAGATAAACATCATGTACATTAACATAGATCTTATCATGTGGTTTCAAAATTGTGAATATATGCTTGCCTATCTCAATGGAATAAATCAAAGCTTTTCCACATTTCGATTTTTTTTTGATTTTTTCATGGTATGAGAACACCGGGCTTCTTTTTTTGGTTTTAAACATTTTCTCTACTTTCATCATTTTTTTTACACTTTCTTGGTATTTGTAACCACTTTGCATTTCAATGACCCAAATATCTCTTATAGACGTGTTGCACAATATCCAAACCTAGATAGATACACATGTATCTAGCGATTGGGCTAGTTATGATCACTTGTGATATATAAAATGTTAATTATCTACCTCCCCATCAACTTAAGCTTTTGGAAGAGATGGTAGTTCAACATAGTATCGAGCCATAGGTCATTGGTTCAAACCCCACTCCAAGTAAAATTTTCAACAACAAAAAAAAATCAATCAAGTATTGGGCCTTTATCTTCTCTTGGCCCACTCTAAAAAATAAACAAATCAAGTGTTGGGTTTTTCTCTCCTCTTACTGGACCCACACTTGAGGGGGGGCGTATTGTGATATATAAAATGTTAATTCTGTACGAGGGTCCACACTTGAGGGGGCGTATTGTGATTTATAAAATGTTAATTATCTAACTCCTATGAAGGTCCACACTTGAGGGGACACATTGTGATATATAAAATGTTAATTATCTACCTCCTCACCAGCTTAAGCTTTTAAGAGAGATGGTAGTTCAAGATGATCTATCTTCCTGACAAAAGAGAAGTACAATATACTCGATCCCTCAAAGCCAGGGTATGTAGGAAGCTCTCGCATAGTGTTCATCCCTTCAATGAGTTCATTAACTTGTGTTCATCATTTTACGCTTTTTTACCTCATATTTCGCTCTCCATACTCTAAATCTTACGTTATGACGTGATGTGTTACGAAACTCCATCGCCGAAAATTTCAAGTAGAATTAAGTCTTTTGAGTCATATTTTTATCTTGAATGCCAAGAAAGTCCGCATATACTATATAAGCTGCTTAATTTCACGATTGCTTTGTCAACTGTGACATCATTTTCTCATTTTAAATCGAGAATCCCAACACATGATGAAGTTCCACTATGGTCTTTGTGTTAGTAAATTGGTCGTTGTATGTCAATGACAATTCATGAAAACAAGTAGCATCGAGAATTAGTAAGGCTTGAGGTTATAAACGTTCACAATTCAAACCAATTCGGATTTAATGTTTTAGTAGTCTTCCTTTTTCCGGAGGGTAACCATGTAAAATAATAGTTCAAATTCCAATGTCGATCGAATAATTGGTTAATGTTGTAAAAATGCATTTAGTAAAATTTATAGTAATAATGATTAAATAATAATTTAACGTTTATAATATATATATATATATATATATATATATATATATATATATATATATATATATATATATATATATATATATATATATATATGTTGAAATAGTTACAATATTTTTATAAAACATAATTTAAACGATTGATTTTTTTCATTTTCACGGTCATACTCGCTAATCATCACAAGTATGAAAATCAAAACACCGTGGTAAATAGACTAAGTTGACTTCCTTGAGAGCCGTTGTCTAATGCGTTAAGACACAATGTTTCGCCAAGATGAGGAGTAATTGTTAATGAAAGTGATTTGCTTACAAAAAGTTGAAAAATAAATTTTTTTTTTTTTTTTTTTTTGAAAAATAAAATTTTACATAATAATTATTTGACGATTAGAATATGATTTATGATTTAGAAATATTTAAAACAATTTACGGGGTGAACAAATTCTTATGAGTTTTATATGCTTTTTTTGTAAAAAAATTTATGTTTACCTACGATCATTATATTGATAAATCATTAAAGAATCTTATGTTTCCGGAAGTTTGATGTGATTTATTTATAGCATGATACATTTCACCATCATTCTCTATGGATTTTACATGTCCTTCAAAATAGGAAATTGAGTCAATAACGATTGGAAATAAAGTCATCATTTTTTGGAAGGGGTTCATAAACATTTTGTTTGTCTTGATACATTGTACCGACATTGTACTCGATCCCTCAAAGCCGGGGTATGTAGGAAGCTCTCGGATGGTGTTCAACACTTCCACAAGTTCACTAACTAGTGTTCATCATTTTACGCTTTTACCTCATATTTCGCTCTTCATGCACTAAATATTACGTTATGACATGGTATGTTACGAAACTCCATCACCGAGAATTTCAAGTAGCATCAAGACTTTTGAGTCATATTTTTATGTTTAATGCCAAGAAAGCCCCTCATATACCATACATTTGCTTAATTTCACCATTATTTTTTCATTCTGACATCATTTTCTCATTTAATTAGAGAAGCCCGACACATGATGAAGTTCCGCTACGGTCTTTGTGGTAGAAAAATGTTCGTTGTAAGTGAATGACAATTTATGAAATATAAGCAGCATCAAGAATTAGTAAAGCTTGAGTTTATAAATGTTAACAATTCAAACTAATTTGTTGGTTCAATGTTTTACGGACTTCCTTTTTCCGAGAGGGTAATCTCGTAAAATAATAGCTCAAATACGTAGTCGATTGAATAATAAGTTAATGTTGTAAAAATACAATAAATATACTTTATAAAAATAACGGATTAAAAAATGATTTAACATTATAATCTTTATATAAAACATACTTTGATCGAATGCATATTTTTCATTTCCACGGTCATACTCGCTAATCATCACAAGTATGAAAATCAAAACATGGTGGTAAATAGACTAAGTTGTTTCTTGAGAGCCGTTATCTAATGCGGTAAGGCACAATGTTTCTCCAAAACGAGGAGTAATTGTTAATGAAAGTGATTAGCTTACAATAATTTGAAATCAAAAATTTTATGGAAAAATTATTTGACGACTACAATATGATTAATGATTTAGAAAGATTTAAAAAATTTATGTGGTGATTAAATTATGATTTTTCTGTAAAAAATTTATGTTTACCTATTATCATTATAATGATAAATCATTATAGAATCTTATGTTTCCAGAAGTTTGATGTGATTTATCTATATCTTGATACATTTCATCATCATTCTCTATGGTTTGTACACGTCCTACAAAATAGGAAATTGAGTTAATAACGAATGGACAAAAATTCATCATTTTTTGGAAGGGGTTCATAAACATTTTATTTGTACTGATACATCGTACCAACATTGCATTTGATAAATCTAATCGGAAATGTAAATACAAATATTTATAATAAAACTAATCTTTATAATCACAATATAAGATTGCATTATCATATCATTAAAATGATAAGTTATTGGAGATGTAAGTAATTTACAAATTTCACAATAAACTTAACACCAATTCTTAAGTTTGACCTCGGTCAAAGAGTGTGGCCTACAAGGAACATAAAGGCCAATATTGGTCAGTAAAAGCTAGTTAGGAAACTTAAAGCCAACATAATTTAAGGTGATATTATTTTGGAAGGGTATCAAAACTCAAGGCTTCTTTTTTAGTTTCAAACCTTCGCTCTGCTTTCATCGTTTTTTTACACTCTCTTGGAATTTTTAACGACTACATTTCAAGGACCGAAAAATATCTCTCTTACAAAAGAGAAGTACAATATACTTGATCCCTCAAAGCCGGGGTATGTAGGATGCCCTCGCGTAGTGTTCAACCACTTCAATGAGTTCATTAACTTGTGTTCATCATTTTACGCTTTTACTTCATATTTCACTCTCCATACACTAAATATTACATTATGACGTGATTTGTTTGAAACAACATCGCCGAGAATTTCAAGTAGAATAAAGTCTTTTGAGTCATATTCTTATCTCTAGCTGTAACGCCCCGCTCCCAGATACCGAGCCATTATCCGGAAGAGAACGTTCGGCGCGTATAGCATTAAATAAATTTAATATTATACGCCAGCCTCTACGTCGTCGTATAAAAAATTAAAGCAAACGGAAGCTAAAAGGCTCGGGTAGAACCATTAATGCTACTCGAATAGAATACAAACGGACTAGGGGTAGAAAGGAAAACCTTACAACAACGAGATAAAGCTTACAACGTACGATGCTACAAAAGAAAGATACAACACTTGTCTTACAAAGATTCTTTTAGAAGAAGGTACAACAGGTTCTTTAAAACAAAAGGTACAAAATTTAGTAAAACCTATAATAGAAAGTAAGAAGAAAGCGTCATCATGGCATCAACGTCACTGAGTCTTCATTGAACTCCTCAACGAGCTCAAGGCTAACATGTTCGTCTTCTCACCCCAAAAGCACACAAAACAACATATGCAATTGAGGTAAGTACAAAGTACTTAGCAAGAGGAAGAAGCTAATGTATAATCAAGTCTTACAATGAAAGGTTCATTAATTATTATTAAGTTATCTTTATGAAACCGACTCAATTCTAGGGTTCACTTCATGCTCATCAACATGTCGTGACTAAACGTTTCTAACTTAACTTATCTTTTTTACAGCATGTTTGCGAGGGCACTACACTTAGTGAGATATGCACTAAGACAGAAGACGCAACCCTATAGAGATAAATCTCTAGCGGTCCCGAGATAATCATTCCACTTTATCGGCCAACCACTGAAGGCGACCGGTGAATGCATATTTCGTTCGTGAGTTTGTCCGGCGGAATGATCACTACTTTATACGGCGGGTCTAGAATCCGGCGGTGATCATCACCACTTTATCGGCCAAACATCACATTTCCGATATTGTCTTGTGCCTATCCAAGCTCTCGTGATGTTTAAACTTTTATCTAGTCAAATATGTTTATTAAGTGATTAGCTAGCCACCTAGGTTCATTCGGGACACAAAAAGCTCCTACTCCCTCTTCTAGACTCTTAGACTCAAGCTAGCAATTACACAGACATCGATGAATAATAATTCATCAAAGCACAAGACCACTCTTACTCTTCCGACGGTTCCGAATTTCAATTCCCTTTAAGAATACATCCGGTGCAGAACCAAGCGCATCAGAAGCTTATTCATGGCTTTGTAATGTTCATGAATGAGTATTAATGTTTCTTTTTGTAGATCAAGAAACAACACTTGAAACTCAACACATAGCTCAAACATCATATTTCCCAAAAGCAAGATCAATGCGTGCGCATTCTAACTTGTACATGCGGCCCTAAACACGATTTTCAACACTTCTCTCGATTCTACAACCTTTCGAAAATGTTTATCACCAAAAGTACACATCAAAACAACATGAAAACAACCTTTAAACATACCATAACATCTTGTACTACAACAACAACAATTAACATGATTTACAATCAAGAAATCAACACAAAAACTCAACCTTAACATCATAAAACTTTAATTAACATTAGGAAGAGCCTCTTACTTGATTGAAGCCACAAACCAAAACCAATCTCTGCACAACTTAAACAGGCCTCAAACAAGATCTAAAAGATCACAATTAACATGAATTAATTGATGATCAAAGCTTCAGCACTGAGAAGGTTCTTTAGATTTTAAACATCAGACTTCTTTTCAGCAGCTATCAATATATCATCCACATACAGGACAAGATAGATATGTGATCCATCTCTCGGTGGCTTGTGATACATACAACGATCATATGGACACACAGTATAACCCAAGCTGGATCATATAAGCTGTCAAACATTTTATACCAACGTCTAAGACTGTTTCGATCTATATAAGGACCTTTTTAAATTTCACACAAAACCTTCCTTGCCGGGAACTTGAAATCCCTCTGGTGAGTCATGTATATCTCCTTATCTATCTCACCATGTAGAAAATATTTCTTCACATCTAGCTGCTCAAGTTCAAAATCTGTTTGTGCCACTTATTGCTAGTAACACTCGGCGAAGTGTGTCGACCACAAGTGAGAATATCTCATCAAAGTCTACCCCTTCTTTACGTGAACCCTCTTGCAACCAAACATGCCTTATACTTGACACTTTCGACTCGGTCATTCCTTCCTTCTTTTTGAAGATCCACTTGTAAGTAACAACTACTACTATCGGCGGGATGTTTAACTAGATCCCAAGTCGATTCCTCAATAATGACTCTATTTGATCTCCTATGGCAGCAAGCCATTGAGATGCTTTAGAACATGTCACTGCTTCTTTATAAGTAGAAGGTTCAAAACCATCCACCTCTTCTGCAACTTGAAGTGCATATCTAACCATATCATCAAAACCATACCTCTTGGGAGGTATCCCAACATTTGATCTTCTAGCCCTACTTGACGGTATACTCTGTGACCAATGTTCCATGTTTGATGCTTTGATGATCCATGTTCGATGGGCGGCTTGGATCGGACTCTAGTTCGGCAACCGGATCGGATGAGTCTTGACTTGGATCGGTGATTGTTGCATATCGACCGACTCCACTTGAATCTCCACTGTTTCTTAGCCTCTCGGATTCGGCGGACCTCCCCACCGATGAGTTAATCATAGAATTTTCATCAAAGACCACGTCTCTCTTGAGTATGTCCCTGGACTCTGCGATGACCAAATTGTATAACCCTTAACTCCATCACCATACCTCATAAACACTCCTTTCTTGGCCACTTGGTTCCGGCTTTCCTTCATTCACATGATAGTAAACCGTGCTTCCAAAAACCCTTAGAGCTGTGTAGTCGGCGGGCTTGCACGACCACTTCTCAAATGGTGTCTTGAGGCCCGATCCCTGTGTGAGGACTCCTATTAATTAAGTAGAAAAGCTGTGGTTATAGCCTCTGCCCAAAATCTCCTTGATAAACCGGCGGTAGAGAGCATACATCTTGCCTCTCCAACGAGAGTTTAATTCATTCTTTACGCTACACCATTACGCTAAGGTGTATTCCTAATTGTATGATGTCTGGAAATACCCTCATCCTTACATAATGTATCAAACTTTGACCAGTAGAATTCCAGACCATTATCTGTTCTGAGCCTTTTGATTTTCTTGCCTATCTGATTTTCCACTAGAGCTTTACACTTCTTGAAAATGTTGAATGCCTCACTTTTGTGTTTCATCATCACCACACAAGTCATTCTTGAATAGTCATCTATTAATGACACAAAATATCTGTGACCACCCAATGATTCCACCTTTGATGGACCCCAACAATTAGAATGGATATAATCAAGTGATGCCTTTGTACTGTGTATGCCTATTGAGAACTTGCTTCTATGTAAATTCCCAAACACACGGTGCTCACAAAAATCTAGATTATTGACTTTATATCCCCCAGAAAACCTGCTAAAGAAAGGACTTGCATTCCTCTTTCACCTATGTGACCAAGTCTCATATGCCACAAGCGAGTCTGCTTGTGGTGATGAACTTCGAGGATGCCACGGCAGCAGAGTCAGATACAGTAGAGCCTTGTAAAATATACAAGGTTCCCTTCTTGATACCTTTGAGGACCACATCTGAACCTTTGTAGACATTCAACTCTTCACCTTCTCCCTTGAAATTGAACCCCTTGTTGTCTAGTAGTCTAAAAGATACCAAATTCTTGGTCATCTGTGGAACATGTCTAACATCTTTTGGTGTGCAAAATCTACCATCCTCTGTCCTCAACTTGGCTGAGCCAATTCCCACTATCTTGCATACCATGCTGTTTTCCATAGAAATATGACCACCATCTATCTGCTCATAAGTAGAAAACCACTCCCTGTGTGGACAAATATGATAGGATGCTCTAGAATCTAAGATCCAAACATCAGATTGATGTGTTGAATCCCTAGCAACTAGAAGCAGATCCTTATCAGAATGCTCAGTAGCCACAGCTGCTGTGCCAGAATTGCTCTCCTGCTGCCTTTTCTTCTTTGGACAACTGGACTTCCAATGCCCTGGCTCTTTACAGTAATTACAGACATATATGGACTTAGGACCTTTGGAACTACCTTTCTTGGATTTCTTCTTCTGCATGCCCTTTCCCACTTTATTCTTGACTACTAGTCCGGCGGCTTGACTATCTCATCCCTGTGGCTTGTGTCTTAGCTCCCTGGCATGCAAAGATGCCCTCACATCCTCTAAAGCCACTTGTATCTTTCTCCAACTATAAAGGACTACACAAAGTTTTCATATGAACTTGGTAATGAAACCAACGGGATTAGGGCTGCATCTTCATCTTCAATTTTAACATCAATATTCACGAGATCAAATAATATTGTGTTCGGTGATCCGGATGTTCCCTCAGCAGACCTCCTTCATGCATCCTCAGACTAAATAGTCTCTGCATCAGCAGCAACTTGTTGGTTAATGACTTAGTCATATATAGGCTTTCAAGCTTTGCCCACACCTTGGCGGTGTGTCTTCCTCAGCAACTTCAGTGATAACATCATCAGATAAGCACAACATGATGGTTGAATGTGCTTTATCTTTAGGACTGGCAGAATCTGCTGAGCTGGCATCTCCTTTACCAAATAAAAAAGTCCATAATCCTAGTTGTTTTAACAAGGGACGCATCTTGATTTGCCACAGACTAAAACTGTTTCTTCCTATAAATTTGTCAATTTTTACGTTAACTACAGACATCTTTCTTGCTAAAGATCACAACTTTTATCACAGATTCCTAGCACCGGTGAAGGTCTTGGTGAAGATAAAGGTTGTCCGTACAGATGATTCTCTCAGAACCTTGGCTCTGATACCAGTTTGTTATAACAGGATAGAGAGAATCCATATGCAATAATATAAACACAGAAGCAATCTAACATAAACAATCACACAGAGGAACAAAAAACAAGAAGAACATAGGATTTAACTTGGTTTCCGGTGTTGTGCCGACTACTCCATGGACAAAAAGTGTTATTTTATTATGCACTGAATTCATGTGGATTACACACTTTACAATGATCGATACAGTTGTTATTTATAGGCATAGATCCCTAAACCCTAATTGCCAAGAATCTTTGTCAGATTGCAATAAATGCCCCAGATGTTGGATCCCTCTGCTGATCCCAACTCAGCTGATCAATGCACAGATGTAGAACTCTGCTGCACCCAAAACCTCAGCAGACCCTCAGCAGGCTGCTGACACCAGAAGAAACTCAACAGACTTTCCAGCTGACTTTCACAAACTTGGATACACATCTACATCGGACCATCACTCTGCTGACTATCAGATTAGTTCCACCAGATGTAGAGTTTAAGTCACTTGTTGACATCATTATATTGATAAATCATTATAGAAGCTTCTATTTCAAGAAGTTTGATGTGATTTATCTTTATCTTGATACATTTCACCATCATTTTTTATGGTTTGTACACGTCCTTCAAAATAGGAAATTGAGTTAATAACGAATGGACACAAAATCATCATTTTTTGGAGGGGTTCATAAAAATTATGTTTGTACTGATACATCGTACCGACATTGCCTTTGATAAATCTAATCGGAAATTTACATATAAATATATTAATAAAACTAATCTTTATAATCACAATATCAGATTGAATTATCATATCTCTGAAAAAGATAATTTATTGGAGATTTAAGTAATTTACAAATTTTTACACAATAAACTTGACACCAATTCTTAAGTTGACCTCGGGCAAAGAGTCTGGCCTACAAGGCACACAAAGGCCAATATTGGTCGGAATAAGCTAGTTAGGAGACATAAGGACAACATAATTTAAGGTGATAATATTATAGAAATGCATGTGTTATAATCTCTCTAGATCCCATTGCACTACATTACAATGATAGATTGTAAAAATAAGCATTTGGCTAATCTGTCATTGTTTTATTTTTAGATTTTATATGATGTAGGAAGCCAACGACTAATTTTAGATCCTTTTACAAAAATTAAAGTAAAAAATTAAAAGAGTTAAATTAATCAAGTATCTAAATATTGTATGTGAAACGTTGATGTCTAATTCTGCTTGTGGAGAATGATTAAACTTGTCAAAAAATATGAAAAAAATAATGACATGAATATCGAATTTTGACATTGATATTGTTATAAGATACATATCCACTCATTTTAGGACGAAAATAAAAAAATTAGATATGCACTTGATAAATTAATTAATGGTATATAAATCACTTAAAAGTTGTTGTCAAATAAATTTAAAGAGGCACAACTTTGATTAAATTACATCGAGAATTTTCATATTAATTGTTCTAACAACATACCTTTCCAAATGATCGGGGTATAAAACATGGATGGAACGAAGAAAAGCGTACGTAGACAATATCTTTTAATATGGAAATTAAGTAGTCCAACTATCTATCCATGCTACCAATGAAGCTATAAATATGGGAACACGAAAGAGATTTCTCATCCATCCAAACACATAAAAAGAACAAGAATAAGTCAGTAGAGAAAAAAGTATTTGATCGTGAGATAGAAAGCTATAGAAAATGAAGATGTTCATAGCACAAGCCGCCATTGCTTTGGTACTCATCCTAGCTCTTCTCAACATTTCCCAAGGTAATTAAAAGAAAATCCTCGATCAAATATACAGGATCAAACATGAACAAATATTATTGAGTGGTTGATTTTCGATTTTTTTTGTAGACAATAATTCTTCCGTTTTAGAATCTAAAAATAGTGCGTCTGTATGTGTATATAATTTTATTTTTCGGATGACTAAAACTCGATTTGGTGGTCTTTGTTTGCAGGTCAGCAGCCTAAGTCCTGCCCTACAAGCTTAACCAGAAATGCTAAGTGCGAGGACAAGAGCACATTAGATTGTTTTGGCTTAGCTTTAGGAAAGTACGGAGCTAGCGCAATGCCTAAAAACTTCACATGTACGGATAATGGACCAAACAGCAGCATTTGCAATGGCTTCATTGTTTGCGGTTCATCATAGTAGATCAAAATAGCCATAGCTAGTGCTTTATGCATGACACGATCCTAAAATTTTTGTGTAGGCTCACTAGTTTTTGAGCCTTTCTTTCCAAACACATCGCACGTCATCAAGAATAAAGTTCTTTTTATTGATATGTGTTTAAACAATTTTCATTTCTCGTACATTTTTTGAGTTTGTTATTACATCCCACAAAAAAATAGTGCACTACGGAAAGCTTTTTCCCTAAACAAATTAAAATCGAAAATAGAAATAAGGGTTTCATACATTTAAAAGAATTTAACTAAAATTCATCTTACATTTTTTTTACCATTCCGACATTTTAACAATTTTTATGGGCGAATATCGAAAGAAAGTAGAAATGTACAGTTGATACAAGAAAAGGTGTTGTAAATACGTATCAAAATAAATATAGAGACGTAACAAAATACATTTGACCGCAAAACGATAAGCTATGCTTAAGGACTTTCTACTGAATACCTAGTTTATTATATTTTAAAAAACTATGCTTAATAACTAAGATTTCCTTAAGAAAGTTTATTACAATATCAAGAAACATTTCCAATTAGAGGCTTCTAAAAATAAAAAATTGATACATGTCATACCTGGCTATCTACTTGTTAAATAATCAATTCCATAAATATAACAACATTGTTTTCATGGTATAATGAATGAATTACACCTTAAATTTGACGTGCCTTTAAGCCTGGATTTATACACAAACAATATTAACGGATATTGAAAAATAATTTTTTTGTAATGTTTTTTGGTAAAGATACGATTGTACTGGTGAGATACTAGTGGAAAAACGAGTTTGAAAGATAAACAACAGGTACATTAAGATAGATCTGATCAAGTCGTTTTAAAAATGTCAATATATACGGCCTATCTCAATGGAATAAATCAAGCTTTTCCGCATTTCTATTTCTTCTTATTTTTTCATGGTATCAAAACTCCAGGCTTCTTTTTCAGTTTCAAACCTTTGCTCTGCTTTCATCGTTTTTCTACTCTCTCTTGGAATTTTTAACCACTGTATTTCAAGGACCCAAAAATTTCTCTCTTACAAAAGAGAAGTACAATATACTCGATCCCTCAAATCCAGGGTATGTAGGATGCTCTCGCATAGTGTTCTGCTCTTCAATGAGTTCATTAACTTGTGTTCATCATTTTACGCTTTTACTTCATATTTCACTCTCCATAGACTAAATCTTATATTATGACGTGATGTGTTCTGAAAATCCATCGCCGAGAATTTCAAGTAGCATCAAGTATTTTGAGTCATATTCTTATCTCTTACGCCAAGAAAGCCCTGCATATACTATGTGTTTGCATAATTTCACGATTATTTTGTCATTCTGACATCATTTTCTCATTTAAATTGAGAAGCCCAACACACGATTAAGTTCCGCTATGGTCCATGTGTTAGAAAAATGGTCGTTGTTTGTCAATGACAATTCATGAAAATTAAGTAGCATCGAGAATTAGTAAGGCTTGAGGTCATAAACATTCACGAGTTCAAACTAATTTGAGCAGTCTTCCTTATTCCAGAGGGTAATCTTGTAAAATAATAGTTCAAATTCCTATGTCGATTGAATAATTAGTTAATGTAGTAAAAAAACATTTTATATACATTATAGTCATTCCTTATTAAATAATGATTTAACGTTATAATCTTTATATAAAACATAATTTAATCGAATGCATATTTTTCATTTCCATGGTCGTACTCGCTAATCATCACAAGTATGAAAATCAAAACATGGTGGTAAATAGACTAAGTTGACTTTCTTGAGAGCCGATATCCAATGCGGTAAGGCACAATGTTCTCCAAAACGAGGAGTAATTGTTAATGAAAGTGATTAGTTTACAATAATTTGAAATCTAAAATTTTACAGAAACATTATTTGACGACTAGAATATGATTAATGATTTAGAAAGATTTATAAAATTTATGCGGTTATGTTTACCTATTATAATTGTATTGATAAATCATTATAGAATCCTATGTTCTAAGAAGTTTGATGTGATTTATCTATATCTTGATACATGTCATCATCATTCTCTATGGTTTGTACGCGTCTACAAAATAGGGAATTGAGTTAATAACGAATGGAGACAAATTCATCATTTTTTGGAAGGGGTTCATAAACATTTTGTTTGTATTGATACATCGTACCGACCTTGCATTTGATAAATCTAATCGGAAATTTACATACAAATATTTACAAAAAACTAATCTTTATAATCACAATATAAGATTGAATTGTCATATCTTTGAAAAAGATAAGTTATTGGAGATGTAAGTAATTTACAAATTACACAATAAACTTAACACCAATTCTTATGTTTGACCTCATGCAAAGAATGTGGCCTACAAGGCACACAAAGGCCAATATTGGTAAGAAAAATCTAGTTACGAGACTTAAAGACAACATAATTTAAGGTGATATTATTATAGAAGGGTATGTGTTATAACCTCTCTAGATCCGGTTGCACTACATTACAATGATACATTGAAAAATAAGAATTTGGCTAATATATCATTGTTTTATTTTTAGATTTTATACAATGTAGTAAGCCAATAGCTGATTTTAGATCCTTTTATAAAAATTAAAGTAGAAAATCAAAAGATTAAATTAATCAAGTATCTAAATATTGTATGTGGAACGTTGATGTCTAATTCTGCATCTGGAGAATGATTAAACTTGACAAAAAATATGAAAAAAATAATGACATGAATATCTATTTTTGATATTGATATTGTTATAAGATACATATCCGCTCATTTTAGGACGAAAATAAAAAAATTAGATATGCACTTGATAAATTAATGGTATTTAAATCACTTAAAAGTTGTTGTCAAATAAATTTAAAGAGGCACACTTAATAAATTATATCTGAGAATTTTCATATTAATTGTTCTAACAACATACCTTTCCAAATGATCGGGATATGAAACATGGATGGAACGAAGAAAAGCGTATGTAGACAATATCTTTTAATATGGAAATTAAGTAGTCCAACTATCAATCTAAGCTACCAATGAAGGTATAAATATGGGAACACAGAAAATATTTCTCATCCATCCAAACACAGAAAAAGTACAAGAAAAAGTCGGTAGAGAAAAAAATATTTGATCGTGAGATAGAAAGCAGTTGAAAATGAAGAAGTTCATAGCACAAGCACCCATTGCTTTGGTACTCATCCTAGCTCTTCTCAACATTTCCCAAGGTAATTAAAAAGAAAATCCTCAATCAAATATACAATATCAAACATGAACAAATATTATTGAGTGTTTGATTTTCGATTTTTTTTGCAGACAATAATTCTTCCGTTTTAGAATCTAAAAATAGTGCGCTTATATATAATTTTGTTTTTCGGATGACTGAAACTCGATTTGGTGGTCTTTGTTTGCAGGTCAGCAGCCTAAATACTGCCCTACAAGCTTAACCGGAAATGCTAAGTGCGAGGACAAGAGCACGTTAGATTGTTTTGGCTTAGCTTTAGGAAAGTATATATGGAGCTAGCGCCATGCATAAAAACTTCACATGTACGGATAATGGACCAAACAGTAGCATTTGTAATGGCTTCATTGTTTGCAATTCACCAAAGTAGATGAAAATAGCAATAGCTAATGCTTTATGGCACAGTCCTAAAAATTTTGTGTAGGCTCACTAGTTTTTGAGCCTTTCTTTCCAAACACATAGCACATCATCAAGAATAAAGTTCCTTTTATTGATATGTGTTTAAACATTTTTCATTTCTTGTATCTTTTTTGAGTTTGTTATTACATCCCAAAAAAAAATAATGCACTACTAAAAGATTTTATTCCTAAACAAATTAAAATCGAAAATAGAAATAAGGGTTTCATGCGTTTAAAATAAATTAACTAAAATTCATCTTACATTTTTTTGTACCATTCCGACATTTTAACAACTTTTATGGGCGAAATATCGAAAGAATGTAGAAATGTACAGTTGATACACGAAAAGGTGTTGTAAATACGTATCAAAATAAATATAGAGACGTAACAAAATACATTTGACCGCAATACCATAAGCTATGCTTAAGGACTTTTTTCCTACTTTGAATACCCAGTTTATGATATGTCAAAAAACTAGGCTTAATAACTAAGATTTCCTTAACAAAGTTTATTACAATATCAAGAAACATTTAAAATTAGAGTCTTCTAAAAATAAAAAATTGATACATGTCATACATGGCTTTCTACTTGTAAAATAATCAATTCCAAAAATATAACAACATTGTTTTCAAGGTATAATGAATGAATTGCACCTTAAATTTGACGTGCCTTCAAACCTTGATTTATACGCAAACAATATTAACATATATTGTAAAATATTTTTTTTGTAATGTTTTTTTGTTTGTAAAGATATGATTGTGCCTGTGAGATACTAGTGGAAAAATGAGTTAGAAAGATAAACAACAGGTACAATAAGATAGATCTTATCGAGTGGTTTTAAAAATATCAATATATACGGCCTATCTCAATGGAATAAATCATGCTTTCCGAAATTTCGATTTCTTCTTATTTTTTCACGGTATCAAAACTCCAGGCTTCTTTTTCAGTTTCAAACCTTTGCTCTACTCTCATCATTTTTTTTCTCTCTCTTGGAATTTGTAACCACTGCATTTCAAGGACCCAAAAATCTCTCTCTTAAAAAAGAGAAGTACAATATACTTGATCCCTCAAAGCCAGGGTAAGTAGGATGCTCTCGCATAGTGTTCAGCCCTTCAACGAGTTCATTAAGTTGTGTTCATCATTTTACGCTTTTACTACATATTTCACTCTACATGCACTAAATCAGACATTATGACGTGATGTGTTCTGAACTCCATCGCCGAGAATTTTAAGTAGCATCAAGTCTTTTGAGTCGATTCTTATCTCTAACGCCAAGAAAGCCCCGTATATACTATACATTTGCACAATTTCATGATTTTACGGCATCATTTTCTCATTTAAATCGAGAGCCCAACACGTGATGAAGTTCCTCTACGGTCTATGTGTTAGAAAAATGGTCGTTGTTTGTCAATGACAATTCATGAAAATCGGTAGCATCGAGAATTAAGGCTTGAGGATATAAACGTTCACAATTCAAACAAATTTGTTGGTTCAATGTTTGGCGGTCTTCCTTATTCCGAGAGGGTAATCTCGTAAAATAAAAATTCAAATTCATATGTCGATTGAATAATTAGTTAATGTAGTAAAAATACATTTTATATACTTTATAGTCATAAGCTTTGCTTAATTAATGATTTAACGTTATAATCTTTATATAAAACATAATTTAATCGAATGCATATTTTTCATTTCCATGGTCATACTCGCTAATCATCACAAGTATGAAAATCAAAACATGGTGGTAAATAGACTAAGATGAATTTCTTGAGAGCCGAGATCTAATGCGGTATGACACAATGTTTCTCCAAAATGAGGAGTAATTGTTAATGAAAGTGATTAGCTTACAATAATTTGAAATCTAAAATTTTACGGAAACATTATTTGACGACTAGAATATGATTAATGATTTAGAAAGATTTAAAAAATTTATGCCCTGAATAAATTATGATTTTTCTGTAAAAAATTAATGTTTTCCTATTATAATTATATTGATAAATCATTATAGAATCTTATGTTTCAAGAAGTTTGATGTGATTTATCTATATCTTGATACATTTCATCATCTTTCTCTATGGTTTGTACATGTCCTACAAAATAGGAAATTGAGTTAATAACGTATGGAGACAAATTCAATTGGATAGGGTGCTGATTAATGAAAGCTGGTTAGACACTTTTGGCAGTGGTTTAGTCAAGACTTTGGGCAGGGCAGGATCAGATCATAGACCTTTGAGCTTTATCCAGATGTTAGAAAAAAGGGCCCCTCTGTCTTCAAATTTCAGAATATGTGGACTATGCATAAGGATTTTCACAGTGTGGTACAACAGGAATGGAATGCACCTGAGGTAGCCACTTCTATGGCAAGTTTTATATATAAACTCAAACTTCTTATGCATGCTTTGAAGATCTGGAACATACAGGTTTTCGGGGATGTCCATAAAAAATGTTGGAGTTGGAAGCTAAGGTTTTGGAGCAGGAAGTTATTTATGATCAGAATCATAGTCCTGAAAACAGGGAGAAAACTCATCAATTAAATACATAATATTTTCTAGCTTTAGCACAACATGAGGAGTTCTGGAGGCCAAAATCCAAGTATAAGTGGTTTAAAGAAGGAGACAGAAATACAAGCTTCTTTCTTGCCTCTGTAAAAGATAAGACTAGCAAGATGCAAATTCTTAGAATCCAGGATGCTAATGGAGACTGGTGTACTAATCAGGCTGAGATTGCACAAGAGGCTATCAGATTCTTTGCTGTCTTACTTAATCAGGAAGACCAATCTACTGAAAGTGATATTCAGTATCTTCTAGATTTCATACCTACCCTAATTACTCATGAAGACAATGTTTCTTTAACTAAACCTATCACTATGGAAGAGGTTAAGAAGGGTGTCTTTGATTTAGATCCTGCAAGTGCTCCTGGGGTTTATGGTTTCTCTGGCTTATTTTACAGACACTGCTGGAACATTATTCAAATGGATGTGTATCATGCTGTACAAGAATTTTTCTCTGGCAATAACATCCCCAAGGCAGTGGGATCTACTCTAATTACTCTTATTGCTAAAAAAGCTACTCCTACATCCTTTGCTGATTAGAGGCCTATATCTCTTAGCACCTTCTTTAACAAGATCTGCACTAAGATTCTGACCTCCAGACTTCAGCCCTTACTACCTCTCATTATATCTGAGAACAATTTGTCTTCTTGCAAGGAAAGGACATTGCTGATAATGTCCAGTTGGTCCAAGAATTAGCTCAGTTCATCCACAAAAAGGCTAGAGGCCATAATATTATTTTCAAGCTGGATATCATGAAGGATTTTGACAGGGTCTCCTGGTATTTTCTGGCCAGATTGCTTCGAAAATTTGGTTTTGAAGAGCCTTTCATACATTTGATTATGAATAATCTCTCTGGCAGTCACTTCTCTATTCTTTTCAATGGATCTCATGTTGGGTTTTTCTCTTCTACAAGAGGTATTAAACAAGGTGACCCCCTCTCTCCATATTTGTTCATCATTCTAACTGAAGCTATCTCTAAAGGTTTAAAGAGAATCATGACCCCTGGTACATATACCTATGCTACCCCTACTGGCTTTGCTCCTATTACTCACTCTCTTTATGCTGATGACCTTATAATTTTTGCTAGAGCTGCTAGGACTACCATCAATAAGTTGGCCAGTTTTTTGGATACTTATGAAAGGGCCTATGGACAGAAGGTCAACAGGAGCAAAAGCTCTTTTATTATGTATAGTAGAGCTCCTCAAAATGCCATTCAGGGTGTGGAAGCTATAACTTGTTTTCAACAAGCCACTTTCCCATTCACCTACTTGGGATGTCCAGTTTTTTATGGAAGAACCAAATCTTCATACTTCCAATCCCTTATTGATAAATTTGAAGCTAAGCTCAACAAATGGTACACAAAATATTTATCTCCTGGAGGCAGACTAGTCCTCATCAGACATGTTTTATCCTCTATTCCTATTAACATTATGTCTGCTATTAAGCTGCCCATGACTACTATTCAGAGACTGGAACATATTATGGCCAACTTCCTTTGGCATGACAGTGACAATCATAGGAGAAGGCACTGGAGGAGATGGCAAAATATGTGCTATCCAACAACAGAAAATGTTCTTGGTATTAGGAGCCTACAGACTTTTCTGGCAGCTCTTGCTTGTAAACTATGGTGGAAGATTCATCAGCAGCAAGGTTTGTGGGCCAGGAAAGTGATGTCTGGATCCTACCCTCTTTATATGCTCTATGCTTGGAAGCTGCTAGGTCCTGTTCAAGAATGCACTGACCAGAATATGGCTTATCTTACTAGCCCTGTTAATAAATGGGTGTGGACTTTGGTTAATTCTGGTCAGTTTTCTGTCTCCTATGCTTATGAAATTCTTAGAACCAAGAGATCATCTTTGTTTGAATTAGGAGAAATCTGGAAGCCCCATATTCCCCTCAGAATTGCACTTTTTAACTGGAAGCTATACAGTGGTCTGCTGCCTTTTGCTGAAGAGCTACGTAAGATGGGATTTTCAGGGCCTTTTAAATGCTTAAACTGCTATCATGATGATAATATGGGTCATGTGTTCTGGAGCTGTCCTAGAGCCCAAGAAGTATATATGGAATTTCTTTCAACATGCTCTTAAATATTATCCTGCTGCTGAAAATCTTCAGGATGTCCAAAAGGATTAGAGATGTACTAACATTATGGGAGCTCTTGGTAAGGTTATTCGGATCATCCCTTCTTTGATTTTTTGGGGTCTTTGGAAAGATAGATGCAGCATATTACATGAGCCCACCATGAAAACCAATCAGATTGTCAAAAACATTATTGCTGATCTGCAAAGCACATGCCAGACTATGAATCTCACCAAAAAGAATAGTGATGATTTAATCCTAGTTAACACAGGCCTTCTTAAAAATCTTGCAACTAGGCCACAGAAGACTGCCATTGCTATCAGATAGCATGTTCCTCCTCTGGCTGTCTATAAACTTAATACTGATGGTTCCTCCCTTCAAAATCCCGGAATAGGCTGGGGGCTTTCATCATCCGTGATGAGCATAGTGCTCTTGTTGTTGCGGTACTAGAGCTTATGGTATATTGCTACAAATTTTGAGGCGGAACGAAGGCTCTAATTGATGGCACACGGCAATGCATTGACTGCAACTTCGAGAATGTGAAAATAGAGTCGATTCTAAGTTTCTTGTTGAGATGATTCATGGCAAGTCCCGGCCTCCATGGAGATATGTGAATGAGATAAGTTTATTGACCGAGACTTTGCACCGAATAATTTCAAGATCAGACATATATTCAGAGAAGGCAATATGGCAGCTGACTTCTTGGCTAAAAAGGCTAGTTCAACTCACCACAGCAATACTATTCATATGGGGAGGCTGATGGGAAGCTTAGAGCTATCCTACTTGAAGATCTGCTACAGCTGCCCCATGTCAAATACCATTAATGGATAGCATTTTTTAGATAGTCATTACACTTGGAAGCACCCTTCAGCTCATTTCTGAAGGGTGCAAACCAGGTTGTATCTTTATTCTCTGTGCCATTTTGTACTTAGATTTTCTCTACAGATTGTCTTCAAATATGGTTCATGGCAGGTTTAGGTCGAACATCAATCACTATGAAGAATTCATCAGTCCAAGGCTTCTATGGATTAATGCTTGGCTTGCAAATGGTGATAGGATGGACTACAAGTGGAGAGAGTTATGCAACAAAATAAGACAAAAGACAGCAGCAAAAATGGCTGAAGGGAAGCACTTGAAGATTGATAGGATTTATAGGAATATAAAAAATGTTGTTTTTATTTTTTCCTTGTGCTGGAAGTTCTTTCCAGTGAGTCAATGCCCGTACTCTTTCCCTAGCATCCGATTTTTCCCACCCCGGGTTTTTCGGACTAGGGTTTTAAGGAGGCGGGGTTGCCCACTGATGACATTATTCGAGTGAGGAGGCCATGGATGGCAACACTTGTAATTTTTTCTGATCATTAATAAAATTACAAGTTATTAAAAAAAAACGAATGGAGACAAATTCATCATTTTTTGGAAGGGGTTCGTAAACATTTCGTTTGTATTGATACATCGTACCGACCTTGCATTTGATAAATCTAATCCTAAATGTACATACAAATATTTATAATAAAACTAATCTTTATAATCGCAATATAAGATTGAATTATCATATCTTTGAAAGAGTAGAGATGTAAGTAATTTACAAATTACATAATAAACTTAACACCAATTCTTAAGTTTGACCTCACGCAAAAAGTGTGGCCTACAAGGCACACAAAGGCCAATACAGATTTCACACTTCAGATTTCAGATTTAACAAACGGCGCCTAAGTTGACTTTCTTGAGAGCCGTTATCAAATGCGGTAAGACACGGTGTTTCTCCAAAATGAGGAGTAATGGTTAATGAAAATGATTTACTTACCGTAATTTGAAAACTAAAATATTACATAAAAATTATACGATGATTTAAGAGTTAGAATGATTTAAAAAATTTATGGGGTGAAAAAATTACGATTTTTCTATGAAAAAATTTATGTTTACCTATTATCATTATATTGAAAAATCATTATAGAATCTTATGTTTCAAGAAGTTTGATGTGATTTATCTTTATCTTGATACATTTCACCATCATTCTCTATGGTTTGTACACGTCCTTCGAAATAGGAAATTGAGTTAATAACGAATGGACACAAAATCATCATTGTTTTGGAAGGGGTTCATAAACATTTTGTTTGTACTTGATACATCGTACCGACATTGCATTTGATAAATCTAATCGAAAATTTACATACAATATAATAAAATGAATCTTTATAATCACAATATAAGATTGAATTATCATATCTCTAAAAAGATATGCTATTGAAGATGTAAGTAATTTACAAATTTATACACAATAAACTTGACACCAATTCTTAAGTTTGACCTCGGGCAAAGAGTCTGGCCTACAAGGCACACAAAGGCGAATATTGGTCAGAAAAAGCTAGTTAGGAGACTTAAGGACAATATAATATAATGTGATATTATTATAGAAAAGTCTGTGTTATAATATCCCTAGATCCCCTTGCACTACATTACCATGATACATTGTAAAAATAAGCATTTGGCTAATCTGTCATTGTTTTATTTTTAGATTTTATATGATGTAGGAAGCCAACAACTGATTTTAGATCCTTTTCAAAAATAAAAGTAGAAAATTAAAAGAGTTAAATTAATCAAGTATCTAAATATTGTATGTGGAACGTTGATGTCTAATTCTCTTTGTGGAGATTGATTAAATTATATGTGAGAATTTTCATATTAATTGTGATAACAAACATACCTTTTTGAATGATTGGGGTACGAAACATGGATGGAACGAAGAAAAGCGTATGTAGACAATATCTTTTAGTATGGAAATTAAGTAGGCCAACTATTTATCCAAGCTACCACTGAAGCTATAAATATGGGAACACGGAAGAGATTTCTCATCCATCCAAACACTGAAAAAAGAACAAGAAAAAGTCAGTAGAGAAAAGTATAGAAAGCTTTAGAAAATGAAGAAGTTCATAGCACAAGCAGCTATTGCTTTGGTACTCATCCTAGCTCTTCTCAACATTTCCCAAGGTAATTAAAACTAAAATCCTCGATCAAGTATCTAGGATCAAACATGAACAAATATTATTGATAGTTTGATTTTGGATATTTTTTCTACGGACAACAATTTTGTGTTTCAGAATCTAAAAATAGTGTGTCTGTATGTGTATATAATTTTGTTTCTTGGATGACTAAAACTCTTTTTGGTGGTCTTTGTTTGCAGGTCAGCAGCCTAAGTACTGCCCTACAAGCTTAACCAGAAATGCTAAGTGCGAGGACAAAAGCACGTTAGATTGTTTTGGCTTAGCTTTAGGAAAGTATGGAGCAAGCGCAATGCCTAAAAACTTCACATGTACGGATAATGGACCAAACAGTAGCACTTGCAATGGCTTCATTGTTTGCGGTTCACCAAAGTAGCTCAAAATAGCCATAGCTAATACTTTATGACACAGTCCTAAAAATTGTGTGTAGCTCACTAGTTTTTGAGCCTTTCTTTCCAAACTCATAGCACATCATCAAGAATAAAGTTCTTTTTATTGTTATGAGATTAACCTTTTTCATTTCTCGTATCTTTTTTGAGTTTGTTATTACATTCGACACAAAAAATATTGCAGTACTGAAAGCTGTTTTTCCTAAACAAATTAATATGAAAAATAGATTTAAGGGTTTCATACGTTAAAATTAAATTAAATAAAATTCATCTTACATTTCTTTTACCATTCCGACGTATTAGAGGCTTCTAAAAATAAAAAATTGAAACATGTCATACCTGGCTTTGTACTTGTGAAATAATCAATTCCTATAACAACATTGTTTTCAAGGTATAATGAATGAATTACACCTTAAATTTGACATGCGTTCAAGCCTTGATTTATACGCAAACAATATTAAAGCATATTGTAAAATAATTTTTATGTAATGTATTTTGTAAAGATATGATTGTGCTGGTGAGATACTAGTGGAAAAATGAGTTAGAAAGATAAACATCATGTACATTAACATAGATCTTATCATGTGGTTTAAAAATTGTGAATATATGCTGCCTATCTCAATGGAATAAATCAAATCTTTTCCACATTTCGATTTTTTTTGATTTTTTCATGGTATGAGAACTCCAGGCTTCTTTTTTGGTTTTAAACATTTTCTCTGCTTTCATCATTTTTTTACACTTTCTTGGTATTTGTAACCACTGCATTTCAATGACCCAAATATCTCTTATAGACGTGTTGCACAATATCCAAACATAGATAGATACACATGTATGTAGCAGTGGGCTAGTTATGATCACTTGTGATATATAAAATGTTAATTATCTACCTCCCCATCAACTTAAGCTTTTGGGAGAGATGGTAGTTCAACATAGTATCAGAGCCATAGGTCATTGGTTCAAACCCCTCTCCAAGTACAATTTTCAACAACAAAAAAAATCAATCAAGTATTGGGCCTTTATCTTCTCTTACTGGCCCACTCTAAAAAATAAACAAATCAAGTGTTGGGTTTTTCTCTCCTCTTACAGACCCACACTTGAGGGGGCGTATTGTGATATATAAAATGTTAATTCTGTACGAGGGTCCACCTTTGAGGGGGCGTATTGTGATATATAAAATGTTAATTATCTAACTCCTATGAAGGTCCACACTTGAGGGGACACATTGTGATATATAAAATGTTAATTATCTACCTCCTCACCAGCTTAAGCTTTTAAGAGAGATGGTAGTTCAAGATGATCTATCTTCCTGACAAAAGAGAAGTACAATATACTCGATCCCTCAAAGCCAGGGTATGTAGGAAGCTCTCGCATAGTGTTCATCCCTTCAATGAGTTCATTAACTCGTGTTCATCATTTTACGCTTTTTTACCTCATATTTCGCTCTCCATACTCTAAATCTTACGTTATGACGTGATGTGTTCTGAAACTCCATCGCCGAAAATTTCAAGTAGAATTAAGTCTTTTGAGTCATATTTTTATCTTTAATGCCAAGAAAGTCCTGCATATACTATATAACTGCTTAATTTCACGATTGCTTTGTCACTGTGACATCATTTTCTCATTTTAAATCGAGAATCCCAACACATGATGAAGTTCCACTATGGTCTTTGTGTTAGTAAATTGGTCGTTGTATGTCAACGACAATTCATGAAAACAAGTAGCATCGAGAATTAGTAAGGCTTGAGGTTATAAACGTTCACAATTCAAACCAATTCACTGGTTTAATGTTTTAGTAGTCTTCCTTTTTCCAGAGGGTAACCATGTAAAATAATAGTTCAAATTCCAATGTCGATCGTATAATTGGTTAATGTTGTAAAAATGCATTTAATAAAATTTATATTAATAACCGATTAAATAATAATTTAACGTTACAATATATATATATATATATATATATATATATATATATATATATATATATATATATATATATATATATATATATATATATATATTGTTGAAATAGTTACAATATTTTTATAAAACATAATTTAAACGATTGAATTTTTTCATTTCCACGGTCATACTCGCTAATCATCACAAGTATGAAAATCAAAACATCGTGGTAAATAGACTATGTTGACTTCCTTGAGCCGTTGTCTAATGCGTTAAGACACAATGTTTCGCCAAGATGAGGAGTAATTGTTAATGAAAGTGATTTGCTTACAAAAAGTTGAAAAATAAAATTTTACATAATAATTATTTGTCGATTAGAATATGATTTATGATTTAGAAAGATTTAAAACAATTTACGGGGTGAACAAATTCTTATGAGTTTTATATGCTTTTTTTTGTAAAAAAATTTATGTTTACCTACGATCATTATTGATGACGGTCAAATTATACCCGTAAAAGTCATCAACGTTGTCCTTAAATCGAGATTAATAATGTATATTTCATATTAAATCACATGTTTATATTTATTATTTAATGTTAAGTGATTATTAATATGATATTTGGTATTTAACTGTTTTTATTATTAAAAGACCGATTGATTGTGCGATAAATGCTGATTTTGTAGATCACGACAAATCGAGAGGATTAATGTCATTCAATCAATGATCTCAAGATAAGGAAGGAAGAAAATCGGAGCATTAAGTGGAAGATTAATCAGATCAATACGCAAGCGTGGAGTGGGGAGCAAGATAGACGAGAAAAACGATTAACGTGTGCAAATGTTAGGTTCGGTCGACCGAGCCTATAGCTTCGGTCGACCGAGTGTCAGCTCTCGGTTGACCGAGTGTCAGCTTCGGGGCGGTTTCCGGCTTATATCGTGCTTATCTTCTAGAACCACCCTAAGTCGGCAAAAACCTCTATATAAGCAAGCAGCTACGAAGTTGTAAAGATACACCTTGAATACCTTAGAATATCATTCAATAAAATCACTCTATTCATATCTTGATTCAATGTAATTTATTGAGGGTGTTTCCAGAGTTTAGGGGCTGCATTATGTAAGCCTTTATTTTCTGTTTCTTTTCTTTTAAGTAATTAATCCCTCCCAATTATGCTTTATCGTTTGAATTAGTTAATCATAGCTAGATGATGTAGATCTAGGCTATGACGATAGGGATGTGGCGACACATTGTCTATGAGGATCCCATAACCTACGTCATAAACTTAGTGTTTATTCATGAATCTGCATTGTTTAATTAATGCGTATCTATGTTAGTTGATATGAATGCTTTACGAATTACTGTTTAATCCGTTGTGTATGATGAAACGCTGAGAGATACGTTCAGGGATGTAATCTGGGGACGAAATTGATTCGGGTGACCGAATGAGTTCACTCGGTCGACCGAGCCCAGCTATTCGGTCGACCGAGCCCTGTTTTATCCGTTAAATAGCCACGTCTTTATGGTTAGGTTAACTTAATAGAATTTATCATCTCAGTAGGTATGGCTACGGCTACGTTGCTCGTCTGTTTTAATTAGCGTATGATTAGGAAATACCAATATAGGGCTCCTAGGTTGGCTCATGAATGATCTTCCGGGACTTTCAGCGAGATCTAGGTAGGTTTTGTATTTGGGAATTGAGCTCACCTAGTTATACGTAAATCGTAGATTAACATGATACCGTGCAGGTAATTGTTAATAGGACAGAGACTGATGCGATCGTTTAGGAAGTACGCCTAACCATAGGAATGTTGCCTGGACGAGGTGTACGGTTAATATCGGCATCCTTAGAGTCGTAAGCGTGTGAGTTATATGAGATGGAGGCACCAAAAGGCGAAGTCACGTAACAATACCACAGTGATCTAGTGACCTACCGGTGCTACGTCAAGTTAAAGAGGATGACTCCCGTAGCCAATCTAAGATAGATACAAACGGATTGACGAGTTAATAAGTTCGGTTTATTATATAAATTATCTAGGTCCAGACGATAAAGACTATAATTGGGGAGGTTAATTACGTTGTGTCGAGTCGTGTCTTTACCTTTCTTGTCTTATGTTGGTCGTAGACCGCCTTTATGTCCTTGACATGTATAATTAATTGTTTGTATATAAAATGATCCACAATTGATTCCCTGTGGGATCGACCTTGATTCACTATAGCTATACTACGATGGGCCTAGTCCTCTTGCTAGTATTGGTTTATGGTGGTCAAGTATATTATAACCTGATTGACCCCGATCAATTATATTGATAAATCATTAAAGAATCTTATGTTTCCGGAAGTTTGATGTGATTTATTTATAGCAAGATACATTTCACCATCATTCTCTATGGATTTTACATGTCCTTCAAAATAGGAAATTGAGTCAATAACGATTGGAAATAAAGTCATCATTTTTTGGAAGGGGTTCATAAACATTTTGTTTGTACTGATATATATATACATTGTACCGACATTGTACTCGATCCCTCAAAGCCAGGGTATGTAGGAAGCTCTCAGATGGTGTTCAACCCTTCCACAAGTTCACAAACTTGTGTTCATCATTTTACACTTTTACCTCATATTTCGCTCTTCATGCACTAAATATTACGTTATGACATGGTATGTTCCGAAACTCCATCACCGAGAATTTCAAGTAGCATCAAGACTTTTGAGTCATATTTTTATGTTTAATGCCAAGAAAGCCCCTCATATACTATACATTTGCTTAATTTCACCATTATTTTTTCATTCTGACATCATTTTCTCATTTAATTAGAGAAGCCCGACACATGATGAAGTTCTGCTACGGTCTTTGTGTTAGAAAAATGTTCGTTGTAAGTGAATGACAATTTATGAAATATAAGCAGCATCAAGAATTAGTAAAGCTAGAGTTTATAAATGTTAACAATTCAAACTAATTTGTTGGTTCAATGTTTTACGGACTTCCTTTTTCCAGAGGGTAATCTCGTAAAATAATAGCTCAAATACGTAGTCGATTGAATAATAGGTTAATGTTGTAAAAATACATTAAATATACTTTATAAAAATAACGGATTAAAAAATTATTTAACATTATAATCTTTATATAAAACATACTTTGATCGAATGCATATTTTTCATTTCCACGGTCATACTCGCTAATCATCACAAGTATGAAAATCAAAACATGGTGGTAAATAGACTAAGTTGACTTTCTTGAGAGCCGTTATCTAATGCGGTAAGGCACAATGTTTCTTCAAAACGAGGAGTAATTGTTAATGAAAGTGATTAGCTTACAATAATTTGAAATCAAAAATTTTATGGAAAAATTATTTGACGACTACAATATGATTAATGATTTAGAAAGATTTAAAAAATTTATGTGGTGATTAAATTATGATTTTTCTGTAAAAAATTTATGTTTACCTATTATCATTATACTGATAAATCATTATAGAATCTTATGTTTCCAGAAGTTTGATGTGATTTATCTATATCTTGATACATTTCATCATCATTCTCTATGGTTTGTACACGTCCTACAAAATAGGAAATTGAGTTAATAACGAATGGACACAAATTCATCATTTTTTGGAAGGGGTTCATAAACATTTTATTTGTATTGATACATCGTACCAACATTTCATTTGATAAATCTAATCGGAAATGTAAATACTAATATTTATAATAAAACTAATATTTATAATCACAATATAAGATTGCATTATCATATCATTAAAAATGATAAGTTATTGGAGATGTAAGTAATTTACAAATTACACAATAAACTTAACACCAATTCTTAAGTTTGACCTCAGTCAAAGAGTGTGGCCTACAAGGAACATAAAGGCCAATATTGGTCAGTAAAAACTAGTTAGGAGACTTAAAGCCAACATAATTTAAGGTGATATTATTTTGGAAGGGTATCAAAACTCCAGGCTTCTTTTTCAGTTTCAAACCTTTGCTCTGCTTTCATCGTTTACTCTCTTGGAATTTTTAACCACTACATTTCAAGGACCGAAAAATATCTCTCTTACAAAAGAGAAGTACAATATACTTGATCCCTCAAAGCTGGGGTATGTAGGATGCTCTCGCATAGTGTTCAACCCTTTAATGAGTTCATTAACTTGTGTTCATAATTTTACGCTTTTACTTCATATTTCACTCTCCATACACTAAATATTACATTATGACGTGATTTGTTTGAAACAACATTGCCGAGAATTTCAAGTAGAATAAAGTCTTTTGAGTCATATTCTTATCTCTAGCTGTAACGCCCCGCTCCCAGATACCGAGCCCTTATCCGGAAGAGAACGTTCGGCGCGTATAGCATTAAATAAATTTAATATTATACGCCAGCCTCTACGTCGTCATATCAAAAATTAAAGCAAACGGAAGCTGAAAAGGCTCGGGTAGAACCATTAATGCTACTCGAATAGAATACAAACAGACTAAGGGTAGAAAGGAAAACCTTACAACAACGAGATAAAGCTTACAACTTACGATGCTACAAAAGAAAGATACAACACTTGTCTTACAAAGATTCTTTTAGAAGAAGGTACAACAGGTTCTTTAAAACAAAAGGTACAAAATCTAGTAAAACCTATAATAGAAAGTAAGAAGAAAGCGTCATCATGGCATCAACGTCACTGAGTCTTCATTGAACTCCTCAACGAGCTCAAGGCTAACATTTTCGTCTTCTCACCCCAAAAGCACACAAAACAACATATGAAATTGAGGTAAGTACAAAGTACTTAGCAAGAGGAAGAAGCTAATGTATAATCAAGTCTTACAACGAAAGGTTCATTAATTATTATGAAGTTATCTTTATGAGACCGACTCAATTTTGGGGTTCACTTCATGCTCATCAACATGTCGTGACTAAACGTTTCTAAAACTTATCTTTGTTACAGCATGTTTGCGAGGGCACTACATTTAGTGAGATATGCACTAAGACAGAAGACGCAACCCTATAGAGATAAATCTCTAGCGGTCCCGAGATAATCATTCCGCTTTATCTGGCCAACCCTAGAGAGCTAACCGGTGAATGCATATCTCGTTCGTGAGTTTGTCCGGCGGAATGATCACTACTTTATCTGGCGGGTCTAGAATCCGGCAGTGATCATCACCACTTTATCTGGCCAAACATCATATTTCCGATATTGTACTGTGCCTATCCAAGCTCTTATGATGTTTAAACTTTTATATAGTCAAATATGTTTATTAAGTGATTAGCTAGCCACCTAGGTTCATTCAGGACACAAAAAGCTCCCTACTCCCTCTTCCTAGACTCTTAGACTCAAGCTAGCAATTACACAGACATCGATGAATAATAATTCATCAAAGCACAAGGCCACTCTTACTCTTCCGACGGCTCCGAATTTCAATTCCCTTTAAGAATACATCCGGTGCAGAACCAAGCGCATCAGAAGCTTATTCATGGCTTTGTAATGTTCATGAATGTTTATTAATGTTTCTTTTTGTAGATCAAGAAACAACACTTGAAACTCAACACATAGCTCAAACATCATATTTCCTAAAAGCAAGATCAATGCGTGCGCATTCTAACTGTACAGGCCCTAAACCTGATTTTCAACACTTCTCTCGATTCTACAATCTTTCGAAAATGTTTATCACCAAAAATACACATCAAAACAGCATGAAAACAGCCTTTAAACATACCATAACATCTTGTACTACAACAACAACAATTAACATGATTTACAATCAAGAAATCAACACAAAAACTCAACCTTAACATCATAAAACTTTTATTAACATTAAGAAGAGCCTCTTACTTGATTGAAGCCACAAACCAAAACCAATCTCTGCAGAACTTAAACAGGCCCCAAACAAGATCTAAAAGATCACAATTAACATGAATTAATTGATGATCAAAGTTTCAGCACTGAGAAAGTTCTTTAGATTTTAAACATCAGACTTCTTTTCAGCAGCTATCAATATATCATCCACATACAGGACAAGATAGATATGTGATCCATCTCTCAGCTAACTGTGATACATACAACAGTCATATGGACACCTGTTATAACCCAACCGGATCATATAACTGTCAAACCTTTTATACCACTGTCTAAGAGCCTGTTTCAGTCTATATAAGGACCTTTTTAAATTTCACACAAAACCTTCCTTGCCAGGAACTTGAAATCCCTCTGGCTGAGTCATGTATATCTCCTTATCTATCTCACCATGTAGAAAATATGTCTTCACATCTAACAGCTCAAGTTCAAAATCCTGCTGTGCCACAATTGCTAGTAACACTCTGACTGAAGTGTGTCTGACCACTAGTGAGAATATCTCATCAAAGTCTACCCCTTCTTTCTGACTGAACCCTCTTGCAACCAAACATGCCTTATACTTGACACTTTCTGACTCAGTCATTCCTTCCTTCTTTTTGAAGATCCACTTGTAAGTAACAACTCTACTATCAGCGGGATGTTTAACTAGATCCCAAGTCTGATTCCTCAATAATGACTCCATTTGATCTCCTATGGCAGCAAGCCATTGAGATGCTTTAGAATATGTCACTGCTTCTTTATAAGTAGAAGGTTCAGAACCATCCACCTCTTCTGCAACTTGAAGTGCATATCTAACCATATCATCAAAACCATACCTCTTGGGAGGTATCCCAACATTTGATCTTCTAGCCCTACTGACAGCTATACTCTGCTGACCAATGTTCCATGTTTGATGCTTTGATGATCCATGTTCGATGAGGCGCGGCTTGGATCAGACTCTAGTTCAACAACCAGATCAGATGAGTGCTGACTTGGATCAGCTGATTGTTGCATATCGACCGACTCCACTTGAATCTCCACCTGTTTCTTAGCCCTCTCAGATTCAGCAGACCTCCCCACTGATGAGTTAATCATAGAATTTTCATCAAAGACCACGTCTCTACTGAGTATGTCCTTGGACTCTGCTGATGACCAAATTCTATAACCCTTAACTCCATCACCATACCCCATAAACACTCCTTTCTTGGCCCTTGGTTCCAGCTTTCCTTCATTCACATGATAGTAAACCGTGCTTCCAAAAACCCTTAGAACTGTGTAGTCAGCAGGCTTGCCTGACCACTTCTCAAATGGTGTCTTGAGACTGATCCCTGTTTGAGGACTCCTATTAATTAAGTAGAAAACTGTGGTTATAGCCTCTGCCCAAAATCTCCTTGATAAACCAGCAGTAGAGAGGATACATCTTGCCCTCTCCAACAGAGTTTAATTCATTCTTTCTGCTACACCATTCTGCTAAGGTGTATTCCTAACTGTATGATGTCTGGAAATACCATTATCCTTACATAATGTATCAAACTTTGACCAGTAGAATTCCAGACCATTATCTGTTCTGAGCCTTTTTGATTTTCTTGCCTGTCTGATTTTCCACTAGAGCTTTACACTTCTTGAAAATGTTGAATGCCTCACTTTTGTGTTTCATCATCACCACCCAAGTCATTCTTGAATAGTCATCTATTAATGACACAAAATATCTGTGACCACCCAATGATTCCACCTTTGATGGACCCCAACAATCAGAATGGATATAATCAAGTGATGACTTTGTACTGTGTATGACTACCGAGAACTTGATTCTATGTAGCTTCCCAAACACACAGTGCTCATAAAAATCTAGATTATTGACTTTATATCCCCCAAGAAAACCTGCTAAAGAAAGGACTTGCATTCCTCTTTCACCTATGTGGCCAAGTCTCATGTGCCACAACTGAGTCTGCTGTGACTGATGAACTTTTGAGGATGCCACAGCAGCAGAGTCAGATACAGTAGAGCCTTGTAATATATACAAGGTTCCCTTTTTGATACCTTTGAGGACCACATCCGAACCTTTGTAGACATTCACTCTTCACCTTCTCCCTTGAAATTGAACCCCTTGTTGTCTAGTAGTCTAAAAGATACCAAATTCTTGGTCATCTCGTGGAACATGTCTAACATCTTTTGGTGTGCAAAATCTTCCATCCTCTCGTCCTCAACTTGACCGAGCCAATTCCCACTATCTTGCATACCTATTTTTTCCATAGAAATATGACCACCATCTATCTGCTCATAAGTAGAAAACCACTCATTGTGAGGACAAATATGATAGGATACTATAGAATCTAAGATCCAAACATCAGATTGATGTGTTGAATCCCTAGCAACTAGAAGCAGATCCTTATCAGAATGCTCAGTAGCCACACCTGCTGTGCCAGAATTGCTCTCCTGCTGCCTTTTCTTCTTTGGAGAACTGGACTTCCAATGCCCTGGCTATTTATAGTAATTACAGACATATATGGACTTAGGACCTTTGGAACTACCTTTCTTGGATTTCTTCTTCTGAATGCCCTTTCCCACTGTTACTGACTACTAGTCCAAAGCACTGACCGTCTCCTGCTGGCTTGTGTCTTAGCTCCCTGGCATGCAAAGATGCCCTCACATCCTCTAAAGCCACTGTATCTTTCCCAACTATAAAGGACTACACAAAGTTTTCATATGAACTTGGTAATGAAACCAACAGGATTAGGGCTGCATCTTCATCTTCAATTTTAACATCATTATTCCTGAGATCAAATAATATTGTGTTCAGCTGATCCAGATGTTCCCTCAGCAGACCTCCTTCATGCATCCTCAGACTAAATAGTCTCTCGCTTTAAAGACAACTTGTTGGTTAATGAATTAGTCATATATAGGCTTTCCAGCTTTGCCCACACCTTGGCAGGTGTGTCTTCCTCAGCAACTTCAGTGATAACATCATCAGATAAGCACAACATGATGGTTGAATGTGCTTTATCTTTAGATCGGCGAATCTCGTGGCCGGCATCTCCTTTACCAAATAAAGAAGTCCATAATCCTAGTTGTTTTAACAAGGGACGCATCTTGATTTGCCACGGACTAAAATCTGTTTCTTCCTATAAATTTGTCAATTTTTACGTTAACTACGGACATCTTTCTTGCTAAAGATCACAACTTTTATCACGATTCCTAGCACCGGTGAAGGTCTTGGTGAAGATAAAGGTTGTCCGTACGAATGATTCTCTCGTAACCTTGGCTCGATACCGCTTTGTTATAACAGGATAGAGAGAATCCATATGCAATATAAACACAGAAGCAATCTAACATAAACAATCACACAGAGGAACAAAAAACAAGAAGAACATAGGATTTAACTTGGTTTCCGGTGTTGTGCCGACTACTCCATGGACAAAAAGTGTTATTTTATTATGCACTGAATTCACGTGGATTACACACTTTACAATGATCGATACAGTTGTTATTTATAGGCATAGATCCCTAAACCCTAACTGCCAAGAATCTTTGTCAGATTGCAATAAATGCCCCAGATGTTGGATCCCTCTGCTGATCCCAACTCAGCTGATCAATGCACAGATGTAGAACTCTGCTGCACCCAAAACCTCAGCAGACCCTCAGCAGGCTGCTGACACCAGAAGAAACTCAACAGACTTTCCAGCTGACTTTCACAGACTTGGATACACATCTACATCGGACCATCACTCTGCTGACTATCAGATTAGTTCCACCAGATGTAGAGTTTAAGTCACTTGCTGACATCATTATATTGATAAATCATTATAGAAGCTTCTATTTCAAGAAGTTTGATGTGATTTATCTTTATCTTGATACATTTCACCATCATTTTCTATGGTTTGTACACGTCCTTCAAAATAGGAAATTGAGTTAATAACGAATGGACACAAAATCATCATTTTTTGGAGGGGTTCATAAACATTATGTTTGTACTGATACATCGTACCGACATTGCCTTTGATAAATCTAATCGGAAATTTACATATAAATATATTAATAAAACTAATCTTTATAATCACAATATCAGATTGAATTATCATATCTCCGAAAAAGATAATTTATTGGAGATTTAAGTAATTTACAAATTTATACACAATAAACTTGACACCAATTCTTAAGTTTGACCTCGGGCAAAGAGTCTGGCCTACAAGGCACACAAAGGCCAATATTGGTCCGGATAAGCTAGTTAGGAGACATATGGACAACATAATTTAAGGTGATAATATTATAGAAATGCATGTGTTATAATCTCTCTAGATCCCATTGCACTACATTACAATGATAGATTGTAAAAATAAGCATTTGGCTAATCTGTCATTGTTTTATTTTTAGATTTTATATGATGTAGGAAGCCAACGACTAATTTTAGATCCTTTTACAAAAATTAAAGTAATAAATTAAAAGAGTTAAATTAATCAAGTATCTAAATATTGTATGTGAAACGTTGATGTCTAATTCTGCTTGTGGAGAATGATTAAACTTGTCAAAAAATATGAAAAAAATAATGACATGAATATCGAATTTTGACATTGATATTGTTATAAGATACATATCCACTCATTTTAGGACGAGAATAAAAAAAATTAGATATGCACTTGATAAATTAATTAATGGTATATAAATCACTTAAAAGTTGTTGTCAAATAAATTTAAAGAGGCACACTGATTAAATTATATCTGAGAATTTTCATATTAATTGTTCTAACAACATACCTTTCCAAATGATCGGGGTATAAAACATGGATGGAACGAAGAAAAGCGTATGTAGACAATATCTTTTAATATGGAAATTAAGTAGTCCAACTATCTATCCATGCTACCAATGAAGCTATAAATATGGGAACACGGAAGAGATTTCTCATCCATCCAAACACATAAAAAGAACAAGAATAAGTCAGTAGAGAAAAAGTATTTGATCGTGAGATAGAAAGCTATAGAAAATGAAGATGTTCATAGCACAAGCCGCCATTGCTTTGGTACTCATCCTAGCTCTTCTCAACATTTCCCAGGGTAATTAAAAGAAAATCCTCGATCAAATATACATGATCAAACATGAACAAATATTATTGAGAGTTTGATTTTCGATTTTTTTGTAGACAATAATTCTTCCGTTTTAGAATCTAAAAATAGTGCGTCTGTATGTGTATATAATTTTGTTTTTCGGATGACTAAAACTCGATTTGGTGGTCTTTGTTTGCAGGTCAGCAGCCTAAGTACTGCCCTACAAGCTTAACCAGAAATGCTAAGTGCGAGGACAAGAGCACATTAGATTGTTTTGCTTAGCTTTAGGAAAGTACGGAGCTAGCGCAATGCCTAAAAACTTGACATGTACGGATAATGGACCAAACAGCAGCATTTGCAATGGCTTCATTGTTTGCAGTTCATCATAGTAGATCAAAATAGCCATAGCTAGTGCTTTATGCATGACACAGTCCTAAAATTTTTGTGTAGGCTCACTAGTTTTTGAGCCTTTCTTTCCAAACACATCGCACGTCATCAAGAATAAAGTTCATTTTATTGATATTTGTTTAAACAATTTTCATTTCTCGTACATTTTTTGAGTTTGTTATTACATCCCACAAAAAAATAGTGCACTACGGAAAGCTTTTTTCCCTAAACAAATTAGAATCGAAAATAGAAATAAGGGTTTCATACATTTAAAAAAAATTAACTAAAATTCATCTTACATTTTTTTTGTACCATTCTGACATTTTAACAATTTTTATGGGCGCATATCGAAAGAAAGTAGAAAGGTACAGTTGATACAAGAAAAGGTGTTGTAAATACGTATCAAAATAAATATAGAGACGTAACAAAATACATTTGACCGCAAAACGATAAGCTATGCTTAAGGACTTTCTACTGAATACCTAGTTTATTATATGTTAAAAAACTATGCTTAATAACTAAGATTTCCTTAAGAAAGTTTATTACAATATCAAGAAACATTTCCAATTAGAGGCTTCTAAAAATAAAAAATTGATACATGTCATACCTGGCTATCTACTTGTAAAATAATCAATTCTATAAATATAACAACATTGTTTTCATGGTATAATGAATGAATTACACCTTAAATTTGACGTGCCTTTAAGCCTGGATTTATACACAAACAATATTAACGGATATTGAAAAATAATTTTTTTTGTAATGTTTTTTGGTAAAGATACGATTGTACTGGTGAGATACTAGTGGAAAAACGAGTTTGAAAGATAAACAATAGGTACATTAAGATAGATCTGATCAAGTTGTTTTAAAAATGTCAATATATACGTCCTATCTCAATGGAATAAATCAAGCTTTTCCACATTTCTATTTCTTCTTATTTTTTCATGGTATCAAAACTCCAGGCTTCTTTTTCAGTTTCAAACCTTTGTTCTGCTTTCATCGTTTTTTTACTCTCTCTTGGAATTTTTAACCACTGCATTTCAAGGACCTAAAAATCTCTCTCTTACAAAAGTGAAGTACAATATACTCGATCCCTCAAATCCAGGGTATGTAGGATGCTCTCGCATAGTGTTCTGCTCTTCAACGAGTTCATTAACTTGTGTTCATCATTTTACGCTTTTACTTCATATTTCACTCTCCATAGACTAAATCTTATATTATGACGTGATGTGTTCTGAAAATCCATCGCCGAGAATTTCAAGTAGCATCAAGTATTTTGAGTCAAATTCTTATCTCTAAGGCCAAGAAAGCCCTGCATATACTATGTGTTTGCATAATTTCACGATTATTTTGTCATTTTGACATCATTTTCTCATTTAAATTGAGAAGCCCAACACACGATTAAGTTCCGCTATGGTCCATGTGTTAGAAAAATGGTCGTTGTTTGTCAATGACAATTCATGAAAAATAAGTAGCATCGAGAATTAGTAAGGCTTGAGGTCATAAACATTCACAGTTCAAACTAATTTGAGCAGTCTTCCTTATTCCAGAGGGTAATCTTGTAAAATAATAGTTCAAATTCCTATGTCGATTGAATAATTAGTTAATGTAGTAAAAAAACATTTTATATACATTATAGTCATACCTTATTAAATAATGATTTAACGTTATAATCTTTATATAAAACATAATTTAATCGAATGCATATTTTTCATTTCCATGGTCATACTCGCTAATCATCACAAGTATGAAAATCAAAACATGGTGGTAAATAGACTAAGTTGACTTTCTTGAGAGCCGATATCCAATGCGGTAAGGCACAATGTTTCTCCAAAACGAGGAGTAATTGTTAATGAAAGTGATTAGTTTACAATAATTTGAAATCTAAAATTTTACAGAAACATTATTTGACGACTAGAATATGATTAATGATTTAGAAAGATTTATAAAATTTATGCGGTTATGTTTACCTATTATAATTGTATTGATAAATCATTATAGAATCCTATGTTCTAAGAAGTTTGATGTGATTTATCTATATCTTGATACATGTCATCATCATTCTCTATGGTTTGTACGCGTCCTACAAAATAGGGAATTGAGTTAATAACGAATGGAGACAAATTCATCATTTTTTGTAAGGGGTTCATAAACATTTTGTTTGTATTGATACATCGTACCGACCTTGCATTTGATAAATCTAATCGGAAATTTACATACAAATATGTATAAAAAACTAATCTTTATAATCACAAAATAAGATTGAATTGTCATATCTTTGAAAAAGATAAGTTATTGGTGATGTAAGTAATTTACAAATTACACAATAAACTTAACACCAATTCTTATGTTTGACCTCATGCAAAGAATGTGCCCTACAAGGCACATAAAGGCCAATATTGGTAAGAAAAATCTAGTTACGAGACTTAAAGACAACATAATTTAAGGTGATAGAAGGGTATGTGTTATAACCTCTCTAGATCCGGTTGCACTACATTACAATGATACATTGAAAAATAAGCATTTGGCTAATATATCATTGTTTTATTTTTAGATTTTATACAATGTAGTAAGCCAATAGCTGATTTTAGATCCTTTTATAAAAATTAAAGTAGAAAATTAAAAGATTAAATTAATCAAGTAACTAAATATTGTATGTGGAACGTTGATGTCTAATTCTGCATGTGGAGAATGATTAAACTTGACAAAAAATATGAAAAAATAATGACATGAATATCTATTTTTGATATTGATATTGTTATAAGATACATATGCACTCATTTTAGGACGAAAATAAAAAAATTAGATATGCACTTGATAAATTAATGGTATTTAAATCACTTAAAAGTTGTTGTCAAATAAATTTAAAGAGGCACACTGATTAAATTATATCTGAGAATTTTCATATTAATTGTGCTAACATACCTTTCCAAATGATCGGGGTATGAAACATGGATGGAACGAAGAAAATCGTATGTAGACAATATCTTTTAATATGGAAATTAAGTAGTCCAACTATCAATCCAAGCTACCAATGAAGCTATAAATATGGGAACACAGAAAATATTTCTCATCCATCCAAACACAGAAAAAGTACAAGAAAAAGTCGGTAGAGAAAAAAATATTTGATCGTGAGATAGAAAGCTGTTGAAAATGAAGAAGTTCATAGCACAAGCACCCATTGCTTTGGTACTCATCCTAGCTCTTCTCAACATTTCCCAAGGTAATTAAAAAGAAAATCCTCGATCAAATATACAAGATCAAACATGAACAAATATTATTGAGTGTTTGATTTTTGATTTTTTTTGCAGACAATAATTCTTCCGTTTTAGAATCTAAAAATAGTGCGCTTATATATAATTTTGTTTTTCGGATGACTGAAACTCGATTTGGTGGTCTTTGTTTGCTGGCCAGCAACCTAAATACTGCCCTACAAGCTTAACCAGAAAGGCTAAGTGCGAGGACAAGAGCACGTTAGATTGTTTTGGCTTAGCTTTAGGAAAGTATATATGGAGCTAGCGCCATGCATAAAAACTTCACATGTACGGATAATGGACCAAACAGCAGCATTTGTAATGGCTTCATTGTTTGCAATTCACCAAAGTAGATCAAAATAGCAATAGCTAATGCTTTATGGCACAGTCCTAAAAATTTTGTGTAGGCTCACTAGTTTTTGAGCCTTTCTTTCCAAACACATAGCACATCATCAAGAATAAAGTTCTTTTTATTGATATGTGTTTAAACATTTTTCATTTCTCGTATCTTTTTTGAGTTTGTTATTACATCCCAAAAAAAAATATTGCACTACTAAAAGACTTTTTTCCTAAACAAATTAAAATCGAAAATAGAAATAAGGGTTTCATACGTTTAAAATAAATTAACTAAAATTCATCTTACATTTTTTTTGTACCATTCCGGCATTTTAACAACTTTTATGGGCGAAATATCGAAAGAATGTAGAAATGTACAGTTGATACACGAAAAGGTGTTGTAAATACGTATCAAAATAAATATAGAGACGTAACAAAATACATTTGACCGCAATACCATAAGCTATGTTTAAGGACTTTTTTTCCTACTGAATACCCAGTTTATGATATGTTAAAAAACTAGGCTTAATAACTAAGATTTCCTTAACAAAGTTTATTACAATATCAAGAAACATTTCAAATTAGAGTCTTCTAAAAATAAAAAATTGATACATGTCATACATGGCTTTCTACTTGTAAAATAATCAATTCCAGAAATATAACAACATTGTTTTCAAGGTATAATGAATGAATTGCACCTTAAATTTGACGTGCCTTCAGACCTTGATTTATACGCAAACAATATTAACAGATATTGTAAAATAATTTTTTTGTAATGTTTTTTTTTTGTAAAGATATGATTGTGCCTGTGAGATACTAGTGGAAAAATGAGTTAGAAAGATAAACAACAGGTACAATAAGATATATCTTATCGAGTGGTTTTAAAAATATCAATATATACGGCCTATCTTAATGGAATAAATCATGCTTTCCGACATTTCGATTTCTTCTTATTTTTTCATGGTATCAAAACTCCAGGCTTCTTTTTCAGTTTCAAACCTTTGCTCTACTCTCATCATTTTTTTACTCTCTCTTGGAATTTGTAACCACTGCATTTCAAGGACCCAAAAATCTCTCTCTTAAAAAAGAGAAGTACAATATACTTGATCCCTCAAAGCCAGGGTAAGTAGGATGCTCTCGCATAGTGTTCAGCCCTTCAACGAGTTCATTAAGTTGTGTTCATCATTTTACGCTTTTACTACATATTTCACTCTACATGCACTAAATCAGACATTATGACGTGATGTGTTCTGAACTCCACCGCCGAGAATTTCAAGTAGCATCAAGTCTTTTGAGTCATATTCTTATCTCTAACGCCAAGAAAGCCCCGTATATACTATACATTTGCACAATTTCATGATTTTCTGGCATCATTTTCTCATTTAAATCGAGAGCCCAACGCATGATGAAGTTCCTCTACGGTCTATGTGTTAGAAAAATGGTCGTTGTTTGTTAATGACAATTCATGAAAATCAGTAGCATCAAGAATTAAGGCTTGAGGATATAAACGTTCACAATTCAAACAAATTTGTTGGTTCAATGTTTGGCGGTCTTCCTTATTCCAGAGGGTAATCTCATAAAATAAAAATTCAAATTCATATGCCGATTGAATAATTAGTTAATGTAGTAAAAATACATTTTATATACTTTATAGTCATAACTGCTTAATTAATGATTTAACGTTATAATCTTTATATAAAAAATAATTTAATCGAATGCATATTTTTCATTTCCATGGTCATACTCGCTAATCATCACAAGTATGAAAATCAAAACATGGTGGTAAATAGACTAAGATGACTTTCTTGAGAGCTGAGATCTAATGCGGTATGACACAATGTTTCTCCAAAATGAGGAGTAATTGTTAATGCAAGTGATTAGCTTACAATAATTTGAAATCTAAAATTTTACGGAAACATTATTTGACGACTAGAATATGATTAATGATTTAGAAAGATTTAAAAAATTTATGCGCTGAATAAATTATGATTTTTCTGTAAAAAATTAATGTTTTCCTATTATAATTATATTGATAAATCATTATAGAATCTTATGTTTCAAGAAGTTTGATGTGATTTATCTATATCTTGATACATTTCATCATCTTTCTCTATGGTTTTTACATATCCTACAAAATAGGAAATTGAGTTAATAACGAATGGAGACAAATTCAATTGGATAGGGTGCTGATTAATGAAAGCTGGTTTGACACTTTTGGCAGTGGTTTAGTCAAGATTTTGGGCAGGGCAGGATCAGATCATAGACCTTTGAGCTTTGATCCAGATGTTAGAAAAAAGGGCCCCTATGTCTTCAAATTTCAGAATATGTGGACTATGCATAAGGATTTTCACAGTGTGGTACAGCAGGAATGGAATGCACATGAGGTAGCCACTTTTATGGCAAGTTTTATATATAAACTCAAACTTCTTATGCATGCTTTGAAGATCTGGAACAAACAGGTTTTCGGGGATGTCCATAAAAAAATGTTGGAGTTGGAAGCTAAGGTTTTGGAGCAGGAAGTTATTTATGATCAGAATCATAGTCCTGAAAATAGGGAGAAAACTCATCAATTAAATACAGAATATTTTCTAGATTTAGCACAACATGAGGAGTTCTGGAGGCCAAAATCCAAGTATAAGTGGTTTAAAGAAGGAGACAGAAATACAAGCTTCTTCCATGCCTCTGTAAAAGATAAGACTAGCAAGATGCAAATTCTTAGAATCCAGGATGCTAATGGAGACTGGTGTACTAATCAGGCTGAGATTGCACAAGTGGCTATCAGATTCTTTGCTGTCTTACTTAATCAGGAAGAGCAATCTACTGAAAGTGATATTCAGTATCTTCTAGATTTCATACCTACCCTAATTACTCATGAAGACAATATTTCTTTAACTAAACCTATCAGTATGGAAGAGGTTAAGAAGGTTGTCTTTGATTTAGATCCTGCAAGTGCTCCTGGGGTTTATGGTTTCTCTGGCTTATTTTACAGACACTGCTGGAACATTATTCAAATGGATGTGTATCATGCTGTACAAGAATTTTTCTCTGGCAATAACATCCCTAAGGCAGTGGGATCTACTCTAATTACTCTCATTGCTATAAAAGCTACTCCTACATCCTTTGTTGATTATAGGCCTATATCTCTTAGCACCTTCTTTAACAAGTTCTGCACTAAGATTCTGACCTCCAGACTTCAGCCCTTACTACCTCTCATTATATCTGAGAACAATTTGTCTTCTTGCAAGGAAATGACATTGCTGATAATGTCCTGTTGGTCCAAGAATTAGCTCAGTTCATCCACAAAAAGGCTAGAGGCCATAATATTGTTTTCAAGCTGGATATCATGAAGGCTTTTGACAAGGTCTCCTGGTATTTTCTGGCCAGATTGCTTCGAAAATTTGGTTTTGAAGAGCCTTTCATACATTTGATTATGAATAATCTCTCTGGCAGTCACTTCTCTATTCTTTTCAATGGATCTCATGTTGGGTTTTTCTCTTCTACAAGAGGTATTAAACAAGGTGACCCCCTCTCTCCATATTTGTTCATCATTCTAACTGAAGCTATCTCTAAAGGTTTAAAGAGAATCATGACCCCTGGTACAGATACCTATGCTACCCTACTGGCTTTGCTCCTATTACTCACTCTCTTTATGCTGATGACCTTATAATTTTTGCTAGAGCTGCTAGGACTACCATCAATAAGTTGGCCTGTTTTTTGGATACTTATGAAAGGGCCTATGGACAGAAGGTCAACAGAAGCAAAAGCTCTTTTATTATGTCTAGTAGAGCTCCTCAAAATGCCATTCAGGGTGTGGAAGCTATAACTGGTTTTCAACAAGCCACTTTCCCATTCACCTACTTAGGATGTCCAGTTTTTTATGGAAGAACCAAATCTTCATACTTCCAATCCCTTATTGATAAATTTGAAGCTAAGCTCAACAAATGGTACACAAAATATTTATCTCCTGGAGGCAGAGTAGTCCTCATCGGACATGTTTTATCCTCTATTCCTATTAACATTATGTCTGCTATTAAGCTGCCCATGACTACTATTCATAGACCGGAACATATTATGGCCAACTTCCTTTGGCATGACAGTGACAATCATAGGAGAAGGCACTGGAGGAGCTGGCAAAATATGTGCTATCCAACAACAGAAAATGGTGTTGGTATTAGGAGCCTACAGACTTTTCTGGCAGCTCTTGCTTGTAAACTATGGTGGAAGATTCATCAGCAGCAAGGTTTGTGGGCCAGGAAAGTGATGTCCGGATCCTACCCTCTTTATATGCTCTATGCTTGGAAGGCTCTAGGTCCCGTTCAAGAATGCACCGACCGAATATGGCTTATCTTACTAGCCCCGTTAATAAATAGGTGTGGACTTTGGTTAATTACGGTCGCTTTTAAATCGTCTCCTATGCTTATGAAATTCTTAGAACCAAGAGATCATCTTTGTTTGAATTAGGAGAAATCTGGAAGCCCCATATTCCCCTCAGAATTGCACTTTTTAACTGGAAGCTATACAATGGTCTGCTGCCTTTTGCTGAACAGCTGCATAAGATGGGATTTTCAGGGCCTTTTAAATGCTTAAACTGCTATCATGATGATAATATGGGTCATGTGTTCTGGAGCTGTCCTAGAGCCCAAGAAGTATATATGGAATTTCTTTCAACATGCTCTTAAATATTATCCTGCTGCTGAAAATCATCAGGATGTCCAAAAGGATTAGAGATGTACTAACATTATGGGAGCTCTTGGTAAGGTTATTCGGATCATCCCTTCTTTGATTTTTTGGGGTCTTTGGAAAGATAGATGCCGCATATTACATGAGCCCCCCATGAATACCAATCAGATTGTCAAAAATATTATTGCTGATCTGCAAAGCACATGCCAGACTATGAATCTCACCAAAAAGAATAGTGATGATTTAATCCTAGTTAACACAGGCCTTCTTAAGAATCTTGCAACTAGGCCACAGAAGACTGCCATTGCTATCAGATAGCATGCTCCTCCTCTGGCTGTCTATAAACTTAATATTGATGGTTCCTCCCTTCAAAATCCTGGAATAGCTGGGGGGCTTTCATCATCCGTGATGGGCATAGTGCTCTTGTTGTTGCAGGTACTAGAGCTTATGGTATTGCTACAAATTTTGAGGCAGAACTGAAGGCTCTAATTGATGGCACACGGCAATGCATTGACCTGCAACTTCAGAATGTGAAAATAGAGTCTGATTCTAAGTTTCTTGTTGAGATGATTCATGGCAAGTTCCAGCCTCCATGGATATATGTGAATGAGATAAGTTTATTGACTGAGACTTTGCACCAGGATAATTTCAAGATCAGACATATATTCAGAGAAGGCAATATGGCAGCTGACTTCTTGGCTAAAAAGGCTAGTTCAACTCAACACAACAGTACTATTCATAGGGGGGAGGATGATGGGAAGCTTAGAGCTATCCTACTTGAAGATCTGCTACAGCTGCCCCATGTCAAATACCATTAATGGATAGCATTTTTTAGATAGTCATTACACTTGGAAGCACCCTTTAGCTCCTTTCTGAAGGGTGCAAACCAGGTTGTATCTTTATTCTCTGTGCCATTTTGTACTTAGATTTTCTCTACAGATTGTCTTCAAATATGGTTCATGGCAGGTTTAGGTCGAAAATCAATCACTATGATGACTTCATCAGTCCAAGGCTTCTATGGATTAATGCTTGGCTTGCAAATGGTGATAGGATGGACTACAAGTGGAGAGAGTTATGCAACAAAATAAGACAAAAGACAGCAGCAAAAATGGCTGAAGGGAAGCACTTGAAGATTGATAGGATTTATAGGAATATCAAAAATGATGTTTTTATTTTTTCCTTGTGCTGGAAGTTCTTTCCAGTGAGTCAATGCCCGTACTCTTTTCCTAGCACCCGATTTTTCCCACCCCGGGTTTTTCGGACTAGGGTTTTAAGGAGGCGGGGTTGCCCACTGATGACATTATTCGAGTGAGGAGGCCCTGGATGGCAACACTTGTAATTTTTTCTGATCATTAATAAAATTACAAGTTATTAAAAAAAAACAAATGGAGACAAATTCATCATTTTTTGGAAGGGGTTCGTAAACATTTCGTTTGTACTGATACATCGTACCGACCTTGCATTTGATAAATCTAATCCTAAATGTACATACAAATATTTATAATAAAACTAATCTTTATAATCACAATATTAGATTGAATTATCATATCTTTGAAAGAGTAGAGATGTAAGTAATTTACAAATTACATAATAAACTTAACACCAATTCTTAAGTTTGACCTCACGCAAAGAGTGTGGCCTACAAGGCACACAAAGGCCAATACAGATTTCACACTTCAGATTTCAGATTTAACAAACGGCGCCTAAGTTGACTTTCTTGAGAGCCGTTATCAAATGCGGTAAGACACGGTGTTTCTCCAAAACAAGGAGTAATGGTTAATGAAAATGATTTGCTTACCGTAATTTGAAAACTTAAATATTACATAAAAATTATATGATGATTTAAGAGTTAGAATGATTTAAAAAATTTATGGGGTGAAAAAATTACGATTTTTCTATGAAAAAATTTATGTTTACCTATTATCATTATATTGAAAAATCATTATAGAATCTTATGTTTCAAGAAGTTTGATGTGATTTATCTTTATCTTGATACATTTCACCATCATTCTCTATGGTTTGTACACGTCCTTCAAAATAGGAAATTGAGTTAATAACGAATGGACACAAAATCATCATTGTTTTGGAAGGGGTTCATAAACATTTTGTTTGTACTGATACATCGTACCGACATTGCATTTGATAAATCTAATTGAAAATTTACATACAATATAATAAAATGAATCTTTATAATCACAATAGATTGAATTATCATATCTCTAAAAAGATAAGCTATTGGAGATGTAAGTAATTTACAAATTTATACACAATAAACTTGACACCAATTCTTAAGTTTGACCTCGGGCAAAGAGTCTGGCCTACAAGGCACACAAAGGCCAATATTGGTCAGAAAAAGCTAGTTAGGAGACTTAAGGACAATATAATATAATGTGATATTATTATAGAAATGTATGTGTTATAATATCCCTAGATCCCCTTGCACTACATTACCATGATACATTGTAAAAATAAGCATTTGGCTAATCTGTCATTGTTTTATTTTTAGATTTTATATGATGTAGGAAGCCAACAACTGATTTTAGATCCTTTTCAAAAATAAAAGTAGAAAATTAAAAGTGTTAAATTAATCAAGTATCTAAATATTGTATGTGGAACGTTGATGTCTAATTCTGCTTGTGGAGATTGATTAAATTATATGTGAGAATTTTCATGTTAATTGTGATAACAAACATACCTTTTTGAATGATCGGGGTACGAAACATGGATGGAACGAAGAAAAGCGTATGTAGACAATATCTTTTAGTATGGAAATTAAGTAGGCCAACTATTTATCCAAGCTACCACTGAAGCTATAAATATGGGAACACGGAAGAGATTTCTCATCCATCCAAACACTGAAAAAAGAACAAGAAAAAGTCGGTAGAGAAAAGTATAGAAAGCTGTAGAAAATGAAGAAGTTCATAGCACAAGCAGCTATTGCTTTGGTACTCATCCTAGCTCTTCTCAACATTTCCCAAGGTAATTAAAAATAAAATCCTCGATCAAGTATCTAGGATCAAACATGAACAAATATTATTGATAGTTTGATTTTGGATATTTTTTATACGGACAACAATTTTCCGTTTCAGAATCTAAAAATAGTGTGTCTGTATGTGTATATAATTTTGTTTCTTGGATGACTAAAACTCTATTTGGTGGTCTTTGTTTGCAGGTCAGCAGCCTAAGTACGGCCCTACAAGCTTAACCAGAAATGCTAAGTGCGAAGACAAAAGCACGTTAGATTGTTTTGGCTTAGCTTTAGGAAAGTATGGAGCAAGCGCAATGCCTAAAAACTTCACATGTACGGATAATGGACCAAACAGTAGCACTTGCAATGGCTTCATTGTTTGCAGTTCACCAAAGTAGCTCAAAATAGCCATAGCTAATACTTTATGACACAGTCCTAAAAATTGTGTGTAGCTCACTTGTTTTTGAGCCTTTCTTTCCAAACTCATAGCACATCATCAAGAATAAAGTTCTTTTTATTGTTATGAGTTTAAACCTTTTTCATTTCTCGTATCTTTTTTGAGTTTGTTATTACATTCAACACAAAAAATATTGCAGTCCTGAAAGCTGTTTTTCCTAAACAAATTAATATGAAAAATAGATTTAAGGGTTTCATACGTTAAAATTAAATTAAATAAAATTCATCTTACATTTCTTTTACCATTCCGACGTATTAGAGGCTTCTAAAAATAAAAAATTGAAACATGTCATACCTGGCTTTGTACTTGTGAAATAATCAATTCCTATAACAACATTGTTTTCAAGGTATAATGAATGAATTACACCTTAAATTTGACATGCCTTCAAGCCTTGATTTATACGCAAACAATATTAAAGCATATTGTAAAATAATTTTTATGTAATGTATTTTGTAAAGATATGATTGTGCTGGTGAGATACTAATGGAAAAATGAGTTAGAAAGATAAACATCATGTACATTAACATAGATCTTATCATGTGGTTTCAAAATTGTGAATATATGCTGCCTATCTCAATGGAATAAATCAAAGCTTTTCCACATTTCGATTTTTTTTGATTTTTTCATGGTATGAGAACTCCAGGCTTCTTTTTTGGTTTTAAACATTTTCTCTGCTTTCATCATTTTTTTTTACACTTTCTTGGTATTTGTAACCACTGCATTTCAATGACCCAAATATCTCTTATAGACGTGTTGCACAATATCCAAACATAGATAGATACACATGTATCTAGCAGTGGGCTAGTTATGATCACTTGTGATATATAAAATGTTAATTATCTACCTCCCCATCAACCTAAGCTTTTGGGAGAGATGGTAGTTCAACATAGTATCAGAGCCATAGGTCATTGGTTCAAACCCCACTCCAAGTACAATTTTCAACAACAAAAAAAATCAATCAAGTATTGGGCCTTTATCTTCTCTTACTGGCCCATTCTAAAAAATAAACAAATCAAGTGTTGGGTTTTTCTCTCCTCTTACAGACCCACACTTGAGGGGGCGTATTGTGATATATAAAATGTTAATTCTATACGAGGGTCCACACTTGAGGGGGCGTATTGTGATATATAAAATGTTAATTATCTAACTCCTATGAAGGTCCACACTTGAGGGGACACATTGTGATATATAAATTATTAATTATCTACCTCCTCACCAGCTTAAGCTTTTAAGAGAGATGGTAGTTCAAGATGATCTATCTTCCTGACAAAAGAGAAGTACAATATACTCGATCCCTCAAAGCCAGGGTATGTAGGAAGCTCTCGCATAGTGTTCATCCCTTCAATGAGTTCATTAACTTGTGTTCATCATTTTACGCTTTTTTACCTCATATTTCGCTCTCCATACTCTAAATCTTACGTTATGACATGATGTGTTCTGAAACTCCATCGCCGAAAATTTCAAGTAGAATTAAGTCTTTTGAGTCATTTTTTTATCTTTAATGCCAAGAAAGTCCTGCATGTACTATATAACTGCTTAATTTCACGATTGCTTTGTCACTGTGACATCATTTTCTCATTTTTAATCGAGAATCCCAACACATGAAGAAGTTCCACTATGGTCTTTGTGTTAGTAAATTGGTCATTGTATGTCAATGACAATTCATGAAAACAAGTAGCATCGAGAATTAGTAAGGCTTGAGGTTATAAACGTTCACAATTCAAACCAATTTGCTGGTTTAATGATTTAGTAGTCTTCCTTTTTCCAGAGGGTAACCATGTAAAATAATAGTTCAAATTCCAATGTCGATCGAATAATTGGTTAATGTTGTAAAAATGCATTTAATAAAATTTATAGTAATAACTGATTAAATAATAATTTAACGTTACAATATATATATATATATATATATTTATATATATATATATATATATATATATATATATATATATATATATATATATATATTTTTTTTGTTGAAATAGTTACAATATTTTTATAAAACATAATTTAAACGATTGAATTTTTTCATTTCCACGGTCATACTCGCTAATCATCACAAGTATGAAAATCAAAACATCGTGGTAAATAGACTAAGTTGACTTCCTTGAGAGCCGTTGTCTAATGCGTTAAGACACAATGTTTCGCCAAGATGAGGAGTAATTGTTAATGAAAGTGATTTGCTTACAAAAAGTTGAAAAATAAAATTTTACATAATAATTATTTGACGATTAGAATATGATTTATGATTTAGAAAGATTTAAAACAATTTACGGGGTGAACAAATTCTTATGAGTTTTATATGCTTTTTTTGTGAAAAAATTTATGTTTACCTACGATCATTATATTGATAAATCATTAAAGAATCTTATGTTTCCGGAAGTTTGATGTGATTTATTTATAGCATGATACATTTCACCATCATTCTCTATGGATTTTACATGTCCTTCAAAATAGGAAATTGAGTCAATAACGATTGGAAATAAAGTCATCATTTTTTGGAAGGGGTTCATAAACATTTTGTTTGTACTGATACATTGTACCGACATTGTACTCGATCCCTCAAAGCCGGGTATGTAGGAAGCTCTCAGATGGTGTTCAACCCTTCCACAAGTTCACTAACTTGTGTTCATCATTTTACGCTTTTACCTCATATTTCGTTCTTCATGCACTAATTATTACGTTATGACATGGTATGTTCTGAAACTCCATCACCGAGAATTTCAAGTAGCATCAAGACTTTTGAGTTATATTTTTATGTTTAATGCCAAGAAAGCCCCTCATATACTATACATTTGCTTAATTTCACCATTATTTTTTTCATTCTGACATCATTTTCTCATTTAATTAGAGAAGCCCGACACATGATGAAGTTCTGCTACGGTCTTTGTGTTAGAAAAATGTTCGTTGTAATGACAATTTATGAAATATAAGCAGCATCAAGAATTAGTAAAGCTTGAGTTTATAAATGTTAGCAATTCAAACTAATTTGTTGGTTCAATGTTTTACGGACTTCCTTTTTCCAGAGGGTAATCTCGTAAAATAATAGCTCAAATACGTAGTCGATTGAATAATAGGTTAATGTTGTAAAAATACATTAAATATACTTTATAAAAATAACGGATCAAAAAATTATTTAACATTATAATCTTTATATAAAACATACTTTGATCGAATGCATATTTTTCATTTCCACAGTCATACTCGCTAATCATCACAAGTATGAAAATCAAAACATGGTGGTAAATAGACTAAGTTGACTTTCTTGAGAGCCGTTATCTAATGCGGTAAGGCACAATGTTTCTCCAAAACGAGGAGTAATTATTAATGAAAGTGATTTGCTTACAATAATTTGAAATCAAAAATTTTATGGAAAAATTATTTGACGAATACAATATGATTAATGATTTAGAAAGATTTAAAAAATTTATGTGGTGATTAAATTATGATTTTTCTGTAAAAAATTTATGTTTACCTATTATCATTATACTGATAAATCATTATAGAATCTTATGTTTCCAGAAGTTTGATGTGATTTATCTATATCTTGATACATTTCATCATCATTCTCTATGGTTTGTACACGTCCTACAAAATAGGAAATTGAGTTAATAACGAATGGACACAAATTCATCATTTTTTGGAAGGGGTTCATAAACATTTTATTTGTACTGATACATCGTACCAACATTGCATTTGATAAATCTAATCGGAAATGTAAAAACAAATATTTATAATAAAACTAATCTTTATAATCACAATATAAGATTGCGTCATCATATCATTAAAAATGATAAGTTATTGGAGATGTAAGTAATTTACAAATTACACAATAAACGTAACACCAATTCTTAAGTTTGACCTCAGTCAAAGAGTGTGGCCTACAAGGAACATAAAGGCCAATATTGGTCAGTAAAAGCTAGTTAGGAGACTTAAAGCCAACATAATTTAAGGTGATATTATTTTGGAAGGGTATCAAAACTCCAGGCTTCTTTTTCAGTTTCAAACCTTTGCTCTGCTTTCATCGTTTTTTTACACTCTCTTGGAATTTTTAACCACTACATTTCAAGGACCGAAAAATATCTCTCTTACAAAAGAGAAGTACAATATACTTGATCCCTCAAAGCCGGGGTATGTAGGATGCTCTCGCATAGTGTTCAACCCTTCAATGAGTTCATTAACTTGTGTTCATCATTTTATGCTTTTACTTCATATTTCACTCTCCATACACTAAATATTACATTATGACGTGACTTGTTTGAAACAACATCGCCGAGAATTTCAAGTAGAATAAAGTCTTTTGAGTCATATTCTTATCTCTAACTGTAACGCCCCGCTCCCAGATACCGAGCCCTTATCCGGAAGAGAACGTTCGGCACGTATAGAATTACATAAATTTAATATTATACGCCAGCCTCTACGTCATCGTATCAAAAATTAAAGCAAACGGAAGCTGAAAAGGCTCGGGTAGAACCATTAATGCTACTCGAATAGAATACAAACAAACTAGGGGTAGAAAGGAAAACATTACAACAACGAGATAAATCTTACAACGTACGATGCTACAAAAGAAAGATACAACACTTGTCTTACAAAGATTCTTTTAGAAGAAGGTACAACAGGTTCTTTTAAACAAAAGGTACAAAATCTAGTAAAACCTATAATAGAAAGTAAGAAGAAAGCGTCATCATGGCATCAATGTCACTGAGTCTTCATTGAACTCCTCAACGAGCTCAAGGCTAACATGTTCGTCTTCTCACACCAAAAGCACACAAAACAACATATGAAATTGAGGTAAGTACAAAGTACTTAGCAAGAGGAAGAAGCTAATGTATAATCAAGTCTTACAACGAAAGGTTCATTAATTATTATTAAGTTATCTTTATGAGACCGACTCAATTCTAGGGTTCACTTCATGCTCATCAACATATCGTGACTAAACGTTTCTAACTTAACTTATCTTTGTTACAGCATGTTTTTGATAGTACTCAGGTGGCTGATCCCTTGAGAAATGAAGAATCTAGTGGGAGTCAGGTGGCTGATCCCCTGACTAGTAAAAAAAGTGAGAAAGTGGTGAGGTGGAAAGATTTGGAAGATAAAGCTGTTAGTTCATCCTCGAAGAAAGTTTTTTCTGAGAGTGATTTAAAGAAACTTCCATTTCCACCTAGAAAAAGCAACATCTCCTTGCATGAGGACAAGAAATATGAAAAAGTGCTTAATCTTCTGAAAAATACTCAGGTTAATCTTCCATTATCTGATGTTTTGGTTGAGATGCCTAAGTATACAAAGTTCATCAAGGATATTGTTTCCTCCAAAAAGAAGCTCGAAGACATGGATCGCCTGATTGGTGAGAACTGCTCTATGATTAGTTATGATGAGTTGCCAATCAAGCGGGGTGACCCTGGGAAATTAGTGCTCACATTGTTGATGGGAGGCTTAGTCTTTCCAAGTTCTTTATGTGACCTAGGTGCATCCATTAGTCTAATGCCATTGTCTGTTTGTAAACAGCTTGGACTAGATGGTCTTTTAGAACCCACAACCATGAATCTTCAATTCGCTGATAAATCTTCCAAGAAAGCTGCTAGGATATTAAAGGATGTTTTAGTTCAAATTGATAGATTCACTTTCCCAGTTGACTGGTATGTCCTGGACATTGGGAAGGATGAGAACGTCCCTTTAATACTCGGCAGACCTTTTCTTTCTACAGCCCGAGCCCTCATTGATTGTGATGGTGGCAAAGTGACTATACGAGTTGGTGATCGGGAGGTGAGCTACAATGTCTCTAAAGCTATTCGAGACCCTCTGATTATCCAACCGGCTTCTCCATTGAAGACATGTCAGATGACTTTAACGACTACATGGAAAAGCAAGTCATGGCTGTTGAGACTGAATATGAGCGATTAGTTGAAAATCCCAATAATCATGGTTGGGTGAATCTAGAACAACTAGCAGCTGAGTTTGATGAAGATTCGATGAAAGGAGAAGCTTTGGCAGTGGGACCACTCAGTAAACTCAGTGATGTTGAGTTGAAAAGTGGGGAGCTTAAATCGAGTTTAGAAGAACCACCTGCAGATCTGGTATTGAAGCCGTTACCTAAGCACTTGAAATATGTCTTCCTGAGAGAAGGTGACAAGCTTCCGTTAATTATTTCTGCCAAGCTATCCCGGTTGGAAGAGATGCAATTGTTAAACGTTTTGAGAAAGAATGAGAAAGCCTTTGGTTGGCAAGTAGGAGACATCAGAGGGATATCTCCTGACATTTGTATGCACAAGATTAAGACCGAAGAGGGTGCAAAGTGTATTAGACAGCCCCAGAGGAGGCTCAACCCTCATATGCAAGAAGTGGTAAAAAAAAGGAGATTATCAAGCTTTTAGACATGGGTATTATTTACGCAATTGCTGACAGCGAATGGGTGTCCCCTACTCAAGTGGTTCCTAAGAAATGAGGGATTACTATCGAGAAGAATGAGAAGGGCGAAGAAATAGCATTAAGGCTCGTGACTGGTTATAGAGTCTGTATAGACATTACGGCATCTCTAATTCGTGAATTTCTAATGATTGCCGTGTTCTGCATGCTGGATCCTCTACTATTCTATGTTTTTCTCGAAAGTGTGCTAATCCCTATGTTGTGCGGAGCTAAGCATCTTCTATTCGCTGGGATAAAGCTTTTCCTCTGCAGGGGCCTTGTGCAGAGGAAATGAAACTCAACGCGCGCGAGAGGTACGAGGCGAGGGAGTGCACGGCAGCTCTTCCGTCTAGTTTCGAAGCCAATACACATACCATGACAAGTCAAGCCTGCCCAATACAATATCAACCCTTTTGACAAGAAGTGACTTGTTAAGAGTTAAGATAGGATAGAGAACGAAAGAATATCTCTTGCTTGTGAAACCAAGAACCTCTGATATGATAAAAAGAATAAAACCATATCGAAGTCCTAATTGTACGACTTTGGTATGATGTCCTTCCAACGTGGATTCGCGTAGAACATCGCGCCACCATACGAACATCGTATATAGGAGAAAAATGAGGCCCAACCGAGAAGTGTTGCACCCCCTTGAAATGAGTGCATGTACATCACACCTCCTACTGTTGTTGCCAAAGCTCCGAGTGAACCCGAAATAGGCCATGGACTTGGATCTACCAAATGATAAGAATCAGAAAACTCAATTAAGGGTGATTTTATATGATTTATAACGTTATATTTTGTAACAATTTCCTCCATATTCGTATATTTTGCATAGGAATTAAGTGTTTAATGGATTTATTGAGAAAATGAGTTTTTAAACGGTTTAATCGCAAAATTGGTTAATTTATGTGTTTTATTGATGATTTTATGTTTATTTGAATATTATTACACTTTGCGATGTTTTTGATGACGTGTAGATGCATAATTGCGGTTCAAAAGATGATTAAATGAAGATAAATATCGGATTTAATTGATGAAAAAGAGGTAAGGAAGAAATTGGATAGAAGAAAAGAGATAGAGATGAGAAAATCAAATTTTGATCAAGCTGAACGCACGTCTAGGCTCCGTCCACCATGGACGGGCGTTTGGAAAGTCGAACTGGCGTCCAGAAGAGAAGATTCAGATCAGAGTTTTATGAAAATTGCTGGACGAGCGTCCAATTTAAAGAAGGACGGGCGTCTGACCATGATTCGGCCCGACTCGAAGTTTTAATGTACCCTGGACGGGCGTCCAGCCTGATGAACGGGCGTCCAAGCGCCGACTTTGCTGAACCGACTTATTTCTCTATATATAGTCGCGTTTTTCTCACACCATATACTCATATTCGAACCCTAAACCCTAGGGGCGGCTCAACTGCGTTTTTCCTTAGTTTTTACCCAGTTTTTATGCTTTCAATTCCTAGTTAGAATCTAGTTATTTTATGTACTTTCATCAAGTAATTCAAAGCTTCAATGTGATGTTTAGAGGCTAGACCTCCCTTGAACAAGCGTTGTGAAGCCATCCATCAACATATTGATTTCGTTTCCGGATTATCTTGTGCGTTTTTACTTAAAGTTGTATCTTTATTATGTTTATGATGTTTTTATGCAATTATATCGATAGATCGTTGCATGTTTGATTGTTTGACTCTGATGAGAATCATGTTAAACCTTAGATCGCCGTAATAAAGATTAGACCTTTAATCTAATTAACGAGAGTTATTAGGTTAGATCTCTAGGTTAGAAATAAATAAATTTCACACCTTTGGTTAGAAAGCGTTAATCTTTAGAATCGAAAGATAAAAGATTGATAGGCGAACTTTTCTAAGAGATTAGGAGTTCCTACCTTTGTTAGGTGAATCACAACTTGGTTAAAAATCACGAGATAATCTAGATATAAATTGATTGTTGTAGGATCGGTGGATCAATTGCTTGTTCGTTGTTTAAAATGATTGATTAATCACTTGTGCTAGAATTGCTTAGTAAAGTTACAGTTTTTATTGCATACTAGGGGTAGAATAGATTTAGTTTAGATAATTTGTTCGCAATTATCTTTCCTGGCTTTGGATTGACAACCCTCTGTCCAGTTTATTTGTTTTGTTTTCGTGTTTAGTTTTGTTTTGTGTCGTGACAATTTAGAAGGATTAATTAACTAGATAAACAACCTCGATTCTCTGTGAGATCGACCCGGTATTAGTTTCTATACTACGATCCCTGCACTTGGGGTAAACCGGATTATTTTTATTACTTGTTTATTTTCAGTAGATAAAATCCGTGAACAGAATCCATTTCAGGTTAATCTTTCAAAGGTAGATCATCATCTTTTCTCGTTTTGTTCGTAGCCTTGATCTTGATTTGGTTAGAATTCATAGTAGTTATGTTAGATTGTTCTTTTGTTCGTAGATTCACATAGCTTTGAAGGATAATCGTGATTTGGTTCGTTGATTCAATTCGTTTAAGAGTTAATGAGTTCTTCATATCAAAAGAATCCATTTTTTATTTGAAGGTCTTATAGTTCGTTTTGGTATTATTTGCTTGTTAATTGCACGAAATTGGATATGATTATGTGTTTAGGGTAGTTGTCAGGTAACTGTAAGTCAGGGAACGAGTCTATGGGTGTCATCCGGGCCGCTTTCCCGAGAGACCTCTCGGGACATCGCACGGTTCGAAGCCCTAGAACTGCCTTGACATACAATGTTTTCAAAACGTTATTTAGTTTCCTGTATAATTTTTGTAAAATATTTTCATGCGAGTAGTGGAACTAGGATGGTAGTTGGGTGTTACTATGGCCTTTGTATGATCACGTCGGTTAGAATATGGCTAAAACATGAATCAGTGTGCATTATGTGCTCCTACTTGCATTATGGTAAGGTCTAGTTAGTTTCCCAGCGACGTACTGAACGGAGTACCATGACTAATTTTCATGTCGGACGTATGACTAGTTGTATTCTCCATGTTGTTTTAAGATAATGTATAGAAAGAGATGTTGAAATATTGTCCTAAACCCAATCGGGTTGGACCGGATCCGACCGGGTCGGATCATTTCTACTATTTCTTTATGATTATACATATATATTAAATGGCTTTTCTATTGTCATATATTTGTTCTTTTAAAGAACCAATTATGAATTGTTATATGATAACGTCCTTAATATTAAACTGTGATAGAGAAACCATGATAGGTGATTATGGTTGATGAAATCTCTAATCACTTTAATTAGTTTGATACTTAAATGTCTCTAGGATTATGTACTCTTAAACAGGGCATTCATAGTACAAACAGGCTAGCACGTATTAGATGTCTTCTGTCTTTAAGGACAGGGATAGATCTCGTCTATCGAAGTGTAGAGACACTTGGACTATACGTGGACGTGTATTAGAGAATGCGTACGTTAGACTGACCCACTTACACTGTTAAGTGTCACACTATGTGACGGTTGTGTAATTGTCATGCTTTGACACTATTGAGGTTTCTCCTAGCCACGTGGTGATCATACGGTAGTGGTTGGGTATGATATTGAAGCATGCGTAAGATACATGTTTGTTCGTCCGGAAATCACATACCCTATTAGTAGGGGTGAATTGTAAGGTGTAGTGCCCGAAAGACAATTGTATAATTGTTTTAGGACAGAATTAATAATTCATCTTATTATATGCATGTATGTTTATAATTAAGACACTACTGAAAACCCTAAGTACCTCGTTTATGTAATCACATAACTCGGTGTATGGCTATACACAAGAGGATTGAGTTAGTGAGATGTACTTAAAATTAACTTAGTCCGTAGCGTTTATTAATCGAGTATGGGTCTCATGATTAATTTGCTATTAATGCGTCCGAACACTTTAGGTGTGACAGCCTTATCCGGACCGTTTGTCGGTAATAGGGTACCTAGTGGGGCATTTATATATGATGATAATCATATAGTAGGGCCGGACCGATTTGATTTGAGTTCTCGATATAATTCCGTAATCGAGAAGTCTTATCGAATCACAAGATGATCATGTATGGATTAATCTCAATCCTGAGGTGATCACAGACGACTGCTTAGACTAGGGTAGAGTTTGATGTGTTAGTAAGGATCACTTCGAAGTATGTGGTCCAACACTTCTCGTTGGCTCTATTCTGGGATGAGTGAGTAGTCTGTGCTATCACAGATATGGAATCCATTCCTTCCCTCGGGAAGTAGACAGAACGCTTCCCTTATTTGTTGACCCTAAACCGATCGATCGGCCGAGTTCATATTATATTGAATATGAACTAATTGATCACTAGGGGGTTAATGGTAAATAAGGATAATATGTTTCGAGAAGGGTTTACGGAAATATCCCGAATCGAAATGAACAGTCTATGGAGGATTTATCCGTATGTAATGATTATATCAGTGGACGCTTTCGACTCATAAATTGAGTGTAAGTTATCTATATTCGATAGAGTTCGCTTTCGAGTTTATGGTGGTGTAATCCCGGAATTAATAGGTTGGATATAATTATTCTGTCAGATGAGTAATTTTTATTCGATTTATTGTAGCTACTGAATATGGGTCCATGGTCCCCGACGTGGCTCCTAATATAGCATATAGGTTTCTCGTCGTTGCACCTCAATTATAATTAAATAGTGGATTGGGCTATTTAATTGATATGTGGATTAATTGTTTAGTTGGACTAAATAATTAAATACACGGAAAAGACATTTTTCGTGGACTCGGCCCAAAATTAGTGTGTTGACTTTTTGACCCAATTGGTCAAATTTAGAAAAGGCGTGTGAACCTTTGTTTTGAGAAAAAGGTGGCGCCAATATGTTAATAATTAGAAAGAAATTAGTTTTCTTGGATAATTATTTGACATGTGATTTATCTTTTATTTGTTAAATGATAATTCATGGAATATTAGATAATAATATGATTTATCTTAATTTGTTTGGGATAATCATTTTATTTATCTTTTATTTGGAATAAAGGATTAATGTAATAATTATCTCTTAATTATTTAATCCTTGGAGGTTAAGTTTTACTCTCCTATATAAAGAGAGTTCTTCCAAGCCTTTTGAAACACACTATTCACGTCACTATTCACAAGAGAAATTGGCTGAAAATTTCGGCCTCTATTCTTAGGGTTCGAGTTGGAAAAATCTTCGGGATTATTCCGGTAGCATATCAAGGAGGTCCGGCGGCGGGAAACACCATCCACCTGGTGTTGCTGGGAGACATACGTTGGAAGGCTATGGCTTCTCAACTTGCGTGGATACTACTTTTGTTCTTGGAGTTAAGCACCATAAAAAGGTAGGCTCCTAAACCCCCTTGTAGGTTTAGATCTTTAATTTATGTTCTTTGTTTCGTTTAGATCTAGATCTGATGTCTTCCGCTGCGTAATCGGGTCAATCTATGATTGATCCGACGATATTACCTCTAACAAGTGGTATCAGAGCCTTTGATCTAACGATCAAAGTATATGAATTTTAGATCTTGGAGTGGAAAAGCATGTTTTAGATGTTTTATTTCGTTTTTTTTGGTAAAATTCGAATTTAATCATGATTGTATGCCTGTGATTGTTGTGGTTGAAGAGATGGATTGGGGTTGGTATTGTTTACTCGTTAGATCTATTGTAAACTCATATAAATTCGTTTATATGAGTATAGGGAATTTTGTAATTTTAATTTCCTAGAAGTAGATCTGTTTTGTTGCTGTTCCGTTTTTTTATTTTTTTCCCGGAGTTTGAGCCGTTGAAACGACAATCCCTCCGGTCAGAATGAAGAATAAAGGTTGAAGAACATGCCCTCAAAATTTCGTGACGATCGGAGTCGATCTCGATGTCCGATCGCTGCTATAAAGTTGCTGCTGTAACAGAAAAGCACAGCAGGCATTAAAACCCTAGCTGTGAGTTCGTCGAATTTCTGGAAGAGATTGGACCGTTGAAACGAAGATCCGACTGTTCAGATCGACTACCATGGAGTTATGAACAAGCCCTAAAAGTTTAAGGTCGATCGGGATTTGTCTCGATGCCCGATCGTCCCCAGGAAGACACTGTTGCGCCGCAGTTATAAACAGATGCAGCAGTTAGATCGGCGGATTGCTGGAGAAAATTGGACCATTGAAACGAAAATCCAACCGTTCAGATTGAAGTAGGCGGAGTGAAGAACAGATCCATAAAGTTTCATGACGATCAAGGTTCGTTTGGATTTCCGATCTTCGATAATACGCAGCAGCAGCAGATTAGAAAATAGTAAATCCTAGTTAAGGTTTGTGTTTTTTTTTTTTAATAGGTTAGATACGGGGGTACCAACGATCCATCTCGGTGTTTATTTTTTCCGTTATTTTTTCGTGTATGATCGAAAATTGTATGATATAACCGGAAAATTACCATGACATGCATCATATCATGATTCCACTCCAATGCATACATGTAGCTAGTTTATTTCGAATAAATTAGGCATGTATAACTCGAATAATTAGTATGAATGCTTATTAATTTAATATGTGGTAGTTAAATAATAAGTAGCTAATTATAAAAACCGAGGACCCGGGTTTATGTCAATCGTTTACGATTTTAGTGATGGATTCTCGGTGAATCCCACTTGGATAAATCGTTGAGCTTTTTCGGTGATGGCTTCTCAGTGAACCCACCTTAAACAAAAACGAGATTACGCTTTGGGTGACAACTTAGAAATCGGAGAATCTTAGTACATGGGTTCGGAAATGGTCTAACCATGGTTGGGCGAGTTCAACCGAGCTTCGGCTCAATCGACTCCCCTCCACGTGTGATGTACGTTACGAGCGGCTTCGATAGGACTTAGCATAGCCGATAAGCCTTCGGGCTAAACGGGGCTTCTCCCCGCCGGATTGGCCCGAACCGTCACATATGTTCCAACGAATAAGACGGCGTAGGCTTGCCTACATAACCGACCCTATTCGGAGTACTTTGATTTATTGTTTCTTATTGTCAAGGCCAAAACCGTAATTAGTAAACCCACCACTTTTTCAAAATATTGAGTGAGAGCGGGGAAGGCGACGCCAACCCCACGGCCTCTACTATAGATGCAAGCACGTGAGAGAATGGTGACGCCTCGTGCCGCTTTGATTTCGGCCCCTTCGGATGGTGTTCACCGCTATCAAAATTCAAGGCTTGGTCTCCGAAAGGATAGGATTTCGGGTACTCGTCGGGTCATCGACTCCGCCCTCGTAGGCATACTCGGGGCGTACTCGAGATCCGATATAGTAGGTCACACTCTTTATGGATATTTTCGAAATATCTAGGCTAGAAAAAGGAAGGTAATCAATGATTAAGGTCCGGATGTCTGATTCCCGTGAGATGTTCGATTCTCGAAGCTTAATCATTGAGAGAGATTGTCTCAGTTTGACCATTATAGTGCTGATATCGACCCTCTCGGACAGTACTATGCGAGGTTAAATCCTTGGAATGGTAGGATAAACTCTTTTATAGTTTATTATTCCTAAAATAAATCTAGTAGTGAAAATTTATTTTTGAATTTAACTTTCTGTCATTTTATTTACAACTAGATCTCTAGGTTACTAAACTGTTAGTAATAGGACTTCAATAAAAATGTGGAAAGTAACAAGTATGTTGTAATTATCAATAAATGCAGTTAACTTTTCGGAAGAAATTTTTCTCTTGAGCCTTTAAAACTTAAGTGACATAGTACAGGTGTGTCACGGGTGTCACTCGTGTTGAACGAGAGACGACCATACTTAGTTTACAAAAGATGACATAGGACTATCAGATAAAATTCATTTAGTGAATTTTAAAAGTGTAATTACACATCAAATTTCTAATTGAAAAATTGGAAAATCATATACATAAGGCGTTGCTAGTTAGACGGTATTTGGAACCGATAAACTAGTGGGAGCCTTAGTCTTATGATTTGTTGTTTTTCTGAATAATTAGAAATGTGTAATAGACTGCACAAGAGTTTCTCCATTTATTGGAAAAACAAGAATAAAGCGTTACTAGTTAGACAGTATTTGGTACTGATAAACTAGTTGTGAGCTTAATTCTGGAGATTTTATAATCTTTGAAACATCATGAACACAGCTTTGCTAGTTAGACAGTATTTGGAACTGATAAACTAGTGGGAGCTTAGTTCTGGGTGATGTTCTAATCTTTGAAAAATCATAAATACAAAGTGTGGCTAGTTAGACGGTATTTGGAACCGATAAATTAGTGGGAGCTTTGGCCTTATGATTTGACGATTAGAAAAATCGATAGTCCAAGCAAGTAACACCGAACATCCCACGCTCAAGAGTCGTGTCTACTCAAACGAACTGCTAGTTCAAAACTGTTTCCATCTAAAGAAAGTAAAGAATGGGAAAGAATGTTCATAAGTGTTAGTCATCTAAACTAAGTAGTTTTAAGGCTAAACCGGAAAATTAATAAATTGGAAATTAGAGGATAAGGAAAGTGATTTCGGATCACTGACCAATGCATCCTAGGCAATTTTCTCAAAAGCTAAGTCCTTTGGAAGAACTAGGTAGCTTTGCATTAAACGATAAACAAAATAGACAACGGGCAGTTATTTCAGATAGACTAGTGGGAGTGATATAAGGAAATGAATCTCGGATTCAATTCTTGAGTATCACAGAAAATTCATTTTCTGTTTTCGGATTCGTTGGAACGAACGTATTCATTTTCAATAGGATAATTTGTTTGTCTTATTGACGATGAATACAACATTCGTAGCACGAATCCAAGACTCCGACTTTTGTTTGATACAGTCAGAACCACTAATCATTGCTGGAAAGGTATTAGTAACACATCTTAAAATATATAAACGCAAATGGTTTCCGTATTTCGATAAACGCTTCTTTCTATTCTATTAATTAGTGCATATTCCCTAAAGACAAGATCGAAGACGGCTTAGGGTGATTCCTATCTCCCCAAAAGGAACCCTGTCGTAAAGGAACAATGCCTAAGTTTCCTTTCAATCGGGAAAGGGTAATAGATTTAAAGAAGTTACATAGCTTGTTCATATCGACCTTCGGGGTCATTTGAAAGATACAAGCTAGTGGGAGCTTCTGAGTAGTGACATATTGTCTGATAACTACTCGAAACTCCGTAAGTTTATCCAAAATATTTGGAGGAAATCTCTGATTTCACCAGAGATAGAGTATTCCATACTCAGAAATAGGTTATCGCGTAGTCTTCGGGACACTGATGCTCGGCCTGCCTCCAAGTGGAATGTTTTCACTAAGGGATACACCATAAATTTGCCTTAAATAGTTATTGATGTGCTACGATACGCCGCTCGAACTCATTTAAGATATTGGTTGCAAAATAACGGTTGTATTGAAAAACCGAGAAGTCTACCTAAAAGTTGCCTACGCATTTGTGGATAAGGAGTGAATTCGGTTCACCCCACTTCGTAAATATAGACATTTAGCATTTAGTGCTTGAAGGTAGGACCGAAATTTTGTGTACACGTTCGTGTCGTGAAATATCTTAATGCATTGAGTAAAGGTTGGTTATAAAACTCGTAAAATCGAGAGAATGACGGTTATACTTGTCAAACTCGGTCGATAGAGTCTATAAATAACAACCTTGGATCTTGAAGTATATGTACTCAAGATGTTACTAACGATTTGTTCGATCCACATCCAACACCGGCATTGGTGACAACACTAATAAAAACTACTAAACTAGATCGGTATATCGATCCACCCAAAATGCAGTGGGAGTATGGTTTGTCCATTACCCATTGCAGGACCTTACGGTCTATAGGCCAGATTGATGACCTATAATCCTTTGTGGGATGTGTATGATCCTGATCATAGAGGTTGGTTAAAAGCCATAACCCCGTGAATGGAGTATGATACTCCAATTCATTTGAGACTCTTGTAGAACCACCCGAGTATCTCGGGCCCGGTGGGAGTAATTGGAACTACACGGAGAAGAGTCGAATGAATAGGAAAGTTTAACTTTCAATAGCAAAGCCGAGTAATTTAGGGGTGATTCCCTAAAAGGTAGAGAGTTAACCGGACCGTGATCTCTCTTATCACTCGGTCTTGCTTGATTTCGTCGAGAGCGGAAATGGGGGTGATTCCCTAAGACTTTCTTGCCGAACAACGGAATCTCGAATTCATTCGAAACGAAAGGGTTTTAGCTAAGAACAAATAACGGATTCGTTACAAAGCATAAAATAGGGGTGATTCCCTAAGACCTTTTTGCGAGACTAACGGTATCTTAATTTATTCAGAAAGAACCTTTGGCAGGATGCCTGCCATAGCTTATATCCTTCGGGGATTAAAGCAAACCTCTAGGTCATACATTTTAATATGTGGACTTGACCAGAATGTTGATAAGTCTTTTGTAGACTTGGCATCAATATTAGTAAAGTAGTATGTAGATTAGTGTTTGTTAATGGTAACACTGAAACAATTGGAAACAACATGGGTGTGTTATCTGAAGTCAAAGTCTGACATGCCATCGGGATCCATTCTAAAGGAGTTGATTCGCTCAAATCCGCGAGAATCGATCATTGGCAATCCCACCCATTCACCTGGTTAAGATATTCTTGCATTTATGCAACATTCAACGATGTAGTCTACCCTACCTCTCAGGAATGGTTATCTAAACCTGAGGATGAATACGAAATGGGATGTTTAGTGAATCCTCAAGTATCTTCAGGAGAATGAGGAATAATATGCTAGTATATTCAGGTGCAAACTAGACTATAAGTGATGACACTAATTCTGACTTTAGGTCAGATGAAGGATGATCGTTAAGTCGATTTCGTCCTCGGTGTTGAATCAAAGGCATATTGATATCGTACCACCGGATTAGATGGAAAGGCGACGTTTCGATCCCAAAGATTGACTCAAGCCGACATCCTACCTAATCGATCGGTGTACCAAGTCACATGGTATTCGGATTCGAGTACGCGCCGGGTCACCGACCTACCTGCGCGGAGGCATACTCCGGTCGTGCTTGGAAGGATGAATTACTAAGATGCGCTTGGAGGGTACATATTTGAGGGATTCGTCTCACTTGTTTTGAGCAAGTGGGAGAATGTTGTAGATATAGATAAATAAGGGTGTGCTCTAAAACAATTAATCCACTTGCCTTTCGTGCAAGTGGGAGATTGTAAGGTGTAGTGCCCGAAAGACAATTGTATAATTGTTTTAGGACAGAATTAATAATTCATCTTATTATATGCATGTATGTTTATAATTAAGACACTACTGAAAACCCTAAGTACCTCGTTTATGTAATCACATAACTCAGTGTATGGCTATACACAAGAGGATTGAGTTAGTGAGATGTACTTAAAATTAACTTAGTCCGTAGCGTTTATTAATCCGAGTATGGGTCTCATGATTAATTTGCTATTAATGCGTCCAGAACACTTTAGGTGTGACAGTCTTATCCGGACTGTCGGTAATAGGGTACCTAGTGGGGCATTTATATATGATGATAATCATATAGGGCTGGACCGATTTGATTAGAGTTCTCGATATAATTCCGTAATCGAGAAGTCTTATCGAATCACAAGATGATCATGTATGGATTAATCTCAATCCTGAGGTGATCACAGACGACTGCTTAGACTAGGGTAGAGTTTGATGTGTTAGTAAGGATCACTTCGAAGTATGTGGTCCAACACTTCTCGTTGGCTCTATTCTCGGGATGAGTGAGTAGTCCGTGCTATCACGAATATGGAATCCATTCCTTCCCTCGGGAAGTAGACGACAGCTTCCCTTATTTGTTGACCCTAAACCGATCGATCGGCCGAGTTCATATTATATTGAATATGAACTAATTGATCACTAGGGGGTTAATGGTAAATAAGGATAATATGTTTCGAGAAGGGTTTACGGAAATATCCCGAATCGAAATGAACAGTCTATGGAGGATTTATCCGTATGTAATGATTATATCAGTGGACGCTTTCGACTCATAAATTGAGTGTAAGTTATCTATATTCGATAGAGTTCAGTTTCGAGTTTATGGTGGTGTAATCCCGGAATTAATAGGTTGGATATAATTATTCTGTCAGATGAGTAATTTTTATTCGATTTATTGTAGCTACTGAATATGGGTCCATGGTCCCCGACGTGGCTCCTAATATAGCATATAGGTTTCTCGTCGTTGCACCTCAATTATAATTAAATAGTGGATTGGGCTATTTAATTGATATGTGGATTAATTGTTTAGTTGGACTAAATAATTAAATACACGGAAAAGACATTTTAGGTGGACTCGGCCCAAAATTAGTGTGTTGACTTTTTGACCCAATTGGTCAAATTTAGAAAAGGCGTGTGAACCTTTGTTTTGAGAAAAAGGTGGCGCCAATATGTTAATAATTAGAAAGAAATTAGTTTTCTTGGATAATTATTTGACATGTGATTTATCTTTTATTTGTTAAATGATAATTCATGGAATATTAGATAATAATATGATTTATCTTAATTTGTTTGGGATAATCATTTTATTTATCTTTTATTTGGAATAAAGGATTAATGTAATAATTATCTCTTAATTATTTAATCCTTGGAGGTTAAGTTTTACTCTCCTATATAAAGAGAGTTCTTCCAAGCCTTTTGAAACACACTATTCACGTCACTATTCACAAGAGAAATTGGCTGAAAATTTCGGCCTCTATTCTTAGGGTTCGAGTTGGAAAAATCTTCGGGATTATTCCGGTAGCATATCAAGGAGGTCCGGCGGCGGGAAACACCATCCACCTGGTGTTGCTGGGAGACACACATTGGAAGGCTATGGCTTCTCAACTTGCGTGGATACTACTTTTGTTCTTGGAGTTAAGCACCATAAAAAGGTAGGCTCCTAAACCCCTTGTAGATTTAGATCTTTAATTTATGTTCTTTGTTTCGTTTAGATCTAGATCTGATGTCTTCCGCTGCGTAATCGGGTCAATCTATGATTGATCCGACGATATTACCTCTAACATGAATATCCGAAAGGGCCTTCTTATAAGGAATGTCTTACTTTCGTGAATCTTTGCAAAGTGGAAGTAAATGAGTTACTTCGAGAGAGCATGATATCCAGATTGATGCTTGACACTCGACGTACGACCGTATGGATATTATTACAGCGATGGGATTCTATTTACACGGTAACTGTATCACATGAAAGGTAGAAGTTATTGCATTTGACTCTTCCGATGATTGGGGGTCACAGTGTGTTGTTGGACGCTATCCCGTGATCGTTAGTCATGAAGGGCATTTTCATAATTTGCACTTTGTGTCTACGGCCAACATATTCGTAAGCCTACCGGATCACACACATAAGAACATCTAGGCGGATTAAAATGCGGTTATAGCGATAACCAAGTAAGGAAAGTTTATCTCGACTATAAAGTGTTATAGTGATTAAAATTAATATGGTGGTATTTATTTATTATGAATAAATATAATACAAGATATTAATTATGTTGATTAATTAAATATACATATGATGTATATGGGTATGTCGAAAATATATATGTATATGATACACATGTATATTGTAAATTAATTAATCATAGTATTATATTAATAAAAGAAAATCTCAATTCCCAAATTAGTGGGGAAGGGGCGCCATATTCAAAGTGTATAGGATACATTTGGATTGTGTAATTTAATTAATAAGATTACCAAATATTAATATTGGATATTGATTGATTTTTGGAAAATAGATTTATGGTAATTAGATAAATATATTAAGTATAAGTTATTGGCAATATTTAGTTTTTATTTAATATAAGATATTATAATAAAAGAGATAAATCAATCAAAGCGATTTCCTTATTTTATTAAGAAAATATTTTCTTTCTCATTAATCTACTAGAAGCTTTTCCCAATCAGATTGGGAGACATAAGTGGCGTCTTACTCCCTATATAAGCAAGGGGTTGGCTAGCACTTTTACATCACAATTCCAAGAGACTAATAGTTTCTTGTGAAAAATGGAGAGTTTCTTAGAGAGAGATTTGTGAGAGAGAAAAGGTCCGTCTAGTAACCGAGTTTTTCTAGTAGCAATCCAATGGTGGATTCCGGCGGGTTGTTCGTGTGCACTAGCGCTAGAGGCCGAACGCTTGGGCAGCTCCACCACTACTCTCTTTAGACGGTCAAAGCGTCGATCTTTTAGATTAAGCAAGGTAATCACCGTCTACTTCTTTTATGCTTGTTGTTTAAACGAAGTCGATCCTGGTTAAAAGGAAATAAATTTATTCCGCTGCGTTCCCACGTAGATTTCCAAACAGTGGTAGCAGAGCGAGCTTCGAGCTTAAGCAATAAGCATTAGTTAATTTGCGTAGTAATTAATCGATAGATGCAAGATCTAGATTCGCGAAACGATAAAACAAAAAAATATAATTCGATTGGGGGCTCGGCCGATCGGCGGCGACCTCCACCACCGCGGCAACCGGCGGCGGCATCGGCGCCCCTAGGGATGCCGGCGTCGGCCGGTACTATCATGGAGGTGATCGATTTTATTTTTCGTTTTGTGATATTTATTGTGCATTGATATCTCCTTAGTTTAGTTGTGTCATGTTGCCAGCTAATGGTTCAAATAGTTTGGGCCATTGGGATGCCACTTGGCATTAAAAATGATTTATAAATCGCTTCGGCACAAAACAAGAAACGATCTCTCAAATAAATCTCTTATGACAATTTTTAAAATTAAGGGATTGATCATTCAAAAGGAAGTAGACTACTCAAGAATTTGAAACTTTTTCATTAGATCATAAGTGAATAAAAAAGATTTAAGAAAATAGAAATAGAAGAAAGACGGAATCAATGAAATCGTGCTTGGTCTTAAACTTAAATGGGAACTTGAGTAAGTATGGGGGCTGACGCCTGCCTAGTACCGGAAGGTCAAGGAAGTTGGTGACCTGATGACAGGGGAGCCGGGGTTGGTACGAGTGGAGAAAAAAAAAACAGAATTGAACTCTAACAATCGTTAGAACCATAGCTGCCGGTTATCCGAAATCATTCATTCAAACCACTGATGAAGGATTCCTCGAAAAGTTAAGGATTAGTAATCCTTTTAAGAAATCGACTAGATTCGGTTTTATATTGGGCTTTCCAAACTTTGTTTGGAATAGGCCTAGGTCCTTTCCAAATTTTGATTTGGAAAAAGGCCTACGTCTAGGCCCCTTTCAAAATTTTGATTTTGGAATGGGCCAAAGGAGATATCTTTTGGTTTTGGAAATCAAAGGCATCCCTTTTGATTAAAAATCAAAAGGAAAGAAACTAAAAAAGACCTAATTTTAATTTTGAGTTTCACAGTTCTTATTAATTAAAATTAAAATTGAAATCAATTAAAATTAATAGTTAATTTTTCGATTAAAATCTTTTAATTAATTAAATGTTAATTAGTTAATTGATTGGATAAATTTATTTGATTGATTATACGTTAATCAATTAATCAAAACGCAAGTTGGTAATTGTAGTATATATTTTTTTCATAAGATTTTATTGTATATCAGATGTGTAGATATAATATTATTATATGGACCCGATTGATCATGGACTCAACCGATAGGATAGATGTGTATGATTTAATTTTTCTGTTGGTTTAAAAATTGTCCTATGTCGTTATGAAGAACGTGACCTAGTTTATTTCTGCATTTATCCCATTCCCGTTAGCTCTCCCCGTGTGCGGCGGGTGTATTTATGTTATTAGATAGAATTTTATATAGCAAGAATGGAGCATAAGATGGAGACCAAAGAAAGAAGAATAAAGATCTCATTGGAGATGGCGCATTAAAGATCTTATTGGCGGTTGCAGCTACCCTTAGATTGTGACCCGCGATTTCGTCAATTTGTATTCGAAACCGCACCTAGGAAAAGTTCATGATCATACCGGTTACTTTACGCGTTTATTTATTTTGTGCTTGTATTTATTTTATATGATACGATAGATACATGACTAGGCACAATCTAGATGAATGTGTAGGATGTATGTCTATAGAGATAGATATATTTGATGAGACCGTACTTAAAATTAATTAAGTGAATTAATTTACATAAATACTTCCACCTCAAAAGAATCAAGTCGAAATTGCCTCCCCATATTATAATGACAGTGAAGAGCAACTCATCAGTCAAAGCAGGGGATTGACCTACCTCGGGTATATCGTCATTATCAAGATATGCTCGTATAAGATCTCACGAATATTGGGGTTATGACTTGACTAAGAATTCTCTCGGCCTCCAACCAAAGCGGGGTCGTTTGGATTTTAGCTAGAGGCAATGGTTTGACTATTACATACGATGAAAATTGTCAAATAGTTGACTATGTTGAATAGGTGTCCTAAACCCAATCGGGTTGGACCGGATCCGACCGGGTAGGGTCATTTACAGTCTATTTTAGTTCATGTAATAACTTTATTATGATTAATAAAAGCACTTCTGTTATTATTTATTGTTTATCTTCATGTTAATGGTTGTATATATATAGTAATGTCCCTAGTGTCAAACTGTGATAGAGAAACCATGATAGTGATCATGGTTGATGAGACTCTAATCACTTTAACAAGTTTGATACTTAAATGTCTCTAGTCGTATGTACTGTCAAATGGGACATTGATAGTATGATTAGACTAGCACGTATTGGATGTCTTCTATCTTATAGAAGGTAGGGATAGATCTCGTCTATCGAAGTGTAGAGACACTTGGACTGTACGTGGACGTGTATTAGAGAATGCATACGTTAGACTGAACCACTTACATTAAGTGTCGTACTATGTGCATGTTATGTAATTATCCTTAAAGACCGGAGTCTTCATGGCATCACGGTGTGGATTGTCATGCTTTGACACTATTGAGATTTCCCTTATCCGCGGGGCAATCATGCGGTAATGATCGGGTGTGATACTGAAGTATGCGGAGTATACATGTTAGTTCGTCCGGAAATCGCGTATCCTATGATTGGGATTGAATATCCGAAATGAACTTCTTATAAGGAATGTCTAGCTCTCGTGAATCTTTGCAAAGTGTGAGTAAATGTGTTATTCCGAGAGAGCATGATATCCAGATTATAAGATACGATTGTTAATGTATTGACACTCGAGATACGATCGTTAATGTATTGACACTCGAGATACGATCGTATGGATATTATTACAGCGATAGGATTGTAAGTTGCACGGTAACTGTTTCACATTAAAGGTAGTAGACATTGCATTTGACTCTTTCGATGATTGGGGGTCACGGTGTGTTGCTAGTGTTAGGTGTAGTGCCCGAAAGACAATTTGTGTAATTGTTTTTATGACGAATTTATCTCACCTTATTACTTGCTTTGTGCTTGTAAATAATACACCGCTCGCAAACCCTAAGTATATCGATATGTAACCGCTTAACTCGGTGTATGGCATGCACGTGAGGATTGAGTTAGTGTGATATACTTAAATGTTAGTCCGTGGTGAACTTAATCAGAGTTTAGGGTCTCTTGATTAAAACACCAATAATGCGCCCAGAACACCTTAGGGTGTGATAGTCTTATCCGGACTGTCGGTAGAGGGTACCTACGTGGGGCATTTATATATGATGGCATTCATATAGGACTGGACCGATTTAATCTGAATTTCTTGGTATAATTCCGTAATCGAGGAATCTTATTAAATCATTAGATGATCATATATGGATCAACCTTAATCCTGAGGTGATCACAGGGTGCTGCTTGTCCCGGGGTAGTGTTTGATGTGTTAGTTACGGTTCACTTAAATAATGTGTTCCAAGCCACTTCTCATTGGCACTATCTCCGGATGAGTGAGTAGTTCTGATTTTCACAGACATGGAATCCATTCCTTCTGCGGGAAGTAGAGAGACGAGTCCCCTTATTTGTTAGCCCTAAGAAAGTGATCGATCCCGGAGTTCACATTTGACTAATTAGCTACTAGTCGGATATGTGTGCTAATTGATCATCGGGGGTTAATGGTAAATAAGGATAAGATATTCGAGTCGGGTTCACGGAGACTTCCCACTCGGAATGGACGATCTATGGAGGGTTAATCGTATGTAGTGATTATATCAATGGACACTTATTCACTCTATGGGTTGAGTATAAGTATATATCTATAATCGGTAGAGTTCGCTTCGGGTTTATGGTGGCGTAATCCCGGAATTAATAATTAATGTACTTATTCTCGTTCGATGAATAATTAATTATTGGAGCTACGGTTATAGGTCCATGGTCCCCGATGTGGCTTACGTAATTCGGACTAATAATCTTGTTATTTGGGCCTCGGTGATAATTAATTGGTGAGCTAATTAATTGATATGCATGGATATTATTTAGTTGGGCTAAATAATATAATACACATAAAAGACATTTTATGTGGGCTTTTAAACCCTAGGGGTGGCGCCTCATACTTCATTAAATGCAAGATTTGATTTTCTTGTGTGATTAATGATTAATAAAAGATGATTTATTTGTAATTGATTGATTGATTAATCACAATCTTTTATAAATGGAATTATCCTTTATTGTGATTTCTTTTTAATTATTTATTTAATTAGAAACTTGGAGGCCAAGGATTTACTCTCCTATATAAAGAGAGTTCTTCCAAGACATATGGGCATGCAAAATTTCGCCCCACTCATTAAAAAAAAAAAGAGAAAAAATTTGTTTCTCTTGTCTAGGGTTTTAGAGGAAGAAAAACTTGGAGTTTTTCTTAGTGTTGCATATCGAGGAGGTTTGTGTATCAAGAAGGGTGTCCACCAACCGCCGTTTGGAGAACACATCGGAAGATCAAGGCGACTCTTCCCGTTATTGGTAACATAATCTTAAACCCCCTTGTAGTACTTAAGTCCTTTAATTATGTATTTGATATATAAATCGTGATCCATCCGCTGCGCATAGATCTAACTCGTTTAGATCTAAGAACCTGCATCCTTCATGTGGTATCAGAGAAAGGTTCCACGATTTATATAGTCATAATCGTAATTAAACGATTTAAAGGAGTGGAATTGCATGTAGGTGATATTTTACTTATTATTATGCATTAATAATTTTTAAATTGCTATGGTTGAAGAGATGGATTGGGGTTGGCACCGTTTTCCCGTTAGATCTATTGTAAACTCATATAAACGATGAAAATTCGTTTATATGAGTATAGGAAATTATGTAATTTATTTATTATTGCAAGTTTAATTTCCTGTCAATAGATCTGTTTAGTAGCTGTACAGTGTTTTCGTTTTTTCCGTTGTTTTAGCCGTTAAAACAAAGATCCCTCCGGTCAGACTCTATATTGGAAGTTGATGAACAATCCCACAAAATTTGGCGATGATCAGAGTTCGTTTGGATGTCCGTTCGTTGATGAGAAGAGGCAGCTGTAACAGAAAAACGCAGGATTCACAGAAACCCTAACTGTGACTTCCTCGATTTTTTGGAAAGTATTGGACCGTTGAAACGAATATCCGACCGGTAAGATCGATAATCATGGAGTTTTGGACGTGAGATAAAATTTTCAGGACGATCGGGATTCATCTTGATCCCCGATCGGCCTCGGGAAGTATATGATGCGGTGCTGTAAGAGTCTGTTTCAGCAGCAAGTTGGGCGGCTCACTGAGGAAGATTGACAAGTCAAAGCTCCGATCCAACCGTCCATCTTGAAGTCCGAAGAATGAAGATCAGATATGGAAAGTTTCGTCCCGATCCAAGTTCGTTTGATATGCCGATCGTCGAGGATTCTTAACAGCTGCAGATTAGGGTTTTAATTTATTTTTCGAATAGATTAGTTACGGGGGTGCCAACGGTCCATCTCGGTGTTTATTTTCCGCACTAGTATACATGTTTAGATTGTATGTGTAGAACCGGAAAATTGCCATGACATGCATCATATCATGAATTCCACTCCATATGCATACATGTAGAAATTAATTCGAGGAATTAGTTAGGCATGTATAAAACACGCGATTAGTTTTAATTAATTGTTTGATATTAATTAGAAACTAATTAGGGTAAAAACCGAGGAATACGGGTTTTTTCAATCGTCGAGGTTGGGTGATGGATTCTCGGTGAATCCCACTCTGCGAAAGCATAAGGAGTAAAATCCCGAAACCTCGTGGTTAAGGTGTTGGATTCTCGGTGAATTCCACCTTACCTAAGACGAGATTACGTTTTTGTTCCGTAGTGTCTACGTGAAAGTTTGATGTTTAAGGATTGGATAATCACGGGCAAATAGGTTCGAAAGTGGTTTAACCACGGTTGGGTGGTCAACAGTAGCTACGGCTCAATCGACTTCACCCTCCACGTGTGGCGTTTGCACGGGGGTCTGGCAATGCGAGTCATCCGAAGAGCCACTACGGCTCAACGGACCTCTCCTAGCCTTGACCCGTCCGACGGCCACATATGTTCTAACGAATAGGTCGGGTGGGCTAGCCCACATAACCGACAACATTCGGGCCTATGATTTATTGTTCCTTAATGTAACATCAAGTCCAAAAACGTGATCGATAAACCCGCACTTTTTTCAAAATATTGAGTGGGAGCGGGAGAGGCGACACCGACCCCACGGCCTCTACCGCCGACACAAGTAACGTGAGAGAATGGTGACGCCTCGTGCCGGCTCGGGACCGGCCTCCCTAAGGAAGGCCTTCACGGCTATCAAAATTCAAGGCTTGGTCTCCGAAAGGATAGGATTTTGGGTACTCGTCGGGTCACTGACCGACCCTAAGGCGGCACACTCGGGGCCTACCTAAAAATCTGAGACAGTAGGTCACACTCATAAAGGGTATATTTGGAAGTACCTTGGCTGAAAAAGGAAAGGTGATTGAAGATCACAAATGAGATGTTCGATTCTCAATCTGATCTTCAATATTAATCGAAACCTCTTTGACCTACCCTAAGGCGGCACTGAGGCGTTAGATTAAATCCTTGGAACGGTAGGATAGACTATAAGTACTTAGTTTATGTTCCTAAAATTTTAGTAGTGTATGATTTGGATTTATTTTCCGTCAATTTTATTTACAACTGTTATATATATCTCTAAGGTCGGACTTTGAATTTGCTAGTGTAAAATTGACTAGTAATGACTTCGTTGAAAAGTGGTAAGTAACTAGAACGTTGTATTTATTAATCTCACATGCGATTAATTTTTCGGAAGAGATATTTATCTTGAAGCCTTCAAAACTTAAGTGACGTAAATAGGCATGTCACTGCTGTCACTCGTGCAGAACGAGAGACAACCATAGTTAGTTTGAAAGATGATTGGGGCGATAAAATTCTTCTAGTGAATTTTAATCGTGTAGTGTCTACACGAGAAATTTTCTAATAGAAAAATTGGAGAATCATCGATTAAAGTATCGCTAGTTAGACGGTATTTGGAACCGATAAACTAGTGAGAGCTTTTATCTTATGTTTTTCTGATTTATTAGAAAATTAGTCCCACTGGGTAACGCTTTCATTAGACATCCCACGCTCACGAGTAGTGTCTACTCAAACGAACGCTAGTTCAAGACTATTTCCTTTTAAGGAAAGTCAAGAATGGGAAAGAATGTCTACAAGTGTTAATCATCTAAACTAAGATTGAGGCTAAACCGAAATATTAATTAAAGAAAGTATAGGATAAGGAAAGTGATTTCGGATCACTAACCAATGAATCCTTGGCAATTTTCTTAACCGAGTAACTCGACTCGGGAGCTAAGTTCTTTGGAAGAACGAGAGAGCTTTGCATTAACGATTAATAGAGTAACAATGGGCAGTTGTTTCAGCTATAATAGTGGGAGTGATATAAGGAAATGAATTTCGGATTCTATCCTTGAATATCACAGAAAAATTTATTTTTCTGTTTACAGATTCGTTGAAACAAATGGATTCACTTTCATCTCGATAATACAGTTGCCTTAAACAAAGTGAAGATGACATTTGTAGTACGAATCAGTGACTCGGACTTTTGTTTGATAAAGACAGAACCACTAAGAAAGGCTGAATAGGTATGTGTTGTTGGAAAGGTGTCCTAAACCCAATCGGGTCGGACCGGATCCGACCGGGTCGGGTCATTTACAGTCTATTTAGTTCATGTAATAACTTTATTATGATTAATAAAAGCACTTATGTTATTATATATTGTTTGTCTTCATATTATTTGTTGTATATATATAGTAACGTCCCTAGTATCGATCTGTGATAGAGAAACCATGATAGTGATTATGGTTGATGAGATCTCTAATCACTATAACAAGATTGGTACTTGAATGTCTCTAGTCTTACATATTATCAAATGGGACATTGATAGTATAATCGGACTAGCACGTATTGGATGTCTTCTATCTTTTAGAAGGTAGGGATAGATCTCGTCTATCGAAGTGTAGGGACACTTGGACCGTACGTGGACGTGTATTAGAGAATGCGTACGTTAGGCCGACCCACTTACATTAAGTGTCACATTATGTGGCGGTTGTGTAATTATCCTTTTGACCGGAGTCTTCATGGCATCACGGTGTGGATTGTCATGCTTTGACACTATTGAGATTTCTCCTAACCACGGGGCGATCATGCGGTAGTGATTGGGTATGATATTGAAGCATGCGGAGTATACATGATTGGTCGTCCGGGAATCGCGTATCCTATGATTGGGATTGAATATCCGAAATGGCCTTCTTATAAGGAATGTCTAGCTCTCGAGAATCTTTGCAAAGTGGGAGTAAATGTGTTATTCCGAGAGAGCATGATATCCAGTTTATAAGATACGATCGTCAATGTATTGACACTCGAGATACGATCGTATGGATATTATTACAGCGATAGGATTGTAAGTTACACGGTAACTGCTTCACATGAAAGGTAGTAGTCATTGCTTTTGACTCTTCCGATAATTGGGGGTCACGGTGTGTTGCTAGACGCTATCCCGTGATCGTTAGGTATAAAGGGCATTTTGGTAAATTGCACTTTGTGTCTACGGCCAACATATTCGGAAGCCTATCGGGTCACACACATATGAACATCGAGTCGGATTAAAATGCGGTTATAGTTGATAACCAAATAAGGAAAGTTTATCTCTAGACTATAAAGGTTATAGTGGTAAATTAATATGGTGGTATTTATTTATTATGAATAAATAAAATACAATATATTAATTATATATAAATTATATTAATTAAAGAATATTCCGGAAGTCAATTTATTGACTAAAGGGGCGCCACTTTTGAGTGTATGAGATACACTTGGATTGTGCACTTTAATTAATAAATATTGCCATAATATAGGATATTAATTGATTTTGGAAAAATAGATTTATGGTAATAAGATAATTATAATCAATATATGATATTGACAAAATATTATAATTAAAGAGATAAATCAATCTAATTGATTTTCCTTATTTTATTGGAAAAAGGTTTTCTTCTCCTCCACACTACATATGGGGCGCCACTTGCTCTATAAAAAGGAAGTGGGTGTCAAGCTCTTTTGCACAACACAATTGCAAGAGTTCATAATTCTTGTGTAAAATAGAGAGCTCTCCATAGTGAGTTTGTGAGGGAAGAAAAGGTCCGGTCTAGCGACCGGAGTTTTTCCGATAGCAATCCAAGGAGGATTCCGGCGAGGGGTTCGTGTGGATTAGCGATAGAGGCCGAACACGTGGACGGCTTGCGCATTGAACTACTCTCCGTTGGCGGTCAAAGCGACGATCTTGTAGATCATCTAAGGTATAACCGTCAAACTACTTAACGTGTTTATTGCATTAAACGAAGAACGATCTAGAAAAGGAAATCAAAATTTTAAATTCCGCTGCGTTAAACTAGTGATTTCCTAACAGTGGTATCAGAGACAGACTTCGAGCTTAAGCAATAAGCATAATTTAAAAGCGTAGTATTTAATCGATAGATGCAAGATTTAAATCACGAAACGTTAAAACAAAAAAAAAATTAATTAGGGTTCTTGGGGGTCGGCCGACTGGCGGCGCCCCCCTCCCTCTGCGGCGGCGGCGGTAACCCTAGGGTTGCCGTCCGTCGGCTCTCCTCTTCCAATGGGGGAGATCGACCCTTTTTCGTTTTGTGATATTTTATTGTGCATAGATATCTCGTTTGTTTAGTTATGTCATATGGCCAACCAATGGTTCAAATAGTTTGGACCATTGGGAAACCATATGGCATGTTGGCCTTTCCAAATTTTGATTTGGAATAGGCCTAGGCCTAGGCCACTTCCAAAATTTTGATTTTGGAAAGTGGCCAGGCCTAAACCAAAACTATTTGGCCTTTCCAAATATTTGATTTGGAATAGGCCTTTAGGCCCTTTCCAAATATTTGATTTGGAATAGGCCTAGGCTGTGCCACTTCCAAAATTTTGATTTTGGAAAGTGGCCGAACCTAGACTAAAATAATTTGGCCTTTCCAAATATTTGATTTGGAATAGGCCTAGGCCCTTTCCAAATATTTGATTTGGTATAGGCCTAGGCCTAGGCCACTTCCAAAATTTTGATTTTGGAAAGTGGGCAGGCCTAAGCTAAATTTAGTTTTGGAAAGGAAACAAATAGGAGACTTTATAATTTTAATTTTATTTTGAATAGTTCAAATTTAATTAAAATTGAAATCGATTTAAAATTAAATGTTAATTTTAATTTTCGGTTAAGTCATATAATTAATTAAAAGTTATTTAATTATTTGACATGATAAAATAAAGACGCATGAGTAGTAGTAGTTAAAATTAAAATTTAATCTTTTTCATAAGATAAAATTGTATGGATTAGATGTGTAGATATAATGTGATTATATGGACCCCGATTGATCATGGACTCGACCAATAGGATAGATGGGAATGTTTTCTTTATGTTGGTTTTTGAAAAATTGTCCTAGGCCGTTATGAAGAACGTGACCTAGTTTACTTTTTGCATTTATCCCATTCCCTGAGCTCCCCCCCGTGTGCGGCGGGTGTAATTATTTATTATGTAACAAGAATGGAGCAAGAAGTTCAAGACCAAGGAGAGATAAAGAACCCATTGGCGTACGGCAATAAAGATCCTATTGGCGGTTGCGTATACCCTTAGTTTGTGACCCGCGGTTTCGTCGGTTGTATTCGAAACCGCACCTAGAAAAGTCCATGATCATACCGGTTATTTTATGCGCGGAATGTTGTGTATGTTTTACTTTATATGATATCGTAGTAATATGCACATAGTAGATGAGACCATAATTAAACCAAATTAATTAAGTGAATTAATTTAAAATTATTCCCACATCAAAAATTCAAGTCGGAATTGCCTCCCCATATTATAACGACGGTGAAGAGCCCTTGTTCGGACCCAACTCACCAGCCAAAGCGGGGGTTGACCTACCTCGGGTATATCGTCGTTATTGAGATATGATCGAAAGAGATCTCATGAATATTGGGGTTAAGACTCGACTAAGAATTCTCTCGGCCACCAGCCAAAGTGGGGTCGTTTGGATTTTAGAGGCAAGGGTTTGGCTAATTTCATAAGATGAAATATTGTCAAAGAGTTGACTGGTCAAACAACAAGAATCGTATAAGATACGATCGACAAATCGTTGTCCACCTGTTTAATTATTTTCGGCCCATCAGCCAAAGTTGGGGGTCGGGGTAGTTCGATGGGATCTTGCCCACTAAAGGAATTATTTTCTTGAAAGCCAATAGGGAATAGTTGGCTAGTGGGAGTAAAAACCTTATAGATTCATTAAGTGCAAATTTAGGGTTTTTTATACATGAGCTTTACTTATTCTATCTTTATTTATTGTTGTAGAAAAATGTCAAACAAATTGAACCTTCGTTTTATCATCGATAACAAGCTTGACGAAACTAATTTTCTCGATTGGGAAAGAAACCTCAAAATCGTTTTGAGGCACGAGAAGATTGGCTATGTCTTGGACGAGGCCCTACCGGAAAAGCCCGGCGAGGGTTCGGCCGCGGATGTTGTCGAGAAGTACAACAAGCACCGTTCGACAAGATGCGATGCTACATGTATCATGCTTGCTTCTATGACACTCGAATCGCGAAACGACATGAGTCCATGGACGCCTACTCTATCATGGTCCACCCGAAGGAGCTTTATGCTTCTCGCTCGCACCGAGAGGTACGAGGTCTCGAAGGCCCCGTTTAGTTGTAAGATGGCATCCGGGACTGCCGTGGGGTCACACGTGCTTAAAATGATCGGGTACATAGAGAGGCTTGGGAAGCCGGGCCACAAGTTGGAACGAGAGTTGAGTATTGACTTGATTCCGCAATCTCTACCCGACTCATTCTCGCGGTTTGTGATGAACTATCACATGAACAAGATAGATTGCTCCCTAGCGGAGTTATTGAACATGTTGAAAACTCGCCGAAGGCACCGTAGGGAAGGGAAAGCAAGTGTTGCCGGTCACTTCAAGCAAGGGCAAGGCAAAAGCCCGAGAAAAAGTCCAAGAAGGCGAAGGCCGCACCTAAGCCAACGCCTAAGATAGCAAAAGACAAATCCAAGGATGCTTGCTTCCATTGCGGTGAGACCGGACATTGGAGGAGAAACGCAAGGGCTTCTTGAGTACCAAGAAGAAGCATTCGATGCTTCGACTTCGGTATATTTATGATTGAGATCAACATTACTTCTTCTAAGTCTAACCACCGGGTATTAGATACGGTTGTGGTTCTCATATTTGTACGAATATGCGAGGCACTAAGAAGAACTAGAGATCCGAGGAAAGGAGAGGTGGACCTACGCGTTGGAAATGGAGCAAGTGTTCTTTGCCGGCCGTAGGAGTTTATTTTCTTTCATTGCCCGGTGGGCTAGTACTAGAACTTAATAACTCGTTATTTTGTTCCCGCTCTTACGAAGAGCATTATTTCTATTTCGCATTAGATGTTGATGGATTTTCTTTTACGTTTGAGAATAAATGTTGTTCTTTTTCACGTGATGGAATCTTTTATGGTACTGGCATACTTAGCAATGGTCTCTATATATTAGATATGAATGTTGACGTTCTTAATATAAATAACAAGAAAGCCAAAACAAATGACTTGAATGAATCCTACTTATGGCATTGTAGACTTGGCCATATAAATAAGAATCGCATTTCCAAGCTCCATAAAGATGGAATGTTGGATCAATTCGATTACGAATCGTTAGACGTATGCGAAGCTTGTTTACTTGGCAAGATGACAAAGTCACCTTTCAGTGGCAAAGGGATAAGATCCAATGAATTGCTTGAGCTCATACATACCGATGTGTGTGGCCCAATGTCAATTCAAGCCAAAGGAGGATACTCTTATTTTATCACCTTCACTGATGACCATTCTCGCTATGGTTATATATACTTAATGAAGTTTAAATCTGAAGCCTTCGAAAAGTTCAAGGAATTCAGAAGTGAGGTGGAGAATCAACTAGGTAAAGAAATCAAAACACTTCGATCCGATCGAGGCGGAGAATACCTAGATGGAGAGTTTCAAGATTATTTGAAGGAGAATGGGATTCTACCTGAATGGACTCCTCCCGGAACGCCACGGATGAATGGCGTGTCGAGAGGAGGAACCGCACCTTGTTGGACATGGTGCGATCCATGATGAGCTACGCAGCTTCTTCCAAAATCATTTTGGGGGTATGCTCTAGAAACCGCATCCCGTACACCGAACCGAGTTCCATCAAAGACGGTTGACTCTACGCCATACGAGGTATGGACTAAGAGAAAACCGAGCCTAGGTCATCTAAAACCTTGGGGTTGTCCGACTTACGCGAAGCGGATGATGCCTGACAAATTAGAGCCCAGGTCTGACAAATGTCTATTTGTGGGATATCCTAGGGAAACCAAAGGGTACCAATTTTACCATCCTGAGGAACAAAAGGTGTTTATTGCCAGGACTGGCCACTTTCTCGGAGAAAGAGTTTATTCGGATAGGGTCGGTGGGAGTAAAATTGATCTTGAAGAAATTCGAGAACCACTTACGAATAATAGTCGAGTTGATGGAAGTAGAGGACTTGCCACACACGGATGTGACACCGGCCTCTACCGTGGACACACTAGCACCTCGAAGATCCACCGGGAACGCCGTGAACCCGAAAGGTACACCGGCGTGTATCTCATGGAAGATGAGGACCCTAGAACTTATGAGGAAGTGCTATTAAGGCATGACAAAGAGAAATGGCTAGAAGCCATGAATTCGAAATGGAATCCATGAAAGACAACCAAGTTTGGAACTTAGTTGATCCGCCTGAAGGAATAGTTCCCATAGGGTGTAAATGGGTCTTTAAGAGAAAGACCGACATGGATGGTAACGTGACCACCTACAAGGCTAGGTTGGTGGCAAAAGGTTATAAGCAAAGACAAGGAGTTGACTATGATGAAACCTTCTCGCCTGTTGCCATGTTAAAATCCATTAGAATTTTGCTTGCTATTGCAGCATACCATGATTACGAAATCTGGCAGATGGATGTGAAAACGGCTTTCCTTAACGGGAACCCGTCGAGGAAGTGTATATGACACGGCTCGAGGGTTTCACAACCAATGACGCCGGATGGTGTGTAAACCGCAAAGATCCATTTATGGATTAAAGCAAGCTTCTCGGAGTTGGAATCTTCGCTTTGATGAGATAATCAAACGGTTTGATTTCATCAAGAACGAAGATGAGCCCCGTGTTTACAAGAAGGTTAGTGGGAGTGCCATTGTGTTCTTAGTGCTTTATGTGGATGACATACGCTCATAGGGAATGATGTGCCTATGTTACAATCAGTCAAAGCTTGGTTATCCAAGAACTTCTCAATGAAGGACTTGGGTGAGGCGGCTATATTACGGGAATAAAGATCTATAGAGATAGATCTAAAAGGTTGCTTGGTCCGTCACAATCCACCTACATAGACAAGATGCGAAGAGATTCGGCATGGAGCGATCAAGAAAGGATTGCGCCCATGTCACATGGGGTCTACCTCAAAGGGAATGAGTCCTAAGACGAGAGGAGGAAAGGGCACAAATGAGTAAAGTCCCTTATGCTTCGGCAATCGGGTCCATCATGTATGCCATGTTATGCACAAGACCGGACGTCTCGTACCCTCTTAGTATGACTAGTAGGTACCGGTCAATCCAGGTGATGGTCACTTTGGATTCTTGTCAAGAATATCCTTAAGTACTTGAGACGTACTAGGGATATGTTCCCGGTTTTCGGGAACGATGATTTAGTATTACGAGGTTACACGGATGCCGGTTCCAAACCGACAAGGACGATTTTAAGTCGCAATCGGATTTGTTTTCACGCTTAACGGCGGAGCGGTGAGTGGAAGAGTTCCAAGCGGGAGACTACGCGGACTCTACAACGGAAGCCGAATACATAGCGCCTCGGAGGCGGCAAAAGAAGCGATTTGGATGAAGAAGTTCATTACCGAACTTGGTGTGGTTCCCTCCATTGAAGGTCCGGTGCCTCATCTTTGTGATAATAATGGAGCGATATCTCGATCAAAGGAACCAAGGTCTCATCGAAGTCCAAACATGTGCTACGGCGCTATCACTTGATTAGAGAGATAGTAGATAGAGGAGATGTAAAGATAGAGAAAGTCCACACGGATGATAACATAGCGATCCGTTAACCAAGGCATTGTCTCAAGCTAAGCATGAGAAACATGTTCACTTGCACGGGCTTAGGCATATGGGTGATTGGCTTTAGGCCAAGTGGGAGATTGTTGGAAAGGTGTCCTAAACCCAATCGGGTCGGACCGGATCCGACCGGGTCGGGTCATTTACAGTCTATTTAGTTCATGTAATAACTTTATTATGATTAATAAAAGCACTTATGTTATTATATATTGTTTGTCTTCATATTATTTGTTGTATATATATAGTAACGTCCCTAGTATCGATCTGTGATAGAGAAACCATGATAGTGATTATGGTTGATGAGATCTCTAATCACTATAACAAGATTGGTACTTGAATGTCTCTAGTCTTACATATTATCAAATGGGACATTGATAGTATAATCGGACTAGCACGTATTGGATGTCTTCTATCTTTTAGAAGGTAGGGATAGATCTCGTCTATCGAAGTGTAGGGACACTTGGACTGTACGTGGACGTGTATTAGAGAATGCGTACGTTAGATCGACCCACTTACATTAAGTGTCACATTATGTGGCGGTTGTGTAATTATCCTTTTGACCGGAGTCTTCATGGCATCACGGTGTGGATTGTCATGCTTTGACACTATTGAGATTTCTCCTAACCACGGGGCGATCATGCGGTAGTGATTGGGTATGATATTGAAGCATGCGGAGTATACATGATTGGTCGTCCGGGAATCGCGTATCCTATGATTGGGATTGAATATCCGAAATGGCCTTCTTATAAGGAATGTCTAGCTCTCGAGAATCTTTGCAAAGTGGGAGTAAATGTGTTATTCCGAGAGAGCATGATATCCGTTTATAAGATACGATCGTCAATGTATTGACACTCGAGATACGATCGTATGGATATTATTATAGCGATAGGATTGTAAGTTACACGGTAATCGCTTCACATGAAAGGTAGTAGTCATTGCTTTTGACTCTTCCGATAATTGGGGGTCACGGTGTGTTGCTAGACGCTATCCCGTGATCGTTAGGTATAAAGGGCATTTTGGTAAATTGCACTTTGTGTCTACGGCCAACATATTCGGAAGCCTATCGGGTCACACACATATGAACATCGAGTCGGATTAAAATGCGGTTATAGTTGATAACCAAATAAGGAAAGTTTATCTCTAGACTATAAAGGTTATAGTGGTAAATTAATATGGTGGTATTTATTTATTATGAATAAATAAAATACAAGATATTAATTATATATAAATTATATTAATTAAAGAATATTCCGGAAGTCAATTTATTGACTAAAGGGGCGCCACTTTTGAGTGTATGAGATACACTTGGATTGTGCACTTTAATTAATAAATATTGCCATAATATAGGATATTAATTGATTTTGGAAAAATAGATTTATGGTAATAAGATAATTATAATCAATATATGATATTGACAAAATATTATAATTAAAGAGATAAATCAATCTAATTGATTTTCCTTATTTTATTGGAAAAAGGTTTTCTTCTCCTCCACACTACATATGGGCGCCACTTGCTCTATAAAAAGGAAGTGGGTGTCAAGCTCTTTTGCACAACACAATTGCAAGAGTTCATAATTCTTGTGTAAAATAGAGAGCTCTCCATAGTGAGTTTGTGAGGGAAGAAAAGGTCCGGTCTAGCAGCCGGAGTTTTTCCGATAGCAATCCAAGGAGGATTCCGGCGAGGGGTTCGTGTGGATTAGCGATAGAGGCCGGACACGTGGACGGCTTGCGCATTGAACTACTCTCCGTTGGCGGTCAAAGCGACGATCTTGTAGATCATCTAAGGTATAACCGTCAAACTACTTAACGTGTTTATTGCATTAAACGAAGAACGATCTAGAAAAGGAAATCAAAATTTTAAATTCCGCTGCGTTAAACTAGTGATTTCCTAACATGTGTAACACATCTAAAACTATTAAAGGTAAAAGGTTTCTGTATTAAGATAAACGACCCTTCAATATCTATTAATTAGTGCATATATCCTAGAGACAAGACCTGCTGACTGGCTAAGGGTGATTCCTATCTCCCAGTCTTGGAACACTATCTCAAGGGAACAATGACTAAGTTTCCTTTCAATCGGGAAAGGGTAATAGATTTGAAGGGGTAACATAGCTTGTTCACCATGACCTTCAGGGTCTAGTGAGAGATACAAGCTAGTGGGAGTTTTTGAGTGGTGACATTTTGTCTGATAACTACTCGAAACGTGATTTAGTTTATCAAAAGAATACAAGGAGGAGTCTCGATTTTAGCGAGAGAATAGAGTATTCCATGCTCGAAATAGGCTACCGCATAGTCTTGGGACCGATGCTCGGCCCGCCTCTAGTGGAATGTTTCTCACCGAGGAAGAAACCATAGACTTGCCTGATATAGTTATTAATGTGCTACAATACACTGTTAAACTCGATTAAGATAATTGGTTGCAAAATAACGGTTAACATTATTATGTAAACCGAGAAGTCTACCTAAAAGATGCCAGTGTATTTATGGATAATGAGAGAATTCGGTTCACACCACTTCCATAAATGTAGGCATTTAGCATTTAATGCTTGAAGTAGGACTGGAGATTTTGCGCATACGTTCAGATTGTGACTGTTCGTGAAATATCTTAATGAGACGAGTGAAGGTTGATTATAAGATTCTTGAGATCGAAAGTGACGGTTGAGCTGTCACAAGCCTTCGATAGAATCTATAAGTAACAACCTTAAACCTTGGAGTACGGTTACCCAAAGGTAGTTACTATCGATTTAATCGGACCACGTCCAACATCGGTTGTTGGTGATTACACTGATAAATACTACTAGATCAGGATGTCAATCCACCGCGCAGTGGGAGTATGGTTTAACCATTGACCCATTGTGGTTTTGTGGACTTTACGGTCTGCTGGGGTGATTGATAACCTATGGCTCTACGTGGGCTGTATAGGATTCTGATCATAGAGGTTGGTTTGACAGCCTTAACCCTGTAAATGGAGTTTTTGTACTCCAGTTTTGTTCAGTCTATTGTAGAACCACCTGAGTATCTCAGGCCCAGTGGGAGCAATTGGATCTACACGGAAAAGAGTCGAATGAATAGGAAAGTTTAAACTTTCAGCGCAAAGTTGAGTGGTATAGGGGTGATTCCACGACAAGTAGAGAGTTAACCGGACCTTGAACTCTCTCACCACTCAATCTTGCTAGATTTTGTTAGAAAGCAGAAAATAGGGGTGATTCCCTGAGACTTTCTTGCCGAACAACGGAATCTGAATTCATTCAGAACAGAAGGGTTTTAGCTGAGAATGAATAACGGATTCGTTACAAAGCAGAAGATAGGGGTGATTCCCTAATACCTTTTTTGCGAGACTAACGATATCTTAATTTATTCAGATAGACCATTGGTAGGAAGCCTGCCATGGCTTATATCCTTTGTGGATTTAAGAGAGCCTCTCGGTCATTTAAAAGTCACATGTTTTAAAATATGTGGACTTGACCAAAATATTGATAAGTTTTTTTGTAGACTGGATATCAATATTGGTAATGTAGTAGTAGTATTAGTGTTCATAAATGATAACACTAAAACGGTTGGAAACAACATGGGTGTGCTATCTGAAGTCGGAAACTGACACGCCAAGATTCTCTGGATGAGAGAATTGGACTATATTCTAAGAATTTGATTCGGTCAAATTCACAAGAATGAGTCATTGGCTATCCCATCCGTCTTATTGGTTAAGATGATCATGCATATACATATGCAACATTCAACGAGAGTAGTCCTACCTTACCTCTCAGGGATGATTCTCCAAATCTTCGGATAAAGAGAAAATGGGATAGAGTCTCTTTGGGATAAGGGCAAGTCAAACGAGTCAATTGCAGTTGAATCTTGGATTCAAGCAATAAGTAGCGGTTTAGTACGTCCTCAAGTATCGTTAGAGAACGAGGAATCATATGCTTGTATATTCAGGTGCAAACTTGAATATGGTTGACTACACTGATTCTGACTTGTAGTCAGATTAAGGATGATCATTAAGTTGATCTCGGGCTCAGTGTTTACTCATAGTGCTTAGAATTTCCTTTTTGGTCTGGGAGTAATTCCAGGTCTGATAAGCCGATAACACTTCATCGTGAAAAAAGTGAAGAGATAGCTTAGTAGGATCTTCTCAGTCATAAGAAGTCATAAGCATATTGAGAGAGAGTACCGCCGATTGGAAGGACCGGCGACGTTTCGATCCTAAAGATCGTCTTGAGCCGACAACCTAACTGATCAGTGTACCAAGTCGAGTGCTTGGAGGGTACGGCATTGATGGATATGTCTCATCTGCTTTTAGAGCAAGTGGGAGAGTGTTGTGAATAAGATGAGAAAGGGTGTGCTCTAAAAACAATCATTACTTGTCATTTCGTGCAAGTGGGAGATTGTTAGGTGTAGTACCCGAAAGACAATTTGTGTAATTGTTTTTATGACGAAATTTATCTCACCTTATTACTTGCTTTGTGCTTGTAAATAATACACTTTCGCAAACCCTAAGTATATCGGTATGTAACCGCTTAACTCGGTGTATGGCATGCACGTGAGGATTGAGTTAGTGGTGATATACTTAAATCGTTAGTCCGTGGTGAACTTAATCGAGTTTAGGGTCTCTTGATTAAAACACCAATAATGCGCCCGAACACCTTACGGTGTGATAGTCTTATCCGGACCGTCGGTAGAGGTACCTATGTGGGGCATTTATATATGATGGCATTCATATAGGATTTGGACCGATTTAATCTCGAATTTCTTGGTATAATTCCGTAATCGAGGAATCTTATTAAATCATTAGATGATCATATATGGATCAACCTTAATCCCGAGGTGATCACGGGTGCTTTGCTTGTCCCGGGGTAGTGTTTGATGTGTTAGTTACGGTTCACTTAAATAATGTGTTCCAAGCCACTTCTCATTGGCACTATCTCCGGATGAGTGAGTAGTTCGATTTTCACGGACATGGAATCCATTCCTTCCTGCGGGAAGTAGAGAGACAGATCCCTTTATTTGTTAGCCCTAAGAAAGTGATCGATCCCGGGAGTTCACATTTGACTAATTAGCTACTAGTCGGATATGTGTGCTAATTGATCATCGGGGGTTAATGGTAAATAAGGATAAGATATTCGAGTCGGGTTCACGGAGACTTCCCACTCAGAATGGACAGTCTATGGAGGGTTAATCTGTATGTAGTGATTATATCAATGAACACTTATTCACTCTATGGGTTGAGTATAAGTATATATCTATAATCGGTAGAGTTCAGTTTCGGGTTTATGGTGGCGTAATCCCGGAATTAATAATTAATGTACTTATTCTGTTCGATGAATAATTAATTATTGGAGCTACTGGTTATAGGTCCATGGTCCCCGATGTGGCTTCTGTAATTCGGACTAATAATCTTGTTATTTGGGCCTCAGTGATAATTAATTGGCTGAGCTAATTAATTGATATGCATGGATATTATTTAGTTGGGCTAAATAATATAATACACATAAAAGACATTTTATGTGGGCTTTTAAACCCTAGGGGTGGCGCCTCATACTTCATTAAATGCAAGATTTGATTTTCTTGTGTGATTAATGATTAATAAAAGATGATTTATTTGTAATTGATTGATTGATTAATCACAATCTTTTATAAATGGAATTATCCTTTATTGTGATTTCTTTTTAATTATTTATTTAATTAGAAACTTGGAGGCCAAGGATTTACTCTCCTATATAAAGAGAGTTCTTCCAAGACGTATGGGCATGCAAAATTTCGCCCCACTCATTAAAAAAAAAGAGAGAAAAAATTTGTTTCTCTTGTCTAGGGTTTTAGAGGAAGAAAAACTTGGAGTTTTTCTTAGTGTTGCATATCGAGGAGGTTTGTGTATCAAGAAGGGTGTCCACCAACCGCCGTTTGGAGAACACATCGGAAGATCAAGGCGACTCTTCCCGTTATTGGTAACATAATCTTAAACCCCCTTGTAGTACTTAAGTCCTTTAATTATGTATTTGATATATAAATCGTGATCCATCCGCTGCGCATAGATCTAACTCGTTTAGATCTAAGAACCTGCATCCTTCAGCTAGACGCTATCCCGTGATCGTTAGGCGTGAATGGCGTTTTCGTAATTTGCACTTTGTGTCTACGGCCAACATATTCGGAAGCCTATCGGGTCACACACATATGAATATCGAGTCGGATTAAAATGCAGGTATAGTTGATACCAAATAAGGAAAGTTTATCTCCAGACTATAAAGGTTATAGTGGTATTTATTTATCATGAATAAACAAAATACAAGATATTAATTATATTAATTAAAGAATATTTCGAATGCCAATTAATGGTAATTTGGGATGCCACTTTTATATGTATAAAATACACTTGGATTGTGCACTTTAATTAATAAGATTACCATAATATTAATATTGGATATTAATTGATTTGGAAAAGTAGAGTTATGGTAATAAGATAAATATAATCAATATAAGATATTGGCAATATTAATTATAATAAAAGAGATAAATCAATTAAAGCAATTTTCCTTATTTTATTGGGAAAATGTTTTTCTCTTTCATCTATCTTCTAGGAAGCTTCTCCTGATCAGTTTAGGAGACCTAGGGGCCCCACCTCCCCTATATAAGAAAGGGGTTGGCTAGCTTTTTTGTACATCACAATTTCAAAAGCTAATAGTTTTTGAGTAAAATAGAGAGCTTCCAATAGAGAGTTAGAGAGAGGGGAAAAAGGCCGGTCTAGCATCCGGATTTTTCTGATAGCAATCCAGGGAGGATTCCGGTGAGGAGTTCGTGTGGATTATCGATAGAGGCCGGATGCGTGGACGGCTTGCGCACAGTGCTACTCTCCTTGACTGTCAAAGCGACGATCTTGTAGATCATCCAAGGTATATTCCGTCAAACTACTTAACGTGTTTATTGTGTTAAACGAAGAGGATCTTGAAAAGGAAATCAAATTTTAAATTCCGCTGCGTTAAACTAGTGATTTCCTAACAGACTAGTCAAACAACAAGAGTCGTATAAGATACGATTGACAAAGAGTTGTCTACCTATTAGACTATTTTCAGTCCACCAGCCAAAGCAGAGGGTTGCGGTAGTTTAATAGGATCTTGTCCACTAAAGAATTTTGAAAGATTCTTGAAAGTCAATTGGGAGTAGTTGACTAGTGAGAGCAAAATCATAAACAATAAGACCATTTTTGATTTTGCATGTATTAACAACAATACTCTTTTATCTTTATTTTAAGTTGTAGTTTTTATCAAACTCTTATATTTATTTTTTTATTCTCGATTAGTAAACCAAATTATAACTGTTACCTTTTGAGAAAATTCTCAAGTATTGTTAAGTAATTTTAATCCTTTTAAAAATAAGCAATGACACGAGCAACCCGGTTATAGTAGTTAGAGACAAGGAGACTACATATTTGATGAAGTGCTCCAAGACTTTAATTATTGATGAAAAACGGAAGTTCATGATATGATTAAATTGCTTGAAATAAGTTTCAACGAATTAATCATATATCGGATACGATCCAATATGATCATTCTGGTATACGATGACAATTAATTCAAATGTTAAATAAGAATGACCACATCGAATTTTGGAAAAATTGCTTTCAAAATTGTAAGATTTAAGTATTGACTTAATCATTGCTTAAAGGTTAATTAAATAGTCAATGTTTTGAATACGATTCAAAAGGTTAAATAAACTATTTAATAAACTTTAGATTTTATTTATGAAAGGAAATTAAAGACGTAGCTCTTGTGATCTTTCTTAAGTCTTATGAAGACTGCACTAAGAAATATTTACAAGTGCTTGAAGGATTAAAAAGGAAGTTAGGGCATGTGCTTGAAATAAGAGATCCTATCGAAGTCTTTATTCTAGGCAAGTGTGTTGAGATAAATTCATCTAAGTTCAAGTCAACTCTTAGATGTCTGATATCTTACGGATATGATTAAATTGAAAGGATTAAATACGGAATACACAAAGATACAGAAAGGTGAAGCAAACGTTGCGACATTTTCGGTTTTGTTTTCTGAGTCTGGTAAACTGACAAAGGAGCTAAATAAATGTCATTGCATTCCGGTTCTTATGAAGAACACGAGCTCAGTTGTTTGTTAGGATTTAGAAGACATATTCAATTGTAAGGAATAAATATTATTCCGATAAAGTTGAAAGGTCACTGAATCTAACATACTAGATTGATGTCACTATATAGTTGATATAGGTGAAAAATCTCAACTAAATATTTGTATGGATGTTATCCTTGGTATTTGTGGTTGATCTAGACATAGTCTCTACGGAGGAGAATCGTTTGGTCAAATGTCATTCTGATGATGTCTGAACCATGTAATTATGAATCACGTGGGTAATACGTATCTTATCTAAAGATGACTAAAATACCCTTTTAAGAAAAGGTTATAAATTCTAGAAAAATTGTCTAGAGCCTAAACATACCGATGTTTGTAGGCTTATGACAATTAATGGCACAAATAATTGTTTATTACTCTCTATGACTATTTATAGAAATAATCGAATGTTCTTAGTGAAGTGCAACAATTCGGAAAGCCCGAAGAGTTCGAGCTAGTACGAATATGAGATTGATGAGCTACTTAGGAATTAATCTTCAAATGGATTGAAGCAATTAATACCTGAAGGGTGTTTCAGAAGTCGTCTGAAATAGAATCAGATTCTCCCTTGAAGGTTACCATTTTTCGAATACGCAATTAGATTGTGTTCCTAAAATGGAAACAACACTTTATATGATAAAGGTGTGACGTAAGTCATGTGAAGTATCCCTTACGTGTTTCGGGATAGTGCCCTTATACGATACATATATTAACCCAGTTCCAAAGAATAAAAGTTGAATAAATTCCATATCAGATATGGAATCGATGACATCAAATCCATCTTAGCCGATGATTTAGGGTTGTCCTGCTTCTAGCAACCAGGCAATGTCTGAAAGGCTTGGAGCTTAGTATGACATGTGCAACTTTGTGGAATATCTTAGCAAGTTGGCTAGGTATCATTTACTTACCCGCGGAGCAAAAACTGTTTGTCTTCAAACACGCTGTCTTCCAGAGGAAGTGTTTCTTTCAAAAGAAACAGTGGGAGGAAATTGAGATCTCAAAAGAGTTTGAGAACCACAAAGAGACATTCAACTTTTGGAATATGATCATACGTCACATAGCGATGAGGTGTAGAACACTGCTCAGTGCATATAAATGTTCTATAAGTCTGTGGATAACCTCAAGCCTGAAAAGGCTGCTGGTATGTTCATCTTGAAGAATGAATATCTCACTACTTATGAAGGAATGTTTGAAAGGCAAAATTGAGATATATGGCCAAAAGCCATAATATCTAAATTAGATTCCATCAGTGACAACCAGGTTGTGAACGTAGTATGTCTTACATAGAGGGAATGTCCCTGAAAGGCTGACATGGATAGTAATATGATTACCATAAGGCTATAGTGACAGCTGAAGGATACGGGGTGTAAACCTTGTAATTATCTTTATGCTGCCAGCTGAGCCCAGTTCGTTCAAACTATGCTTGTTATAATTTTGTATCATGGATATATGATAGTGTTGAAGACGTTGGGCAGACAGCTCGATGTTCATAGACGATAACATGATATGTGAGCCCACGAGATCCATTTATGGACTCAAACAAGTTTCTCTTGACAATTTCTTTGTTTGATAATCAAATGAGTTTGATTTAGTCAAAAGAAGGGATATGCCCAATATGCAAGAGGGATAGTGGGAGTGTGTTACGTTTTTTAGTAAGGTATTGGATATCTCTCTCGGGAATTATCACCCCATGTCACAGTCAATTAATGTTTGGTAGTTCAAGGTCTTTACGAAAGCACTTGGATTAGCAGTACTTATTTTTAGAAATAAGAATCTATAGTGATGGATTTAACTGCTGTTAGTTTAGAGTTTACCTATATAGATGTGATGCTAAAAGAGTTTAGCATAGATCGCGACAGGAGATACTTCTAGCCAGTGTTCTCTAGATCTATCTATGTTAGGACGTTAGTCCTAAATATAAGGTGAAAGATGGTACTTATAGAAGGTTTCTTTTTCTACAGCGATAAGAACCATCATAAAAGTAATGCCAGATGTTCATAGTCCATGAAGAGTCATGAGCAAGTATGAAAGTAAACCTGGTGAATGTCGAGAATATCCTTAAACAAGTTAATGATGGTTTACTAGTTTATCGAAACTTGGAATCAGATAAATATAGATATACAAACGTATATCTTGAGTCTTATGAATGCGAGTGGGAGCTACAATCATGGTTTGCAGTCACTTTGAATAAGTGATACAGTGAGCTGGAAATGTTCTTAGCTAGAAATCACTGAAGATTCTACAACTGAGCCAAAACACAGTATTGCCTTGGAGGCACATGGGGAGCAGTACATGGATCTAGAAGGTTCATTCCTGAACCTTCTACGGTTCTTCCACATCTTCTATATAGCTGATATAGTAAGTGGATTCATTGCTTGAAGCAAAGACCAGGGTCGCGTCGGAGATTCATGTGTGTGTTGAGGCGGTTCCTTTGACTTGATCATTTGGAGCATGGTATGAGATGGTCTGAGTCCCCACGGATAGTGATCCGTTCACGCTTAGGGTTGGTTTCAAGTATTGCACGAGATTCTTGTGTTTCAACTTGGTCTTGTGTGTACGAATGATTGGCTTTAGGCCAAGTGGGAGATTGTTGAAATAGTGTGCCAAACCCAATCGGGTTGGACCGGATCCGACCGGGTCGGATCAATTCTACTATTTCTTTATGATTATACATATATATTAAATGGCTTTTATGTTGTCATATATTTGTTCTTTTAAAGAACCGATTATGAATTGTTATATGATAATGTCCTTAGTATTAAACTGTGATAAAGAAACCATGATAGGCGATTATGTTTGATGAGATCTCTAATCACTTTAATAAGTTTGATACTTAAATGTCTCTAGGATTATGTACTATTAAACAGGGCATTGATAGTACAAACAAGCTAGCACGTATTAGATGTCCTGTTTTTAAGGGCAGGGATAGATCTGGTTTATCGAAGTGCAGAGACACTTGGACTGTACGTGGACGTGTATTAGAGAATGCGTACGTTAGTCTGACCCACTTACACTGTTAAGTGTCACACTATGTGACGGTTGTGTAATTATCCTTAGGACCGGAGTGTACATGGCATCACGGTGCGAATTGCCATGCTTTGACACTATTGAGGTTTCCTCTAGCCACAGGGCGATCATGCGGTAGTGGTTGGGTATGATATTGAAGCATGCGTAGGATACATGTTTGTTCGTCCGGAAATCGCGTACCCTATTAGTAGGGGTGAATATTCGAAATGGCCTTCTTATAAGGAATGTCTTACTCTCGTGAATCTTTGCAAAGTGGAAGTAAATGAGTTATTTCAAGAGAGCATGATATCCGGATTATAAGATACGGTCGTTGATGCTTGACACTCGACGTACGACCATATGGATATTATTACAGCGATAGGATTCTATTTACACGGTAACAGTTTCACATGAAAGGTAGTAGTCATTGCATTTGACTCTTCCGATGATTGGGGGTCACGGTGTGTTGCTAGACGTTATCCCGTGATCGTTAGGCATGAAGGGCATTTTCGTAATTTGCACTTTGTGTCTACGGCCAACATATTCGAAGCCTATTAGGTCACACACATAAGAACATCTAGCCGGATTAAAATGAGGTTATAGCGATAACCAAATAAGGAAAGTTTATCTCGACTATAAAATGTTATAGTGATTAAAATTAATATGGTAGTATTTATTTATTATGAATAAATATAATAGAAGATATTAATTATGTTGATTACTTAAATATACATATGATATATATGGGTATGTCAAAAATATATATGTATATGATACACATGTATATAAATTAATTAATCATAGTATTATATTAATTAAAGAAAATCTCAATTCCCAAATTAGTGAGGAAGGGGCGCCATATTAAAAGTGTATAGGATACATTTTAATTGTGTAATTTAATTAATAAAATTACCAAATATTAATATTGGATATTAATTGATTTTTGGAAAATAGATTTATGGTAATTAGATAAATATATTAAGTAGGCAATATTTAGTTTTTATTTAATATAAGATATTATAATAAAAGAGATAAATCAATCAAAACGATTTTCCTTATTTGATTGGGAGACAAAAGTGGCGCCTTACTTCCTATATAAGCAAGGGGTAGGCTAGCTCTTTTACATCCCAATTCCAAGAGACTAATAGTTTCTTGTGAAAAATAGAGAGTTTCTTAGAGAGAGGTTTGTGAGAGAGAAAATGTCGGTCTAGCAACCGAGTTTTTCTAGTAGCAATCCAATGGTGGATTCCGGCGGGTTGTTCGTGTGGACTAGCACTAGAGGCCGAACGCTTGGGCAGCTCCATACACCACTACTCTCCTTATACAGTCAAAGTGTCGATCTTTTAGATCAAGCAAGGTAACCACCGTCTACTTCTTTTATGCTTGTTGTTTAAATGAAGTCGATCCTGGTTAAAAGGAAAGAAATTTTTGAATTCCGCGGCATTCCCGCGTAGATTTCCTAACAAAAGATACTGTTGAAAGTATGAAATCGAAATACAAGACAAAGTAATAATGTGCAATTCTCATTAATTAATGAATGATCAAGTTAGGTTGGAATCAGGCTGATGATGTAGTATTTATACATGATACTCCTCATAAATGAGTTTGAATAAGTTACAGACGGCTATAACATCAATCTATACAAATAGATTTCAGCTTCGTGTACTTCTGAAGTCTTCATCTCTGAAGTCTTCTCAATTGAACTCTTCACTCGGCTGAATTCTTAAAGTATAAGGATTAACTTGTTTTAAAAAAAAAAATGACCGACACTAAAATAAAAGTTTAAATACTTCTCTATGCCACAATAAAATCATGATTCAAATAAACATTGCACTTACCGTGAAATATGGACATAAAAATGGACAAACGTGCATATTCATTCATTTTTACGTCTAAATTCGTCGTATCTGAGTTGAATGTAGAATTTGGAATCATGCAATTAAAAATCCAAATTTATACAGCTAATAATATAATACGAGTACTGTTTCTATTGAATTTTAAAATATATTTAATCCAAAATATCTAGATATTCATTAGTAAATCAGAGTTTACCTACTCTCAGTCACATCTTATTAATCATAGTTTTTCTTAGGGGTATAATAAGAAAAATCGTTGTTTAATCCTATCGTTTAATTAATTATTTGTATAACAATTTATATATATATATTTTTCGAAACAATAATTTTTGGATAAATTTTTTTCTTTTTATATAATCAACTGTTTCAGATGAAAAATGTGATGCGGACAATTTCATTATTTATACTTATTGGAGTATTTAACCCCAAAAAAAAAAAAAAAAAAAAAAAAAAAAAAAAAAAAACCCTTATTAGTAGGAGTTTGGTTAATGACACCTTGTATACAGAAATGAGGCTCTACTTTTAATTATTGAAGAAGTCGTCCAAAAGTCCCAGCGGCAGCGTACAAGAAACCACCCTTTTCATTTTTCCTTTGCTCTATTATCTTTATCTACAACTTCGTTTATCTTGAAATCTAAGACAATAAACACAATCCTTACGGGCAATTGAATATTTATATTTTTTGGGTTTCTATCCCCGACCTCTATTTGATCATCTTTGTTTAGCTCGAAGGTATTTGGAATTATAGACCTATCAACCGAACTGCAATTGTTTATGTATGCGCAATTTTCTGTTTTTTTTTTTTTTTTTTTTCTTTGTATTGATGCATTGAATTATGCTTGATGTGTTACTTTTGGGGGAAAAGAGAAGATTTTTCTGGTTTATGTTCGAGAAATTCCAGATGGGTAGCGGAGAAAAGTTAGCATTGTTGAAACCTACTTACTGTAATGACGGCATAATTTCTTCACTATTGGAAATTAATTCGGTTTTTACTTAATAATATGTGTACATTCAATGCACGATCATTATGAAATTGTGAATATGATTTTCCAATCATGGAGATTTTGAGCGCCCATTAGAGTAATTCGATGGATTATAGCATTTTTTTGATGTGGGTTATTGCTTATCATTGTTTATTTAATCTTATTTGCCATTGGCTCTTAGAAGAAAGAGGGGATTTTGGTGGATGTGGACAACTTGAATTTGATTTAGTTTATCATCATGATGTCTGGACTCTGGAGTCAAAAGAACTGTTTCATGGTCAATTTTTGGGGTCTTTTTTGTTGTTTCTTTTGGAACTGAGATTATATTTTTCTAAATTTTGATGGAATCTTGTGATATAGTCAATATCAAACTATAAATGTCTTTACTGGCAAATGGGCAATTCAGAATTAGTTTTATAGTTGTATTACTTAGACTTCTTTAAGATTATTAGTTTTCCTTGTGTTTACTGTGATTTTTTAACTTCTGAGAATGATCTTCAAAGCTGAATCACAAAATTCATATTAGAATTTATCAATTTTGCTTGGTTGTTTTCCAGATTCTGTGGCCTAGAAGAAAGAACTCTGTAGCTGCTGCATTCTTGATTGGATCCTTTTGTCTTAACAGTTGCTGGATTTGAGTAGCTATGGCGGTAGCATTCACGCATTTGTCATGGTGGTTATGGAGTGGGAAGCAGAATAAAGAGCCTAAAGTCTCAACCGGGAATCCAGCAAATGCTACATCTGATTTGGGATTGTGGGAATCAGAGACATTAAAGTTTCCACTGTCTCAAAAAGGAAATATGAAGACGTATTCTAGACGTGTCAAACGTAAATGGCATAGCAGGGAGGAGAGGAAGTTGGACAAAGAGTTTGATGTGGTTATTGTTCCGTCTGATGGTGGATGCTTTTCTGGATCTGAATCAGACGATTCTGATTGGTCGATTGGATGGTTAGAACCTCATGGATCTGAATTCCAAAGTGATGATGATTTAGACGATAGTTTCGCGGTATTGGTTCCATGTTATGGACATGGCCGGGGAGATCCAAAAGTTAATAATTCAATGGACAAATTTCCAGGCAATATAAAAAACATCTCAGATCTTTATGCTGGAGGTAAGAAAACCTAGTATTCACACAAGTTTGTTCCTTTGGCTGTAGTTTTGTGATTGAACCTTGCCTTGTGTTTACATCTTCTTTCCTGTTATTATTTTCACATTTATTGGCTTTCTTTTCTTGAATCTGGATGGTTTACTTGTCTTATTCTCTCAATTAGTGTCCAACATTTGGCAGTGTTTGCATTGCATGTCCATACTTATGATGCATTTGTAGCAGAAATCTAGAATATCATATAATTTGATCAGCAGTTAGAATTCAGAACATTCATGTTGAATTACCATTGATGAGGTGAGTAATGTAGATACCTAATCGACTTCAATACACCCTCTCACGTGTGAGCTTGGTGAATTTCTTCCATAAGCTTAAGCTCTTAACTTAAGGAGGAGGTGGGTAATGTAGACATTAATATTCTTCAACACGCCCTCCCACGTGTGAACTTGATAAAATTAGTCTTATTAACAAAGGACACAAAAGGCAAAGTCAAACTCAGGAGCCCGACATGTGAAAAATACAGTTAGGGAAACAATGTTGTTAGAGAGATTTGAACTTATGACCCCTTGCTCTGATACCATGTTGAATTATCATTTCTCGTAAAAGCCTTAGTTATTAAGGAAGCTTTTTAAGTTTTTAAGGAAGTGAGGTGAGTAATTTGACATATATTGGTATCTTTAGATAATCTCTCAATGCTGTGCTTTCTTTGCTTTCTCAACTCACTGTATATGCAATTTCATACAAAAACTCAAAAGGAATTCATTGAGAAACAGGGGTATGTTCTCTTTCGAAGGATGGAAAGAAAAAAAAAGGGTTTCCTCTTCCAGTATTGCAGTGCTAAATCTCATTTTCCCCCCACTTTCGAGTAACTATGCATTCATTCTTACTTAAATAGGAAAATATATGGTACTACTTAAATCCCATGTTCTTGTCCTGAGTTTTCTCCAGCTTATTCATTTAACCTTTGTGCCTGCTGTCTCAAAAAGCTTGTGGGTAATGAGCGAAAAAGAATTCAAAACGATGGAAACAATAACGTGTTCACAGTTTGATTGAATCCAACCAGCATGACTTTTGTGTTGATCTTGTTTTATTATATTGGAATCTATTGTTTGGTACCTTACTTCCTTTGAAGTAGCATGGAAACTTTGGTGTCTCCAACAATACGTTATCTATTGTCATTACTTGGTGTATCTATATGAACAAGGGGCAGTTACATTAGTGTATCTAGTTCCCAGGACATGGCCTAGTGGTAAAGGGTTTGGGCCCTTTAAAAGGACAGCTGGACCTTAAGCTGAAGTGTGGAGGTTTGAACCCCGTAAAGGGGCGACAAACTTCTTTCAGTCTTTGGATAATAGCAAGCCCATGACTCCAAGCCATTAGGTTACCTGATTAACATCTCCATTCATCTCGTGGGACAGGGAAGTGGGGGACCCTTGTTAGGGTTTAACCATTTTACATTAGTGTATCTAAAACAAGTAAATCTCTGGTGTATACAAAAACCCTTTCAAATCTGTTCGTTTTTACCGATGTTTTTTGTCCCCCCGACTTTGAATTGATGCAGAGATCAAGAAAAACATGGAGGAGTGGCTGTCATCCGTGCAGAATCATTGACAGAGACGAGCAAAAAGTACAAACACCTTGTGGAGTATATCTGTCTGAACTGTTTATGCTGCTGCTGCTGCTCTTTTGCTGTTTGTTCTTATTAGTGGATTGACTTGTAACATAACTAAGGTATCACTCGAAATTATTTGCTATTGGTGGAAAGAAAAAAAAGAAAAAAAAAACAGAAAACATAGAAAACCAAAAAAAAAAAGGAAATTGTGAATAGTTATATGATTGAAAAAAGGAAAAAAGAAAAAAAAAAAAAAAAAAACATTTCCTGGTGCAATATGTGTTCATTCCCCCATGTTCTTCCAGAAATGGGAGGAGTGTAATGTGTAGTTTTGTTGAAGAGCAGAAAAAATTTGAGTGAAAAAAAAGTGTGGGTGGTGTTATTCTTTGATGTTAATTGCTTTGTATTAGAAGAGCTTTGTACCATAATTGTGTAAATAAAATAGATTGATTTGACTCTAAATATTGCATTATTAACTTTTTTTTTTTTAAAAAAAAATTATTGCATTATTAAAGTAAATAATTAGACACTTGGTGGTATCTTTATGAATTATTATTATTTATTTATTTATGTATGTTTATTAAGGCTTTGTAGAAGTTTATTTATTCTCTGCATATATAGGCAGTAGATGTTTCTGCGATAAATGTCATGTGGACCCATCGATGATACTGGTTCTCAATCATAGGATCAACAATTACAGATGATGTATGTGTGGTTGAGATGTGAATCAATGGGTCTATACTTGTAACGACCCGACTGAAAACCTGAGTATATTCTTAAATATGGACTTTTCGGTCATACCTCGAGAATAATATAAAATTTCTCGTGTCACAAAGCCTCGTGAGGTATAATAATAAACACGGAAGTTAAAACTCTGCAATTACAGATTCCAATACATTATTTTCATTTTATATTACCTACAAAACATATTTTTCCCAATTCGTCTTAATATAACTTAAATAATGGAAAACTATAACATCTAAAATGATACCACCACCAATTGCCATCGGTCACAAAATCCAACAATTATCATCTAGGTCCAACCAAGCCTTGCATCTCAACTGGATGAAAGGCAAAGGGTGTGCGTTATAGATGAAAGGTAAAGGGTGAGCTATAACGCTCAATAAGGAAACAATTGCTCCAAAAGGAACTAATAGTTGTTAAACAATTGCATCAAAGTGAACTAATATCTGCATCTCAACCGGATGAAAGGCAAAGGGTGTGCGTTAGAGCACTCGCATCAGTGTCTCCTAACAGATTTCAGTGTCTCCTAACAGATTTTCCCTACTTTACAGATTCAGACGGCATTTTCTTATTTACAGAATCTCTACGGATTGTCAACTGCATCAGAATCTCTATTATACAACATTGCAATAACTACAAACCATAAAAATAAAAATAAAACATCTTTTCATACACACATATATATATAAAAGATCCATGCAACGTAATATTCGTCTAATATAAAGATTTATCACCAAAGAATATACTGTGAATAATATTTTGATTAATTTAAAAAATTATAATTCAACGGCTATGCATAATAATAATCCAGCAAAAAACTCCTCACAATGATATTATGAAATAAATAACTACAGAAAATTAACACAAAAATAAAATATAAAAATAAATAAAGAATTGAGAGAGAGAGAGAGAGAGAGAGAGAGAGAGAGAGAGTATTTTACCTTTTCAAGATTCTGGACATATAGTGCAAAAGGGAAAAAATATACAGAGTCTTGATTTTACAGATTGTATTTGGAATATCTACTGCATCAATTTTTTAACGGATCTGAACAACTTAACTCTTTAGAATACAGATTTATAACGATTTATAGTATCTACTGCAAGTGCTCCTATAGATGAATAAAGGATGAGTTATAACGCTCAGTAAGGAAACAATTGCTCTAAAAGGAACTAATAGTTGTTAAACAATTGCATCAATGTGAACTGATATCTGCTACTGGGACCAGAAAAAAATTCCAAGTTTCTCTTTCGCGAAATGAATGCATAACTATATTAAGAAAATGGTACTCTAACCACATAAAGAATTAAAAATGTAATGACATTGTAATACTCTGAGTCTAATTTGACGCATACATCACTTTCGGCTCCCCGTGGCAACATTAATTATCATATCTGTAAGTCACGGATATGGAGTTCATTCCTTCCAACAATGAGTCAAAAGACAGTTTCTCTTATTTGTTAATCAAAGAAACTGACTGATCAACCGTATTTATAATATTGATTATAAATTAATTGATCAACGGTGAGTTAATCGTAAATAAGTATAACATGTAATGAATAAGGATTACGAAGCCTTATTTTACTTCATTTTGGATTGTCAACGGAGGGTTAGCTTGTATGAAATGATTATATCAATGAACGTTTGGCAAGCAAAGAGTAATTACTATCTTTAATCGTTACAGTTCACTTATAGATTCATGGTGACATAATAGCGGGATTAATAGATTGAATGAAAATAATTAAAGAGATGATTATTTTATAGTAGTTACCGGTTATAAGTCCTTGGTCCATATTTTGGCTCTCAATATGCAAGTTGAAAGTTGATTCTCGTGTGTTTGTTTATTGAATAGAAAACTGTTTTATGTTTAATAGAATATGCAAATATCATTTATATGATAAATATTTAAAAAAAAATAGAGTTGTCTATTTTACTTGGTAATATATGTGCATTGCATATGATTCAATGGAAAAATGAGTTTTCAATTTTATGGCTTGTACAACTTATATCTTGAATAATAGATAAATAACTAAGGGGTTCTTCAGAAAAAAAAAAAAAATCTAAGGGGTAGTAATTAGATTTATTCTTTGTTAAGGCAAGGAATATGATTTTAACGAATGTGGTCACACTAGATTTGATCTAGATATTATACTATAAGTAAAAGAGTTCTCCAACCTCTTGGTAAGCAATTTGGTGCACCAAATATTAAAGAAAGCAAGAGTAATTTTATTTTCTTGTTTTGTTACTGAGAGAGAGAGAAACTAGGGTTTTTATCTTAGCATATTCAAGAACTTGGATTCGGGGTCCACTAGCCATCGTGAGAATATAACCCAGAAGATAATGGCTTCTTCGGTTCAGATTCGCGAAAGATACATCTACTTTTACATAGAATTGTGTCTAAAGTTAATAGCACATTTAAATTGTTTTGACGTTTGCTGCGCAAATTGAACTGTTCGACTGGAGTTGGAATTGTAGGGATGTGAACCGCACCCCATATCATAAGTCGCACTGTGGGTGCCCTATAGTCGGGTAGGGTTCATGCACTTTTTGTCGGTTCATACACAGTTTTGAGTACAAATCCCAAGAGTGTGGAGTTAAAAGAAATTTTATAGTGCCCGAAGGAAAAAAACAAAATCAAAGAATATTGTGATCGAAACAAGTTTGTGGTGTCAGTAGAGGTCGTACATGAACCCGCATTTATATTTCCGTACACGTACTCGTACAATCATAGATATGTATGTATATACATGCGCATGAAATGTATATCTCGCGGACACATCAAGTGCTATGATGGTGGTAAAGAGGTATAAAAATAGTGCAGCTAAAAGAAGAAAGCCGTTGACGAACAATCTCGTGTTCGTCTTGTTAGTGTTTGCGATCGTTTGTTTGTTTACCAAGCTTGAACAAGATTATGAGCACGTTTCCTAAACGAATGAACACAAATTTACTTGCGAACGTTCGATTATGTTTGTGAACGTGCTGATAATAGATAAATCAATATACAATCTAACCCTAACACATAAGATGATAAGTCATACATTTATCTAACGGATACTCAAGGACGAAGCCAAGAATTTTTGTTCGGGTGGGCTTAGAAATTTTTTTTTCGAAGTTATTTATATGGCATAATTTTCTAAAAAAGAATAAAATTTATTTATATTTTATGATGTATTTTTTTTACTCCCCGTACCACACTACAAACGTTGATTCCAATATCAATTCATCGGATCTATGTTACTCACAAGTGACATTTCCGTAGCCATAACGTGAGTGTCGGCACTGACGCTGTTTTTTAAACGTCGGGTACCACTCACGTTAAATTCATTAAAAATAAGGAAACTTCTATTTCAAGCACCACGTTTTTACTTCACTTGACACCCTTATATACTTCAGACACTCTTAAAATTATTGTTAGCACCACCATAATGTTTTTATTATTTTTGTACAACATATATAACGTCTGTGTCACTGACGTTTATTTTCGGTACGGGCGTCACTGACACCGACGTTGATTTTCAATACCAATATCAATGACACTGAAATTATAGTTATAAATGTATCATTAGTGAAAAATGTCAGACCACTAACGTTTTCAACGAAACAAAACGTCAGTGACACTAACGCGCGTACGTGGTGCCGAAAAAGCAATTTGTTGGTGGTGGTGAAATAAATGAAAATAATAAATAAAATAAAAAAATGTGTTAATAGTAAATTCGTGGTAACGATAAAAGCCGCCAAAAATAATTGTGGTGCTTGAAATAATGTTTTGAGTGTTTGAAATGATCGTGGTGTTGGAAATAAAAGTGTGATGTCAATGTAACCATTTTTTTGTTGTAACATATACTTTTAGTGACTCAGGTTAATGAGGTTATAAGGCTAATTATCTAGTGGACTAATGAGTTAGTGGGCTGAACATACATACTATATAGAAAAAAAATAAAAAGGGTCGGGTGGGCTTAGCACCCCTCAGCCCATACTTATGTTCCGTCCTTGCGGATACTCTAGAGTAATTTTATAAAATATTTACAGAGTTGTCTTTAATACTTTTGGTAATATGATGTTTGAATATTATTTTGTATTTTTTTATTTATGCATTTGGACTTGATTCTTTATACCTTAACGAGTCAAACTCGAGATAGAAGGCAAAAATACGTGTAGAAAGTTAAACTCGAAGACGATCTCAAACATATTTTTCTTTATAAATGAGCTGATTTTGAAGATATGTCTTTGTTCGTTTATTAAGCAAACGATCACGAATAAATTTGCAGTCATAACAAACCAAGCTTGAACATATTTTATTTGTTCGTTTATTAAAACAAACGATCATAAACAAACTCGTGACTTAAACAAATACAGTTTTAAATAACAGATATTCGATTCGACTCACCTCGTTAACAGCATTTAAAATTAGGTTCAAATTGATGAGATTGTTGACTTTAAGAAGGGAAGTGTTTAAAATTGAAGTCATATAAAAAGACATGCACGCCTCTATTTTTTGTACCGAAGCTGTCGTCTCGACGACTTGCCAATTGGACAGATTTGATGGCTAATTGATTCCTACAATTGTGCCTTCCTTAAACAAAGCCCCCCATCCCCCATCCCCCACCCCCAACGCCACCCTACCCCTACCCCCCACCGGGCCCACCTCCCACAAACACCTACGTTTTGACGAAGTATGCATAGCAGACCCCCTCCATTTGAGGACAATATCAGGCACATCCTATGTTTCCAAGATTTGTCCTAATTGATTCCCTACCCATTATGTCTTTCTATAAGAAATGAGGACAATGTGTCAAACTAAGCTATTTAATCCCAAAATTCAGCAACTTTCATGCATCATATTAAGAAGATGACGATTTGAGGGTGCAAAGAAAGGAAGGAGAAAAAGAAAAAAAGAAAAGAAAAAAAAGGAAGAAATGTTGCAAAGAGCAGCAAGGAATGCATATTCATGGTGGTGGGCTAGCCATGTAAGAACAAAACAATCAAAATGGCTAGAAGACAATTTGCAAGGTGATCCCCCCCCCCCCCCCCCCCCCTCTCCCCTTTTTCTTTTTTGTTTTTTTCCCACTTAACCCTTTGAGGTACAAGTGAAAGAGAATGGATTAAATCCATGAGGATTGTGACTTTGTGTGCGAAATTCTGTCATCTAATTCCACCTTGAGTGTGTGTGTGTATGTTTGTGTATGTGCTTACATCAGAATGTTTTTCTTGATTTTAGGCAGTTTTTCATTAATTTTCTGGCAGCTTGTCTTTATCTTTCAGTTTCAGCAGAATTTTCTCATTTCACATATATCTGGATATGCATATTTGAATCAAGAATCCAGCTTTTAATTGCAAATTGACCCCAACTGTGTATATTAAGTATCCGGTGTGTGTGTGTGTGTTCGTATCGGATACTGAGACTCGAAAATTACAGTCTAAAGAGCCATTTTTTGTTTTTGTTTTTGTTTGTTTGTTTGTTTGTGTGTTTGGGTTGCAGATATGGAAGAAAAGGTAGACTACATACTTAAAATCATAGATGAAGATGGAGATACATTTGCACAACGAGCGGAAATGTACTACCGGAAGAGACCCGAGATTGTAAACTTTGTTGAAGATTCTTTTAGAGGATACAGAGCTTTAGCAGAGAGATTTGATCATATATCTAGAGAACTTCAAAGTGCCAATCGAACTATTGCAACCGTTTTTCCAGAAAGCGTTGAGCTACGAATGGAAGACGCCGATGATTTTGATAACGAAGGAAATCCTACTGATAATAATAATAATAACATCACTAGAAATGCACCAGCTGCTCCACAGTTTGACAAAATCCCGAAACTATTTCCTGCTTTCGAAAGGAAAAAATCGAAGATGCCTACAAGGTTAATGTCGAAAAAAGGTCTGTTAAAGATTGATGCTAATAAAAATGTTGCTGTGATGATTCCTCCAAAATCCGGGTTACGAAAACCGGAGGCACTTGAAAGAATCGATGAGCTACAAAAAGGGATTTTAGCCCTTCAAACTGAAAAGGAATTTGTGAAATACTCATATGAAAAAGGAATAGAACGGTACGGGGGGATCGAGAAACAGATAACCGAAATGCAAGAAGAAGTCAATAATTTACAGGATGAATTCGGTATCGGCACTGTCATTGAAGACGATGAAGCTTGTAGCATCATGACAAAAACAGCACTGAAATCTTGTCAAGAGACCTTAACTTGGCTACAACGTAAACAAGAGCAGTCGGTTGAAGACGCCCGAGAAGAGCTCCAAAAGATTCAAAATGCTCAAGAAAAAATAAGCATTTTGTCAAATCAGGACATGGAATCTAGTAGTATAGATCAAGTAGGTGGTAGTACGGGACACGACGATGATGTTCGTGATCTAGAATCATTGCGTAGGAAAACAAAGGAAGAATTGAGGATTAGTAGTACAGGGAATTCATTGACCACGTCTGAACTTGCGGAGAAAGTCGATGAACTTGTAGACAAGATCATTAAGTTAGAAAGTTGTGTGCAATCTCATGGTGCTTTTGTTCAGAGATTGAAGTTAGAGACGAAGGATCTTAACACGAGTCTTCAAAGTTTAGAAGCCGAAAGAGAGAAGAATTCCGTGACTGAAAAAGAAAAGATGAACAACAAGATAACGAAAATAGTAGGAGAATTACAGAAAGTACAAAGCCTGAAACAACGTATGAACAAACAGGTTTACCTCCTCCAAACCGGTTTTGCAGAAGCTAGTTGCAATATCGAAGATCTCTCCGAGAAATTGCAAAATGTAAAGCCTGATGAGGAAATACATCAGACGATGCTTGTAAATAATGCATCAGACGATGAAATGGCTGCAAAGAAAGATGGAAATACAAGTTATAATGACACCATCAACGACGCTTCCCACCCAAAAAAAAGCCTGTTGAAGTTTACGTCTGGTGATATGAGTAAGAAAACAGAGGAATGCTTCGGAAAAGGCTTAGATCTTAGAGATGACCTGGTACATCAACAGGTGGGTGAAAAAGATGATAATGACTGTCTTTTCCTGACAGGTCAGCAACACGGTACTACTGACTACATTAGAGACGCTCAAAATGTCAATCCTCAAGAAAGGCTCAATGAAAGGGAAGACGGGGTTGGCATTTCCAGCAACATTCAGATTGAAGGTGATGTTGTTTTACGCGATCAATTAGGAAACTACAAGGCTCAAAAAATGGATGGTTCGAAGCAATTAGACCGTAGAGGCAGTTTGGAGAAAAGATTCAAAGAACAGGAAACTCATCAGCATGTCATGGCATCAGAAGCAAATAAAGAAGATTCTTTTCTATCCAATACAGAGAGCATGTATGTGAATGGAGTCCCTCCAACTTCAATTGTTTCTTCTGATGATAAAAGGGAAGATAAGAAAGGCAAAGTCTTTGACCAGAATACCGTAACATCGGAGGAGGACCATAAGTCAAGGTTCCAAAGCAAGAATGATGGTGATCAGCTTGAAAAAACAGTTTTAGGTGAGAACTAGGGTACAAAAATGTTATCAGATGCTTCCATGGACAACCCTTCTATACATTTGTACAGAACTCTTATTGTTGAGGTCCATATATGTTCACTAATTGTTGTTATTTTGCAGGAAAGGATAACAAACTAATGGTGAAAAACGAGCCCCGTAGTGAAGACGTAGATGAAACTGTCATTCAAGAAGATGATGGCTCACCCAATTGGAAAAAACTGTTTTTTAGCGATTTAGATGACCGAGCAAGGATTTTACTGGAGGAGTACACATCTATTCTTAGTAACTACAAGGAAGCAAAGAAGAAACTATCTGAGGTAGAAAAAAGTAAACGAGCTAGCCTATTCCGATACTGTATTCAGATAAAAGTTCTGGAGAGTTCCAATGCTTTAAAAGACGCAGAGATTCAATCTCTACAGAAAAAACTCAGCCTATTTCTTGATAACGAAAATAAAACAGAAACAGGCAATTTCAATGAGCAAAATCAACAGAATGCACATGCAGATTTGCCGTGTGATGCAAGAAATGAATCAGAACACGTGACAGAAGATAGAACAGACCTAAAGACCTCTTCTGTAGAAGAGGATGGATGTGCCAATGCTTCAAGCGTCGTTGAAGAGAGGATTCGGGCTGACATTGATGAATTGCTGGATGAAAACATAGACTTCTGGATGAAGTTTAGTTCCTCACTTCATCAAATACAAAAATTCACCACTACGGTTCAAGATCTGCAAGCTGAGATTGCAAAAGTGATGGAAAAGAAAAAGCACCACCACCAAAACGCGAATGCAAATCATCATCAAACACTTATCACTGATATCCGTCCTATGTACAGACATTTAAGTGAAATACAAACCGAGCTCACACTATGGCTCGATCAAAACGTCCTTCTAAAAGACGACTTGCAAAACAGATCCTCCTCTCTGTCTAGCATACAGGAAGAGATAACACGGATGTCAAGTGCACAATCCACAGCCGAATTCTCCGGGACCAATGATTTCCAAGCTGCAAAGTTCCAAGGTGAGGTTATGAATATGAAGAAGGAAAACAATAGATTTGTCAGTGAACTGTTATCAGGCCAGGAACGCGTGAGAAACCTTCAAGTTGAAATAGAGAAGACATTAAAAGCAGTAGACAAAGAGTTTGGCATTTCTACACGACAATCAAGATACACAGCGGTACACACTAAGATTCCGTTACGGTCTTTCTTGTTTGGCGTAAAGCTGAAGAAGCAGAAGCCCTCATTATTTGCATGCATGAACCCGACATTGCAGAGAAAGTATAGTGATCTCTCAGCTTTACCACCATAGATTTCTCTCTGTTTAATCTTAACAATTTCTTTCCAGTGTGCAGTAATGCTAGAGGATTTCGTCATAAAATGATATATATTGTGCTTCCTGGTTACTTGGCATTTGTTAATTCTTCAACTCTATACGCTTTGCAAGTACTATTTACACTCATGAACTGAGTGATGGAACAGTTAAATGGTTTGAGAAAAAGTTTGAAAATTCAAATCTTAATACCCATTTTAGATATAGCTTATTCAAGGTAAAAAGCTTAAAAAAATGAAAGAAATAGCCAAGAGAAAGTCGAGAATCAGCCCTGATGCTATCGTTGATGATTTTATAGAGAATGCTAGGTGGAAATGGCTTAAGGGTAATTGCAAACCTTGTGTAAAGTGTGTATCTGAGACGTTATCAGGCTTAGATGTGAGCATACATGTGTATGGTTTACCAATAAAATCAGGCACCTTTTTTAAGTGCATAGTGGATTTGCAACAGAGTGTAAAAATGAACCTTCTCGTTCTCTGATGCGGAATGTTAATCAGTTTTGCCAGAGTAGAACTGTCAAAAAGTTAAAATTCAGTTTCGTCGCAGGTGTTTGAAATCTACAAATCAGCTCCCTAGCTTTTGTAGATGATCTTTTCGTCCTTGCTAAACCATACTGAAAGTCTGCCTATGTGGTTATGGTTTCAACTATGCGGATATTTTGGGATCTTATGGTTACCTCCTAGTGGAATACCAAGTGTTCTGTCTCCAACGAGCCTCGTGTTTCAGTATTTCGTCCCTCTAATTGATAGATTCATCCCAACCAGGATGCCTTATAAGCTATCCTAGGCTGTAGAGGTAATTGCAATTGAGAAGGGGTTTGTTAATTCTGCTTAGCATCCAAAATTACTAGACAAATATCTTCCATTACCAAGGAAAGTGATGGAAAAAGTGCAGAATTATGAAGTTGGTGTGGAATCAATGTTAAGAATGATCATTATGTGTGATGTGAGTTCAGTCTATCATTATGTTGCAAAGTAAAACCCGATTAATTCCCAGATGATAAATTTCCTTCAAAATCCTTGATGACTCTTAGCATTAGGAACTCAAAACAGAATGTTGGACAAGAATGGTTTAGACAAAGAGGTGTGTGTGTGTGTGTGTGTGTGTGTCGAGGCATAAAGCCATCTTAACTTGCTGACAATATAGCATGGGAACTCAAAACAGAATGTTGCAATGGGGCCTTATTAGCAGAAAATCATTTAAACAGTCTCGAGATTCTACCCTTCTTTGAGGATCTCAGGAATCAAACTGGAATACCGCAGAAACACATCACCGTTCATTCTTAGCTTGTTCAATACAACGGTTCTCCATTTTGAAGGGTCTGATGTGTAACAAAGGGTGGGTTTATACCGTGGGGGGATGGGCTCTTTAAGGGCAGTAATGGGAGTGGCTTTCAAAGGGGGTTACTATGGCTGGGGACTCTAGTAGATTAATAGGTGACTCTACCCATACACTTGCTGGAAAAGCATGAATATAAACCACCCCATCACCAAAGGAAATTTTAAAATTACCAAAACAAAGCCTTGTACATTCTTTTATTTACTGAAAAAATGTCACGAGGGTCCCAGCATTAAGAGGACATAACATACAAGGAAATCATGAGCATCTTTACACACTTTATAAAGAGAGGCAGGAAGGGGGAGGGGGGGGGGGAGGGGAAAATACATATAGCGGCGCATGATCCAACATAGTCGAGGCATATTCCGGCAGCAGCCAGTCAAAGCCATCTGCTTCTCATTCGACCTGTCATCCGGTCCAGCTTCCCATCTGCTTGGAAGTGTTCTCTATCATCACTACCAAGTCACACGTCACAGAACACCCTCTTTTTATACCTGCCCTTTTCCAATCCATGCAGATTTCCTCACAAGGCAGAGTAAATATCCACGTTGCAATTATTCATCACTACATTCAGATTTCATTCTGACTCTCCATCAAGCAGTAGACTGAGCTGAAGATCTGCTTTACCGTATACCCCGCCTTAGTGAATCAACATTGCTTTCTTTCACTGGCATAAACAATCAGGTGGCTCGCCTGAAGCCTTTAGCTTCCTCACTTTCAAGTGTAGCCTTAAACAGACGTTTTGAGCCGAATTTCTAACATCCTGTTACATGAGTGTAGTGTAGTGTCTTCTGCAGTAGCAGTCTGTTATCCTTTCCAACAGATCACCAGCTGTTTTACAAGTATAACCAGATTTTGATCGATCATCCTGTTTAAGGAGCTTTTGCTTGTGCTGGATGATCTTGATGCAGCACAACCATCCAGATTTTTTCAATTCCCGGCACCTGGATTGAATTGACTCTTCCCCTTACCAGATGCGGACGCTGGAGTTGTGACGGCGGTTATGTTAGGCTGAGATAAAGGAATTGAAGCTTTTCCAGAAGAACCACCAGCTTGAGAGGTGTTTGATGGTACCGTCGGGCACGAAGACAGAGGCTTTGTTACCAGACCGGTACGAATGAAGTGGACGTTACTGGGCAACGAGTTTCCGATTCCAGTTATAGGCGGTCTTAATGAAGACACTCCTCCGGGCATAGATTGTGCAGTATCTGCACCAGGAGTAGCAATGCGAGCTCCAGCAGCTATTGCAGCCGCTTTAACCATTGATGAATCTGGGTCTGGGATACTATCATGCTTAATAATAGCAGATGGTTTCTCTGTGGCTAATCGAGATTTCTGCACAGCCAATGCTCCAAGATGAGATGTTGATACAGGATTATGCGGAGAAGGTGGTACGGACCGTGTCTGTGAGACCATTCGTGAATTTTCAATCCCAGTTCGTTGTCCAAGATTACTCTGTGCAGCAATTAACTTTGGTCCTGCATATTCAAACCCAGTTTGACAAATTTAATGCTTCAGTAGATTGAATGAATGTTCTTTGATCACATCAGAGAGAGCAACAATTTCCCAGTATCATCGAGAAGAAAGTGTGAAGCCACTGCTAAAAAAAGAAGCTCTGGCAAACAAAGGCCTCAATTTTGGCAGTTCAAATTAATATGAAAACTTACTACTATCAAGGGCCATAGACACCGCATGACGAGCTGCCAGCTGGGCCTCAGAAAGCTGCGGGCTGTTTCCCACATTCAAATTCCCTTGTTGTTTCCTGATAAGGCCCCATCTCTGCATATATTTGTAAGCAAGAGATTAAAAAAAGAACTCACAAAAAAAAGTCAATCAGGCACATTTACATTCAAAGGTCATCTGTGTGCTTATTACTAGTTTATGTTGGCATATGTTGAGGACAAGAGCATCTTTTCACACACCACACCAAATAATAGTCAGAAACGATGATTATTTTTTACTCGAATTGAGTAGACTTTGGGTGTTTGTTAAACCCAATACCAGTCAGAATGAAACAATGTGTACATTTCATACTTTCTGACTAACATCATGTCGGCAAAATTTTTAACATTCAGCCTAAAATTATGTCAGAAAAAAATGTGGTGTGATAAGCGTTTTTGGTTGTGTGAAAGATATGCCTGTTGAGGAACCATCGAACTTGACTCACAATTTGTACATTTCAAATCAATTTCCGTTGCTGGGATTTGAACCCAGAAATCCTGGGCAGGACCCAGACATCCTAACCACTAGATAACAACGGATCTTCAAATCCTGACCTTACTAGAAAACTGATTTCAAAAATCTTTCAAATAAATGTTGCACAATCAAGTTATGCAGAAGTACGATAGGAACATAAATAAGCCTAGAATTAGCCCACTATACGAGACACCATATTGGCAACGTGAAAATGTCACTGTTGCATACAGTAAAACGAGATATCTGTATCTGAATTTTCTTGTTCAAATAAGATATAGTGAAGTCTTCCAACATTATACTCCCAAGACGAAAAAGGTCACATGACTCATCTCATAGGAGGTAATAGATGTAAATTTCCAGAGAGATACAGGCTGGTGACTTTAGAACAGAACATACAAGAATTTGAGCTAAAATGCTAATATGAAAAAAGAAACCTCACTCAAATTAAGGAGCACCAGAACCCTGGTGGTTAGTGGTCACATTCTTAATTTATAATTACGGGAAAAAAAGTCACCAATGAACATAAGAGAAGCTACCAAAGGTCTAAAGAAAATGGACAAGCATATCACAGATCATATATAAGGCACATGATTTAACATTTACACAATCAAGACAAAGAACAATAAGTACAAATAAAATTCAGATATTTTGGAAGGATCTTCAGCAATTCAATCCAGGGTTCAAATCCACTCCAATTGCCAACTATGACCTGCACCCTGTTGGACACAACTTGCAAAGGTGGCGAAACCTAAATCACAAGTCATAACCATGACATAGAGTTGTAATCTTAATTCGTTTTTAAAACTTAAAAGAACCCATACACATGGCCACAGATTTCTAGCAGCCACAAGTTAACAAACTTGGGCTGATTTTCACATACCACAGTCTTTGTTGCCCTACGTCGCTATCTAAACCACATATAGAAGTATTTCATTTAACATGTCAGACCTTTATATTTCTTCAGATATGTAACCCAAGGTCAAGCCACAACGTTGATTGACTATATAGACAGTGAAGGGTAGGGTCGGCTACTAAGATTCACTAATTGGGCCCAAGATTCATGGACTCAATTCCTGCTACCATAAGTTTCTAAATGATAAGGAAGTTGCAGATGCCACTCCTGTAGTTTTTCCTTAACCAATAAAGAAAAAATATTGCCAGGAAATATATATATATATATATATATATATATATATATATATATATATATATATATATATATGAAAAAAAACAGATATTCAGAAGTTTTCCCCCAAAAGCACACATCTGCAGAACTCATGCAGTTTCTCGTCTGGCAGCAACATCAACATAATGTTGCTTAGCCATTCATTTAGGTGAAACCCCCAATAGTTCCAGAAAGCATTCTTTCTTCCTCAATAGTTTTCACTCCCCCTGATTCTTTCTCAATTATAGGATGCCCAAGCAAAACTAATTTACTTAGATAAAGGACGAATTCACTCCACCAATTTTCTCCTCCTAAAAGGTACCAAAACTTCCATCTTTTCAGTTTTTAGTGTACGATAACACTAAGCACATATAATCAAATGTAAGACAATACCCATGGCTTTATGTTTCATCAATGCAACAAAGTATACAAAGATGCGGTGCAACAGAGAACTATTCCAAGTAAACATGTGCTAGAGAATTGCACTGTCAACATTACTTGAACCAAGATGAAAGAAAGATAGAACATGTTGTAAATAGTATTAAGAACCTGAGATAGTTGTAAGGCGGTTCTATCACCCTTGAACTCTTCTTTCAACATATTTGCCCAATTTCCTTCACCATACTTTTGTACAGCAGAGATAAGTTTTTTATCCTTTGCAGGTGACCAAAACTTTGATTTCCGTCGATTTGAATTTCCCGTCCCATTAGCTTCCAACACTTCATTATTCGTATTGGACGGCAGTGGCTTTTTCTGTACCCACACTGGAACAGATATACTCATCCCTTGTGTGCAGTTGTTGATGTTTGAATCCGATGGAGCTTTCAGCATCTGGCCTTTGGGTATGTTAATGATTAACGGGCCCTCAGCTTTAGAGCCATTTGGATCATTTGATGCACCCGACGCCATCAATACCTACAAAGATTTGTCGTGCACGAGCAATATATAAGACATAATATCTTACCATGCAGCTCTGCACCTTCCAAAAGCAATATAACTGGATATGTAGTAAACTGAAAATTCATGTAAGATCAGGATGCATGGAATTACTCAATCTCATGTCCTATTACTAACACAAAGCAGCCGATCAGTCCAGCTTAGTATCAACAAACAAGTAGAGTACACATATAATAGGATTACAAAACCAATAACACTATTCTATGTAAGAACAGTTAGAAGCAAATTGATAAGGGCATGTAGGAATCATGACAGTCACACACTTTGATCACTCCAGAATTTAAGGAAAAAGAAAAATCACATGTCAAGGAAAAGGTGCATGACTCCTGGCTAGTGATGGAATCTCTTCATAATTCTAAAATAAGAGAACTTCCCAACCCAACATTTAAACATCCTTCAGGCTATTCATTACCAACCACCCAAGTACTTTAATTCCATAGTTGCAAAAAATCATCCAGCAAATCCCTCTTAACAGCTCCCTATATGAGTAATATACAATCATTGCATAGATTCATTCAGAGCCAATCACGAGAAGTTCCGTCGTCTTTCCGAACTTTATCCGAGAAACGACGAACAAAAATAAATCAAAACTTTTCTGGGTAGCATTCTAATAAGAGGACAAACCAGCCTCACAGCAATCCTAGAAATTAACATTTACCTTCGCATACGCAGTGGCCTCTGCCAAAGCTTCACTGCTTGCAGAAGGGACCGCTTCCACTTCACATTCCAAATCACTATCATCATCCTGCAATCCAAATATGAATTCCATTCATCAGTACACAGTTGACATGTATTCCATTCATTAGTACACAGTACACAGTACACAGCAGAACAATCACACAACAAATGTTTGACAAGTACTCACAACTTCAAATTCTTCAAACCCTAAGTAGCAGGATCAGGCAATAAATTGCTACTAAATTAAACGTACTAACCAGAGGCTGAGAAGCACCATCATGACTATCAATAAGGGCATTGCGGTAAGCCAGATGACGCCACAACATTTGATACTCCCTAGCATTAGAAATTCCTGTTGAAGTCCTTCTCACCATTGCATTCCAATCAATATTCACATCTGACACCTCCGACACCTCCCTCAACAACGTTAAAACCGTCATGGGTGTATACCTTCGAAATCAACCAAATAAACCATCCTCAAAACAAAATAGCAGGGAAAAAAACATATGGTAATCTTATTTTAGATATAGAAACATAATAACTGACACGGGTGTATACCTTCAAAATCAACCAAATAACCCATCTCAAAGCAAAATAACAGGGGAAAAAAAAAACAAAATCATATATAATCTTAATTAAAAAACAAAATAACCGTCATGGGTGTATACCTTCAAAATCAACCAAATAAACCATCCTCGAAACAAAATAACAGTAAGAAAAAAGAATCATACAATAATCTTTATTCAAATAAAAATATAATGCACCTTTGTAGAAGATTAGACATGTCTTCTTCCCCGAGGACCTGCTTCTTCTGCTTCACTAAATCGTTGGCCATTACAAATTTTCTTTTCTTCTCCATTAATTTTTTTCAATCTGGAGTGCTACTATTTTATCTGGTTATCAATAATTCCCGAATTCGATTGATTAATTGGCCAAGAAAAAGAACCCTAGAGATAGAGAGCGAGAGAGATAAAAAGGAAGCTTGAAAAGAGAGCGCGCGACAGGAAAAAGCTTGAAGCTGATAAACACGTATGTGACGTCGTTTCTTCAACTGAACAAAACAATTTTCGCGACCGACCGACCGTCTATAAATGTGAACGGATATTTAATATATTATTAAAATTAAAAGAAAAAGAAAAAAAACACGTGCTCTCTGTGAATTGCAAAGATTTTTTCCCTTTGTTTAGAGTAGAGATGCGCATTACATTTACAAATCGGTGAAATCTTTTTTTTTTTTATGAGGAAAAATCGGTGAAATTAAGGGTCATTTATTAATTCGTTTTTATTATTATTTCGTGTATAATTTTCTTTGATAAGATTATGGTAAATTTTATATTAAGTGGCATAAAACAACGGGAGAGGCTTGTCCACGTATCTAATGTTTTTTTATTTTTTTATTTTATTTTAAGAAACACGTATCCAATGTTTAAGGGTAGATTTCACGACAAATTCTGTTTTAATGATTGTTATTATACTTTCCTTAAAAAAATTACACTATTTGTAAAACATTGTAATTGTTATAAGGGCATTTTCGTTTCTTAAAGAAACTCTTTTTCGTAGTCTTTTATTTATCATCAAATTTTCATTTAAAATACATGATAAACAAAAGGAAAAAATTATTATTATTATTTTCCTAAATCATTTAATTTAAAAATAAAATAATAAATAAATAAAAAGAAAAAAAACTATATAAACCCCAAAGTCTATGGTCATCAAACAAGAATCCAGCGGCGGATCCAGAAATTTTATTAGGGTTCTAAATTTTTTTTTCAAGTAAATATTTTTTTCCACGGGGTTTGAAACATTTTTCTATAGATAAAATGTAGAGTTTTTTCATTTTTAGCGGGTCCGCGGACCCCAATTACTTTTTTATTTTTGAGAATCGGACCCAATTACTCTATACTACATCCGCCTATGCGAGAATCACAATTTGGTGCAGAAGAAGACATTCTTTCTCTTTCTCAATAAACCATCCGCCTATCTCATGGAAATTCCTCTTTAGGGAGATAATCTCAGGTACGTGGTATTGGCGGAATCGAAGAGTCATTGTACGGGTTCACATCGCCCCCGATGGAAGTTTTCATTGAACAAGCGATTCGTAAGGTGAGAGAATTGTGAATAGTTTGGCCCACCTAGCTCCTCTTCATTGACTAGTTACTAGCGTTTTCTATCAAAAGTAGAATTATTGTATAGGCGTAGTTGTTTGTTTTTTGCTTACAACGAACTTGTGATGTACATTTGATTGGTGCCAAATATAAATAAAGATCCGGTTCCCTCCCTCCCCCCCCCCCCCCCCCCCCCCCAAAAAAAGAATCACAATTTGGTTGACATAATACAGCGGTTGCACCTGTGGTCGTCGGTTGTTTGTGCCGAAGAGAAAGAACTTATCTCTTTTAACGATGTTTTGATCCGTTTTGCAGATACAAACGGTCAAAAAACGATCACACCAACGAGAAGAATAATTTTCTTCAAACCCTCTAATATTTTCAGCAAGATATTTTTCACAATTTGTTCAGTTCAGTTCATCCATATCTTTAATATTTTTTTTGAGGGGATATCTTTAATAATTAAGGTTCATCATCATATCCTTGTAAAATCGTAGTTTTTGACATTAAGTAATGTGAGATTTACATAGAAGCTGCTCGTAAATTCAGTACATTGCTGGGAATACCTCGAAGTCTCAGGTAAGGAGTTATTTTTATCAAAAGGTTATGTTCTTAATTTAATGATTGTGCCTTTAAGTTGTTTTGAATATTGTTTTAATATAACTGCATTAAACCATGCATGATTATGTGCGGCCGTGTATACGTTATACTATGTTTTCAAAACGTTATTATGTTTCCTAGTTACTTTTTTGTAAAGCGTTTAATGCGTGGTAGTTACGAGTACCGGAGATAAGTTGGGAGTTCGGTGTTGTTATGGCCTTGGTATGTTCTTGTATATTAGTTATGGACTTTAACGTGAACTTATGTCGCATTTTGTGATTTACTACAAGAGTGTCGTGATCCAAACCCACGTCGGATGTATGACTAGTCATATTTGTTAGAAATCTACGCGGGAACGCAATGGAATTCAAAATTTTGATTTCCTTTTCCCCAAGATCGACTTCGTTTAAGCAATAAACGAATAAGCTAAAGACGGCGGTTACCTTGGTTGATCTAAAAGATCGACGCTTTGACCGTCTAAGGAGAGTAGTTCGAAGATGGAGCCGCCCAAGTGTTCGGCCTCTACCGCTAGTCCACACGAACAGTACCCGCCGGAATCCCACCATGGATTGCTATCGGAAAACCCCGGTTGCTAGACCGGACTTTTTCCTCCCTCACAAACTCACTATAGGAAGCCCCTCTTTCTTACACAAGAGAACTATGAGTTCTTGCAATTTTTCACAAGAACAATTGCTCTTGGAAGAATGGTGTACAAAAGAGCTTGGCAAGCCCTCTTATTTATACTAGAGAGGGGCGCCCAAGAGGCTTGTAGGAGGGGAAAACCTTTTTCCAATAAAAATAAGGAAAAACAATTAATGTGATTGATTTATCTCTTTTAATTTAATATCTTATATTAAATGAATCCATAATTTATAATTCTCCAATATCTTATATTGAATGTAAATTATATTATTACCATAAATCTATTTTCTCGAATCAATTAATATCACATATTAATATTATGGTAATCTTATTAATTAAATCGCACAATCCAAGTGTGTCATACACACAATGAATGTGGCGCCCAAAGTTTCCATAAATTGGATTATGGAAAATTCTTTAATTAATATAATGTTATGATTAATTAATTTGCAAAATCCATATATATATATCATATGTACACATTTCGAATTTTACACATGTATCAATATACATATTTAATTAATCATCATAATTAATATCTTGTATTATATTTATTCATAATAAATAAATACCACCATATTAATTTACCACTATAACCTTTATAGTCTCGAGATAAACTTTCCTTATTTGGTTATCATCTATAACCACATTTTAATCCGGCTGGATATTCATATGTGTGTGACCCGATAGGCTTCCGAATATGTTGTCCGTAGACACAAAGCGCAAATTACGAAAATGCCCTTCATGCCTAACGATCACGGGATAGCGTCTAAGAACACACCGTGACCCCCAATCATCGGAAGAGTCAAATGCAATGACTACTACCTTTCATGTGAAACGCTTACCGTGTAACTTACAATCCTATCGCTGTAATAATATCCATACGGTCGTTAGTCGAGTGTCAAAACATCAACGACCGTATCTTATAATCTGGATATCAAGCTCTCTCGAAGTAACACGTTTACTCCCACTTTGCAAAGATTCACGTGAACGAGACATTCCTTATAAGAAGGCCCTTTCGGATATTTACCCCTACTGATAGGGTACGCGATTCCCGGACGACCAATCATGTATACTCCGCATGCTTCGCATCACACCCAATCACTACCGCATGATCGCCCCGTGGCTGTGGAAACCTCAATAGTGTCAAAGCATGACAATCCACACCGTGATGCCACGAAGACTCCGGTCCTAAGGATAATTACACAACCGCCACATAGTGTGACACTTATCCGTGTAAGTGGGTCGCCTAACGTACGCATTCTCTAATACACGTCCACGTACGGTCAAGTGTCTCTACACTTCGATAGACGAGATCTATCCCTGCCCTTAAAGACAGAGGACATCCAATACGTGCTAGTCTGTTTATACTAGGGGTGGCTCCGGGCCGGGTCGGGCTGACCCGCGGGCCGGGCTGGGGCGGGCTGGGCTGGGGGGATCAGGCCCGGGCCCTATACACGGGCTGGGCGGGCCGGGCTGGGCGGGTTTCGGGCTGGGGCGGGCTGGTCCTATTGGGCCCTGGCCCTGGCCCTGGCCCTTGGCCGGGTTTGGGGCGGGTCGGGCCGGGTCCGGGTTTTTTTTTTTTATTTATTTATGAAAATTTAAAAAATGTTAATAACTTTTAAAAAAAAATGATAATAACCATTTACATAAAAAGATAATAAACATAATACATGTTTTAATAATACATATAAACATATAATACATGTATTTAATACATATAATCAAACATTTACGTTTTTTTATTATAAGATAATATAATAAATGATAATAAACATAAACATATAATATTATCAAAAGATCATATTTTTATTAATCGTAAATAAAAATTACATTTACATAATACATTATTACAAGTTTACAACTATTGTTTACATAAAAAAATTACATTATTACAATAAATTATATTATTACAACTTTACAACTATTGTTTACATAAAAAAATTACATTATTACAACAAAAAAATATAAATAAATGGGCTTGGACCCGATTATTATAATAATCAAAAATTACTTCCTCAATTCCATTGGATTTTTGGTAGTAACTAGTAAGTAGTAAGTGCTAAGTATATCGGGGGTAGAATTGGGTTTTGGCATTTGGGTAGTAAATATGTGGAGGTAATAGGTATGATGATTGAGTTTTTTGGTAGTAACTAACTAGTATGTAAGTATGTTGGAGACTTGCGGGGGTAGTATATTTGAGTTTTGGCTCTTTTGGGTAGTAACTACTAACTAGTAAGTATGTAACTATGTTGGAGTGAGGTGGAGGTATGAATGTAATAACTAATAAGTATGTTTGGGAGTTAGAACTTTGGGCCTTGGGGTAATTTAATTCAATGGAATGGAGGAAGTATGATTTTGTAAATTATAATAATTAGGTCGCCTACGTATCTCAAAAGAATCAAAGCCCACGTAGTTCGTGTCACTTACCTTGGTCATTGGATGGATTGGTAGATGGTTGGGCTTAGTCTTCATAATAATCATTCGTTGATGGAGATCCCGATCCGGATGTTGTGTATTCTAACCACGGATCTTCTTCGTCGTTTTTATCTTCTTCGAACTCCATGTCTTGTGTCCGTCTATTGGCTCTTTCCCAATCCCCGTTGCGTACACATATCTTGACCGACTCGGCGGTCAAACTCGTCCGGTAGTCGGTGACGATTCTTCTACCCGAACTAAATGCGTACTCGGACGCAACAAGTAGAAGCAGGAATAACAAGTATATCCCTAGCTATTGCGGTTAAAATGGGCCAGTGGGTCTCTTTACTACGCCAATATTGTAAAATATTAAAGTTATCTTCGTCAATTATATCATCGTTGTTTAAATAATTATCAATTACGGATCTTGCGTTCGATGTTATGGAAGTTGATTTACTTTTACTTTTACCTAATATACTTCCTAAGGCACCAAATCTATCGCTTTTAGTGGACGACCACTAGTACTAGCGTCGGGTTTCTCTCGATAATATATATCATATAATTTAACTAAAATATTATAACACTCCGTTACATATTTGTCAACGTCAAAATCGTTATTTCTAAAAATGAATAATATGCAATTAATAAATCGTTAAATTTTCTCTTCTAAGTCCGGGATCAAGCATACGGCAATACCATATATGTGAGGAAAAGTTTTTAAATATGCTAGCCATTTAGTCTTTATAGATTGAATGACCGCATTTAATTCATTTGTTAACCAAGTACAACCACTTACAAGCAGACATTATTTGACAACATTCTACTATAACCGAATGTACATTTGGTTCATAAATCAATGAAAAAACTTTTGTTGCTTTATGAAATTTTTCAAAAAGAGTGCAACATTTTTCAAAAGTTGCCAAAGTTCCGGAGTAATACGAGTAGTATTACCCTTGTTTATCATTTCTTCATTAAAACATGTACTAATTGCATCTTTATATTTTAAAACCTCTATAAGCATGTTGTAGGTGGAATTCCACCGAGTTTTACAATCTAATGAAAATTTACGGGGCCTTAAACCGTTTTGAGAACAATAATTTTTAAATCTTCGGCTAACATTGCCACTGTATCTAAACGATTTTAAAATAGTTCTTATTGGTTCTAAAACTTCGTATATGTTTGACAAACCATCTTGGACGCACAAATTTAAAATGTGTGCACAACAACGAACATGTAAAAGTGAACCTTCAAGTAACAATGGTAAATGTTCTTTCATGTATGGTATTGACGCCGTGTTTGCGGATGCATTATCAAATGAAATTGACAAAATTTTATTATATAATTTAAAATCTATTAACGTTTGTTTAATTCTATTAAATATATTAATAGCACTTCGTGAGACTCGTCAAATAGATCAAAAGCAATAATTCTTTTTTGTAAGTTATATGAGGGATCGCACCAATGTGCAAAAGTAATACAAATATAATCCTCATATTGGGGAGATTTCCAACAATCACTTGTTAAGGAAACACGGCCCTTATAGTTGGAAAACATTTCTATTAATTCGTTCCTCATTTTTTCATATTGTTTTTTCATTGTTGTTTTAATTACTTTTCGTGAAACGGCCGAATATTGTGGATTTAAAGACATTTTATTAAATTCTTCTAAAGCGCGACTTTCAGCGTGATTAAATGGTTTTTCTTCAATTGATATATAACGAGTCATGCGGTCAATCATATTTTGTCTATCATAAGTAAAAGGCATACCTCCCCCGGGATTTTGAGACATGTACCCCCCGAGTTGGGTTTGAGAGCTATGACCGCCATCTTGTATTATCCGCTTCTCATTAGTAATGTATTGTATACCATGCTCTTTTTTGAGATGCCGAGTTTGCGTTCCGTTGCCTTGACCCCGAATCCACGACAATTCTTTCGTGACTCCTCTCTTCCTGCACACTAAACAAATAGTTTTAGTTCTTTTAATATTAGGGTCATCACCTTCCCTTTGTGGTAGATCATGAATTTCAAAATATTTCCAAATTAATGATTTCGATTCTTTTTTATCGCCGGGAACTCGTGGAAGAACTTGGTGTTTCCTCCAAGGGTACTTCGGCACTACCACTAGGACCACCACTACCACTACCACTACCGGCACCGCCACCTAACAAATTAAATATGGTGATTAAAACGAATTTAAAATAAACAAAAATAAATTAAAACAAATTAAAACAAAAATAATTGATAGATACATACCAAATTGTTGAAATTGTGGCGTCGAACCGTAACTCGAATTCGAAAAAACTTGTACATCTTGTGAGTCGAATACGGGAATATCACCAAAAATTTCGTCACCGAAAGCTTGTCCAAAAATATTATCCATATTTGTAGATAGTAAAGACTAGAGAGTATAAAAGAGTATAAATTTATAAATGAGTAAAGAGTATAGTATGAATATATGATAGAGTAATTTAATATTGTAGTAGTAAATTACAATTACTAGTAAACCAAGAAGTAGTAATTAATATTATATAAGATAATATGAAGATAATAATATTGAGAATATTGAGAATGATAGAGATTTGAGAGAGAGAGGTGTGAGGAGAATGAATGATATAGAGGGGTATTTATAGGTGTAGAATGAAAGTGTGGGGGGGGGGGGGGAATTCAAAAAGAGGGGGGGAAAGTGTGGGGGGGGGGGGGGGGGAAATTCAAAATTCAAAAAATTCAAAAAAGAGGGGGAGGGCCGGGCGGGCCGGGCGGGTTCGGGGCCGGGCTGGGCGGGCTGGGTTGCGGGCCGGGCCAGGCGGGTCACGGGTTGGGGAAGCTAGGACCGGGCACGGCCCTAAAAAAATTCCGGGCTGGGCGGGCTGGGCTGGGCGGGTTCAGGGCCGGGTTAGGGCCTGCAAAAACCGGGCCGGGTCCGGGCCGGGTCGGGCTAGCCCGGTCCAAATGCCACCCCTAGTTTATACTATCAATGCCCTGTTTAATAGTACATCAGCCTAGAGACATTTAAGTATCAAACTTATTAAAGTGATTAGAGATCTCATCAACCATAATCGCCTATCATGGTTTCTCTATCACAGTTTAATACTAAGGACGTTATCATATAACAATTCATAATTGGTTCTTTAAAAGAACATATATATGACAACAATGAATAAGCCATTTTATATATGCATAAACATAAAGAAATAGTACAAATGATCCGACCCGCCGGATCCGGTCCAACCCGATTGGGTTTAGACACTATTTCAACAATCTCCCACTTGGCCTAAAACCAATCACTAGCACACACAAGACCAAGTTGAAACACAAGAATCTCATGCAATACTCGCAACCAAATTTCCCTAGCCATAAACGGATCGCTATCCGTGGGGACTCGACTATCTTCACATCATGTTCGAATTGACCAAGTCAAAGGAACCGCCTCAACACACACACGAATCTTTGACGAGACCTTGGTCCTTGCTCCAAGCAATGAATCCACTTACTATATCGCCTATATAGAAAGAGTGGAAGAACCATACAAGGTTCGGGAATGAACCTCCTAGATCCATGTATCGCTCCCGCCGCGCCTCCAAGGCACTACCGTGTTTTGGCCTAGTTGTAGATTTTACAATACCCATAAGCTAGAACATTTCTAGCTCACCGTATCACTTTAAATAAAGTGATTGCAAACCCGTACCGTAGCTCCCACTCGCCTTCATAAGACTTAGGATATACGTCTGTATATCTACGTTTATCTAATTCCAAGTTTCAATAAACTAAGAACTTTCCTTAACTTGTTTAAGGATATTCTCGACGTTTGCTAGAATTACTTTCATACTTGCTCATGACTATTCATGGAGTGTGAACCTCTAGCATAACTTTTATGATGGTTCCAATTTCCGTAGAGGGAAACCTTTCATAAGTATCATCCTTTTACCTCATCTTTGGGACTAACGTCCTAAGATAGATAGATCTTGAGAACACGGGCTAGCAAAGTGTCTCCTATCGTGATCTATGTAGGTAAACTATAATCTAATGTGCCAGCTAAATCTATCGCTATAGATTCTTATTTCCAAGAACTCGCTAATCCAAGTGCTTTCGTAAAGACCCCGAACTACCAAACATTAATTGACCGTGATACGGGGTGGTAATTCCCGAGAGAGATTTAATACCTTCCTCAAAAATCGTAACACACTCCCACTATCCCTCTTGCACATTGGGCATATCCTTATTTTGACTAAATCAAACTCCTTTGATTATCAAACAAAGAGATCGTCTAGAGAAACTTGTTTGAGTCCATAAATGGACCTCGTGGGCTCACATATCATGTTATAGTCTATGAGCATTGAGTCGTTCCGCCCGCCGTCTTCAACACTATCATATAGCCATGATACGAAGTTATAACAAGCATAGTCCGAATAGAACCGGGCTCGCCTTACAGGGACATTCCCTGCAGTAGACAAACTAGGTTCACAACCCGGTTGTCACCGATGGAATCCAATTCGATATTATGGCTCCCGGCCATATCTCTCAATCTTGCCTTTTAAACGTTCTTTCATAAGTCATGAGATATTCATTCTTCAAGATGAACATACCAAAGAAATACCCTTTAAGGCTTTAGGTTATCCACGTACTTACGAACATTTGTGTACACCGAGCGTTGTTCTACACCTCATCGCTATGTGGCGTCCGCTCACGTTCCTATGGTTGAATATATCTTTGTGGTTCTCAAACTCTTTTGAGATCCGATTCACTCCCACCGTTTCTCTTGGAAGAAACACTTCCTCTAAAGACAAAGATGTTTGGAGACAAACACCTTTTGCTCCGCGGATGAGTAAATAATATCCAAATATGCTAGCTAAGACATTCCACAAAGTTGCATATGTCGTACTAGGCTCCAAGCCTTTCGACTTTGCCTATGACAACTTCAAATCATCGGTTAAGATAGATTTGACATTATCCTCTTCCACATCTAATATGGAATTTTATTCAACCTTTATTCTTCGGAACTCGGTTAAGTATAAGTGGCTCTATCCCGAAACGGGTAAGGGATACTTCGCATGGCTTGCGTCACACCTTCATCATATAAAGTGTTGTTTCCATTTTGGGAACACAATCTAATTGCGTATCCCAAAGATGGTATCCTTCAAGGGAAGAATCTTATTCCCTTTCGTACGACTTCGAAACACCCTTCAGTATTAATTACTTCAATCCAATTGAAGATTAATTCCTAAGTAGCTCATCAATCTCATATTCGTACTAGCTCGAACTTTTCGGGCTTTCCGAATTATCGTACTTCAATAAGTACGTTCAACTATTTCTAAAAATAGTCATAGAGATTAATAAACATTTATTTGTGATATTAACTATCATGAGCCAACAAACATCGGTATGTTTAGGCTCTAGTCAAACTTCTAGGTTTCATAACCTTTTCTTAAAAGGGTACTTTAGTCCTCTTTGGATAAGGTACGTATAACCCACATGATTCATGATCATATGGTTCAGCAGCATCAGAATGACGCTTAATTACACGCTTCCCTTCCAGAGAGACTATTCCTAGAACAACCACAAATCAAGAATAACAGCCATACAAATATTTAGTTGAGATTTCATCACATATATCAACTATATAGTGACATCAATCTAGTATGTTAGATTCAGTGACCCTCCAACTTTATTGGAATAACATTTATTCTTTACAATTGAGTATGTCTACCAAATCCTCTCAAATAACTGAAAGTATGTTCTTCATAAGAACCGGAACATAATAACATTTATTTGGTTCCCTTTTCAGTTTACTAGATCCAGAATATGGTAAGTGTCACAACGTTTGTTTCACCTTCCATATTTGTCATCCAATCCTTCTAATTTAATCACACTCGTAAGGTATCATATATCTTAGGGTTGACTTTTAATTTGGAAAGATTTATCTCAACTCTCTTGCCTATAATAGAAACTTCGATAAGTTCTCTATTTAAGCACACGCCCTAACTTTCCTTTTAATCCTTTAAGTACTTGTAAAAGTTTCTTATTGTAGTCTTCATAAGACTTAAGAAATATCACAAGAACAATGTCTTCAATTTCCTTTCATAAAGAAAATCTAAATTCATTAAATAGTTTATTTAACCTTTTGAATTGCATTCAAAACATTAACTATTCAAATAACCTTTAAGCAATGATAGAATTAAGTCGATACTTAAATCTTTTAATTTTGAAAACAACCTTTCCAAAATTAGACATGGTCATTCTCATTCAACGTTTGAATTATTTGTCATCGTATGACTGAATGATCATGAGCTTCCGCTTTCCTTTAATAATTAAAGTCTCGGAGTACTGCATCAATTATGTAGTCTCCTTGTCTCTAACTACTATAACGGGATTGCTCGTGTCATTGCTTATTTTAAAAAGGATTAAAACTACTTAACCATATTTGAGAACGATTCTCAAAAGGTAACAGTCATGTTTGGTTTTACTAATCGAGAATAAAACATAAATATAGAATTTGCTAACTACAACATTAAAAAAACGAAAATAAAAGAGTGTTGTTTGTTTATACACGCAAAATCAAAAATGGTCTTATGATTTATGATTTTGCTCCCACTAGTCAACTACTCCCAATTGACTTTCAAGAATTTTCCAAAATTCTTTAGTGGCCAAGATCCCACTAAACTACCCCGACCCCCGCTTTGGCTGGTGGGCCGAAAATAGCATAATAGGTAGACAACTCTTTGTCAATCGTATCTTATACGATTCTTGTTGTTTGACTAGTCAACTCTTTGACAATTTTCATCTTATGAAGTAGTCAAACCCTTGCCTCTAAAATCCAAACGACCCCGCTTTGGCTGGTGGCCGAGAGAATTCTTAGTCAAGTCATAACCCCAATATTCGTGAGATCTCATACGATCATATCTCAATAATAACGATATACCCGAGGTAGGTCAACCCCCTGCTTTGGCTGATGAGTTGGATCCGAACAAGGGCTCTTCACCGTCATTATAATATGGGGAGGCAATTTCAACTTGATTCTTTTGAGGTGGAAGTATTTATGTAAATTAATTCACTTAATTAATTTTAATTATGGTCTCATCATAAATATGTCTATCTCTATAAACATACATCCTACGCATTTATCTAGATCATGCCTAGTCATGCATCTATCGTATCATATAAAATAAATACAAGCACAAAATAAATAAATGCGTAAAGCAACCGGTATGATCATGGACTTTTCCTAGGTGCGGTTTCGAATACAAACTGACGAAACCGCGGGTCACAATCTAAGGTTAGCTGCAACCGCCAATAGGATCTTCAATGCGCCATTCTCCAACGGGATCTTTGTTTTCGTCTTTCTTTGGTCTCCATCTTCTCGCTCCATTCTTGTTACATTCAATTCTATCTAATATACCCGCCGCACACGGGGGAGCCAACGGAATGGGATAAATGCGTAAAATAAACTAGGTCACGTTCTTCATAACGGCCTAGGACATCTTTTCAACCAACGTAAAATTAAATCATTCACATCTATCCTATCGGTCGAATCCATGATCAATCGGGGTCCATATAATCATATTATATCTACACTATCTAATCCATACAATTAAATCTTATGAAAAAGATAAAATTAAAATTTAACTACTTGCGTCTTAATTAATCAATTAACATTTAATCCATTAAATAATTTTATCTAATCAATTAACTAATTAACATTTAATTAATTAAATGATTTTAATCGAAATAAAATTAACGATTAATTTTAAACGATTTTAATTTTGATTTTAATCAATTAGAACTATTCTAAAATTAATTAAGGTTCATCATCATATCCTTGTAAAATCGTAGTTTTTGACATTAAGTAATGTGAGATTTACATAGAAGCTGCTCGTAAATTCAGTACATTGCTGGGAATACCTCGAAGTCTCAGGTAAGGAGTTATTTTTATCAAAAGGTTATGTTCTTAATTTAATGATTGTGCCTTTAAGTTGTTTTGAATATTGTTTTAATATAACCGCATTAAACCATGCATGATTATGTGCAGCCGTGTATCTGTTATACTATGTTTTCAAAACGTTATTATGTTTCCTAGTTACTTTTTTGTAAAGCGTTTAATGCGTGGTAGTTACGAGTACCGGAGATAAGTTGGGAGTTCGGTGTTGTTATGGCCTTGGTATGTTCTTGTATATTAGTTATGGACTTTAACGTGAACTTATGTCAGTATTTTGTGATTTACTACAAGAGTGTCGTGATCCAAACCCACGTCGGATGTATGACTAGTCATATTTGTTAGAAATCTACGCGGGAACGCAGCGGAATTCAAAAATTTGATTTCCTATTCCCCAAGATCGACTTCGTTTAAGCAATAAACGAATAAGCTAAAGACGGCGGTTACCTTGGTTGATCTAAAAGATCGATGCTTTGACCGTCTAAGGAGAGTAGTTCGACGGAGCCGCCCAAGTGTTCGGCCTCTACCGCTAGTCCACACGAACAAACCCGCCGGAATCCCACCGTGGATTGCTATCGGAAAACCCCGGTTGCTAGACCGGACTTTTTCCTCCCTCACAAACTCACTATAGGAAGCCCCTCTTTCTTACACAAGAACTATGAGTTCTTGCAATTTTTCACAAGAACAATTGCTCTTGGAAGAATGGTGTACAAAAGAGCTTGGCAAGCCCTCTTATTTATACTAGAGAGGGGCACCCAAGAGGCTTGTAGGAGGGGAAAACCTTTTTCCAATAAAAATAAGGAAAAACAATTAATGTGATTGATTTATCTCTTTTAATTTAATATCTTATATTAAATGAATCCATAATTTATAATTCTCCAATATCTTATATTGAATGTAAATTATATTATTACCATAAATCTATTTTCTCGAATCAATTAATATCACATATTAATATTATGGTAATCTTATTAATTAAATTGCACAATCCAAGTGTGTCATACACACAATGAATGTGGCGCCCAAAGTTTCCATAAATTGGATTATGGAAAATTCTTTAATTAATATAATGTTATGATTAATTAATTTGCAAAATCCATATATATATCATATGTACACATTTCGAATTTTACACATGTATCAATATACATATTTAATTAATCATCATAATTAATATCTTGTATTATATTTATTCATAATAAATAAATACCACCATATTAATTTACCACTATAACCTTTATAGTCTCGAGATAAACTTTCCTTATTTGGTTATCATCTATAACCACATTTTAATCCGGCTGGATATTCATATGTGTATGACCCGATAGGCTTCCGAATATGTTGGCCGTAGACACAAAGCGCAAATTACGAAAATGCCCTTCATGCCTAACGATCACGGGATAGCGTCTAGCAACACACCGTGACCCCCAATCATCGGAAGAGTCAAATGCAATGACTACTACCTTTCATGTGAAACGCTTACCGTGTAACTTACAATCCTATCGCCGTAATAATATCCATACGGTCGTTAGTCGAGTGTCAAAACATCAACGACCGTATCTTATAATCTCGTATATCAAGCTCTCTCGAAGTAACACGTTTACTCCCACTTTGCAAAGATTCACGAGAACGAGACATTCCTTATAAGAAGGCCCTTTCGGATATTTACCCCTACCGATAGGTACGCGATTCCCGGACGACCAATCATGTATACTCCGCATGCTTTAGTATCACACCCAATCACTACCGCATGATCGCCCCGTGGCTGGGGAAACCTCAATAGTGTCAAAGCATGACAATCCACACCGTGATGCCATGAAGACTCCGGTCCTAAGGATAATTACACAACCGCCACATAGTGTGGACACTTATCCGTGTAAGTGGGTCGTCTAACGTACGCATTCTCTAATACACGTCCACGTATAGGGCTGTAAATGAACCTAAGTATTCGATTCGATCCGGAGTATTCGGCTCGAAAAAGCTCGATTCGGGCTCGTTTCGTGGGTTCGAACTTCGAGCCGAACCTTACAAATTAGATATTCGGTGGTCGAGCCGAACATGTTCAAACATGTTCGGCTCGGATATCATAAATTCATATACGCTCGAGCCGAACATGTTTTTTAAAACCGAGCCGAACATGTTCGATTTTTTTTTAAAACCCAAGCCGAGCCGAACATGTTCGAACGGTTCGACATGTTCGAGCCGAACCGAGCCGAGCTTTTTTCCCCAAATACCGTACCGAACCCGAACCGAATAATGAAAATATAAGGCTCGGCCATTTCGAGCCGAGCCGAGCCTAAGGTTCGAACATACCGAGCCGAGCCGAACCCTGCCAGGGTTCGGTAGGGTTCGGCTCGTTTACAGGCCTATCCACGTACAGTCCAAGTGTCTCTACACTTCGATAGACGAGATCTATCCCTGCCCTTAAAGACAGAGGACATCCAATACGTGCTAGTCCGTTTATACTATCAATGCCCCGTTTAATAAGACATCGCCTGTAGACATTTAAGTATCAAACTTATTAAAGTGATTAGAGATCTCATCAACCATAATCGCCTATCATGGTTTCTCTATCACAGCTTTAATACTAAGGACATTATCATATAACAATTCATAATTGGTTCTTTAAAAGAACATATATATGACAACGAATAAGCCATTTTATATATGCATAAACATAAATAAATAGTACAAATGATCCGACCCGGTCCGGATCCGGTCCAACCCGATTGGGTTTAGGACACTATTTCAACAATATTACCTATGTCCTTCTCAAGACGATGCATTATAAAAGTACCATGACTCGACCCACGTTGGATGTATGGCTAGTCGTATTGCACCGTAACCTCGCTCATTCAAGAAAAAGACATGAAACATGTATCGGCTTCGTACAAGCATAGGAATATGCTCAGCAGATAAAAAGCAGGAACATGATAGATTAGACACGAACATGCTAGTATAGTACATGATGGTAGACAATTTATGTAAGGTTGATCAACACGCTAGACATGGTAAGTAAGTAATTAATGAAACGACCAAGTACGTGCAAGATAAATTAAGTTAGTAAGTAGGCATGTTTCTTGTGCATTGATTATGTAATTGACGTTTACTTCAACAAAAACAACCTCTCTCACACCCTAGGTCAGATCATAATAGTACTTTAAAGTTAGTTTTCTAAGTGTTGTAATTAATACCTTAAACTGTTTGGGAACTGGATGAAATAGATTCATGTCATGTCTCCCAGCTTATGAGAAACATGAATTTCTCCTTTGATCTTCTTTCTGCTTACTAAGCTTCATGCATGAGCTTACTCCTTTATTTGGAATAAGAAGGTTGTAAGTACATGCTGAGTTTGATGACGAGCTTGAGGTGTTAGCTTAGGATGGAGCATTGGAGTCTTTTTATGCTTTAGTTTCCTTTTATATTTATTCTTTCTAATAAGGCATTGTTGCGAGTAGTGAAGTTGTTCCTCTTTTAAGGAATGTCAGTTGTAATGAATGATAGTATTTTCTTTCAGTTATTTATGATTTAGTTTTACGGTAGTTATTTCTGGTTGAGATGAAGTTCTTATGAATTTCAAAGAAAGCACTTCATATGAAGTTCTTTATGGTTCTAAACATGATTATTCCGTGTTTAATGTGTTTGGATGCTTAGTGTTTTCTTGCACTCTTCAACAATATAAACAAATTTTGATTCCACATGAAGAACATGTGTCTATCTTGGGAATTAAAACACTTCCATAGCTGCAATACTCTTGGCTATCACCAACAAAGATATATTGTTTCTAGAAATACTCGATTCCATGCGACTTACTTTCCCTTATTTGAGTAGGTCTTAGACAAAGCCATGATGAACACTCCTGATATGCCATTACCATTGCTTGTGGTAGAGGTTTTTGATGATCAGCTGAGTGACTCAACTGAGCAATCCAGCAGAAATCCAGATGCAGATGAGGCCTCCAATGGAGAATCGGTCCCACTAGCCGTGTATCCGCATCCGTTCGCCTTGAGGAGATCAACAAGAATCAGTCCTGCTAGAGCAGACATCTGCATATGTTCAGTTGAGGAGATCAACAAGAACCATAAAGGCACCAAACTTTTATCATGGATGTGTGAACGCAATCCAGCAGACCCCACATATGCTGAGTGAAGTAATGCATCTAGACAGACTCTCAGCTGAGTATGCTAAATATGTATGTGCCATTGATGGTGTAATAGAACCAAAGACATACAATCAAGCAATCAAGAATAATGTGTGGGAAGAAGAAATTCACAAAGAGATTGAGGCATTACAGAACACTCGCACATGGGAAATTGTTGATTTGCCACATGAGAAGAAACTTATTGGGTGCAAGTGGGCGTGCAAGATTAAGTACAATCATGATGGATCTCCGACACGTCTCCGGGACATTCCTTATCATTTTGTATAATAGGAAATGATACTTCACAAACAAACCAAAAGATAAAGAACCAAAAAAATCATTATCTCTTAACCACTAGAGGTTGATGAGGCATACAACTGAAAGTTAGTTTGTTTTTTTTTTGGTTGAATGTGAATATATAAAACCAAGGTATGCAAGAGTACAATACTTTTACATCCTAAACATAAATTTTAGCTACTCCCTACCGTACATTGCAAACAAGAGAAGAAGAGATTTGGTTTGAAAGTGCATCAGACCCATGAAGTTAGATGCACCAAGAAACAACATCATACAACTCTCATTTACAAGTCAAAAACTGCCAAAAAAGGGGTCAAGTGAGAGCATAACTCACTGAGCCTATCCCAGGGGGTATGCATGAAAAAAATAAGCTCGTACATCCACCAAAAAGCACCCAAAAAAGTTACAAAATGTACAAAAATCCCTAACATCAGGGGGGAAAAGTGTGCAGTGGGAAAGCAGCCTGCATTATATAGCAAATATGCATTTTAATACAATGCAAAGAGTCCTTAGTCTTCATCAAAACACCTTCAAACCTCCTCTTGTTTCTTGCATGCCAAATCCAATACACCACCACAGATATAGAGGCTTTCTTAGCCACATTAGCATGGGAAGTCCCCCTACAGTTTGCCCTAATCCACTTTACAGAATTAGAAAGATACCTCAACTCCTTGTTGATACCAAGCCAACCTCTAGTCTGTCCCCAAACCTCAGCAGCAGCATCACACTCAAAGAAAAGATGTCTTGAAGTTTCAGGGACTAAACCACAGAGAACACAAGTTTTGTCATCAAAATTTAACTTATCTCAGTTAAAAGACCACCTTTCATAGCCATCCACAACATAAAACAGTGTTTAGGTGTTGCTCTAGGGTTCCAAACAAACTTGGTCCACCAAACAGGATTAGCATGAACCCTAAGCATATCATATACTTTCCTAGGACAGAGCTTAGTACCAGAAGACCAGGATTGCAACAAAGCAACAACAGCATCAGCATTCCTTGTAACACTCACTAGATTGTCTCTGATCCTAAACAAGGTTTTGATAAGAGCAGAATCACCATATTTAACTTTATAACTCCAGAGATCCACCCCTTTTCATATATTCCTCACTGATCCATTTGACCCATAAGAAGTCCTTCTTGCATTGGAAGTTCCAAAGAATCCTACACAACAAGGCCCTATTCCAAGCAGTGAGTTGAAAAATACCCAAACCTCCTTCTGACTTAGGTAAACAAACAGTATCCCATCCCACATTTGATTTCCTGAAGGTTTCACAGTTGCCACCCCACAAAAATCTCCTACACATTTGATCCATTTTCTTCTTAACACTATCAATGATAGGATAGATACCAAGCCAAAAACAATAAACACCATGGATCACAGATTTAATCAACGGCAGTCTGCCAGCATAAGATAGAGTAGCACCATTCCAACTGCGAAAATACTCCCTTAGAGAGGCAAAAAGAGGATCATAATGCACCACATTCAATCTAACCGCACAAAGAGGAATTCCAAGATATCTGATAAGAAGAACTCCTTCATGTAGTCCAGATATGCCAACCAATTCTTGCCTCTCACTATCCTCCAAACCAAAGACAAAAATCTCTCGATTTCCGGACATTAGCCACCAATCCAGAGCACATGCCAAAATCATTCAGACAATCCATCAAAAGAGTGGTGGAGATAGGGTCCCCCCTAGCAAAAAGCATGAGATCATCAGCAAAAGCTAGATGAATGATCTTAAGGTTCTGGCATCCAGCATGAAAGTTGAAATCAGGGTTCTGACCTAGGATCTTCAACTTTCTAGACAGGTATTCCATACTAATAACAAAAAGAAAGGGGGAAAGAGGATCACCCTGTCTTAAACCCCTTTTTCCAGGAAAATAGCCTTTCATCTCTCCATTTATAGATAAAGAATATGAGGCGGTAGTAACACATAGCATAATCCAATTCACAAACCTCTCTGGAAAGCCAAAACCAATCAAAACATCATTAAGAAAGGACCAATGCACAGAGTCAAAAGCCTTTTTGATATCCACTTTAATCATACATCTTGGGGAGCTCCTCTTAACTCCATACTTCCTTATAAGTTCTTGGCAGAGAAAGATGTTGTCAGACATAGCCCTTCCATCCACAAATCCAGTCTGAGCATGATCAATAAGACTAGGCAAGCAATAAGAAAGCCTGGAAGCAATAATCTTGGAGATAACTTTGTACACCGCATTGCAGCAAGAGATAGGCCTAAATTCACCAACAACAAGCATGAGAACTCTTAGAATCAAGGCCACTACAAAGATGATTGATCCGTTTGAGAATAGCATCATTTGTAAAAAATTCCAGAACCGCATCAGTAAAATCCTTGCCAACAATATGCCAAGATTTTTTGAAAAAGCCAGCAGAATAACCATCAGGGCCAGGAGCTTTGTCATCAGAAAATCCAAACAAAGTCTTCTTAACATCCTCAACAGTAACATCAAGAACAAGATTGTTTGCTAAATCATCAGATAAAAAAGAACCAGCCTTCAAAACATCCAGATCCACAGGAGAGGCAACCCCTTCATTACCAAGCAAACCAGAATAGAAATCCACAAAAGCTTCCCCAATCTGATCATAAGAGGTTGTGAAAGATCCATCCTCTAATTGAATAGAAGATATGTGTTTCCTAGAATTATTCCTTTTGACCAAAGAGTGGAAGAACTTAGACCCCCTATCACTAAGCTTCATGTACATACCTTTGGCCTTTTGAGAAAGAAAAGCAGACTCAGCCTTTTCCAGAATATTGCATCTCTTCTTTTGATCCACAATCAAAGCACCAAGATCAACAGAAGGGGAGATATTGTACTGAGATTGCAAATCAGCTAGATGCTTCAAAGCAACTTCATTCCTAATAGAAATATGAGCAAAATGTTTCTTATTTAGCTCCTTGAGAGGTTGTTTCAAATCTTAAGCTTCTTACAAAGTTGAAACATAGCAGCTCCATCAACATTGCCAAGCCAAGAATTAGACAAGACATCCAAGTAACTATCATGATAAATCCACATATTGAAGAACTTGAAAGGTTTAATCCTTCTAACAAGATATCACCAAAAAAAGAAATCCTACAAGGAGAGTGATCGAATGCAAACCCGGGGGTCAAAAAAAGCAAGAGAACCACCATTCCAAATCCCACCAACCAAAGATTGATCAAAGCCCCGTCAATTCTAGTGAGAATGCCACCAAAGACTCCAAGTGAAGTATTCACCGAAGAATTCATATCAGACAGATTAGCATCAATACAACAGTCAATACCATCCTGCATTTCATAATCATTAGGAACAGCCCCATTCATCTTATCATCAGCCGAAAGAATGGCATTGAAATCACCAAGAACTATCCAAGGCAAAGTAGATATGGTACTGAGCTCTCTGATCCTCTCCCACATAGGCCTCCTATCTGTAGTAGAGTGTAGGCCATAAACAAAAGTAGCCATAAAATTGTCCCCAGAAACCAAAATCTTCACTTTACAATGAATCCACTGTATGCCTAACTCCAGCACATCCACCTGTAAGAATGCAGGGTTCCAAACAACCAAAATCCTACTGCTACTGTGCAGAGCAAAGTTATTTACAGATTGCCAATTTGGCAATTTGTTAGTAAAAAAGAGATTTAGATTTTTCTGAGACAGCTTAGTCTCAAGGATTCCAAACAAGGTAATCTGATGTAATCTAAGATATTTGACTACAGCAGATTGTTTAGTGGCCTTGTTGAACCCTCTAACATTCCAAAAACCTATCATTTTTGTTTCCCAAGAGGGGATTTCCCTCCAGAAATCTTATCATTATTTTTAAATGAGCTGCCAGAACCTCCAGAGGTATCATGCTTATTGCCTTTCTTTTTCTTTTTTTTCTTTGAACTAGAGGCTTCCATTTCCATCTCTACTTCATCAGCCCATGAAACAACCTTACCAGGTGAAATAACTTCAAAGGTATTAGCAGTAGGTGCATTCTTACTCAATCCAACTTTATCATTCCCAGCACGTGGCAAAACATTGACACCGTAAGTAGATGCAAGTGACACCAGTGCCCCAAACTATTTCCAACGAAGCATTAGTTTCCTTATCACCTTTTGGAACCTCATTATCATTAGAGATAGTGGTTTTCTTCTTGCTTGCAAAGATTGTTCTTCTTAAGCACCAGATCCTTCTTAGATCTTGGTACATACAAAGTAGGCCCATCCTTCAAGTTGTCATTACATCCTTCATCCTTATGACCAAGTTTGTTACATTTAGAACGTAATTTAGAGCTTCTTCAAATAGAATAGGTTGCATTAGAGTACTTCCATCGTGCATTATGATGGGAATCTCGTAGGGCAACTTCCTACTCAAATCAATCTCAACAAGACACCTAGCAAAACTCAAAACTTTCTTTGCAGCAGTCAATTTGTCAGTGTACAATGGTACCCCCACATAAGTACAAATCTTACTTAAACTCTTCTCTTTCCATAGCCTTAAAGGTAAATTAGGCAACTGAATCCAGATAGGGACAACAGTATGAGAGTCCTTGCTGAAGTTAAACAGCTTTGGCATCTTCTTCAAAATCAAAGGCTTACCAAAAGCATAATATGGTCCCCCTTGTAGCACATCATACAAATCAGACTCTTGATCAAACATGAAAACTATCCAACCGAGTTATGATAGTGAAATCGCATTTCCTTGGCCAAGAATTCACAATTTTTTGCACAGCCTCTCTTCCAGGGAATTTAGCCGGAAAAATGCCAACCAAACAAAGTTTCTCCATACTATCATCATCTATATCATCCTCATCCGTAATAACCTTCATAGTTTGTACACCCTCAAGTTCCGTAGATAATTTTAATACCTCCTTATTTGGTTCTCTATTATTCCTAACAAGTCGTGCCCAAGAAACAATCTTCTCAAAGAACCGCCACATCGCATTAATATCATCATGTACATGCATTCCAAAGACCATTAAAAGTGGCAGAGGAGTTTGCTGAGAACTTGCAATAGTAGCAGGATCCTTCCCGCAGAATTTTGAGTCCCCGTTCTATTACACCCAAATTTCCTAAAGTGTTAATGGAACCATCGCAACTAGCTCCCCAAATTTGAAGAAGAAACCTCAACGATCGAAGAAACGAGTCCAAGAAGTTCATTCCCACTCTCATTTGCCTTATCGATATCAACTAATTTAGATAAGGTAGTAGCATGACCATCCGGAGTCGCATCAACTTTCAAATCGTGGTTAATAACATCTACTTGGCCATTATCATCTTCAAAATCATTCAAAAGCGTTTTCCCGTAATGCGTAAACCGCATCCGTGTTCACATTAGTCAACACAAGCTCATCTTCTTGCTTTGACCGACCATGGAGCTTAATAATTTGCCAGATTTAAGCCTCATATACTCATGAACATGGGGATTACTAGATTCCTGAACATGTACTGGCCCCTACCATTGCAGAGGTTGGATTTGCAGAAGCATCTCCTTCCCCCACCTGCAAAGAAACTGCAGGGAGAGCGTGGGCTTGTACCTTGTTCATAGAGCATCCATCTTTACTTTGAGCTGCAGGAGTTGCAGCAGCAGCTTGCAGAGCATCAATGGAACTGTGTTCATTTTCAACTGAAGTATGAACCACAACTTCCTCTTCTTTTTTCTTGTTTTTACGGGCCATGAAGGAACGCACAAAAAGGAAGCAGAGAAAAAAAAGCAAGGGCTGCAAAAAAAAAAGAAGCAAGATCAAGGATTCAACCACGGATTCACGAGGATGAACATGGAGGTGTTTATGTTAAATGTCCGAAAGTGAAACATGTCATTAAATGAAGATTAACCCGAAAAATGATTTTTAAAAGGGGAGGCATTAATTTACACCAAACTCATTCTAATCGTCCACTACTCTAATTGTTTACCACGGTAGAATCGACCATGTGAAAGTCGACTTTGAAGCCAAAAACCGACTTCGCGTAGGTTCTGGAGCAAGAACCGACTTTTCCCCAAGGTCGGTTCTCACAATGCACCTACAGGAAGTTCCATTCTAATTGTGCACTACTCTACCTACTTACCACAGTAGAATCGACATTGTAAAAATCGGTTCTGGAGTCAAAAATAGACTTCTCGTAAGTTTTGAAGTAGAACGTACTTTCCTAGATCGCCTCTCATAATGCACCTATGGGAAGTCATTCTCTGACTCCAAAATTGACTTTCAACGTTCAACCGTGGTACACATGTAGAGTGACGGACGGGTAGAATGAGTGTGATGCAAATGATATCATCTAAAAAAACATTTAAAAAAAAAGAGATTAAGGGAAAAGTACAAAAAAAAATTACAAAATGAATAAATATGACACACTCTTTTTTTTAGTTGCAAAAAGGACAAACAATTTTAGACGGACAAAACTACCCCTTTATAGAAGGGACGCGCGCATATGCATATCTTCAGTACTTCCGCTGCTTTAGGACCTTCAGGAATTTTTTTTTTTTTCAAACATCCGTAACTTTTGATTTACAACTCCGATCATCGAAATTTTTTCACCAAAATTCATATTTTTTTTTTGCTCTTTAATTTGTGCCCAAATATGATACCCTTCCGACGTAAATTTTGAAAGCCGAAAAAATATTTGTATTAACCGGAGCGTTTTTCTTATAAACGACCGTAACTTTTGATTTAGAACACCGATCATCAAAATTGTTTCACCAAAGTTCATATTTTTTTTATCTTCATTTTGAGACCTCATTTGATATATTTTCGACGTAGTATTTGAAAGCCGAATTTAATCGCATTTACACCAACATAGTATCGTAAACAATATCGTATCAATATCGCAAACAATATCAAGAAACAACATCGGTACACGGTATCGGGCTCATTTAAGGCTTAATTCAAGTGACTACTTCAATGCACGCATATCTGGCTCATATAAAGCTCATTTAAAGCTTAATTCAAAGGACACAATATCATATAAGGCTCATATAAGGCACACAATATCACTAACGGTATCATATAAGGCACACAATATCACTAACAGTAAACAGTATCAGTCTCATTTAAGGCTTAATTCAAGTGACTGCTTCAAGGTAGAGCTGTTAACGAGCCGAGCCAAGCCGAGTATTGGCTGTTCGAACTCGAGCTCGTTAAGCTCATGAGCTCGTTCGAGCTCGTTCGTTTGTTAAACGAACAAAAAATTCCGTTCGAGCTCGGCTCGTTTAAAACATGAACCGTTCGAGCTCGTTCGAGCTCGGCTCGTTAGACATATTTTTTTGTCTTTTGGCTCGACTTTGGCTCGAATTCGGCTCGAGTTCGGTTCGTTAGACATATATTATAAGCATATAAGCATGTTCGCGAACATTATATAAGTATGTTCGCGAACAATAAGCATGTTCGCGAACATAATAAGCATGTTCGCGAACATAATCGAACGTTCGCGAACCAAGCTCGAGCTCGGCTCGTTAAGCAAACGAGCCTACAATCATGTTCGAGCTCGGCTCGTTAAGCTAAACGAACAAACGATCACGAACACTAACGAGCCGAACACGAGCTTGTTCACGAGCGGCTCTGTTCGTTTAACAGCTCTACTTCAAGGCACACATATCTGGCTCATATAAGCTTCATTTAAGTGGTTTTACTTAATGCTTTGAGCATGTTATGTTACACTTGCAGAAGTATGGAAAGATAGATGTTGTTGTATCAAATGCCCAATCCCACCGTTGCTACCATACTCGAAACAAAAGAATCAGCCCATGACAAGCTATGGGAGAACAATGTCAAAGCCTCCATCCTGGTAATGAAACACTTATTTAAGCTATATTTTGGAATTTTATCAATCTAATTCACATAGTAAGTCTTCCCCTATGCTACTGATGCTGCTGCTATATGCTTTTCAAGTGGAACAATGAATAACCTTTTTATCTGCAAATCACAACTCAATTCTACTACTAGTATTCAACTAAACTCAATCATTTCATAAGAGTGAGCTTAAGACAATTCGTCCAACCTTTAACTGTCTCTTCGATGTGGGAAGCAGATTTTTTGTTGCAATGGATAAGACATTTGCTGAAATCGGTGCTTTTAACCCCTTGAAGAGTAGCTGAACCAAAAGAAAAAAATTCAGAAACATCAAGAACGAAAACTGAACCAAAATGAGAAAATCCTTCACAGTCCAAAGCTTCATGCCCAAATTTTCACCAAAAGATATCCCCACAATCCCTCACATATACCTAACATGGTTAATCAAGGTAAGTAGGTAATGGACAGCCGTTCCGTATCAAGAGAGCCTAGGTCTCATTGAGAGCAACCGGAGAGCACCACCACACCATATCTCCGGAGGTCAAAGGAGGATTAAGCCGCTCCTATTTCAGAGAAGAAAGGGAATTCCATCGATTGAAAGGACAGCGCACCACATCAAAAGCATACCCAGGCATCATTGAAGACTGTTAACTTGCCGGAGCAAGGAAGAGAGCCGGAGAAGCTCTTCGTATATCAAATCACCGGAGCCATGGAAGATGAACCGGCCTCTCCAAATCGTCAGATTGATTGTTTTATTTTCTTATTATTATTATAAACAAGGGGTATTTTAGTCCGGTCCAATATTTTCTGTCCTTAATGCAACTTTTATGTTGAAGCTGGATTAGCACTTAATAAGGGTGAAAAAGTGGACTATAAACTAATTTTTCCTAAAAAAAAAATTGTTATTGCTCCTAGAGTGACACTCCACATAGTATTTGTATAAAAGTCATTCAGACATGAACTCAAGATAAAAATCAATACAATAATAAAAATGAAATTCCTGCATAGCAGACAAACAAGCCGTCGAGATTCAGCAATTTCTAAATTCCATTGTGTAAATAACTAATAATACAACACCATGTAACCACCACCAACTCTACAATCATCTTCTTTAAACACAAAACTACAGTAAGTCCCTTAATATCAGCCACAAAACAAAAAGGAGAACAAAAATTCTAGTCTAAATTATTATTGTAAATGTATAGAAGAGAAGCCTGTTCCCAGTCATCAAAACTGATATTTTTTTAGGATTCTAGGCAACAAGCTTTCTTTGGTCATCACATCTGGCTTTAGAGATCTGAAGCATTGTACATTTTATAACGAAAGAGAACAAGGTGTCGCAATGAATCGGTACGTATAACGAGGCAAACGTTTCCAAGTAAGAAACTGAAAATTGTTCACCAAACATCCCTTAAATATCGCCCATTCATCTGTAGCTTTTTCACGATGGCCTCTGCCTCTGAAGAACTCACCTTTTCCTGAAATTACATACACAGTCTAAGCACTCGTATAGGCAAAGTTACATAAATTTTTTACCAAATTGGGTATTTTACCACAAAGTATTTGGAACAAAATATGGTTCCTACGGTTACACAGGAAAAACAATTACCTGCTCTTGAACAATGGTATGCAGAGAGCGATGCACGTCTCTTGCCATACCCTTTGCATCTCCACATACGTAAAGATATCCCTCTTGAGAGAGCATATCCCAGATTTGAGCTGCCTGCAAGTGAAAACAAAAGGACTTAGACTAAAGTCGCATCTTTAACACAAGCAAAACCCAGATCAGAAATACTACTGTATGGAGTTTTCGTTTTCACTGTCACCGTGTAACAAGTGTGTGTGCAACAAGACTTTGCAATAGAATATCCCACACCCACACAAGAACAGAAACCAACTGACCTTTTCCATCATCTTATGCTGCACATATTCCTTCTGGGCTCCCTCCCTTGAAAATGCAACTATCAACTCGGATATTACACCTTCATCTTCATATTTCTTCAGCTCGTCCTCATAAATGAAATCCTAAAGAATAAATATATAAAATAATGCATTTCGCCCAATCAGCCAGGGAAAATTTGATGATTGGCCAAAAAATAACACTTAAGGCAGTTTGAGTGAACTGCATAACAAATATTACCATTCTGCGATTTCTACAACCGAAAAACAGTAGAGCAGGCCCAAGTTGAGCACCTTCTTCCTTTAGTACATACCTTTCCTGGAAAAAGGAATGTGCAATTTCAGCCATGTTAGGAAAAGAACGAAAAATCTCAACAGAACCCAAATAGTCGAGTCCACCAGACCTATAAGAATCCTCTAAATGGAGCCAGGCCAGTACCAGGTCCTATCATGACAATGGGAACAGATGGGTCAGCTGGTAGTTTGAAGTTTGAAGTCCCGATAAAAACCGGTGCCTGGCTACTTTCATGGCTCCTCTCTAAGGGAACTGCATTCTGTAACATTGTCATACAGATCATATGAAGTAGGAACTGAACATGCTAAAAATTTAAAAACATGGACTTAAGATTTTCTGTTTACCTTCATCCAGGTTGAACACACTCCTTTGTGAATACGCCCTGTAGGAGTTGGCCCATAAACTAATGCACTAGTAACATGAACTCTATTAGGTACAAACCTGCACAAAATCAATGGGAATATCAATTACAAGCCCTACATTTGAGCCATAAGACAGGCCACTTCCGGTATTCACAGTTACTCAACAATTTAGCAACCTGGGTGAAGATGAGATAGAGTAGTAACGAGGCAGTAAACGAGGTGCTATTGCTGCGAAAAATACACCAAGTGGGGGTTTTGCTGACGGGAATTCGGCCAAAACCTCGAGGAGACTTCTCTGACTTCCGACAATCCATTGTGAATAATCATCCTAAATAACATCTTGTTAATACAAAAAAAAAAAGTACAAAAAAAAAACCACTATATTCACAAACTAAAAGAAGATAACAAAAGAAGATGTTGATATGGGAATCACGACTGCGACACATGATTGACACAAAAGACTGAGCAAATGAGAGGAAAAAATAAGACGCTGGCAACACCACACGGAAGAGGGGGGTGGGGGGACTGTGGAGAGGTAGAGAATTTAGTTGTTCCCAGCTAGAGATAAAGCATGAGTCTAGTATACCTTTCCTTGCTGAGATGATAAAAATCTTAGCCGTTCTGCTTCACTTGGTTCACTTGAATGAGCAGCTAAAGCAACCAAGGCTGTCTGAAAAAGTACCATATTAGAAAAGGAGCAGAGGGAGAAAAAAACAAAGCCAAAAAAGCAAAACACGAGAAGAATGAAATGCACCTAGACGTACTTTTTTTGGAGGACTTAGAAGATCAGCATAACGAGAAAGTGCAGTTTGAAGGGTGCACGGGCCTGGAAAAGGAGGTGGCAATGAGCCTCCCAGGGGTGTGCCATCCTCGTTGTCAGCATGGATGGAAAAGGTCAGGTCTAATGGTTGACCTAACAATCTCGCAGCTTCTTCAACATTTTCTTCACAATTCTCAGCATAAACACCCACATGATCTCCAGTTTCATATCTGAACAATCAGTAGAAGAATCAGATCAATAATGGATACAAAATTACAATAGTAGTCTTAAAGATGCTTTAAATTTGACATGTTGAATGATGGAGAACTTCAATTCATTGAGGATACAAGAGTCATCCTGGAGACCGGGTAATCCAAAGTAATTAGTTCCAATCCTCTAGTATGTCTATTTTATCCTCAATATTATAAAGTCATCCACTAGACATTGGTTACAAGAGGAATTTCCATGAAACAAACAAGCACATGAACTTTGGGAATAACGTGACAGTTAGCTGCTTGATCTTTCAGAAAAAGATCAACAAAAATAACTTGATCCAAAACTCGATAGATAAAACTCATTCCAATGATGAAGTGAAGATGCCCATTGTTCCATATAATTGTGCACCATTAACAGCATAAATTGTACATGAAAACTATCAGATGCCAGGTTAAGCACCTACCCAAGTTTAACCAAGAAGTAAACAATTAAAATAAATCACAAGTCCTAACTAAATATTCCTAGCTTAAGATCCTTAGCACCTTGAATTCTACATACACTTTTGTTTTCTTCACTTTTTTTCTTGTTTAAGTAGGTAGTGAAACCATACATATCAAAAAGATTAGCCAAGCATAAAAAATCAAGGTTGAAAAAAGGAACTTGTGGTTTTTCTCCATGACTTCAACAAAATTGGTGACAAATCCTTTAACTCAATGGTGACGCCAGTAAAAAAGTTTCTTATAACTACGATATTACTAGGTACAAGAAACAAAAGCCTCACTTAATTCCAGTGCCAGCTAGATCAAATTCCAAATGAATGCATGAACGGTCTGATTCAGGTGTGTGAAGCTCCCTCTGAACAGCAACATTAACTCTTTGGATCATAGATAAGAAAGAAAATAGGAGGGTCAGTAAGAGAAATAGAGATTAGAGAAAAGAAAATAACTAAGAACATAAAAGCTACCGAGTGCTTACACGCATGGATGTTGGATATCATATGAAGCATTACCATTCATCATGTTCGATTGCTTATTCTCATGTAATCCAGAAGAAGAATCATGAATCACAACACGATACTCAAGAATGGCGGCAGTATATGGAGTGGCAGCAGGTGTACTCTCCTCGTCTCTAAGTATATTATCAAGTTCAGGCCACAATTGATCTCTCCTATAGCATATATATGGAATTGACAGAGTATATTAATAGAAAGGAATCACTACAATGTGCTAATATAAAGGTAAAGGTCACTGGACGGCAATCAAAGTACACAAAACAAAAACAATCATATAAACGTAGCATGTACCAAGCAGAAAAATCATCCTCGATACATTGGTCATCATCGCCAAGACCAAATGGAATAAGCCTCTTTGCACCTGAGAAGAAATTATATTAATTCCGCATACACAAGCATTAACATATCGGTTTCGTTTTTCACAAATAATATAAAGCACATCTGGACGAATCAAATTCCAGCCTAACAAAATACTCAAACCAAGTAAAGCAGTGTCAGCATATTATAACCAAAAAACCTGCCTTAGAAAACAAAAATCGAAGGTTGCCTCAAATATAATATGCAGTAGCCTAAACTATAAGTGCTTCAAAAAACATCACCCAAATATTCCACTGGTCTAAAAAATGCTTCTAGTTTCTTCAGAGTACCACTCTAAAGTCTAAACAGCGATACAAAATTACTTCAAACATCTAATCTAAGTTACAAAGAGTAAGAGGCCAATATCATAATACTCAAAAACAGAAAAAAATCAAGGCCATAGCCCATAGTTGCTTGGAAATTTTACATTTCAGACTGAAAGCGGCCATGAGAGATCAGTTTGCAATCTAGTTTGATCAAGATAGTGTTCATCCATGAAATAAGCATGCGGAACAAAAGTTATGCAAATCAAGGAGGTATTTGGTCATGGTATCGCTATCAGCATCCCAAGTACTCCTTAGAGGAAAACAGATGGACCTGCTACTTTGGGCTAAGGTATACACTACTTTACAACTCGAACCAATGAGCTCAAGTCACTTTTACTGGTGTCCCAAGCCCGCCTTCAAATGTTCCCTTTGCAAAGGGAAAAAAATGATAGACAACTTGTATATCTATTGTGGTGATCAATGATTCAGCATATCTCCAATTCTTTTGATTCTGGGGTACAAAACCATGGCCCCACAAAATCATGGCTATATTGAATACATGGAACTATGATGACACCGGACACATGGAGGAAGACAGAATGGAAAATGGCACGTGTATTCAATAAAGTAACCATTCGAGACTATGAAACAACAAGTGCAGATGTATTGGAAGTCCCCTATTCACAATATTCTTTATTCCCTCACCTCTGGTTACTAAACCAATTTGTTCTATTAACCGATGGTGACTAATGTATTTCAGAAGAGATGCAAAAGTATAAAACACATACCTTGTTCACATAGTTGTTCATCGATAACCATCCCAATCTATTGAAGAAGACTGTCAGATTCAATGTCAAAGATGTAGAAATGAATATTAATTTAACACTAATCTACCTTATTAAAATGTTCATATTGACGGTTTCCCAAACCAAATACAGCATATGTAAGTTGCTGAAGCCAGGGATCCCCCTCTTTTTCCTAACACAAAATCAAACCATTAACAATTACATCCTTATTGACAAATATGCAACTTCATACAGGAAGTACATGTGAATCAAGTGTGACAAATTAAAAGAAGCCCATGCAATCTTACTACCAACCTCAGAAAACCATTTGTAAAACCGAGCAGCATTATCAGTTGGCTCTCCATCACCATAACTACAACAGCACTCACACATCTCAGGCGGACATATTTTAATATGCATCCACATATATACACATATTAATTAAATTATAGTATCAATTTACTGTTGGATATATTGAAAGGACGAAAATGTAAGGAACGATGCATCTTACGTAGCCACCATGAAGAATGCTAATGTCTCTTTTTTCAACTTTTCCTTGTACTGCTCATCATCAGTAGCATAATCATCCTAAACAAGTGACAGGAAATTAGGTACCACAACATCGTAAACATGTGAAATATTGAGCATAAGGAAAGCAAATTCTTCTCACTGAACATACCAGGTCCACAACTTTTACAACTGCTTTCTCATATCTTGCCTTGATCTCTTCTGCCAATGCCTAACAACAGACAATGGTCAAGGTAAAATATCTTCTCAGAGATAAAAAGCTATTTTTTTAATTAAAGAAAATGTTTATAATATATGAGCATAGATTGAACAGGATCGTACTCAAGAAAAATGAAATAATAGTAAAGGACACGATGCCATGCCCAACCCAAACACTTAACATTGAAATCTAGCACCTGTTCAGGGCCTTTCACACTCTGGAATTCAGAAAAAAGATTCTAACTTGCATTAGGAACTGATGTCATGATTCAACTCAAACCCCAAACAAACAAACAAACAAACAAAACAGACAACGTATACAACAAACAAAACAGACAACGAAAATGTTGACATGACTCATGATTCATCTCAAACCCCACTCTCGCAGGTCTATCAAGGCATACACAAACCAGGAGAGGGAGCACAAAAATATCCAATCAGCGACACACCAGCCAATGCCATCGGTAAATGCAAACATAAATCAGCAGAAAACATACGAAATTCAACAAATGACAGCTAATCAGCTGACAAAGGATCGTATTCAGATAACCTCGGCGTAATTTACCTTAGCAAAACCCTCAGCAGTACCAGTCTGCGTTCCATAAAACACGGTAACCTTAACCTTGCTAGGATCCGCATCCAACTCATCTTCCTCTTCCAATGCCTGCACCGCCTTCGGGACCACCACCGGCTTAATCTCTTTGGTCCGATCACCCGATCTCTTCCAAAGGAAGACTATCAATCCGAAGATAACAGCCAAGGACGTCGTCAACGCCACTAGTACTACCTTGTCCCCGTCCTCCCCAAACGATACTCCCAAAGCAGACTCAATTGATCTGACAAACTCCAATTTGGACTCCATCTGGAAGCTTCTTCTCAGTTCTCTCACCCTTCAGCTGAAAGAAATTGCTGGGAAAAAAAAAACGGCCAGCCGGTCGGGGACAGCTGAACGGAAGTGTTTCGGGGGACAAAGCACGAGCTTTTGACCAGCCAGATAGATTTTTGGGGCCGGCTAGTTAGGTGGAGAGAGAAAGGTGCGTTTTTAGGACAGTAATAAAGGAGGAGAGAGAGAGAGGGGTTTGATTATGATAGATTTTCCTTAACAAAAAAAAAAAAAAAAATTTAAAAAATCTTTCTTCTTTTTACGAAAAATCTATCTATTACTACCTCCGCTCTAAAATATAAGTCATCCTAGGAGTTTTCACACAGATTAAGGAATTGGTTGAATGTCATTAATTTGAAGGTTAAAGTCTAAAATACCCTCGACTATCATTAATGCAATAATTGTTAAGAATGAAAAGTTGTTGAATTCATAATAAATTAAGGTTAAGATAGAGAAAGAAAGAATAAATGTTGACGGTAATGTAGAATGAACGACTTATATTATGGGACAGTAGAAAAGTGTAGGATGACTTATATTTTGGACCGGAGGTAGTAATATGTTTTCGAAGGTGTGTAAAATTAATTACCCGATTACCCGCACCAAACCCACTAATTATCCGCCCAAACCCACACCATGTATTAATGCATAAAATTTTATTGCAGATTCTCCTTTTTAGAAAGAAAAAAAAATCCCACTGAAAAAAAAAAATTTAATCAGTGGTATTTAATGCGTGATAATCCGAAAACATTCCTTCACAAATTAAAATGTCAATTAAAAAAAATATTTATGAATGGTATTTAATGACTGATTCACACAAATAATTGTTTCAAGTATATACGAGCCGAGTCGAGCCGAGTATAAATATAAAATAGGCTTCATTGGTGTTCAAACTCGAGCTCGTTTAACAAGCGAACATGTTCGAGCTCGTTCATTTAACAAGCGAACATAAAATGGTGTTCGAGCTCGGCTCGATAACAATTGCACAATGTTCGAGCTCGAGCTCGAGCTCGGCTCGTTTATCAAATTAATTGCTTTTGCTCGAAAAAAGCTCGAGTTCAAGCTCGGCTCGTTCGGTAAAATATTACTTTTGCTCATAAAGTCATAATAGAGCTTTCTCACACAACTCATTTGACTAAAAGTCGGAAAACAAACCTTGTTCTAAAATAGGTTACTAAGTTTTCAACACCAATACTTACATACTTGATATTAAAGTAAACATCACCTAAAGGTCAAACAAATTACGATACAACATATTAGAAGTAAACATCGACGAGACATAAAGTCCGGTGGTACATCTGCATCCAAAATATAAGTCCAGCACATCATGAGAAAGCCTATACAGCTATATGGAACCACAGCAGCTTTGCAGAGCAACAAAAGCAATTAGCTTTGCAAAACACCAACATCTTCTTGAAAAAATCCCCATAGATACCAGTTCCTATATTCTCAAAAATAGGCACATGTTAATGGAAACAAAATAAACGGTATCAATGATCACATCCCTAGAAGTAAATAACATAAGATAACAAAGACGAAAGAACATATCTTGCATATTTTATCTAGATTAAAAAACATAGCAACATGCAATCAAAAAAAGAATCAAACCATCATAGTAATGGATAAAGACACTAATCAAATACATTAACAGATTATTAATTGTATGATACCACAATTTTCGTAATGGATAAAGACACTAACCAACGGTCCACAGCCAGCAAAATAATCAAAAAGTGCCGTCAACCATAGCAAGTGAACAAACTGCACATTTACAAAAGATATCAAATGATGAAAATATCACAGTTAGTCAATCAAATAAAAAAAATTGCTTATGAATTACAAGCTTTGATGGATGAAAATAGTACAAAATACATGATTACATTGAGCAATTGACACTTGCTAGTTACTACGTTACTTACACGAGGATTGGGAATGTGCAATCCATTCAAAATTCAGCCAACTTCCCAATATGATAGAACCCAACTGGGTGCTGCAGTATAAAAAAACAAAAAAACAAAAGAAGTTCCGGTTAAGGTTTGTAAATTAATTGAAAGCATCAACGTCTTCATAGCCCCAAGATAATCCTTATGTTGCAATAACACATATACAGAAAAAGAAATAACCAAAAGCAAAAGATGATAAAGAAACAATAGGAATAGACCTTAAAGAAAAGAAATCACAACCTTTATCAATGTCATGTATCCACACAACCATATTCATAATATAGTGTTGTTCATATATATGACTACTAAATCTAATACGATGACAGACGTGATGGGAATAAACTAACCAAAATGAGCAAAATAACCAGAAAGTGCCCAAAAATCCTTAACAATAGCATGCGAAGTAGTTTGCAAAATTACGTAAAAATGAAAAGGGTTAAAACTATCACAGTTAGTCATATAAAAATGACTGATGCAACAACCAGTAGATAATGTTACATCATAAAAATTACCTTACAAAAAAAGGCAAGCCAAAATGCTTTCAAACATCAGGAAGTGCTATTTTCTCAAATGCTTGCACAAGGCTTTCTTCTTCCTGATTCTAGAACAAAGTTATAATCCATCAATAATAACACACGTTAGGCATCCGAAAAACATAATACATGGAAAGTAAAACATACTCGAGCTTTTCTCTTTAAGCCATGTAAAGAACGAACCCAGTCCACCTAGCACATAGTAGCATTTCAACCGTATCCACGAAAGAAAGCACGGTGTTCATCAACCACTCTACCACCAGCGCTAAAAGTTGCTTCTGAAGCAACGCTAGTGATTGGAATCGATAGAATGTCACTAGCCATCTTTGACAATATCCTAAACCTAAACCTCTCCCCCTTCCACCACTCAAGTACATCAAGATGTTCATCTGCATCACAATTATAACTATTTTCCTCCAAGTAGATATCTAAATCAGACCTTTGAGACGGAGTTTTATCAGCTTGACTCATTAACATATGAAACTTTGCTTTTCCAGTCAAGACCTTTTGTCCACTAATTTCAATGGATCCACTACCACTAGAATCCTTACCCCGTTTCTTTTGACACCTTTCTTTTTCTCCCTCACTTGAACTATAAGCAACAACATATTCATTAAAAAGGGCATGCAATGTTTTTAATATATCATCAACATAAAAAGGAGCCAAATCTTTCCCATACATAGCATCAAAAGAAAACTTTATCACATTCATTTTATACCTTGGGTCTAGAATAGCACCCAATGATAAAAGCACATTACTGTCCCCCCAATACTTATCAAACTTAGCTTCCATAGCAAATGCCATCTTCCTAATGCTTTCCGACTCATCAAGAGCCTTTTCATTCAAAAGGGCTTTGATCTCATAAAGTTCCACAAGAAATAGATTAGACGTTGGATATTCAGTGCCGGAAATAATGTTCGTTACTACATTAAAAGTGCCTAAGAATTTGCACACTTCTTCTACCTTTTTCCACTCATGTGGAGTTGGAACATAATGAAAACCAGGATCAATATCAGCATATCTAGGAAAAACATCTTTAACTTCTAATGATGCAGCCAACATCATGTAAGTCCCATTCCATCGTGTTTGACAATCCAAAGTCAAGCTTTTACAAGACAAATGAAGTTGATTTTTTATTTTAGCAAACTGAATGAGTCGAGATTCAGAGTTTTTTAGATACTTAATCCCTTCCCTAACTGTATCAATCACATCCTCAATTTGCTTTAAACCATCTTGCACCAAAATATTTAGTATATGAGCACAACAACGTACATGAAATAGCTTCCCTCCAATACTTAATGTCTTTCTTAAGCTAAGATCTTCCTTAAGTCTCTTGACACACACATCATTATAAGAAGCATTATCAACAGTGATGCTAAAAATCTTATCTTCAATCCCCCATTCAACAAAACACTTACTAAGGGCATCAGCTATTATCACACCAGTATGTGGAGGTGGGACATTACAAAAGTTCAACACACATTTTTTCAACCCCCAGTCAGAATCAATATAATGTCCAGTCACAACCATATACTGAATGTGTTGGCCTGACTTCCATAAATCAGTGGTAACACTAATTCTACTGATACCCTTCAAAGTATTTTTTAACTTTTTTCTCTCATTTTCAAATACGGTAAAACAATCTTTTTTAACCATGTGCCTATTAATTGGCACATAAAATGGAGAAATAGCTTTTAGAAACTTGTTAAAAATTGCATGCTCCATTTGTAAGAAAGGATACTCATGAGCCAAAGTCATGTGGGCAGCAAGTTCTCGTACCTTTGAGTGGTCATATGAAAAATTGATAATTGAGGTGTTACCATCAGCATTTGTTTCACTGAAGGACAGACATGGTTGTTTGCTTGCTAAGGTGGACTTCCTTGGGATGCAAATATCCAAATGACGACGATATTGCGTTGTTGCGCCAGAAGGACTCTTGGCCAACATTTGCTTGCAATGATTACATTGAACTTTTGTAACACCACCATGGGACACTTCTGCCATCTCATCCCAAACTGCAGATGTTTTCCTTCGCTTCTTCTTGCAAAATAAATTCTCTTCATCTTCATTGTCTCCATTTTCATCAGTTGGAACAGTTTGCTCTTCAGCTTCATCATCAGTTCCAGCTTCCAATTCCTCTATGTCTAAATTCATCTCATCATTGATAGAATTATAAGACATGTCTGAAAAAACAAAGAACACGCACTGTTACCGTATGAAGCAGATCGACATTTTCTTTTCAACAACAAACACACTTATACAAGTATCAGCAAGATGGTGAAAGGAAAAATAAAGTCCAATAGAGAACTTCAAACAAATGATCCAATCATGAGATAATATAAAAAAAAAAGATAAAAAACATTAAACAATTATATCTTGAGCGAAAGTGAGAAATGGACGATAAACCTCTTTCAAAACTTATGACCAAGATATTCCACATGATATGCAGTCTAAATTGTCTAATACAATCCCCCACCCCCACCCCTCCACTCCCCTCTCCTACTCCCCAACATGCCACAAACATTTTCAGATAAAAAAAATTCACAACCTTTCAAGATGCTCAGAGCTTAAACATAAATAAATAAATAAATCAAACAAATATTCTAGACTAGGCAGAGAGGTTCAAAAATTAGTTTTTTCCTTGTAAATCGAAAGCCCAGATTCTTAGAACACTTCTACATATCAAATCGAAAATTAACATCAGATATCCAAACAATAACGATGAGAGATTCATAAAGCAAATCGAAAACGAGGAAAGATTCATAAAGAAATCGAAAACGAGGAGAGAATTCATAAATTCAACATGTTTAATCAGTGAATGGTTCACAAATCGGAAAGCAGAAATAAAAGATCAACAAATTCGTAAAGAAAAAATAAGTATCAAGATTCAAGAAAAGATACTGCTATGAAACTGTGTCTCCCCTAAGTTACGGGCCAGGCCGGCATCCACCAAGACAATATACTATAGGTGATGATAGTAATCGAAAGATATGGCAGTGGAATGGTGGTGGAAGATATGGAAGATTGGCGGTAGATGAGCCACGGTGATAAATTGATAATCGGAACAAAAACAGAGTGAGGGTGGCGGCTGTAAGGGTAGATGATAGCATGTTAGGGTTTATTCAATGAGTTGAACTCCTTATATACCCCTAAAATAGGGTTGTTCATGAACACAATCGAACGTTCGCGAGTGTTCGTAGGCTCGTGTTCGTTCGATTACTAAACGAGAACTAGTAATATCGTTCGAGCTCGGCTCGTTTTTAGTTAAATGAACGAACGAACATAAGTCTTAACGAGTCGAGTTCAAGCTTGTTCGCGACCGGATAGATAGACTAAATACCCTTCGTTAAATTTTTTTTTTTTTTTCTGGGGAGTGTTTCTTTTTTTTTTCGTGTTTTTTTTTTCTTGTCCGTTTTTTTTTTCTTTCGGTAACCACCTCGATGCATTGAGCTCCGCGACGCGGAGACGTCTCGATGAAGTGACACCGCGATGCATTGACCACCTCGATGCAGTGACCACCTCCGATGCAGAGACACCGCGATGCAGCGACCACCCCAGATGCAGAGACACCGCGATGCAGTGACATCACGATGTTATAACATTTGACGATGCAGAGACACCGCGATGAAGTGACACCGCATCGCAGATGTTATAATTTTTGACGATGCAGTGACCACCTCCGATGCAGGGACACCGCGATGCAGTGACCACCCCCGATGCAGAGACACCCTCGATGAAGTGACACCGCGATTCAGAGATATCACGATGTTATAACATTTGACGATGCAGAGACACCGTGATGCAGAGACACCGCGATGAAGTGACACCGCATTGCGAGACACCACGATGAAGTGACACGCAATGCATGCACACCGCGACGCAGACACCGCGATGAAGTGACACGGCGATGCAGAGACACTACGATGAAGTGACACCGCGATGCAGAGACACTACGATGAAGTGACACCGCATTGCAGAGACACCGCGATGCAGTGACCACCCCCGATGCAGAGGCACCGCGATGCAATGACTATCTCCGATACAGATACACCGTGATGAAGTGACACCGCGATTCATCAACAATCGCGATGTAATGACACCGCGATGCATTCACCACCCCGATGCAGTGACCAACCGCGATGCAATGACCACCCTCGATGCATTGACCACCCCCGATGCAGTGACCACATCAATTTTATTCCAAATCATACTCTTTTTTTTAAAACAAAACATTGTAATTTTATTAATAAGACCATCGGTGATGCTATACAAAAAATGATAAAACACAAAGAATGACACTACGCGAATTCATTGACATTACAATTATTTAAAAAAGCTATCAAATTTGTGTACCAAAATGTATATGCAGTGACATCAATGTCACTGCATTGATGTACCAAATTTCCTCCTCTCCGAACACACATTTTTTAACATTGAATCATATTAAAAGCATTAAGGGCAGCAAATTTTGTGCTTCCCTTTCTAATATTAGCCACATCCGTAAAATGCTCCCATAGAAATGTTGTAACAATCCCTATTTTGCTTGAATTTTTCACTTCCAAACTGATTTCTTTTTTATGTTTCTTCAACTTTTCCTTATCGAAGACAAATCTCCTTGACACTAACTTCTCCGTTACGATGCCCCTGTTTGAAGAACTTCTTATCTCGAAATTATGAAGATTTTTCAGGGGAAATCGAGTTTACGAGCCGAGTCGAGCTATATCGAGTAAGGCCGCCGAGTTCGATGTTGTCTTTTTATGGCTCAATCGAGCCCGAACTTTTTTAGTCGATTCGAGCTCGAGCCATGTGAGTATCGACTCAACTCGGCTCGATTACACCCAAATGTGAATGACAATACACTTATTTTACAAAGTTACCAATTTTTGTATGAAATTGTATATGCAATGCGACATCAATGTCGTTGCATCAATTCTCTAACTATAAATGCAAATGACATCAATGTCACCGCATCAATTTTATTTCAAATCATACACAAACCCACCATCAACGATGTAAAAATTTGGGAAGTTCTGATAGGGACTCCCCAATGGAAGCCCCCCCACGCGTGTGCCAATCGTGCCACACATTTCAATTTCGCTTTAAAAATAATGGTCGAATTGAAATGTGCGCCCCGATTAAGCCACACGCTCTCCACAGGGGAGTCCCCATTGTAGAACTTCCCGTAAAAGCTTATGAATCTTTTATCCGAACTCCAGCCATTTACTTTTTTTATTCTCATCAACGCTGTCTCCAAAAGTAAACCCATGTACACACTCAAGGCTTTCACTTATTTTTATAATTAGTCCTTCAACGGTAGTCACAGCTCCACCTAGTTGTCACTGGCTAGCTCCAATTCATTTAACCAGAAAGTAATCATGTCTTGAAAAAGATAACATTATTACAGCAGACATTGGGATCCCAGGTTCCAATACTAAATACACATAAAATCAAATCTAAAAGGAAGCACAAAGGTTGTAATAACTTGAGCTGAAGGACAACTTGTTCTTGTAATCATAATCTAGCTCAATGATCAAGGTATACAATAGTCACTGTACATAAAAACCAATCATTTGTGTAAATTCCTAGAAAATGGCAGAAAATAAAAGAGCAAGGGTGATTCAGATTCACTACCGGTGTCTCTGCACTTTTTTATCAATTCGATTCGATTCACATTATGATGCACTAAATAATCCTCTTTGTAAAACTAATAGCCCCTAATCCTCCACGCAGCATACTACCTACAAAACCAAACTGCTCAAAAAGGTAGAATTTACTTGGTGCATAGCAAATAACAAACCTGCGAGTAAATCGCACAGCAGCCATATTATCTCCTTTGGCGAAACACTCGTTTCCCTGAAGCTTTAATTCCATAGCAGGCTTCATTTTCTTAACGCACAAAGCCCTTCTCAGGTCAGTCAAGTCTCCGACAATCTAAAAACAACAAAAATGGAGAAGAAGAATGCAGTTTATACATTGCAGATTCACTACCGGCGCTCTCGTTTACATCATCATCGCCGCCGGCGTCGTAACCGAGCAGCTAGTTCTTCGGAAAACGAGATGATTTTTCTTCGTGAGTGAGATTGAAAAGAGAAATGGAATCTGACTCAGCTGAGAGAGCTAAATCGGAGGAAATGAAGTGGACGGTGAGTTCGAAGAAGCCATGGGAGGAAGCGGCGGTGAGCGATTCCTGCTTCAATGCCGAACAAATAAGATTTCTGGCTGCTAAATCAATTAAATGATGTAAAGGGTAATTGTGGAAAAGTAAATGAAATGTGTCCTTATAAACAAATAAGATTTAAGTGTGTCCTAAATGCCTATTAAGTGTTCAAACTAGTCCTTATAAACAAATATCCATTTTTTTTTAGAGGGTGTCATTTTCCGAACGAAAAAAAAATAAAAAATAAAAAAATTGTGCTAGTAATTGTTCTCAACCCGACTTATCTCTTTTTATTAAAATCGTTTATTAATTTGAAACAAACATCTAACATGCAGATTTTTTATTTTTTATTTTTTATTTATTTAAAGCCTCCGGTATCCGTAATTATTAATCCAACTAATTCGAAGTTCGGTTTGGATCATGTCTGCAGAGTCTGACTCTTATTCAGGAATAATATCTGATCAATGCCTGATCAAGAGCTTTCTTTGAACATGCAGTATTTTTTAACCAAAACAAAAACAAAGAAACATGCAGTATTTTATTTTTATTTTTAATTTGATTTGAAACATGAAGTATTTTACTCGAGAAATTGAAAGAAATTCATGTGGACAGTGGACTTGAGACTTTCTTAGAAGGAATCCTTAGTCTATGTTTGTTTTGGGTTGAAGTTTTTTTAGATAAATTGATTGAAGTAATGATTAGAAAGTGGGGTAAAATAAAGTACAGTAATGATTGGTGTAGATTATGAAATGATTGGAGAAATAAAGTAGAATAATGAATAAAATAGTGGTAAAAAAAGTACTCCCAAAAAAACTCGATTGGTAAAATGATGAGAAATGATTTAATATTTTTTTATTTGTAACTGAAGATTTGATTGGTGGGAGAATTGTAAGAAATGATTGGTGATGTGATGTAAAAAAAGCTCCCAAAAAAACTCTCTCCAAAACAAACAAGGGCTTATTGTTTCTTCAACGGACGTATGTTTCTTCCGTTTAAGTTTTTTACGGATCCTTTTAAGTTTATTTAAAGATAATAGTAATACTAACATTTTTTTTTTTGACAAAAAATACTAACATCCTTAAGGGCTCGTTTGGATTGATGGAATGCAATGGAATAGAATGAATCTGATGGGATGGAATGCAATGGAATGGAATGGAATGAATCTGATGGAATGAAATGCAATGAATGGAATGATATCATTTTATTACTGCGTTTGGTAGACAATGGAATGACATTCATTTTTATTCCATTACAATGTTTGTTAGTATCAGAATGGAATTGATTTTTTTCCATTTCTTTGTTTGGCAAAACAAATTCAAAGATAAAAAAATATAATAAATACATCATAAAATTTTCATTATTACCGATAAAGAAAATTAGTACTATCTCCGTCCCATAAAAAGTGTCCACGTTTGAAAAAAAATTATCCCATAAAAAGTGTCCATTTAAAAAACCAATACATCATTTAATGTTATTTTTCCAAACATATCTCTACCATAGCATTTATTGTTGTATGTTCATTTCATATTCCAAAACAAACATTAATTATAAGATAGAGATATATATGTCTATTACTACTAAAACACGACACAATAATTGACTTTATTAATCTGCGTAAATAGTAGAATGTGGACATTTTTTTATAGGACAGAGGCAGTAAAAAATTTACAAAATGAGTGAAACACGGATCTTTGGTTGGATAGAGCTAAAGGTCACATATTTCGTAATAGACACGAAATCCTAGATTTAAAAGAAAGAAAAGACAAATTAACTTACCGAGAATCGCATATGCATGCGGTGATTACTGCTCTGGTTTATCTTGATTGGCGTGTTTTATCTTGATCAGCGTGTGTGAATCGCAGATACATATGTATAAATTTTATGAATACTTATACTCTCTCTGTTTTTTTATCTGTCGCATAGACAAAAATCACACAGATTAAAAAAGTAATTAATATGTCTAAAATATAGTATTGGAAATTTATTTTTTTATTAGAGATGTAAATACTTTGATGGTAAAAGAGTTTTTAGCATTGAAAATGTATTTTTATTGGAAATGTAAATACTTTATTGGTAAATGAGGAAAAAAATAATAAATGATGCATTGTAAATGTAAAATGATAAATAAATAAAAATATAGCAAATTATGAAATGTGACAGATAAAAAAATGGAAGGAGTATTTGTTGGAGTTTTTAGCTATTTATGAGATTTTGTATATGTGGCGAACAGTCCACTTGTAGCTCGATTCCGAATGGATTACGGTATGAATTACCGGAAGCTAAAACATTTTTGGAAACTACTAAGTTAGTAGTTGAGTTTAGGCTTTTGAATCACTCGATTCCGATATCAGGTGAATGAGAAATCAATGCCTAAAGGTAGAGTAAAATATGTTGGAGTATTAATGAATGTTGTTTATTCATTGTCCCACATAGGAGACATGGAATACGTGAACTCACTATTTAAGTAGTAGAGTTTCATGTATTTGACAAGCCCCCAGGGGCAAGAGAATTTTGTGAAGGAAGGAGGACTTAGAGAATTTTGTGAAAGAGGCAAGCCCCAAGGGGCAAGAGAATTTTGTGAAGGAGGTAAGAGAATTTTGGTTCACACGCGCGCACCGCTGCCGTCCGGCCGGCTCGGTTCGGTTCGGACTCGGGCTCGGGCTTTGGGCTTGGCTTGGCCAAGTATTAATTTTTTGGACCAGCTAAATGAAAATGTGGAAATATTATTATTTTATTATTATTATTTCGTGTAACACTTCTTGTACACATTATTTGTAACATGACATAAACAATTAATATGACATAAAGTATATGACATAAAGACACTCTAGTTTTGTCCTATTATGTAATAGGAGTATCTAGCCACCCATAGCATTAATTACCCTACTAGGGCCTCTCACCTTCAACCTTGTATCTATTTATACTCTTTCATTTTATCATAATAAAATAAGTTGAAGTTTACTCAAGTATTACTTTCTCAAACTCTCTTCTTGGTATCAGAGACTACTGAGTTTTAATTCCGCCGCAAACTCAGGAAAATATCAAGAATGTCTTCAACATCCGAAGTTACTTCATCCTCATCGACTCCCAGCAACCTCAGTTGACTGGGGTCACTGAGAACTTTTCTTTTACAAATCATAGACTTGATGGCAACAATTACATGCTATGGTCAAAGTCTATGAAGATGTATATCTCCGGACATAGTAAGATGGGATACCATGCGGGACCAAACCGACCCTCGAAACCGACCCCAAGTTTGAAGCATGGGATACGTAAAATAATCAAGTCATGACCATCCTCACGAGGTCAATGACAAAAGAGATCGATGAGAACTTCATGATGTATGACAACTGCTAAGGAAATGCAGGGACAATGCCGAGACCTTTACTCCAAAAAGGACAATACATCCGAGGTCTATGAACTCGAAGCCCAAATCCAAAATTGCGAGGCAAGGGGATCCGTCGTAACTCGACTTCAACCAACTATCTAAGGCATGGCAACACCTAGATATGTTGGAAATTCACTCATGGAATGATGTAAGGGATGCTTCCTTATACAGGGATATCATTGAGAGGAAGAGAGTATTTAAGTTCCTCACCGGACTGAATCCATCTCTTGATGATGTGAGAGGTAGAGTCCTTGCTACTAAACCACTCCCCAATCTCAAGTCTGTTTTTTTGCCGAAGTCAAACATGAGGAAAGCGGGGAGAAAAGTGATGCCGCAAAGCAACCCCGCTCGATCACCCTACCGAGAGCTCAAGACCGATGGTTGTCGTAAGCTGCCGAGGTTACGAGGTCTACGAAGGCCTGCGAGAAGACAGGGAAAGTTGTTCTCGTGACCACCGCAAACGCACAAATCACACCAAAGACAATTGCTTTGGAAACTACATGGTAAGCCTAACTCCTCGAAATCCTCCAAACCAACCAGGGAAATCCAGGCGTACATGTCGATGAAGAAGATAACAAGGACACTGCTTTGAATGCTCAGTTTGCTGCCTTCAAAGCCTTCCTTACTCAGCAAAAGGAAGGTAGTTCCATCACTGACACAGCTACTCATGCTAAAACGGGTACTTTCCACTCACCTCTCAGTAGTGATACTTGGATTGTTGATTCTGGGGCATCCTTACATATGACTGGTAACAAAAGGCTTATATCTAAAACGGGTACTTTCCACTCACCTCTCAGTAGTGATACTTGGATTGTTGATTCTGGGGCATCCTCACATATGACTGGTAACAAAAGGCTTATATCTCACCTTAAACCCTGTCATCAGATCCACAATATTAAGATTGCTGATGGATCTATTTCCTGTGCACAAGGTTTTGGAAATATTAAACTTACTGATAAGATCTGCTTACAGGATGTCCTGTTTGTTCCAAAATTAGACTGTAACCTTATATCTGTCAGTAAACTTACTAAGGACCTAAATTGGACAGTCTTGTTTAATGACAATCAGTGTATATTCCAGGATCTTTCTTCACATGAAGTGATTGGGAGAGCTAAAGCCTGCTCAGGATTGTTTATGGTCAACCCTGCTGAAGACAGAAGACCAAAGACTGAAACAGCCTCAGCAGCCTGCAACCAAACCTTAGACAATATCATGCTTTGGCATTATAGACTAGGTCATCCGAGTTTTGGTTATTTAAAGTCTGTAATTCCTGAATTGTTTAAAGGATGTAACCTCAGTGATCTTCAATGTGATATTTGTCAGTTTGCAAAACTTAATAAATCTGTGTATACTAAAATACCTTATTTACCTTCCACACCTTTCACTTTGATTCATAGTGATGTATGGGGACCCTCAAGAGTTAAAAGTATAACAGGAAGAGGTGGTTTGTCACCTTCATAGATGACCACACCGAATCACATGGTCGTTTTTGATGAAAGATAAATCCGAAGTTGGAAGCATCTTTCAAGAATTCTATAACATGGTATCCACTCAATTTGACACTAAGATTAAAATCTTAAAAACAGAGATAATGCCCCGGAATACTATGAGTCCAACCTCGCACCTTCCCCGAATGATAAGGGAATTGTTCACATCGGTAGGCGTGTAAAACACCTCGAGCGAATGGGGTTCTTGCCGAGAGGAAAAATAGGCACTTACCGGAGATGGCTAGATCAATCATGTTCACCACACATGTGCCAAAATACATGTGGGGTGAAGCTATATTAACACCACATATCCGATCAACAGGTTACCCAGTAAGAGTGTTAGGTTTTAAGACTCCCATCCAAACCCTGCTGACAACTCATTCCTGCCCTCATCTCATTGCTGACTTGCCTCCAAAGATCTTTGGATGTACTGTGTTTGTCTATATTCATGCCCAACACAGAAGCAAACTTGATCCCAAAGCTCATAAGTGCATCTTCCTAGGCTATGCCAAAGACAGAAAGGGTTACAAGTGTTATTCTCCTACTGACAAAAGATTTTACAATTCTATGGATGTAAAATTCTTTGAAAAAACCCCATACTACAGCAAATCTACTGAGACAGTCACAGATGACAACCTTATTGAAATTGAGCTTACTCCAATCCCTCAACCAACTCCTCGGCATTCCCCGCACCTCGGCGGAACCTCGAGCCCCCGGCATCCTGCGGAACCTCGGCGGCTGCGAGCCTACGAACCTCGGCGCCTACCGAACCCACCGAACCTCAGCAGCCTCCTGAGCCTACTGACCCTGCTCATTCCACTGATATTGATGATAGACCTATTGTTGTCCGAAAGGGAAAGAGATCATGCACTAATCACTCTATTCATACTTATGTGTCTTATGATCACTTGTCACCTTCTTTTGCTATGTTCACACAGACTTGGATTCTCACTCCATTCCTAAGAATATACGGAAGCTCTTCAACATGATAGGTGGAAGGCAAATATCAAAACCGAAATGATCGCTCTTCTTGACAACCATACTTGGGACCTCACCACTCTCCCACATGGAAAGAAGACAATCAATACCGTAAATGGTCGTTCACTATCAAGTACAATGCGATGGTACTATTGACAAATACAAAGCTAGACCGGTTGCAAGGGGATTCACTCAAACATATGGACTTGACTACAAAGAGACCTTTGCACCTGTGGCAAAGCTAAACACTGTCAGGGTACTGATCTCACTTGCTGTCCAACTTGACTGGCCTCTCCACCAATTGGATATCAAGAATGCTTTCCTAAATGGTGACCTTATTGAGGAAGTCTATACGAATGTACCTCCTGGTTTTGCCAACACTCACACTCAAGGGAAAGTTTGCAAACTGAGGAAATCTTTATATGGCCTGAAGCAGTCCCCAAGAGCCTGGTTTGGAAAACTTACTACTGTGGTTAAAACTGCTGGATATCATCAATGCAACTCAGATCACACAATGTTTATCAAAACAACCAACCAGAAAAGATCCATTCTTATTATCTATGTGGATGATATCATCCTTACTGGTGATGACCCTGCTGAGATCCAACAATTGAAGACCCTTCTGGCAAAAGTGTTTCAAGTTAAAGATCTAGGATATCTCAAGTACTTCCTTGGCATGGAAATAGCCAGAAACAGCCAGGGTATCTCAGTCTCACAGAGGAAATATGTGCTGGACATGCTGAAGGAAACTGGCATGCTAGGGTGCAAACCTGCTATCTCTCCAGTAGACCTAAGTAATTCACTAGTGCATGGTAATATTACTGTAAGAAAGGAACAATATCAGAGACTTGTAGGGAAACTCATTTACCTCTCTCATACACGACCTGATATTGCATATGGAGTTAGCCTTGTCAGTCAATTCATGCATTGCCCTACTGAGCAACATTGGGATGCTGTGTACAGAATACTGAGATACCTAAAGTCAACTCCTGGCCAAGGCTTACACTTCACTAAGTCTACTGAGAGATCAGTTAAGGTCTACGCTGATGCTGACTGGCCGGTTTGCCACATAGACAAAAGATCTACCACAAAGCACTCGTTCATATGTATGGGGTAATCTTGTCACTTGGAGAAGCAAGAAACAACCTACCGTATCTAGAAGCAAGGCCTTGAAGCTGAACTCATGGCACTTGTTTTGGGCATTTGTGAAGCACTGTGGCTGAGAAGAGTCCTTACTGAACTTCAGCAACCTCTTCAGCACCCCATCGTACTCTGCTGTGACAATAATTCAGCATTATGCATGGCAGAGGATCTTGTTCATCATGATAAGATGTTAAGGGTGATTTTATACGTTTTATAAGGATATATTTTATGTCAATTTCCCCCATATTCGTATGTTTCTCATAGAAATCGAGCTTTATATTGAAATATTGAGCAAATGAGTTTTAGAAGTATTAAAGTGCAAAATCGAGCTAATTATGTGATTTTATTGGATAAATATCTTTAGATGTAAGATGTTACATTTTGCATGTTTTTATCGTGATGTAGGTACGCTTGCATGAGGTGAAAGAAGCTTAAAAGATGTTCAAGTGATGATTTGCATGGGGGAAAGAGATAGGGATGAAGTTAGAATGAAGATCAAGATGAATTTGGAAGAAAAAGAGCTGAACAAACGTCCAAGTCCCGTCCACTATGGACGGGCGTCTATTAAATCAAACTGGCGTCCAGGAGGAAAAAGTTGAACAGAGAGTTTGGACGTTGTATGGACGAGCGTCCACCTCCGTCCGTAAGAATGGACCGGCGTCCGCAGGCATCGACGGGCGTCCTTCGACCGACTTAGCGACGACCGACTTTGTTATCTATAAATAGCAAGCGGGATTTCAACCCTAAGAATACACAATTCGATCCCTCTTGACACACAAACATTGTAGAGGAGCCCTAGGCGCCCCGGCCCCTTTTGGGAGGTCGGGGTGGCGGTTAGATTAGGTTTTATTTTCGTTTCTTTTCTGTTCTTGTTCGTCCATGCTGATGGCCTTCAAGCTGTGAACTGGAGCATCCATGGTTACTTTTCAGCAGCGTTTTTGATTTCTCTCTTGGATAATCTTGTGAGTGTTTTAATTAAAGTTTGTATCTTTCCTTTGATTATTTGTTATGCAATCGATATCGGAAGATGTATTGCTATTTGATGTTTACCGTATGATGGAAATCGGTGTAAACCTTAGATCACCATAGGAAAGATTAGACTTTTAACCTTGACATAACGGAAGTTGATAGGTTAGATTTCTAGGTTGTTAGATCTAATAAATCTTGCACCTTGCTTTGAGAGCGTTAATCTCTATAGATCGGAAGATGATGAGATTGATAGACGGATTACTTACGGAAGTAGGAATTCATACCTTTGATTAGGTGAACCACAACTTTGATTGAATCATCATAAGATAATCTAGGGAAGAATTAAGGGTTGCGGGATGGTGGATCATGTTTGTTCTATGTTGATTTGCTTCGATCATTATCATGATAGTTAGTTTTATTGTTTTCTTAGTTTGTAGTTTTATTTTATTTGCTTTTGTTCGCAACGATATCTTCCTGGCTTTGGACTGACAATCCTCTGTCCAGTTTATCTTTTCGTTTTAGGTTTAATTATAATAGTAACAATCTTAGGAAAATTAATGAACTGGATACCCCGATTCCCTGTGATCGACTCCGGTATTAATCGCTATGCTACGATCCCTACACTTGGGGAATACCGGATTTATAAATTTTATTACTTGTTTGCTTTGTTAGATAAATCCGTGACATAAGACAAAACATGTGGACATTGACAGACATTTCCTTAGAGAGAAGATTGATGCACAGATCATTCAACTTCAGTATGTTCCCTCAGCAGACCAGAATGCTGATATTCTCACAAAGGCCATTCCACCACTTATGTTCAGCAGACTGAGTAGCAAACTTGGCTTTATAGACATATACAACCCAGTTTGAGGGGGTGTGTGGAAATATTATTATTTTATTATTATTTCGTGTAACACTTCTTATACACATTATTTGTAACACGACATATTAATTGTAGTGTATAAACAATTAATATGACATAAAGACACTCTAGTTTTGTCCTATTATGTAATAGGAGTATCTAGCCTCCCATAGCATTAATTACCCTACTAGGACCTCTCACCTTCAACCTTGTATCTATTTATACTCTTTCATTTTATCATAATAAAATAAGTTGAAGTTTACTCAAGTATTATTACTTTCTCAAACTCTCTTCAGAAAATAATTCTGAGAAATACCAACAGAAGCGAGCATCAGTGATTGGAAGGCACCAGTTCGCTGAGTATATATGTATGTTCATGAACAGAAAAAACTGCTACAACTTCCAATTCTGAACAGTTGTACCCTCTCTTTTTGGCTGCGAAAGTTCTGAACACATATTGATGTTCATTGCCTCATACTCTGCCTATATATTTGCCTCATTACAGAATGAAAACATACACGAATTCTCCCGAGCATTATACAGAAAATCTGCACTTAATTTCAGCATTCATAAGTCGAGTTAACAAGATCTTATCAGTTCGCCGGTCTTTCCTCATTCAAGTGCAAGAATCCGGAAAGGTAGATTGTTGTATCTTGGGAGACATATGCCATACACCGTGTGTACATAATCGGGGCATTAATGTCTTAAGGACAGAGTTATTAACTCGCCTCAATCTGAATAAGTTTTCGTTTTACTTATGCTTTCTGTCAATTTCATTTAATTGATATGCAGTGTTTTGATCATGAATAAAATTATGTTTGTTTGATTCATGTGCTTTGCTTTTTCTGTTTATACAATTTGATTGTTCATCAGAATTCAAAACGAATCGAAGTAAATAGTTCCAACAGTATTAATTTTCATTTTCCAAGACAAAATTGGAAGAAAATGAAAAACGTGTTAGCACGAGTATAGTAATTTTTTCCTCAAAAAAAAGAGTGTAGTAATTTCTTTCAATTATTTAAGAAACTTAAGCAATGGAAAGCTGTGAAAAATGTGTTTAGGTACATTGGGAAATATGGTTGGTAAAGCTATCAAAGTAGACCCTACTACCGGTTTCAATAGCAGAGCCCGTTTTGCACGCGTTTGCATCGAGGTAGATCTTTCTAAACCTCTCAAGACCCACATCTTCATCAATGGAAGGAAGAAAATGGTTGAATGTGAGGGATTGCCCTTGGTTTGTTGGGATTGTGGCAAGTTTGGCCACCGAAAAGAAAATTGTCCTTTGAATCTTGAACCAAATGCTACAGATTCTACTACAACCGGCAATAAGCAACCAGAAGGCCCAACAACCGAAAGGCCGTATGGGCCATGGGTGATTGCTCAGACCCGACGTCGGAAAAATGCTGCACAGCCAAGCAGATCAAATAAGCAAAATTAGACTACTGATGTAGTAAATGAACCTGATCTTTCTGCGCATCATGAAGAACAGAGCCATGGGGCCGGGTCCCGTTTTTCGGTATTGGCAGATGAGGTTAGTCCTGACACCATTTTACCGGATGAAGTTTCGGAATTGAAACAACGTGCTGATCAAATACCTCCCCATGGTGGCCCTTCCTTCACAGACGAATTTTCTAAACAGCAAAGGGAAGTTTCATCTTCCAACTCGAAGACTCCCAAGAAGTCCCATGGCTCTCGTTCAATGGCTCAAACAGGCAGGAATGCAAATGAAACATCCAAAATGAAAGGTATGGATGTCAATGTGGAGAAAATGCCGACTACAACCCGAGACTCCCCTGCTTCAAAGACTCGGGTGATATCTAGGGACCCCCTTGGTGAAGTACCTAACAACAAACCCCAAATCTCTTTCTTCTCAAGAGGGGAGAGGGGCTACGGCTACTTCGAAGAGGGACCAGCTTAAATATGTGGGCAAGACACCCAACAACCTGAAATTACATCCCCCAACCAAAGGAAAACTAATGAGCTATACCGTATGGATGTGGACCAGCATGGTCGTAATCCTCTTTTTGAAGAAGATGGGGCAACTACGAGCTCCCAACCTCCCAACAAATCTTAATCCAATGAAGATCATCTCGTGGTATTGTAGGGGTGCATGCTCTGATGATTTTTTGAGACAACTCTATAGTCTCCTTTCAGAATATAAACCCGTAGTTCTTTGTTTGTTGGAACCTTGTAGCAGCAGCCGACGTGCTTATTACATCCTTCTACGTACGTCCTTTACATAGGTTTTTATGGTCGAAGCCCGTGGATTTTCTGGCGGCCTCTGGTGCTTTTGGAATGACCAGGTAGTCTCTCTTCGACATAATTGGAATACTAATCAATGTCTCTCTATGGCTGTTCTGAATGGAAACAGGATTGACTGGCTCATCACTTTTATTTACGCTGCCCCGATTGCAAACATCAGAAATGACTTCTGGGATTATCTAAAAAATTATTCAAACATTGTAACTCACCCTTGGGTCATCATGGGGGACTTCAATCAAGTCATCTATCAGAAAGATAAACAGGGGGGCTCCCGGTAGGCGGCCTTAATTCGGCTAAGCTCTGGTGTACTTTACAACATAGCGGACTTATGGAACTTCCATTTCTTGGCTCGAAATTCACTTGGAAATGAGCTAAGTATGGTAATCAACTCATATTACGTAGAATTGACCAAACTTGGGCCTCTTCAACTTGGTTTGAACTTTTTCCTGATGCTCACGTGCTCCACCTGCCTCATATTGAATCCGACCACAATCCGATTCTCCTTAATACCGATCTCATCCAGGAAAAGAACTACAACAATAGTGGTTTTTTCTTTCAACGAGCTTGGCTTGACCACGAACTTTTAAGGATTTTGTACAGTCATCTTCGATTCCAAAACCGTGCCTACACGATACAATTCGGCATTTTACTAAACAAGCCAAAATTTAGAATAATGAGGTGTTTGGGAACATATGTCACCGAAAAAAAGACTATTACAGCTTGCATCGCAGGAATTGAACGCTGTCTTGAATCTTACCCGTCCTCCTACTTGGCCGAACTAAGTGAGGAGCTTAAAAAAGATCTTGTAGCAACTCTTAAACAGGAAGAAACATATTGGCATCATCGATCTCAATTAAAATGGCTTGCAGAGGGCGAGAGAAATACCCACTTTTACCACCTTACTGCGCTTCGTACAAAATCCAAGTGTAAGGTGCTTTGCTTGAAGGATGATACAACTACATGGACTTACGATCAAACAAAAATCCGAGGTATGGTTTTTAATTTTTATCGCAATCTTTATGCTAATGACACGGAGATCGATTGCATGAATTTCAGCCCCCAGTTTAATTGTTTATCCAACTCGGATTTGCGATTTTTAAATCAAACTGTCTGTGAAGCAGAAATTGAGAAAGCTATATTTGATATGGGCACTTACAAAGCGGCTGGCCCGGATGGCTTGCCTTCCATCAGTTTTAAATCTCAATTCCATCATCCAGTTTGTTCAGTCGGCGTTCAGCTGTCTCTTTCCTAACTCGATGAATGAAACTGTGCTCTCTTTGATTCCGAAATGTGATGCTCCTCCATCCCCGGCCTTTTTTTCGACCAATAGCCCTTTGCAATGTGATTATAAAGCTGCTTAATAAAATCATTGCCAATCGATTATGACCCTTCATCGATAAATTAATCGGACCCTCTCAAACGGCCTTCATTCCTAAGAGAGGTAGTACGGGAAACATTATTACTGTCCAAGAGGCTCTCATACTTTCCGAAGAAAGCAAGGGAAGAGGGGTTTCATGCTTATCAAAATTGATTTGGAAAAGACTTAAGACAGGGTTCACTAGGGGTTCTTAGAAAAAATTATTGTTGCGGCTGGTTTTGCTCCTAATCTCACCAGCTTGATTATGCACGGTTTGAAGTCGGTTACTCTCTCGGTTCTTTGGAATGGTGTCAAACTGGACCCGATTAATCCGGAAAGGGGCCTCAAGCAGGGGGACCCCTTAGCCCCTTATATTTTTGTCCTTTGCATGGAGATTATGAGTCAGAAAATCAACGAAGTAGTGATTCAGGGTCGTTGGAAGCCTGTTCGACTTAGCCGCAGGTCAAGTCCCCTATCTCACTTATTATTCGCCGACAATCTGATTCTCTTTGAAGAAGCCTCGGAAGCGCACGCCTCTGTCATGGAAGCTGTCCTTGCGGATTTTTGTAGCATCTCAGGACAAAAAATTAGCATCCAAAAGTCCACCTTCCACGTGTCGAAAAATGTTAACACGCAACTCAGATCTCAGATTAGCCAAAAATTGGGAATGCAACACACCTCTGACTTGCGTAAATATTTGGGATCTCCCATGATATATTCTCGGGTAATAAAGAAAACCTATGGCTTCATTCTTGACAAAATGCGAAAAAAGCTTGCGTCGTGGAAAACGAAAACTCTTTCGAAAGCGAATCAATTTTGATTAATGCGTCTTTATCCACCCTCCCATATTACTTGATGCAAACTGCTAAACTACCGAGGGGTCTCATTAACGATATTGAGTTACTTTGCCGACAATTTTTTTTGGAATGAGCTGGATGGGGACAAACATTGTCACTACATTTCGTGGAACAATTTGTGCAAGCCCAAGGATAATGGGGGTTGGGTCTCAAGCGACTGGAGGAGATGAACCATGCGTTTCTGGGAAAATTAGTCTGGCAGCTGCTTATGGATGACACCTCACCGTGGGTCGCCCTCTTGATTGAAAAATACGGGAACCCCTTTGAAGCCCCTAAATCAGGAGCCTATTTCCTATGGAGAAATATTTGCCAAACTGCGAGAGCCCTACATGGAGGTTTCGATACAAATACGAATACTATCACATGGAGCCCTTCCGGGGATGGGATATATTCGGTGCATAGCGCTTATTTGTTTCAATTGGAGGCCCAGAACGTTTTACATCAGACTTTGGATTGGAAACATATTTGGAGCTTAAAAGGTCCTTCGAGATACAATTTTCTCTTGTGGCAGCTTTGCCACAATTCCCTCATGGTCAACGGTTTCTTAGCTTATCGCCATATATCGAGTTCTTTTCTCTGTCAAATTTGCCACGAGATGGAGGAGACCCCACTCCATGCCATCCGAGGCTGTAAATGGCCATGGCACGTTTGGAAGAAAATCCTCGAGCCTTCTCAATGGGAAGCTTTCTTTGCCACCGCAAATGTTCAAGATTGGGTGATGGAAAATATTACTCCTTCTCCGACAGCTCAAGCCTTGGTCAAACGGTGGCCTTATCTCTTTCGTGATATTGCCTACGGGATTTGGTACTGGCGAAACAAGCTGACCCACTCCCCGGATATTGTTTATCCACTTATTCAAGTGTTTATTTCTAGGGCATTGTTAATGGCACCACACCCAATATACTCGGGCACCACACCTGTACAAAATTCGACTTTTTAGAAGTCGAAATGTGTTATTTCAACTCCCGAAAAGTCGAAATGTGTTATTTCGACCTCTAAAAAGTCAAATTTTGCACAGGCGTGGTGCCCGAGTATATTGGGTGTGGTACCATTAACATTGCCCTTATTTCTAATGCAGTTAATCGTTCTAGGAACGGGCCGTTGATATAGATTAAGTCTCTCTTTTGTAACATTGCGGATTTTGTTCCTAATATTTAATAAAAAAAATGTGTTTAGGTACCGCAGGGGTACTTTTGTTGTTGGTCTCATCTATGTAGGTTGTACTCAGTGTGTACCGACAGGGTCGTCCTGTGTAATCGGATGCCCTAGGTCAAAAAAATTTAGAACCCTCGACCCTATGAAAAAAAATAATATATCACAACTATTTTTAGGTATACTATGTTGATGAGCGTTACAAAAAATGTAACAGAATTTGATTAGACTTTCTTTCACTGAAATCGGCTATAAATTTGAGTCGTTTCGGTTTTTTAGCTTGAGTAAAAAATAAATTGACTTAAAATACAATTCTACTGCGTGAAAACAGGCCCCCTAAAATAGCAAGTTTCGGTGGAGGGCCCAAGGCCGCGGCCTCGTTTGCCCTGTTGCCGATAAAGAAATTTCACGTTTATTAAACTAGTAAAATGCACGTGGATTCGCACGTGTTTGAGTGAAATGAAACTTATGAAAACAATATGAATTAAAACAAATTTTATTAAGTATTTATTCCTCGTAAAATATAAATATTCTATTACCAATAATTATGCAAAATGATCTTATGTTATTCTATTAGCATTTTGAATTTATATATTCATGTACTCGATGCATTTATCACCGTTTTAAAGATAATAAGAATTCTAAATTTAAAATCTGTGTATTTAATACATGTTGAGAACATGTTTTTCATAATTATCTAGTAAACACATAGTCTCTTTAGCCCAACTTTTAACAACCACAGTCAAAAACTCGTCATCAAGAAGCCGCATGTTCTATAATTTGAAAGAAGTTGTGCCTTTTTCTTTGACTTTAACATAAAGGGGAGACCGGGGGAGTATGAACTGAGTTAGTTCTGTTTAGAGTGTGGACACTTCCCACAGTCTCATTTGCAAGCCGTTTTACATTAAACAAACATTTGTCTAATTTCTCTTTAACATACGTAGGGTGCCTTCAAAGTTGATGTAGATGCATCCAGGACCGGCCCTCGTTTTTTTTTGGCTTAAGACCAAGTCTCCGAATTGAGCATTTTAGTTGAAGTTGTTTTTTTTATTTTAAAAACATACTTATTGTTAGATATTTTTTCATAAATAAATATTTTGGTTATCAATTGCATACGAGTTGCCGTACGATTTAGTGTTATCGTAACGAAACGGATATGCATTTTCAGATACATGCATTTTCGAACAGATATGTACTTACCCTTTCGTGTAAGGGTTGCATGCTTTCATCCGGTGAACAGTGACAACCCTACCCTTTCGTGCAAGGAGTACTCCATTCGTTTATTGGGTACTTGCAACCTACAAAAGGCATAAGTATGCAGACGAAAATTCATAGGTTTGACAACATATCAGAAAAACTTTGAGTGTCCTCGGGTTTGATTCAAACAAGTCACTGTTTGAATCAAACACCCCCATTGTATCCTGAAAGAGATTTTCATTTGATCCCTTAGTGACAATCGTGTGGGACGAAACATCTCTTAAAAGACAACGTTATTAACGTGCCTTGGAGTTTCTAATTCTCTGTCAAATCCTAAACACTACATTTTTTCCAACACTTATCGCATTTTTAATATCCGTAAATGCAAAAAACTAATAAAACTTGTTTGTATGTCTATTTTTTTTTGGGCCAAGTAAATTTTTTTATTAGGACCTTTATCAATCGAAGTAAAAAAAAAATTGGGCCTTTATCAAAAGAAAAATTAACATATTATATTAGGTTGGATCGGATTAAATCTACACGATTTTTTTTTCTTTTAAATAAACATATACCGTTGCCCTCCGACACCGCGTTTGACAAGACAGTCTCGCCGGCCCACTTATAGGCCGGCCCTGGATGCATCCACCCTTAGTAGATTCCCAAAACTAGATATTTATAGCCTTCAGTGACTCAGGTTTCATCAAAATGAGCTGGTAGTTTTGGCAATAGCAACCAGATTGGAACAATCGAAGATTCAACATCCACATTAATATTCGGAGTCCATTTTAGTATACGTATAGGCTTTAGTTGTAACAAAACTCTTGGCTTTTAGAGTACAAACGGATAATGTCTTTTTCACCACTGAAATTAATAAGGACATGCTTTTGAATCTAAAACGCCAACTGTAAAATTTTTCAGAGAAATTCCGAACTTCGAGAAATCGCTTAATTTCATCCGAAAAGAGTAATCGAAGCTCCGACAAGGGTCACCGAAGAAGATTTATCGGTATATCATCAAACCTGCCTATCTAAAACTCAGGTATAAAAGTATTTATTTATTGTACAATTCCACATACGAACACAATCAATGATTGAAATTATAATATTAATAAATTTATTGACAATCCATTTTATATTTAATAATTTTTCTTCCATGTAATGTCATTGCTTTTCCCTCTTACCTTCTTTACCTTTATATGCCCTATTTGGACTAAAGGTAGTGAAGGTAAAAGAAAAGAGTGGAGAAGAAACAATTAACAAATTTAATGTTAGTTTGAGGATTAATCTTGGTAGAAAGGAAAGGGAAGGAAAAAAAATAAATAACAAATGTCTAATAATGCAAACAAGCATTTTAATAAAAAACAAAACAAAGTTGGTCTAAAGTCTAAACAAAGACATAATGCCAGTTTACTAACATCTTTACAAAGCCCTTCAAAAGCCAAGCAAGCACATTCAGATGATCCATCTTTTTCTTAAAACAAACAATAGAGAAAACAAAGAGAATTTGCACAAATGGACGCTACCCACCAGATATCCACTAGTTTACAATGGCAGAGAGAGTTGTCTGCCTATGTCGCCTTCCTGCTGGTACAAACCTACTTCACGAAATTATGTGTGGTGTTCCAGAAGATGCTTCAGACATTATCATTGTTATCATCAGTTTCATTCATTGCCTCATTAAACGAGGCAGCAAGGTACTCTGCGAGGCTTTGCCCAGACGTATTCTTGTCAGGTGTCACTGAAACTCGAGGTTTTTTTGAACCGAGAGATTTTGGAAGCCAAGAATTTGAACCGTCAAGGTTGGTAGAACTTGAACAAAAAGTTGATTGCTTCCAAAGAACTGGTTTCAACCCTTCCCAAGGGTCCTCCACCATAGATTCCTTATAATACTTATGTTTAAACCCCGCTGTGACAGCATTGCGTGAACCACTCGGCTTAAAACTTGGATTTCCACTACTACCCAGACCGCTACTTCTGCCTCTTCCTGAATTGTGATGAGCGCTACCCCTCAAACCAGATCCCCTGCGGGGATTGTTATCAAACCTATATCCTCTGCCTTGTCCATGATTAAAACTAGGTCTGCACCCTTGTCCAAAACCAGGGCTGGCATTCGGGAAGATGTTCGGGGACGGACCCCCAGGTCTGCCCCAATGGTTAATGCTTCCTCGAGGCATATTGTAAGGATCAGGTCCCATTGGTCCAGGGCTCCTAAATGGGCCTGGGCTATAGTATGGTCCTTGAGCTTGAAAAGGCCTCAAGTATGGAGTAGAATTTGACTGCTGAGCAGGGCTACTGAATGGGGCTGGGTTGTAGTATGGTCCTTGAGCTTGAAAGGGCCTCAAGTCTGGAGTATAATTTGACTGCTGAGCAGGGCTCCTGAATGGGCCTGCATTGTAGTATGGACCTTGAGCTTGAAAATGCCTCAAATCTGGAGTAGAATTTGACTGCTGAGCAGTAGGCGAGATCAGGCCTGGGTTCGCTGGACCTGAAATAACGGCATGTCAGAACCTTATATATAGCAGATTAATTTTCATGACCCCCCCAACCCCACCCCACCTCTCCCCACCTCTCCACAAACATTGGAGGAACAGACTAGTGTGATAAGTGCAAGAATGAGTTTCCTACATCCCATGGCAGAAAGTAAGTGAATAAGCCCTAATAAACAACCAAGAGTATGAGAGCTAAAGCTTTCTTGTGTAACTGAATCAATCCCAAAAGATGTTCTAACATTCTAGGTAGAGACAACACTGCAACTACAAATGTGACCAAAGCACATAATCTTGTGTACTACTGGTAATACCAAATTCACAGAAACCAGAGGTATAACTAGAACCTGTACCACAGCATCAGACTCAATCATACATAATGGCACAATTATATACATTATTAAAACAAACTTGGACGCCCTAAAAAATATGCAAAAAATAACAAACAACAAGCAAAGTATGATCCTCAAGAATGTATGCTATTACTTGGATGATTGGTAAAGTCTGGTGAAATTTGATGGCTGACCTTGCTGCCTCTCTTATTAGCCGAAAAAGCAGCCAATGGGTCAGTATAATAATCAAATCTAGGAGCAGCATGTGGCTGGGAGCCGATGATTGAAGGCGAATTTGCCTCGATAAGTGGATTTGCAAGGCTATGAGACAAAATCGAAGAATTTCTGCCACCATCGCCTACTCCATCCCCTGAAGCTTCCATCCGCATTGCATTTAATCTTTCTTTCCTCTTTATAGACTCTTCCATTATATCTAACAATTTCAAAGAATAAATACCTATCAGCCTTGTGTATCACCCACGCTCAAAGCAAAGGTAGGAAGCAAAAAGCTTCTGGATACTGAAAAACGTGAATGAAGAACAGGTAAAAGTCCAAGGAGTTTCTACTTACCTCGATCAAAATCAACGGATTTGCGACGGTATGGATGATCGGAAAACCGATGCGATGCAGGAGAAAAATATTGCGTGCAGTAACTTCCTGATGTTGGCGCGAATAAAATCCTGAAATTAACTGTGGTCCTCTGGATCAGATTGAGGAAGCCGAATTATCAAATTCGTCTAGGGTTCTTCCGATCGAATTGGGATTTTAAAAGCCACTTTCTTTCAAATAATTCTAAAGCGGCCTCGTAGACTTTTGGGCCAAGTTTATTCGATTTCCACACAGTAAGCGTAATTGTCCATTTCCATTAGATGAAAGGCCCAGATTAACTATTCTTTGCTTAGGTATTTTATTGATCTTGCGTCCATCGGCATCATGTATTTACTATCGATATATTTTTATTTTATTTTTTATTTATTTTCGGCACCACATATGTATTGTAACATCTCGACTTTTCAGAAAGGGTAAAATAGTAATTGGGCATACCCACTACGACCTAATTATTATTTATCATATTTATTTAATTAAAAAGAATTTAATTAAAAGGATTTAGTTATTTAATTAATGAGTTTAATTAAATAGCTATAAAAAGAAATAATCCCCAAAGTCTTCTATTAAATTAGTCACGCAATTTCTGAAAAAAAAAAAGGTAGAACGGCGATCTGAAGAAGAAGCAACGCAGAAGATGCCAGAAAAAGGGAGAACGTAAACTTCAACCGTGTGATCAATCCGTTCATCTGTTCAAGATGCCGCATAAGAGAAAAGTGATCAGCGCGAGGAGACGCAACTTTAAAAATAACGTCTCTCAATTTCGTAAATTTTCAGTTTAGCCCCAGTTTTTTGTATTCGTAGAGTTTGATTCTTGAAAAATTGGTATCTTTCAATCCGTAGCTCTGTTTCGCAGCCATGAGTAGTCGAAACGATTGTCTTGGAGCGTAGATCGATCTAAAAATAGTTTCACAGCATTTAATCTAGGTAATCTACAGTTTTGATCACTTTTCAGTTTCGGTTTTCTACAAAGAAATATGATTTTAGGGTTTCTCGTTGATCAAATAGGTTTTGGGGTTGAGGATCAACAATTGTTGCAGTTGCTTTACGTTTTGCTTTCGGTTTTCCTGGAAATTAAGGTAAGAGGCTCTTCCTAATGATAATTATAGTTTTATAATGATTGGTTGAGTTTGGGTGAGTTTTGGTGTTGTTTGGTGATAGAATTCATGCTAAGTTGTAATTAATGAGACGTGATATGTTTTGGTATATTTGTGTTGAGTTTTAAATTTCTATTTTTTTGGTTCAATAACATTAATTAAATATGAACAAGCTTCGATTGAACTTCTGATTCGTTCATTTAAAACACCGAATGTACTCTTAAAGGGAGTTGAAGTTCGGCTCCGTCAGAAGGGCATGAAAGGGCTTGTGCTTTGATGAACTAGAGTTCATCAATGTCTGTGTATTTGCTAGGACTTGTCCGTGTCTAGTGGTCTAGGAAAGAGAGTAGTGTATGTGAGGGAGTTTACCTGAAAACACTTAGGTGGCTAGTTAATTCACAGCAATAATTGCATACGTGTAATAAAAGATAAAACGTCACTTATTCTCGGTTAGACACTCTTTCATATCGGCGATGTGATACGTTCATAAAAGGTGAACAACGCCGCGGCCTATAAGGCCGAATGGCGATGGAGGAAATTCATCGGACGTATACGCATACCGGGGAGACCCCGGAGCTAATCGGTGCTAATTACCGTTAGTTAGCAAGTATATCTTCGGTCGATGAACGCTATGCGTAGTGTCCTTGAGTGATGACGTAACCAAGATAAGCTAAGCTAGAAACGTTTAGTCGCTGACATGTCGATGGGCATGGTTGAACCTTAAATTGAGTCGGTCTCATAAATATAATTTAATAATCATAATAATAACCTTCGTTGTATAACTTAGTTATTCATTAGCTTCTCACTTTTACTAAGTACTTTGTACTTACCTCCTTTGCATTTTCTTTTGTATGCATTGTGGGGTGAGAAGACGAACATGTTGATCAAGTGTAGATGACGACCTTTGAAGACTTTGAAGTCTTGACAAAGCTCTTAGTTTATTCTTTGTAAATGTTGTACTAGACTAATTATATTTTTTTTCTTAGACTTGTTGTACTTCTACTTTTAAGATATCGTATTGTATAAGTCTTTGGGTTTTTCGTCGTTGTAATTTAACTATCCATCTTTAGCATGATTACTTTCTATTTATAGTAGCATTTATGTTTTTACCCGAGTCTTTTTAGCTTCCGTTTGCTTTTATTTGATACGACGACGTAGAGGCTTGCGTATAATGTTAGATTTATTTAATGCTATACGCGCCGAACGTTTCTCTTTTGGATAAGGGCTCGGTAACCGGGAGCGGGGCGTTACATGTATTTCTTTTCTTTTCTTTTTTTTACTTTCGACACCACACTATGAACGTAGTGTCATTTTCGATAATAACGTCAGTATGCTATGGTACATAAATGGAAGTAGTTTTTTGCTTTAAACTTTCACTTAGTATAAATAATTCAAGGTGCTATAGTGAACGCATTTTGAACCAAGGATCTCATCGTGATATAAGTGGAGTTATCACACGTACTATTCTGATAAAAGAGTTTCTCTGTTCCAACGTATGAATAGACATGCGTTATATCCCGAAATTCATGAGTGCTATAAGGACGATCTATTTCTCATAGAAAGCGGCATGACTTTCACACTCACATAGGTAACTCCGTTAAAAGTAATACCGGTGGTTGATAAACTTTCGAGGCTCACTTGGCAGGGATGGACGCGTGATCTTGGATAATTTTGTTATTTTACCCGTTTTTTTCAGACATATTAATAACTTTCTTAACTTTTATGAATTTTCTCTATACGACAGATAAATAAAAACGGATGGACTACTAATATTTTTATACTAAAAAAAAAACTCTTTTTAATTTGAAGTTCATTGTAATCATAAAATCATTCACTATTTCACAAACAAACAATAAGAGGCAAGGTAAGAATATGGACATATGGCAGCAAAGAATTGTTCTAGTACGCCCCCTATTATTAAAAATGTATTGTTAATGGCAACACATCTAATATATTCGGGTATCACATCTGTATAAAATTTGACTTTTTAGATGTCAAAATGTGTTATTTCAACTCTCTCAAAGTCGAAATGTGTTATTTCGACTCATAAAAAATCGAATTTTACATAGGAATGATGTCTGAATATATTGAGTGTGGTGCCATTAACAATACCCTATTAAAAAAATACTAGAAAATAAATAGTAAATGTTCCAGTAATTGTTAAAATGGCTTTACACAATTGGCTAGGGACATATACCTTAAAAAGTTGAGTTGAGTTGAGCAGGAAACTCTGGGTCCGGGGTCTAGAAAGCTAGTACAAGAGTGTCCGAAGCTTTTTCGTTGTGCAACAGCAGGCAGCAGATCAACCGTGTCACTACGGTTGTTGTACTTGTACCTACATACATTATTAACCAATGAGCGGAACCACCTCCGGCGACACTTTCCAAGGCAATTCTTCAAATTACAAACAAATATGCTCTTTCTTTCTTTCTTTTTTGTCTAAAAAAAAAAAAACCTTTCTTCCGATTATGTGAATCTTTATGGATTTTGAATAATTTGTTGCGTCGGTAACTAATTTGAGGTTTTTTTTTTTTTTTTTTTTTTTTTTTTTTTTTGCTGTGACTTTTGTCTATGAATGATTTAAGTGCGGCGATGAAACCTATTTTGTCTGAATTTCCTTCTTTTATTGCCCGATTGTTTTATATTTTTTTTTATAATTATATTTAGATTAAATGCAGGTTCAGACAGGGAAGAAAATCAAAGAAATCAGTAGTTTTTTTTTAATTTCTTGTATCAAGCCTTTAAGTATAGTAGTTGTCAAAGAAGATTTTAGGTGAGGTATAATTTTATTTTATTTTAGAATTTTATGCAGATAGAAAAGGAACAAGATTTGCTGTTTTATTTGCAGGTAGCAATGACTAACTACTAATGAAAACAGTTGAAAACTACACATTTATTTTTTTTACCTTTGAAATCATTTTTGGAATCTGTTAAGTTTTATGTTATGTAAAAGCTTCTTGATTTTACAAAGTATGAGGCTTTTCTTTTATACCAATATTAAAGAATCCATAAACAACTTTACTTGTTATGTACTAGTACTCAGTAATAGTTAGGCAAAGTCACTGAAAATCTGCATATGCAATTTGTTCTCTTCTTGAATTTGATTTACTATATATATTCTCATTTGGCAGCCTTCAATGGTTTGTGCGTTCTTATGTGAATTGGAGGGTTGCGATTTCTGTTTACAAGATTTTATCTTTTTACATTACAGGTGTCTCAAACTGCTACGTATTCAAGAGCCGGTTGCAAGAGTTTGCTCAGAAAGTTGGACTTCCTACACCTACTTATGAGACAATAAAAGAAGGGCCTTCACATGAACCCACTTTCAAATCAACTGTAATTGTTAACGATGTTAGATACGATTCTCTTCCTGGATTTTTCAATCGCAAGGCAGCTGAACAGTCAGCTGCTGAAATTGCTTTATTGGCACTCTCTCGGTCTGGGAATGCAGCAGCCTTCATTTCTCAACCAACGGTATTAGTTCTATGATCTGTCTACACTTTTTATCGTCTTTCTTCTGTTTTTGGGGTTGGAATTTGTATGTATTAATGTATTATGGCTTATAATCTCATACACCACCACCCCAACAACACCTCAGCCTTATTGTCCCCTGTACGTTTAACATATGTCTCTTTTTGTATGCTGTAATGCTGTAAATATGCGTCTGCGGTGCTTTGGGAATGAAACCACTGTCTTCCTAACAGTGCCAAACATGTTCCATATTATTGTCTTTTGTGCATAAAAAGGTGCAGTGAAAATGGAATCTTTAGACTGGTTAAGGAGATGATAGCCAGCTTAGGGACTTTTCATAAGTTATCATCAAATATTATAGTTCGTTTGATAACTTCCACATCTTGTTTTGTAATATTTTTATTTCTTTCTTTCTTAAATCTGATGATTTATGTTGTGCCTTTCTCAATTGGGGTATCATTGAAACCTCGGATATCAGTGCGTATAGGGTATATTCGATTCTAGTCATGCATTCCAACTTGTTTGAAGCTGCTCAATATTGTTTAGGAGATGCCAATATACAAATAACATTTTTTTTCCTTGTCCTCAATCTTCACATTATGGAGCTGTCTTTTCTTGGTGATATTCATGCCTTTTTGTGTGTGTGTGTTTCTGTTAGTCCTCTATCTGTAACATATACGAACGATCTGTGATGTGAAGAAAAATTTAAGGATTTTACGTTGTTTTGAGGATCACACAGTAGCAGTCTGTATTTTTTCTGCTTACATAGATTTTGATTTCAATGGAAATAGACAGGCTTAAATGGCCCAACCCTTTCCCGGACCCTGTACAAGATCCCCCACTTTCTTGCTATACATTGCCTTTTGAGTTTCTCTCTTTTTGTGTGGGAGTGTGGTGCTACTTCTTCTGTTTGAGAAGCACTTGCATACATTGCCTTTTTAGTTTCTCTCTTTTTGTGTGGGAGTGTAAAACGAGGTAAATCTGTAAAATAGAGATCCAAATCTTTCGGATTTACAAAAAAAAAAAAAAAAATTTGTAGTAGCACTACATATATAGCTTAAAATATGATTTTATATTTAACTTATGTGTTGTAGAAATTCTGGATGTATTTCACCATGAATATAGATTCTGTATAAGTCAGAAATGTAGTATTTGAGTCTATAAAATAGGGAATTTGTTAGGTAATATATTCAGCTTTTTTATATTTTGGACATCTTTTTTTTGATCACACCTAGGTTTTGTTTATAGCATGAAACAGGTTTGTGCAAGAACTTATTGCAAGAATATGCTCAAAAGATGAACCATGCAATACCACTTTACGAGTGTAAAAGAGACGATACTTGTGGAAGAATACCCATGTTCTCATGTACAGTTGAAATCGGGGGGATGAAGTACATTGGAGGTGCAGCTAAAACCAAGAAAGAAGCGGAAATCAAAGCTGCACGAACTGCTATGTTGGCTATTCAAGCTACCTCGTCTGGGTCCCATTTGGACGGCCAATCCAATTACACTGTACTTCCTATTAAGAAGAAATTACCAGATTCGGGTACCCCTGCTAAGGCTCCTGCAGCTTCTGCTGCTGCTGCATTGAAAACAAGGAAAAGACAATTCAAAAAGAAGCCAAGGAAGAACAACATGAATGGTGTAAATGGAGGGAGAAACCGTTATGTTAAGAATACGAGCCAGATGCAGGTTCGTGTGTGTGATCAGAGTTTAGCAGCTGGATTAGGTGATGCCAATGCCGATGTTGATACCCGCGTCAATGCCAATGTTGATGCCCATATCAATGGCGATGGCGATGGCATTGGCAATGTTGATGCCCATATCAATGGCAATGGCGATGTCAATGGCAATGGCGATGGCGATGGCGATGGCGATGGCAGTGTCAATGGCATGGATGCTGCTTATGATCCATGTTCAAACAGAGGCGGTGATGGTGATGGTGATGGTGATAACTCTCGTAGTTTGTCATACGACGCGAATCTGTTGCAGACTTGGATTAATTAATGGAGAATATGAAGAGTCAATATTGCGTGGCGCCATTAGACGAGTGTCGTCGTGTCATGTCATGTCATGTCATGTCATGTGGTTGAAGATACAAAAACATGTTGTGGGTGACAATAATAAGGTGCAATAAAGACTATACAAAAAATCTCCCCAATTGGTGTCTAATTGGTCAATTTGAGGTTGTTGGATTTTGATTGTGTTTTAAGTTAAAGAGTGTGCAAGTGATTGACAAGACTTTCAGTATTCAAAAATATATTTGGCTTGACAATGTTTAGGTATAGATAAGAAGATACTTACTGGTTCCCCATTGACTTTAATACTTACTGCAATATATATATTTTCCAATGTATTATTGTTATTATCATCATCATCACCATCACCATCACCATCATCATCATCATTATTATTATTATTAAATTGTGGAGTAATGAAACTACTTCCAGTGATAAAAAGATAACGTGAATGATGTGGGAAGTCTTTTTGTTTGATTAAGGAAGAGATGAAGATCCCATGTTTACTTGCATATAGTTGCATTTTGCTTTCCTTTTTTTTTTTTTTCTTCAGAAACGATGAAATTTTATTTCAAATCAAGAGTAAAGGCTCATTACAGAGAAAACTCAGTAAAAAAACAAAGAGTTGGGCACAACAAAAGTCGTATGAAAATAAATAAGACTCCAAGCCTTTCAAGAGCTATAAATTCAAGGCGAGTTTGAGGTTCCTGATTCTCTGCACCATCTGAGAGAGCAATACTTGTAAGGGCGGGTTGTCCTGCTGTGGGTCGTGTACCCGCTTGTTTCTCCAGTGCCAAGCAGTGTAAATCACATCACGGAAGATGTAAGGCCAATCTTTTCAATCATTTCGGTGAGTGACGTTTGCATCAAGCCAAAATTGGGTGTCGGTGGCTGCGAAAAAGGTTGTCCTTTGCCGAGGGGGAAGGACCTGGTGTCAATACCTTTTAATCCAATAGCAGTCCCTCATCGCGTGAAGGGTGGTCTCAACGTATTGATTACAGAGGGGGCAAAAGGAGGAATTTGATATCTGCCTTCTCCACAAGAGCTCCATGGTACGGAATGCATCATGTTTCACAGTCCAAAGGAGGTAGTTATAGCGTAGAGGACCCTTAAGTTTCCATACGTGATCCCAACCGGGGTCCTTTCCATCTTGGTCAGTGCGCAAAAGGAAATTATAAGCATTATATACTGAATACTTACCATCTTGTTCGCTTTTCCATTGGATAGCGCCATTTGCAATGCCGAAGCCCTCCAGGAGAGCATGGGCCGCCTTTTGGATGCCATGCCAGGTAGAAGACGCCCCTACTTTAAGTGGGAGAAAACGGTTTCCATATTTTTGAGCTAGCACTTCAACCCACAGAGAGTTATCGTCCACAAGGATTTGCCAAACCAAATTACCAAGGAGGGCAAGGTTCATCTCTTCCAACTGCTTGAAACCAAGTCCTCCATCTTCCTTTCGTTTGCATAACTTCTGCCAATAAATCAAATGCAGCCGTCTCTCTCCTTGCTCTTCGCCCAAAAAAAAAACGTATGCACTGTCTCTCCACATCATGTATAATGCCCTTTGGAATTTTTGTAGTTTGCATACAATAATACGGTAGCGTCGCAAGAGAAGTTCGAATCAAAATGGATCGGGCCGCCTTGGATAGGTGCCTAGTCTTCCAATTTGCCAATTTATTCTTCATTTTATCCAAGATAAAGCCATGGCTACTCCTCGGAATACGTGAGTGGAGTATAGGCACACCCAAATATTTACCCAAATTCTTCGTATGTCTCATTTTCAATCGTTGCCCAATGATAGTCTGAAGCTGCCGCTTTCGTTTGCAAAGAGGAGGAACTGGGACTTTTGTGTACTAATCTTTTGCCCAGAAATGTTACAAAAGTCCGTCAAAATGCTTTCCATAATATCAGCTTGTTGTGTAGACGTTTCTCCGAAGAGATGAGATCGTCCGCAAAAAAGGTGCGGCAAGGGGGGTCCATTCCTGCTCAGTTTAATTGGCTTCCATTTTTTATTACCTACCGCCTCGTAATCATACCGCTAAGAATCCCATACATAAATCAAACGGATAAGGAGCAAGTGGATCACCTTGTCAAGTCCGCTCTCCGGGCGAATAGACTCAGGTTGTTACCATTCCACGTAATGGACAATTTCGATGTCTCTAGGCTCGTCATAATCAGATTCACAATGCTGTCCGAGCATCCAATATGACCCAGAATGCGCTTCAAAAACTTTCAATTGACCCGGTCGTACGCCTTTTCAAGATCGATCTTTACCATCATATAGCCTTTTGCTCCCTTTTATGTTTAAAGTATGAACAACCTCTTGAACAAGAATAATGTTACCCACACTGCCTCTGGCCGGAATAAAAGCTGATTGTGTATGACTTACAAGGTTCCCAATGGCCATTCTCAAACGATTTGCAACGACTTTTGATATCAGCTTAACATAAACGTTGGTGAGAGCTATAGGTGAGTTGAGCGGGGGATTCCGGGTTATCCACTTTTGGAATCAAAGAGATGAGAGTGTCATTTAAGTCCGTTGGGAAAACACCTGTATCAAAAGCTGAGAAAACAAATTTTAAAAGCATTGGACTTGCATAGGACCAACATTTTTTGTAAAAAATAGCTGGTAGTCCACCGGGCCGGGAGATTGAAATTGCCCATTTGGAAGAGAGCTTCTTCCACCTCTAACTCGGTTGGATTCCGATTGATTAGACGGGCTTCGGATTCCGTCATTTTACTAATATCGAGTCTATACCCTCAAAAGTGTCACTGTCATTCTTGTAGAATTGGAGGTAGAAGTCTCTGACCATTTTTTGCATTTTGTCATTATCAAAAGTCCAACTATTGTTTGGTTCTTTTAGACAGAGGACTCGACGTTTCTGCTGACGCCTAATAGTAGACAAATGGAAAAAAATGGGTATTTCTTTCGCCTTCGACCAGCCATTGTAGTTGTGAGCGTTGGTGCCAATATGATTCTTCCTGAGAGAGGACGGAGTCTAGCTCAAGATTTACTGCCGTATGAATTTGGGAGAGATAGGAGGAAGGCGATTGTTCCATACTGCGTTCTTGTTGTAAAAAGTGGCTTACACGGGAACAACAATGTCCAAAACAAACAAAACGCAAGAGATCTTGCAGAATATTTAATAACTTGATATGAACGTAGAATCGTGAAACACTTTCCTACAAAAGTTATTTGCCCCGAATCTTATGCCTAGGGTAATACAAATACTTTTGTGAGATAAGACTACTTTTTCCCTTCGATCTTTAGGCACAAAAGATGAAGATGACCTTTGGAGATAATTTGCAAGTGTTTTATAATTTTGATAGGATCAAGGATGCATACATTTGTTGTGTGTGTATTCAACAATGTAAAAAGCCTGTAAAAAGCACTTAGTTCCTGGAAAAACAGTTGTAAGTTCGAATATATAAGTTACAACCCAAGTGGAAAGGCACCATTTGGTTATAACTACCCAAAAAGGCCAAAAGGCACTTACAGGACTGTTTTCGGACCACAGGCGGGCGCCTGTGGCCAGCCTGTGAAAGCCAAAACCGACCAAAACTATCTGAATCACTTTTACACTAGCAGGAACACCACAGGCGGGCGCCTGTCACTCTGCTTCACCAAAATCTGATTTTTGGTCCTTTAACCGGTTTTCTGGTCCTTTAAGTGATTTTCCGAACTATACTTGCTTATTTTCCATCCGTATACTCATATACACTTGTATAAGCGTGCACTCCGCACCTCCAAACTTATTATTAAGTGTTACGAGTATATCCACCCTTGTACTAAACCCCGATTACCTCAACGGCTTGTGATTATACTTAAATCACCAACATTCCTCCCCCATTTAAGTGTAATCCTTGGTTTAGCAAAACAACACTGTCATAAAACAAATCAACTCATGCTTCGATGAAAATGTCACGAAGATTGAATTCCCATCTAGTATTATTACACATTTCAAATATTCGAGTATTGGGGTGTGTCTAAGCATTGAACCCTTTACACGTTTTGAATACATGAAGAGAACATACACGTGAGTTAATATAACTCCAAAAGCTTATTCTTGACACTAATTAATCAGGCCTTGTGTCCATATCCATTCATGAGCATATAGAAAGCCAACTCTCGAACTTTCTTGAAGCGGCCAAACTTCATACTCATATAGGTGAGCCTTTATATAATCGTGCACATGCAATAGCACTTTGTCAAAGACTCATTATGAAGAATCCCTTCATCCTTAACTTACAGGTAATAGCACATACCTCGGGATATTATCATGTGCACAAATCTAGATAATAGGCCTTCCACATTGAATTCTGCCTCTAACATTGTATTAGAAGGGAATTGGGTATCCTATCACCAAGATTCAAATGAGTTGTAAACCCATCCCGATTACAGACTTTTGTACCAAGTCTCTAACCAATCCTTTTGTCAAGTGATCAGCTAAGTTATGTTGAGATCTCACAAATACAACCGAAATCACCCCATGAGTGATCAACTCACGAACCGCGCTATGTCTAACGCCCAAGTGTCGCGACTTGCCATTATACACTTGACTATAAGCTTTAGACAAGGTAGAAGCACTATCACAATGGATAGAAATGGGTGATATTGGTTTTGGCCATAATGGAATTTCATATATCAAATTCCTAAGCCACTCCGCCTCTTTACCGACTGCTGCTAAGGCAACAAATTCCGACTCCATAGTCGAGCTAGTAATACATGTTTGCTTTTTGGAAGCCCAAGAGATGGCACCTCCTCCAAGCAAGAACACCCAACCACTTGTAGAAGAATGATCATCTACATTGGATATCCAACTAGCATCTGAATATCCTTCTATTACTGAAGGATGTCCAACATAAGTTAAGCCAAAATCCTTGGTTAACTTAAGATGCCTTAGTACACGAGTTACCGCACGCCAATGATGACTACTCGGATTACTCGTAAACCTGCTTAGCTTTCCAACCGCATAAGCAATATCCGGACGTGTGCTAGTCATAGCATACATCAAACATCCTATTACCCGAGAATACTCAAGTTGTGATATCGGATTTCCCGTATTCGGCATGAGTTTCTCATTAGGATCCATGGGAGTATTAGCCGGAGTGGAGTTTTCACAATTGAACTTCTTCAACACTTTCTCAATGTAATGAGATTGTGTCAAAGAGAACCCTTTGTCACTCCTTTTTATCTTGATTCCTAGAATCACATCCGCCTCCCTCATGTCTTTCATAGAAAAGCTTGATGACAAAAATGCTTTGCAAAGGTCAACTTGATCTTGGTTAGTTCCAAAGATCAACATGTCATCAACATATAAGCAAATTATCACACCATTACCGGTATCGTCAAATTTGCTATATATACACTTGTCTGATTGATTAATCATAAAACCATGAGACAAGATAACTTCATCAAATTTATGATGCCATTGTTTAGGTGCTTGTTTAAGACCATACAATGATTTAACAAGCTTACAAACCTTATGCTCATTTCCGGGCAAAACAAAACCTTCCGGTTGTTTCATATAAATTTCTTCTTCCAAATCTCCATTCAAGAATGCCGTCTTAACATCCATTTGATGGATTACCGGATTGTTAATTGCTGCCAATGCAATCAACAATCTTATTGTGGAGATTCTTGCAAGCTTTGGTGCATAGGTATCAAAATAATCAATACCTTTTTTTGCCTAAAGCCTTGAATTACCAATCGGCTTTATATCCGTCGACGATTGCCGTCAACTTTCATCTTTCTTTTAAAGATCCACTTGCAGCCCAAAGGTTTGCAGCCACGTGGAAGATCCGAAAGGATCCACGTGTTGTTTCCCATTATGGAATCCATCTCATCATTGACGGCTTATTTCCACAATGACACGTCTCGAGACTCCATAGCCTCCTTAAATGTTTTAGGATCCTCATCAATATTATAACAATATGAGTATTGGAATCCTACTTCATCTCTTGTTCCTTCTACCAAATAAGTTTGATAGTCGGATCCAAAAGTTTTTGCTTTCCTAGCGCTTTTGCTTCTACGAAGCTCCAAAGGCTCATCTTGAGAACTGACATCATTATTGTCCTCCACTCCAATATTAATAGGAGCTATATCCTTCGGTCTTTGTATAGACGAAAACCGATTTTCATCAAAGATAGCATCCCTTGATTCAATCACAGAATGAACGGCAATTGAATCATTAGGCTCTATAACATAGAACCTATATGCCTTGGAATGCATAGCATATCCAATGAATATACAATCAATGCCTCTTTCACCCAAGGTTTTAATCTTAGGCATGGTGAGCCTAACAACAGCCTTACATCCCCAAACTCGTAGGTAACTCAAGTTTGGCTTCTTTTTGAACCAAAGTTCATATGGGGTAATAGGATTCCTTTTATTAGGAACTCTATTCAGCAAATAACAAGCCGTTAACATGGCTTCTCCCTAAAATCCCTCACTCAAACTCGAGTAAGATAGCATGGAATTAACCATCTCTTTAAGAGTACGATTTTTCCTTTCCGCTATACCGTTTTTTGCGGCGTGTAAGGCGCCGTAACCTCATGTATAATCCCACATGACCCGAAAAAGGTTGGATCAAAGTATTCACCACCTCGATCGACGCAACTTTTTAATTTTAGAGGTTAATTGCAACTCAACTTCACTTTTATAGATTTTGAATTTATCGATTGCCTCATCTTTAGAATGAAGTAAAAACACATAACGAGAACCGAGTGCAATCATCTATAAAAGTCACTACATATCTTTTGTTGCCAAAAGACGGTGTAGCACAAAAGTCACATAGATCACTATGGACAAGATCCAAAACGAAGACGACCTTTCAACACTATGAAAAGGCTGTCTAACAATTTTGTTCAACATACATGTATCACATTTATTTATATTCATATCAAAAAATGGAATCAAATCATGCTTAGACATTAATAACATGCGTTTGTAATGAACATGTCCTAACCGAGCATGCCATAAAACAGAAACATCAACATCATGATTCATACAAACATTATTCACAACATCATGCTGAATGTTAAGCATGAACATACCATTACAAAGATAACCAAATCCTATAAATACACCACACTTACTTAAAATGTATCTGTCAGACTCAAAGACTTGTTTAAAACCATCTTTACATAATAAACTTCCTGAAACTAAGTTTTTCCGGATCCCCGGAACAAATAAAACATGTTTTAAAGTTACAAATTTACCAGAACTAAAAGGCAAAACAACAGTTCCTCTTCCACGGATGGCGGACTTTGACTCGTTTCCCATAAACAGCATGGATCCATCGTTAACAGGTTCATAATCTTTAAACCAACGTTGATCCTTGCAGACATGCTTTGTCGCACCCGAGTCAATCCACCAAGCAACATCATCATCCCGCACATAAAATGCCTCGGAAAACGGTGGTACATAATTCATATCCGAATTAAATCCACAAACAATATTCGACCTTGATGTTTAGGAGCACCTTGGTCCTTAGACCCTTGCCCCGAACTGTTGTTTGGCCCTTTCTGATTTTTGCCAAATCGACAATCAGCCTTAAAATGCCCCACTTTCCCGCAAACCCAACAAGCACCTTTCGGTTTCTTGTTGGCATCTTTGCCGTTGTTTTTAGATGATTGCCCTTTCCTTTTCTTCTGGTTCTTTTGAGAACTTTCCCCGGTTTCCACCATATTAATGGAAGAAGAATCCATTGTCTCCTTACCCTTGGCTTTACCGTTCTCTTGCGCCCTTAGAGATTCTTCTATGCGCAAATGACTACCAAGTTGTACCAGAGACAACTCTTCTTTCTTATGTTTCAGAAAATGTTTAAAATATTTCCAAGAGGGTGGCAATTTATCAATTATACTAGAAACGAAAATAGACTCATCCATTTCCATTTTATGCTTTGTGAAAATTGACCCAAAATACGAAGTAATTCATTGTCTTGTTCCATTACCGACCTTGAATCCACCATGTTATATTTCATGAAGTTTCCAACCAATAACTTTTTACTGGATGCATCTTCATCCATGTATTTGGATTCTAAAGAATCCCAAAGTTCTTTGGCGGATTCAACGTTTTGGTAAATATCAAACAGCGCATCAGACATACCATTCAGAATGTGGCCTCGGCATATGTAATCGTCATTCTCCCATTTGTTTTTCTTTCTTAACTCTTCCAGGGGACCATCCTCCAACACCTCTGGCATAGGTGTACTGAGTACATACACAACCTTCAAGGTTGTTAACAAGAAATGCATCTTTCTCTGCCATCTTCTAAAGTTCACTCCCTCGAATTTTTCCAATTTCCCAAAATTTGCAGTCATTTCTTTGACACTCGACATTGTAAACTAAATAACTTTTGTAGATTGTTGTAAAAAGTGGCTTACACGGGAACAACAATGTCCAAAACAAACAAAACGCAAGAGATTTTGCAGAATATTTAATAACTTGATATGAACGTAGAATCGTGAAACACTTTCCTACAAAAGTTATTTGCCCCGAATCTTATGCCTAAGGTTACACAAATACTTTTGTGAGATAAGACGGCGGGCGCCCGCGTTGAAAGCCAAAACCGATCAAAACTCTCCCACTTTTACACTAGCGGGAACACCACAAGGCGCTAAGCAAGCCTTTTTCCTTTAACCGAAAGATATTTCCAAACACATCCCGATTCCGTGCACTCCGCACTCCAAACTTATTATTAAGCCTCCACTACAAAATGTTGTATTATATCACCAGAAGACAAGCCTTTTTCTTTTTTCCAACCATTCTTTTGCCTCGAACCTTTTTCCAACTACGCTTTCTCGAACCGGCTCTCAAATTGCACATGATCAATCCAAGCTCTTAGGAAGAAGAATGAATCTTTTCTCTTTTGACGGGGGATACCGCAGTTGGTGTCCAAAAGTATCGGATTGTGATCGGAATGAACTCTCGGGAGGTGTTTAACCGTGGCATACTCGAATAATTCTATCCAATCGGTGTTGCACCAAGCTTGATCAAGCCTTAGTTGCATTTTTTTTTTTCGGTTATAGGTAGCTCCGACAAAAGTAAACCGAGGTCCCTGGAAAGGTATTTCCATTAGATTGCAAGCTTGAGTCATCATCCACATCTTGATCATGTTTAGCCCACCCACGGGACGCCCTCCCATTTTGTCCCTTTGATAAATAACCTGGTTGAAGTCTTCAATGAGGCACCAAGGAACGTGCAAAGCTGTATTCAACTGAATTAAATAATCCCAAAATTCGTTTCGCGCCGATGCCGTGGGGGCTGCGTATATAAAAGAACATGCCCAAAGGATCTTTGTACTAGCTAGAACAGCCATTGTGAGGCTCTGGTTAGTGCAGCAAATAAGTTGAAGAGAGATTACCTCCTCTTTCCAAAAACACCAGAGGGCAGAGGCCCCCTGCATAACCACGTGCTTCCACAACATACATATTTGTGAACATTTTGCTTTCCTTTTATTATTAGAGTATTTGTATCAGTTTCTTATAACAGATCTGATTCGAATAAATGATTTGCTTATCGAGTTGAGCAACAACTAATATACGTGCTCGAACTATGTTTGAGTTCGTTCGAGCATTTTTTTTGGCTCAAGATCGGTTCAATTTAGTTTTATTATGCTCGAGTTTGACTCGATTATGCTCGGATATTTTTTTGAGTATTTTCAAGCGTAAACTCGAGCAAATCGAAAAAAATGTTAACATTTAAGGTACGTGAGTTTGGCTCATTAAAAATTATAATAGATAATGTTTGATAAAGTTCGTGAATATCGAAAGTCAAATTTTATAGTGCTCATTGTCAATTTTTTTATATTGCTTGAGTTCGGCATGTTGATCTTGATTAACTGTTTGAGCTCGGCTTACGGGATCGGTTAAATCATATACGAGCGATACATGCGTTTTGGTTATGATGTAATAAAATTTATTTTTCACTAAAAAAAATCTTTTTTTTTAATAGATAAAAAAAAATCTTATTCGATGAATAAATTTCAATTAAACATTGATTAAATTACATCGGATTTTGTATGAAATAATTTTTTTTTTAATTAATTGTATCGGAGTACTATTTGATTTACCGTGAAAGTAAAAGAAATAATGTGTAGACTATTATAACCCCCACCCCGTCCCCGTCTGCACCACTTGTCGAAAGGCATATTTGTCACTTCACCTTTTATGAGTTCGAGCGTAAACCCATCATCCTCAAAGCCATTGCCTTGGCAGCTCATCGTCGACGGTGGCCGTAAACGACGGTTCAACCACGGCACCGCCTTCTACTGCATAGTCGTCCACTATCCGGCCCTGAGATTTGACGTCAGGTACCTTATACTGTCCCTTCAGGATAACGATTCCATGTCCTGAACAATTTTGAATTAGCTTCATTTTGCATTTGTCAAAGCTATATAATTTTATTTTTTTTTGTTCTTTTTTTATTTTTATTTTTAAATCTTAGTTTGGTTGAAAATTGATGAAAGTATTTTTTCCCTTCTAATTTTGATTTCTTGGAAGGTGTTTGGTTTATTCAGATAACTTTAGCTCTGTATTTCCATGTCCTTATTATGCTGAAAACAACATAAATGAAGTAATTCCATTTGTTCTGATGCATTTCGAACTAAAAAAAATATTTACCATTTAGTCATATATTTTTCCCTTGGCGCGTTTCTGCTCCCGGGGTTGGTTGTCTGCACGACGAGCGATCAGTGGTCGACGCCATGCTCGGGGCATCGGTCCGTGGTTTCCCTTGTCCCGAACGCCGGTGCGTTAAACATGTTCTTGGGTCATATGTTTTATCATAGCAGTAATAATGTATATGCCATCTCAGGAGGCAGTAATGGCATCGGCATCGAGCAAGGAAAAGGCGGAGGAAGATGATACCGTGACATTTATGAAGCTTGCATTAGACCAAGCTAAGGTTGCATTGGATAGCCTTGAAGTGCCTGTGGGTTGTGTTATTGTGGAGAATGAGAAAGTGATTGCCTCGGGAAGAAATCGAACAACCGAGACACGAAACGCAACAAGACATGCTGAAATGGAAGCAATCGATGTTCTTCTATATCAGTGGCAAAAAGACGGGCTTTTGCCTGGAGAAGTTGCTGACAAGTTTTCAAATTGTACACTGTATGTCACGTGCGAGCCGTGTATAATGTGTGCAGCAGCTTTATCAATGATTGGTGTAAAGGAAGTGTATTACGGGTGCCCAAATGATAAATTTGGAGGATGTGGATCGATTCTGTCGTTGCACGGCGATAAACGTGAGGATTGTAGTGTTACCGGAGAGCAGTCCCAAAAGGGCTTCAAGTGTAAAGGAGGAATAATGGCATCAGAGGCAGTTTCACTCCTTAGAACTTTCTATGAGCAAGGGAACCCTAATGCCCCGAAGCCACATAGACAACCGGTTCAACGTGTATGATCGTGTGAAACTTTAAGGTACAATGCAGATGATTTGATTTAAAGTGCAGCAGCCACTTTCTTTCTTGTGTTTCGAAACGTTGCCTCAAGTTTAGTATACTTCAATCCGCACTCGTGTTGTTTTGACTTAGATGGCACTTTACATGAAAATTCTTAGAAATTAATAACACTTTTCTTCCCCAGTTACAATAAGAAGAACAGACAAGTTCTCATCAAATTTGGAGATTCTCTTTAATTGCATGACATAAACATACTGCTACTACTTCCCTTTTTCTTATACATAATTGAATATAAATATTTGGAATCGAAACAATCGGATCCGCCTCACAAGTAATTCTACGAGGACTAGATTTATTTTGATACCTATTTCTTTTAAGTTGTTATAGTCAAAAGATTTTGGGATGGTGACTTCAACATCTTCTTCAGTGCCTCAACAATGCTACCAAAGGAGGGACGCTGTGCTGGATCACTGCAAAAGAAATCACCCCATGTGAGAAGTTTGCAGAAACACCTGACTCATCATCTGAGTTGTTGATCAATCAGTAGGGTCCCACGTGTTGCCTCGAGGGTTTATTCGAGAACAAAAAATTGAGGAAAAATAAAAAAAGGCAAGAGTGCTGCTTACTCAGCACAGCAGGACTCGATCAAAGAAGCCATTGCTGGAGCGGTGTTTGCTGGAATAACCAGCCTTCTATTTTGGAAGGCTACAGCCCCAACTACCTACACATTTATATGTCTGTGTCAAATCACTGCATATTTTGAGTTTCGCATAGCACTGTAATACAGACGGCGATATATAAAATAAAATAAAAAGATTGTTCTGGACAGGTGGTACGACAGAAGTCGATGAAATTCTATTAAACCGGACCTGAGCAGGACTAAGTCCCTTCCAAGGCTGTTGCATCGTCACTAGCTCCCACAAAATCACACCAAAACTATACACATCAGACTTCTCGTTTGAAGGCTCTCCACGAAGGAATTCAGGTGCCATCCACTCGGGCTGAAAGGAAAAGCAAGAGAGTTACAAGCTGATTGATCCACTCAACCTGCAAAATATTCACCAAATCCAGGAAGGAGTCCTAAATTTGACAAATAGATCCATATACACATGTAAAAAGCCATCAAAGCTTCATAGGGAGGAGGGGATTATCCAGCAAATCAGTATTTATATTTCTGTAATTCCTCAATCTTTTCGTTCTCACTAGTTGTCTTGGTGCACAAAATTAAATGCTTCTACAGAACTTTTCATAGACAAAAGCATATGATGGAAAAAAGCTTACTGTTCCTGCAACAGACTTTGATGAAAGAAAGGTGCTTGCTTTAAATCTGGATAAGCCAAAATCACAAACCTGTACCAACACAAAACCGTGTTCAAGCAACTAAAGCCTTAGCGGAAATAATTGCACCGAAGAACAAAGGAACACGTGTACCTTTACAGTCCAATTTTTATCGACCAACAGATTTGGTGATTTGAGGTCCCAATGAACTACCGGAGGTCTCAGAGAGTGAAGATAATTAATACCCTTAGCCTGCTCGAAACATATTCAGGAATTATTTCCGAGTTTAAAAAAAAAAAAAACAAACTTGAGAACTAAGCGTGTCTACAAATAACACGAACCACATCCAAAGCCATTCGTAACCGCCTCCTCTGATCTGATATTCCGCCTGCTGCAGGACTGTGTATCAAGTGGAACAGACTCCCCCTGTACCATATAAGTTACATGCACAGAACTTGTAAATATATAACCATTACCTGGGTGTTCTAATGGTATAAGTTCAACTTTTGGGAAGGAAATTAAGTGCCACTTTACCTAGGTAAGTACTCTGTTACTATAGAAAGATGAGGACGTTGTGTAACAGCTCCCATGAAAAGAACCAGATTCGGATGACGAACATGCTTCATAATTGCCACCTAAAAAGCCCGGAAAAACCATGATATTGACTAAAAAGGATTGGCAAAAGCATAAAACTACAGACAACACAACACAGTGCAGTGGAAAATGTTTTCCATTTCAAACATACCTCCCTTAGAAACTCCTTCACCTGATCATCTAGAAAGTCTTGGACTGTTAGAACCTTAACAGCAACATCCTGCAACAAAATTAATATGTTTAGAACTTGTTCACAAAAGCTTCACCATTTACATATTTATACCTTAAAAGTTCATTTTAGTGCATATTATGTTTAGTTGTTCTTCCTAAAATCAGTTCAGTAGAGTAGAGAGAGCGCGCAAAATTGCAGTAGGAATGACATTCCAAAATCAATAAGTACATCAAATTTACATGCCAAAAACCAAGATGACAGATCTTTGAAGCTTCATCTACACAATATCTATCTAATAAAGAAATGTTAACATGGTACCAAAACAAACATTGTGCATATGATATTTTGGTTTGACATACAACAACCGACTGTGAATTCTTTCAACTTTGAATATAAATTCCTCAAAGCAAGCACGAGACTGGATGTAGTTGGCGTTAGGAGTGGCCAAGGCCATTTCTAAGGCTCCGATCCTAACTCATAAAACTAACAATCTCTATTTTACTAAAAATAACGACACTGTCTTAGAAAATCGACCTGTTCAAGCCTTGTTCCCCATAAAAAGGACCACTTATTGATTCACAATCCAAACACCATTTAAACATTTCTGTAATCACAAGCAGAATTGACGGTTAAGAAACTAACCGATCCATGCCATTCAGCTCGATGCACTGTACCAAAAGAACCTGCATCAGCGAATAAAGCATGTTTTCAAAACACAATCACTTTAGACACAAAACACCTTGGTTCATGTGTGGTTTACATAGTGAGAAAAAAAAGAACGCATTACCAGCACCAATCCGCTCCTTAATGAGCAATTCCTCCCATGAAATCTCAAGCCAATCCTTGGCAAGAGAAGGTTCGCAACTCAGACATCTTGGAATAACTTTGGTGGAATAAATCACACGATTTTCATGTTTTCCATCAACCTCCGTTGTATTTGATTTGCCGGGTAAAGCTAATGTAGGAAGCTCCCTGGTTGAAGTAGATAAATTTGGGATTCCAGATACAGCCATCTCATTCTTGCATGCCAGATCACAGACGGCAATTTCCTCAGTTGATGGAGATACTTCCCCTACTAAACCTTTCAGCAACGACAACAGCATCATTGTGATATACTCAAAGCAGTTTGATTAGTTAGGTCACAGATAGCAGCCTTCTGATTTTTATGGAAACAGATTATCTCGTTGAGGCTTTCTTAGCAGGCAGTGAAAGAAATTAAGGGACAAAGAATCAGTGTCAAACAGTCTCATTTTGGGCAAAAAAAAAAAAAAGGACTAGCGAACCCGAAAAACTATTTCTATGCAAAAAAATAGCCCTACTGCATGACATCAATTCAAAAGCATATTCATATGTTCTTCAACCGTGATCTGTTAAAACTGAATGACAAAAGAAAGAGTGTGAACCATGAACATACCTGAATATGGAAGAGTAAGAGCATATCTGTTTTTTGAGGTTTGTGTTTGAGCAGAAAGATCTTCATTGACATGGCGTTGATTCTCTCTCAGATGAGAAATTTGCAAAGGCGACGGGACAGAGGAGAGGACACTTCCGTTCACTAAAGAATCTGCATCGTAGACATTTCCTGGTTTCCCAACAAGATCAACAATGACTTCCCTGTTGAAAATTCATGTAAACTTTAGATCGCTATCTACATCCAATTCCAAAAGGTGATAGCTTTTTGCGACATTACTACAACATGTCATTCAATGTATATCAAGCTGGCCTAGTTATTTTAGCTCACTCTCCCATCCTCATGATGTAACGTAAGATGCTTTGTTTTGTATATGCAAGTGCATATGATTATGAAAATTACCTTGATAACCTTGTACCATCCTTCAATTTTACAAGACAGGTAGATCGATGATCAGCAGAACAGTACCTACAGCTCTTTGCAATTCTACAAGGCAAACCAACATAATCTGCCAGTTTCTGCATATTCCAAAAGGCAAAGTGTCAGAAGAAATGCATCTGCAGTCTCCTATGATAATATAAGTCTGATTTTTACATCCACTTACTCAAGACGAACAAAGAAAAGATGATCAATGTAGACTTAGAATGCCACCCCAGAATGCAACCTTGCAGTCGAATCATGGAATTCATGGTCACTTTAACCATAATATGCAGATCACAGAAACCACGTATTTGCTGATATCGATATAGAAGAGAAAAAAAAATAACGGTTGATTTCATTTAACTTTATTTAAACTAGCAAGGGTGAACATTTGTAAGTTGTATCATCAAGTGGCTCTCACAACAAGCATGGAACAAAAAATAAAATTTATACAACATCACCGGGCCTCTTCGCACCAGATGCAATAGAGGCAATATCAGGTTATCAAATATCATACCATCTGACAATACCCGAATATGTCATGTCTAATTTCAGTGGTCTCTCCACCCTTAGTTTTCCTCTTTTCTTTTAGCATGATTCTCCTACAGTGTACATGACATGTCATATCTATTCTAATGCGCTCTCCACTATTTGTTTTCCCCTTCCAATCTAGCATGATTCTCCAACAAGACAACACAACAATTTAAAAATGTTCCAATATCATCTGAATTACGACCCCCTCGTTTCTCACGACTCAGCAATACTCTAAGTGTCCTTTTAATCTGTGTGAACATGATTTTAACCCCATTGTACTTGGTACTTATACGTATTAATGATGTCCTATAACATGTCTCAAAGATGCATTTCACTTCACTTGCTTATAAATTATTGTAGACTAAATCAAGTTTGCTTAGTTGACAACCCCAAGCCTACCGGGCTTTAATTGGTGGTGGTTTGAGAATGCTTAGGAGAGGTCATTTGTTCGACTCCCTCCTGCATCGCCATGTTGAAAGGGCTAGAGACCAAATTTGAAATCCTTTATTTTTTTTAAGAGTTAGACTTTGAGAAAACCTAAATGACCAATTCCGGATTAGTCTGGTCAGTGGTCTAGATAGCCGGGGTTTACGCGAAAAAGAAGAAGTTTGCTTATTTGACCTACATGTCGCTTACCACCAATATGAGTTTTGCTCTTCTATTCGAACTTCTAAACACATTTTATCATGCTTATCAATCCTTCTCATACAGAAAGGGTTTATAATTTGGAAACACAAAATAACCTCAAAGGTGCATACATCTCAGCGCGTTTCAGGTGGCTACATTATTCATATGTTATCATACGATTATATGATTATTACGGAAAGGATGCAGTTTTTTCACTTGGGGGGAGGGGAAGATTTTTTTTTAAGATGGGATGGGAAAATGAACACATGCATGAATAGATGCTACTATTGTACTCCCTCCGTTTTTTTTATCTGTCATATTTCAGAATTTGCTCTGTTTTTATTTATCTGTTATTTTACATTTCCAACACATCATTTATTATTTTTTTTTTCCTCCTTTACCAATAAAGTATTTACATCTCCAATATAAAAAATACATTTCCAATACTAAAAACTCTTTTACCAACAAAGTATTTACATCTCCAATAAAAAAAAATACATTTTCAATATTATATTTTATACATATTAATTACTTTCTTAATCTGTGTGATTCTTCTCTCTGCGACATATAAAAAAACGGAGGGAGTATTATATTTGAAGAGCATAGAGGAAAAATAACTTTGAAAATCCGAGTTTGGTTCAAAAAATATTGTTATTTTTAGTTGTTGCAAGTACATGCTAAAGCTAGGGATATATATTGAACTTGGCATGGTAGATGTCGTTGTATTTTCTGGTATTGACCAGAGTTCGAATCATCCGTTCCGAATTAAGAATCTCATTTCCCTTCCCTCCAACAAAAAAACAAAAAAATAATTTTTGATTCATTTTGTCTTGAATAAAGATACGGCAAAGCATAGAAAAATTATATTTAAACCTATAAAATAAAAAATATGTAAAAAAAATTGATTTAAGTGCTCTTAAGGAGCTGGCTAACAGCTGGGTATACGGGTATATTCGTCCCTCTAACTAATAATCAAGCTTTAAGAGACTTTTATCATTGACATAAAAGATTAACATCTCCACAAAATATAGTGGGCATTTATTTATTTATTTTTTTAGACAATTGAGGTAAATACAACTTTTCAATCTTCAATTTCGGACTTAGTCGGAGTTGGACCGGGATCGTGCTCGTAAAGTTTGACTCTTATTCAAAAGATTTCCATTCTTTATTTTTAATTTGTGTTGTGGAAGGGGGAGAGGTCGGATCCTCTGCCGTATGGCATTCACGGCAGATGCTGCTGTGACGCCAAAACGGCGTCGTTTTGGTCCTAGCTTAAAATTAGGGCAAGGCCGGATACACTTGGGCGGCGTCGTATGGAGGTAAAACGACGCCGTTTAACGTCACGACAGACTCGGCAGACACGGTTTCACGGCAGAGGATCCCAATTCGGGGGGGGGGGGGGGGGGGGGGGTTGTTTATTTGTATATCATCTCTCTGGTTTTCCTTTTCCAATTATTTATTTATAAGGGTTTGGTAAGAATATTATAAAACATAATGTCCTTATTGTTTCGAAAAATATTGGTGTTACTAACCGCAAATACTGTACTTCTTTATTTTTGTGTGTAGTGGGGGGTGGGGGGTGTTTATTTGTATATTATCTCTCTGGTTTTCCTTTTTCCAATTACTCCGTATTTATTAATAAGGGTTTAGTAAGTATATTATAAAACATAATGTCCTTATTGTTTCGAAAAATATTGGTGTTACTAACCGCAAATACTGTACTTTATTTTCTATGGTAATGTTGTTCCTCCCCCTCCCCCCCCCCCCCCTTTTTTTTTGGGATAAATTTTAGGGTGGTCAAAGTGTATGTTTCGACCACGTACGTCATCAATCAATTTCAAAAAAAAAAAAAATTGTTGTTTTTTTTTTCTACATGTAGGGGTCAATGATGCACCGACACTTCAATCTGCCGCCGCGCGCGCGTCCGACAAAAGACACGACACGATACACTCCGACACGCTCCGACACCGTGTCCGACACGTGTCGGATGATTAAATTAATATTATTTAAAATTTAAATATCCGACACGCTTCCGACACACTGTCGACACTTCCCGACACGGCACCGACACACCCCGACACTCCTGAACCCAATTTTTTATTTTATTTTCTTTATTTAAGTTTTCTTTGAAACGTTAAAATACACGATTTTCATTTCTATAATAATTAAATAAATAATACGCTGAATCAAGTTTATATGTTTGTTGTTGATAAACAATCATTTTTACAATTTGTAATATTTTGAAGGTCAATCACAATTTCTTTGGCACCGTATGAAGGTCGAATATCTATTCTAGATATTCATAGAGTTTATATAATACCTATCTTATTTTGTCTAGTTTTTTCAGATGTTTAAGAATATTTTTTTTGATAAATTGAAATTTATTTATATTATAAATTTTGGAATTAGCCGTAGAAACCTTGTCCGTGTCGTGTCGTGCGCGTTCGTGCGTATAGGTAGGGGGTCCATTTTAAAACCCATGATTTTTATTGGTAGTTATGCACATCAAGTAGGATTTGCATCATTACCAAGTTAAAATTTGTGTTTTTTTACCACACAAAAGAGTATAATGTAGCGTAATATAAAATCTTTTAAAGTTTGACAAGTATAAAGAAAGTGAATTAATAACATAAACATTAAACAAAAAAGTATAATTTTTTTATTATCATTAATAAAATAGTAGTAATAATGAAAAATACTATGATGAATTATTGAATTATGAAAAATAATTATAACAATGTTTATAAAATTTCCACACCAACATCATCTTATGATTGTTCCTATATTTTTTTTTAATACAAATGGAACATGTGAGTTGAGATGATATTGGTGTAGAAACTATATACACTTGTCAGGATTACCATTTTGATGAATAATAAAAATAAAAAAAAAAAAAAAAAGAATGAAAATTATAATAAATACTCTCTACTAATATTATGAATGAACATCTTTTTCACACAGAGCACACACACTATTCTGACATAATATAAGTCAGAATATGATTGATTATCCTGATTTAATTTTAATTAAAATTTAAATGTTTTCTATCCTCAATACCGGTTCAAAAATATATTTTATACCTTCCAATCCAATTTCGGGCGGAAAAAAAATCATTATGTCTAAATTTGGGTTAGAATAAATTATGGCGAAAATTTAAAGAATAAAATTAAAAATAAAATATCTGTGTTAAGATATTTTAGACATTGTTAACTATTCTTTTCACCAAAAATAGTACTAGTTTCAGCGGTCACAACAAATAATAAAAGCATCAGCATAATAATTAATATAAAAGTGGGTTGTGAACCATAACACATCTAGGAGAAAAAGTCATTGGAGACTTATAATAATAATAATATAAAATGTGTTGAGAATCATAATAAATCTGAGAAGAAAAAGTCATTGGAGGGTTAATAATATAAAATGGTGTTGTGAAAAAGTCATTGGAGGCCCATTAACGGAAATGCGTTTGCCTTTTTTTCCGCTAGAACACAACCCCTTACCTCTTTGCAAATTTATTTATAAGGGCTTAAAAAAACAACATAAATTTATTTTATTGTCATTTTTGTCGGGTAAAGATAAAACATTTTTTTTAGTTTTCATGACCCGGCATTAGGTGTTCTAAACTGCCTATAAAGAATTATTGAACAACGAACAACCTGTTCAGATATTAATGACCAAGAAGTATTGGATTCTCTTTCGGATAGGCCCTGAAAGGAGAGGAAGGCTGGAATACTAACTTATTGAATTCACCCGACCCGATAGTACCCATTTTGGGAACGTCCAGTGCCAAAGTCACTGAATGTAACGAAATTTCGAATTATTATTTATTACCTTGAATAAGATAGCTCGATGCCTGCAAATCCCCATGGAGAGACTACCAATTGGGAGCACAATCCTCTTATGAAATTCCTTTAGTCTCTTACTCACAAAAGCCCACCGCATGTGTAGGTCACCTTGCTCCACTTGAAAAGAGCCCCTTTTCAATTCAAACAAACAAAAAAAAAAAAAAAATCAAAACTTGTCAAAAAAGCACACATCCAGCCAGGCCAAAGTAACCTAGCTATAAGGACAAGCTTTAATTAATACCCACCCCATGTGTACAGCAACAAGTTTGGCAAGTCCTTCAACCAACACCAAATCATTTTCCGAACCGAAATATAGCTCTTGAGCTTTATCTTCTAGTTCCCTTAGTTGCGAATCACCATGCCGATCAACAAGAACCACCTCCATCAATGTATCACTCGGATCGACAGCTTTGAGTGCCATCAGAGTCGGTAGTCTCCTACCTTCCTCCACTTCATTGCACATCATCCATAAGTATGGATTCATACCCAATATGTTGTAGAATCCATCTGATATTTTATCGTTATATGACAAACAACCACTAACCTGCCAAGTGAAAAGGGAAATGCCACACTTCTATATGTTAGGATTGTCAAGTACCCTTTGCACTATCTAATCAAAGCACATCTGATATACCTGTAACGTCCTCAGACTCCGGGTTTTGTACCGTTAAATGAGTCATAAATGACCAGTCAACTATTTAGACTATAGACTATCGTAGTCGTTTGGTCTAAAAGGTCTAACCCGGATTAACAAGACCTTATATGTCTCACACTCATATGAGCGTGAGCATTCTATCACTTTACGGTCAATATACAAAAGAGAAGGAGAAAGAGTTACATACCCAAAGACGGTAGGAGACGAGCTGTGGATCAAAAGACACTGGGATTTTACAACCTTGTTGCAGTTCATGAAGCATAGGCTCGCTAGCAAGTGTGGCAATTTCGGTGAGCCGTTTAGCAAACTTAAGCTGCAAGTAATAGCCTTCCTTGGATCTCTGGACCACACTATCCTTATGCCCCCGACCCATACCAATACAGCTCTCATCATCTTCTTCTACTTCTTCCATCTCTCTGATCATGGATTCCTTAATACAAGCACTGCTAGTCCAATTCCCATCCAACGTCGTCGTTCCTCCAGAAAAGAAGCTATCTGCATAGCTGTTGCTGCTGTCTAAACTATGTTGACTCTGCAAAGATGTAAAGCTCTTCCTTCTACTAGTACTATCACCACCAAATGATGAGGTGTACTTAATCTCAGTATTCGGAATTATTTGCCTGTCAAAAGATTGTTGATCTATAGGCTTATGATCCGAAGGTTCAGGTTCCGGTTCCGGTCCCGGCGGCGGTGGTGGCTCCGCCGCCAGAGGCTGTGACAGTGGTGGTGGTGGCTCCGCCGCCAGAGGCTGTGACAGTGGTGGTGGTGGTGGTGGAGGAAGCAAAAGATCATGTTCATCGTCATCGTCATCGTCATCGTCTAATGATTTGATCTTCACGTGCGACTCAACCTCTTTGTTTTTGAATTCCTTGTTGTTCTTATCGGTCAACCAGTCCAAAAAAGCATCCAGCTGCTTTCCGTGAATCTTATCACCACCCGTGAACTTAAGCTGCTGTTTCTTTTCAACATCGTAACGTTTGCGACAATTTTTGCTTACTTTTGAGTCGTTTTCTGATGATTTAGCAGCAATTACCTGGCTACCGGTATCATCATCATCATCTGTGAATTTCTTCTCGTGATCTATGCACAGGTTTGAGGAAGATGCATCTGATCCGTGATATGGAAATTGCCGCGAAAAGAAGTAAGTTGTTCGATGCGGCATTTTCACACACAACTCGTGATCAAATATACTTTTACAATTTCTCTGTTCCTTTCGAAAAAAGAAAAAAAATATCTTCCCTTCCTCGTAACGTCCTTTCAAGGCGTTATGACTTACTTTCCGATCAGAATCTTAACAACTAACCGTCTCCGGCGAGGAAGACGACACTATGCATTAAATAACCACACATTCCAGGATGCTCTCCCAATTTGAGACAGTTGACTCTAGTGTTCCACGCTCAGCAACAAACTAAACTTAGACAAGTTGAATGAAATCATACTCGATATTCCGCGTCAGTTTCAGTGAAGACCTTCACCGGAGACCGGCGAAAAACCTCCTGTAAATTGCACTTAAATATAAAAAAATAAAAAAAAAAAAAAAAAAAAAAAAAAAAAAACTTAACCGCACGGCTTCGTTCGTCGTATATATGGCGTAAAGCCAAAAAAGAGAAGTGAATGGCGAGATAAAGACGAAAAACGTTGCTTCACTTAATTAATGGAGAGGATAGAGTTTCTTCTGGAAAATGGAAGCAGCGTAAAGATACATAAAAGAAACTAAATTTTGTATTGATTTATAAAGAAAAGACATTTTTTTCGGTTGGTTGCAGAAAGAGACGATAGTTATGCGTAGGCGAAAAGTTTATTATTATTAAACAGTATTTTATGGTGGTTCAGGACCACCATGTCATACTTGTCCTCCAATAGGATTTTATAAAAGAAGGACAAATTTGTAAAAGCATGGTATTTATATTTTACACGGTAGACCCCGCGTGTTTTCCTGAATTTCTATTGATCCTGAATCATCAAGTCATACTTGATCCAGGACCACCATAAAATTTCCGATTATTAAAAAGGAAATAACAGTAGGGAGGTATGGAGGAAGAGTGGCATGGGCTGCGTGGCAGCTCCAACAAACCAATTGGCTAAAGTTTTTGCAAGTAGATCATGTCGTAATAATATCCGTAATTTTTATCTTGATTCAGGATCACAAAACAAAACAATCATGTCAATATTTTCATCCAATAGAAAACTTTAGTGAATTATTTCTTAATAAATTCCAAACTTATCATTTATCATATTGACCTGAGATCATTAAGTCATATTTGATCCTGAACCAGGATAAAATTTATGTAATAATATTACTATATCTATCTTTCGGTTGGTTTCTACGAAACACCGATACTTCAATCTGAGCGCCGTGTTCGATACATTTCCGGCACGACACACGACCGACACGTCCCGACATGTGTCGGTTGATTAAAATAATATTATTTAAAATTTTAATATCCGACACACTTCCAACACGTTGTCGACATTTCCCGACACGGAACCGACACTTCCCGACACATCTCAACCCAATTTTTTAAATTTTTTTTTTTCCTCTTAATTTACGTTTTCTTCAATCGACACGTTAAAATACACGATTTTCATTTCGAGAATAACTTAATAACTAATACGCCGTATTATGTTTATATGTTTCTTGTTGATACTCAATCATTTTTACAATTTGTAATATTTTGAAGGTTAATCACCATTTCTTTTGGCACCGTATAAATGTCAAATATCTATATTAGATATTCATAGAGTTTACGTATTATCTATCTTAATTTGTGTAGTTTTTTTTCAAATATTTACGAATATATTTTTTAATAAATTGAATATAATTTATATCATATAATGTAATATATAAAAAGCGTCGACGGCATGTCGTGTCCTAAAATTTTGGAATTAACTGTGTCGCCGTGTCCGATTCGTGTCGTGCGGCGTGTCTGTGTCCGTGTTTGTGCTACATAGGTTGGTTCATATGATAAATAATCCATAACGTCTATATATTGATACGCCAAGTCCGGAAAAAGTCCGCGGATCCGGATCAAATCCACGTGCAGGCTCAACAACGGATAGGGTCCTCGGTCCGATCAGTCCGCCCTCTCGTAAGCCGGACCAAGCCGAGCATAATCCAGCCCGCCTCAAGCCTCTACGGATTTTATCATCAGCCAGGCCAGCAACGTCGATTAACATACATCCAGCTCGGCACGAAACGTTGGGGGCCAACCTGGTAGCCACTCCAGCTCACCACACATCAGCTCGGATAAAGCCTGCATTATTAGGCAAATAGTCCAACGATTACAGACGAAGAGCTCGCAATGGTCCCGACTTAAGCTTGGCTCGTCAGAGCTCACCGACGACTTTGTACCTTATTTACCGCCTTTGTAACTGTCGTCTGTAGTCCTTATAAATAACGGCATCCCCTTACACACCAGAACTACGTTATTTTGGCTTGATCCCTTGCATCCAAGGGTATGTAGGCAGCCACATCAGCCCAGCCATATCACACACCCCCCATTTTACTCACATCATTAATCATTGTTCGTGAGCACACCGTATATTAACCGCGCGATTACTAATAGTTTGCTAGATATCCACCGTTTGATCCGTTTGTGATAATTCCGACATTTTCAATTGACTATGTTACCGGGAAATCGACGTTTTCAGCAATTTTTCGGTTGTATTTACGTTTTTTTTCTTCAGATTTCTGGCAGCCTAAAATCACCCAATTTTGGTTTTTCGGCCTGTATTCATCGAGATATTCATCGGGATCTTCATCCGAGTCACCAGATCTTCATCCCGTTCATCCGAATCTCAAGATCTGTATCTGATTCAACAAATCATTTCCGGATTTCTTAGTTTTCATTCCGAGGCATAAGAGCTTTTAGCGGGTCTTCATCATGACTCAGACTAGATCTTCAGGACCGGCACCACTTGACGGCTTGCCACTTCCGGCTAAGAAGACCGGCCAAAATTTTACTCAGGCCACTAACGGGGAGGATGTTGGTCACGCTCAAGCACAAAACCCCCAACCGAACAGAATCCCGTCTCTCCTAACATAAGATTGTTTCTCGACGAAAGGGCGAGGTCAAAGGAGACCTTGGCTGCCGCCACTCATCAAAACAAAGGGAAAAACACCGCTGGAACATCTCACCCAGCGTGCCCACACCTCTCACCTCATTTCGAGGAAACTTATGACGAGCTCTACGCTAAGGCATTGCTCGAACACAACAAATATATTGAAAGGATCTGCCGAGTAAACCAAGAGCTGCTGGCTTTTGGGAAGCCGTGTCTCATTATAAGCGAGCTCGTCTCTCCATTAAGGCCACTGGCCACAAGAGAACATGCACCTCGCTTAGCCCCATCACAAGACACTTCTTCTCGTCGCTTTGGTAGGGAACGAAGTGTCCACTCAGCTTCTGATCGGGCTCTGTAAAAAAGGTCTTCCCTGGACCTCCTTGGACCTAGACATGCTCCATACCCCGAGTGATAAAGGAGCGTTGAAATTCAGTCAACCCCCCCCGCAACTAGGGCTGTAAATGAACCTAAGTATTCGATTCGATCCGGAGTATTCGGCTCGAAAAAGCTCGATTCGGGCTCGTTTCGTGGGTTCGAACTTCGAGCCGAACCTTACAAATTAAATATTCGGTGGTCGAGCCGAACTTGTTCGAACATGTTCGGCTCGGATATCATAAATTCATATACAGTTCGAGCCGAACATGTTTTTTGAAACCGAGCCGAACATGTTCTGATGTTTTTTTTAAAACCCAGTTCGAGCCGAACATGTTCGAACGGTTCGACATGTTCGAGCCGAACCGAGCCGAGCTTTTTTCACCAAATACCAGACCGAACCCGAGCCGAATAATGAAAATATAAGGCTCGGCCATTTCGAGCCGAGCCGAGCCTAAGGTTCGAACATACCGAGCCGAGCCGAATCCTGCCAGGGTTCGGTAGGGTTCGGCTCGTTTACAGGCCTACCCGCAACATAAGGGTGAGATTGGGAGAACGGTAGGCCGAATCTCATCATCAGTCAAAGGGTCTCAGTCGGAGAACGTATCCAGACACCCGGCACCGGCCTTCCTTCTAAACGAGGTCGCCGAGCTTAAAAAATACGTCGACGAGATTCAGAAAGAGAAAAACGGAAAAGAAAACAAGCCTACATGGGGAATGAGTGTACTCGCCGATGAACATATAGAAGAAGCTCCCGAAGGGGTCCATTACCCCAACTTTCAGAGTTACACCGGGGAGACTTGCCCCTATGATTGGCTTATGGCATTTCACAGCAAGGCGTCCTTGTCTACCAGAAGCCAAGATGCATGGTGCATCTACGTGGATCAGAAATCTGCCCCCAAAGTCGATCAGATCCTGGTCTGATCTGTAAGACAAGTTCGTCGCAGCATTCAAGTAGGTAGGTCAGCCAAAGAAAACACATGACGATCTCTATGAAGTTCGGAAAGGGATAGGCGAATCGACTCGTAATTACTATGATCGGTTCGCCAGAGTTTACGACTAGACCAGATGCCACGTAGATAGCACGGTCATTAGGGGTGTACACGGATACGGATTATCCGAAAACCGAACCGAGGTTAGTTGGTTCAATTTGGTCGGTTAATAACTACTTTTAGTTAGGTTTCAATTAATATTATAGAGAAACCGTAATTTTCGGTTCGGTTACGGATAACTTTATAAATTATCCGTAACCGAACCGAATACCAAACCGAATAAATAACTGAACCGTTAACCGAAATTGAATAGAAAATTGATATAGCTAGAAATATCACAGTGGTAACAGCGGTTTTTGTATGATGGATATCTAGCTGAAAGAGATGATCTTTTGGTAGGAAGATTGGTGGTTATTATGAACAGGGGACGACGCTCTGCCAGCGGGCTTGATGTAGTATGAACACGAGTACGAGGTCGACGAATAGGCAGAGTGTATCTGCTTATATTAATTGTTGGATCCCCTTGTGGGTTACATGGTGCCCCTATTTATAGGCGAGTCAATGACGGTTAGGCTAATTGTGACAAGACATAATTAAATACAATTAGGAGATTAAGAAACGGTGAGGAGCTGATCAGTGGGGTTGCTGGTCTCCTCTTGTTCGCGTAGTCTTGTCCCTGCTAATGTCAAGTGCGGAGCGTGTTTGCCTATGTGTTGGGGGCATGGTCTGGCTGATCGGTGTAACGGACTGGAGGCAGCGCGTTCGGCCCCCAGCTTGGGCGTTGTCCTGATCGTGCGGATTCGATGACCTGATCGGGATATTGCCAGGAGGGCTCGAAATCGAATCCTTAGCTTGTTGATTGAAGTGTTTTGATGTTATGATTGTTAGATTCTCGGTGTTGTTATCGTTCTAGAACTTATTCTAAATGACTTTTGTCGAATTAATTACTCGATAATCGTATTTCACGCGTCTTCTTTACATATGTATTTTGCGAGAGGGTGCAGGAAAAGGGGTTTTAGGATCACCCTGTAAAACCGACTGAGTTGTACTTCAGATTCGGTTTCGTGTTTGAGGTTTATATCATTGTTAATGAGCGTCTCATAGATCGTAGACCGTGTCGGGTCAGTTAAATCCGGTCAGCGGACTGTTGAACCTGACATAGAAGGGTAGATTATTGAATTAATGTCTATACTTGGAATTAGGAAACGACACCCTTTGAGTGACAACGAGGGGGACTGTTGAACTTAACATAAGAGGGTAGATTATTGAATTAATGTTTATTCTCGGAAATAGGAGATGACACCCTTCAACGATGCCGAGAACATTAGAGTTTGTCGAAACACTTCCTGAAACGAGTTAGGGTTAGTGAGTAGTTGGTTGGATCATAGCTCGGCTATCTTGTTTTTCGTAGTTTAAAATATTTTTTCTTATGTTTATTTAGTTGTTAGAACCGGTGATCTGACAAATCACCACGTTCAATTATTGTGTTGACCTGAACTAGGGACGAGACCGACTTTGGTACTCGACCAGATTCCCTGTGGGATACGACCTTGACTCACCAATTCTAGGCTACAGTTGACCCGGTACACTGCCGGTGAGATTGGACACTTAGAAAAGGCCGATCAAGTTTTCTGGCGCCGTTGCCGGGGAATCGGGTTGATATCTTGTAAGTTAGTTGAGTTCTTAGGATTAGATCGTTTTTCTTATTTGTTTTTTATGAATAGTTTGTTTTTTTATTTGTTTTTTTATGTATAGTTTGTTTTTATTTGTTTTTGTTGAAGTGTCACACCATTTACCTCGGTAGTGGTAGTGACTAGGTACCGTGATTGTGTTCCTGTTGTTTCCCTAATTTGCAGTTAATGGATCCTTCTGGGAAAATGAGTTCGTTGTTCTGCGCAATGGACTCATCGAACAAATCGTGGTGGTGGGGATTGAGCCCCATATTTCTATTGTTTTATTTTCAAGGGGTGCTCAATTCTTACGATTTTGCTAGGGAGAAGCAACGGTTTGCTCTCGTGTACCAATTGAAATATTTTGATAACTGGTAGATTCCCGCTTTATCAGGAGATAAAAACATAAAATCTCCTCCTTTCTAGAACATAACTGAAAACAAAACTCTTACTTTTTTTTTATCATTTTTATTTTTTGTTACTTAATGACCAACACAAAAATGATAATGGCCAATCAGTCTTTGGTATAGCTATCCTTGACATAGTTCGGGGTAGAAAGTCGAGCTGAGGACTATAAACTCAGAATGTGTTTTTATTGCTTTTCCTTCCCTTTCGTGTTTCATTGTTTTTCTTTAGTTTGTATTTTGATACTTCGGGTAAGTTTTGTTATAATATAACCCGAAGAAGTGTGTTTTGGGGGGGGGGGGGGGTGCTAGTGTGGTGTTTTTGGTTTTGATGAGTTGTGGTAATCCGGGTAGTTTCATTGTGTTATACTCCATACTTGTACACCTTTGGTATTGGTTGTGTATATTTTATAAGTACAGGTACCCTGGGAGTTCATTTTACGGATGCCACATGATCGTACTCGTGCCTATTTCCTGTTGTAAGCTAACTTTTCTACCCTTATCATTCGTGTTTGGTTTTAAAGTAGGGGTGGTTGGTTTAGCTTCAATGTTTCATTTTCATGTCAAACGAGTTATACTTAGAGATTGCTACCCCTTTGGTGTAAATGAGTCGGTTTTTAGAAATTTTGATGGCTTTGACATTGTTGATGATACATTGAGCCTATAGTATTGCTTTGATTAAACATCTAGTGATTGTACGAATGCATTTCATTTGAGTTGGGATCTTGTATTGAGAATGGAATAGCTTTATCACGTTAGCTTCGACTTCATGAATCACCTTGACTAGTGAACGATTATGGTAGCTATTAATGACCCGGTTACCTAGAACTTATATTAGTAACTTCGAGGCAAAATAGAAAGGTCGTCGTTGTTAGGTACGGGATGACGGTTATGGCATTTCTTTGACCCGATCAGAGCCAAATGCCATCCCTTATATGTATATCCTCAGTTCCCCCTCTAAGCCTTTGTAGGGTGGTTAGACCGCCACCCGAACTAACCTTTTGTGCCACTAACTCATAATTACCAATGCCCTTAGCTTTTATTCTGGTCTACGTTTCCTTGACCACCTTGCAAGATTGAGCTTATTGTTTTCACATTTTCTGATATGGTGTGGGGTGGTGGAGTGGCGTATCTTTCGAGTGGTGTCGGTAAAAATGAGTATATCCCGGAGGAGGTGGAATGTTATGGCTTTTCGGCCTTTGATTGTTTTTGTGGTTTTGAAAAAAAAAAGAGAATAAAAGAAAACAGAAAAAGAAAACAAGAAAAAAATTTGTATATATATAAGAGTTCTTGGAATGCAAATTTTTTTTGGGGTTTGATTTTTGTTGTGTTGATGTTGCTGAAGGGGTACTTCTTCTAATCTAGTACGGAGAAGGAGATGTTGTTGTGTTCTGTAGCGGTTTGTTCCTGGTTGACGAGCTTAGGTATGAACTAGACCTGGATATGACGTATGTCTCCAGCTTGTGGAATGATGAGGAGAAGTGGAAGGTTGGATGAATTATAGGTTGAAACTCGGTTGATGGTTTGTACTATTCAGGCGAGCATCCTTATAAGGAGTTGAGTCTTCCGTCGCTACAAAGGGAAGAGTTTCGGTTTTAGTGTTTGATGTTTGGTAGAGCTCACTTGCACTTTCTACTTTCTATTTTATCGTAAATATCCCTCTCGTTAGCCCCGACCCTAGCTTAACATTACAACCTATTAAGTCCTACCTGACCCTACTAGACTTTGATTGACCTTGATTAGTGGAGATGTTTACGACGTATAAGCCTATGGTGTAGCCTCAGTACATTATACGTCTATAATCTAAACCGGTCATTGGTGATAAATGTTGAAAAAGCTATACACACACACACACGTTTTTTTCTCGATACAAGGTAGAACTTAAATCTTATGCATTTGTGTCATTTACTTGTGTTTTACCATTTCAATTCTTATATACTAGATGTATGATTGCAATGTTGACTCCATCTTTATTTTTGAATCGCTTATTTACGAACAGAATAATTATATTCGATAAATCAATCACAGGAATATGCCACCATAATCCCGTGAATGCACTCCTCCGATTATGAGATTATATTTATCTCCTCACGAGAATAATAATAAGCGTCTATTGATATAATCATTACATATGGATTAATCCTCCATAGACTGTTCATTCTAAATCGGGAAGTTACCGTTAACCCTTTTTAGAACCTCTTATCCTTATTTACCATTAACCCCTAGTGATCAATTAATTCATACAACTCACTGGTAGCTAATCAGTGTAATATGAACTCGTACGATCGATCAATTTCTAGGATTAACAAATAAGGGAACTGTCTATCTACTTCCATAAATGGAAGGAATGGATTCCGTATCTGTGATAACACAGACTACTCACTCAATCCAGTACAATGCCAAGATGGGTAATTCAGATCACAGACTCAGTGTAATTCTTAACCGTCAAGTCAAACCTCATACTGATTCAAGCAGTTGACTGTGATCACCTCAGGATTAAGATATACCCATAAATATGATCATCGATTGATTCGATAAGACTTCTCGATTACGGAATTATATCGTGAACTCTAATCAAATCGGTCCAGCCCTATATGATATATCTATCATATATAAATGCCCCACTAGGTTCTCTTAACCGAAAGTCCGGATAAGACAATCACACCTATTGTGTTCTTGGCGCATTAATAGCACGTTAAAGGAGAGACCCGATACTCTCGATTAACTTCACTATGGGCTAATTGTATTTTAAGTACATCTTCACTAACTCAATCCTCCCGTGTATGTCCCATACACTGAGTCAAGTGATTACATAAACAATATACTTTAGGGTTTTCTGTAGTGTAAATACTATTGTCACATATCGGTGAATATGAGAATAATAAATATGAATAATAATATCATTTCATTTATTAAATAAAAACAATTACAAAAATTATCTTTCGGGCATCACACCTAACAATCTCCCACTTGCACGAAAGCATGTGATTAATTGTTTTAGAGCACACCCTATTATTTAAACTACAACAAACTACATCTCTCACTTGCTCTAAAGCAATAGAGACCCATCCCGTATTCTAGTACCCATTAAGCATATCATAACCATTGCAGATGACAAAGTACACTCCGAGTGTGCCGTCTTAGGATAGGTCAGTGACTCGGGGAGTACCTACATCTAAATGTCATGGGTCTTAATGATTAGTTAGGTTGTCGGCTCGAGACGATCCGTAGAATCGAAACGTTACCGGTCCATCTAATCATGTGGTACTTTCCCAATATGCTTTTGACCTCTAGTGATTTCGAAAATCCTTATAAGCTGCCCCATCATCGTTTGCACAATGATGTGGTATCGGCTTCCATATCTAGAATCACTCCCAGATATGAAAAGGAAATCCTTAAGCTATATCGCCTCTCTAGCTACTACAAAAGCCGCTAATCACCCAACTAGTTAAAGTCGAGTTGGCGTTGCTGGATTCCTCTAGGCAATAGCTTCAACAAAAGAGTAAACACTGAGCCTGAGATCAACTTAACGATCATCCTCAATCTGACTTAAAGTCAAAATCAGTGTATCACACATATCCAAGTTCACACATGAATATGTCCGCATATTATTCCTCGTTCTCTTCAAGATACTAAAGGACATACTAAACTTGCTTTGTTAACCGCCGAATGTAAGATTCGATCAAAGTTGACGTTCAATAACCTGACCATCTCTTACTAGAAAGAGAATCTATCCCATTTCTCTTGATCCGAAGATTTAGAGTCATTCCTGAGGCATAGGGTTCTCGTTGAATGTTGCATACACAGATGCATCATCTTAACCAATAAGATGGATGGGAAACCAGTGACTGATTCTAATGAATTCGACCGAGTCAAACTCTTTAGGATGTTGTCCAAATCTCTGTTGCAGAGAATTGTGGCATTGTCAGATTCTGACTTCAGATAACACACCCATGTTGATTCCAACTGGTGGAGTGTTATCCTTCACAAACACTAATATATGTATATATTCACTACTGTACTAAAATTGATATCCAGTCTACAAAAGACTTATCAATATTCTGGTCAAATTCACATATTGTAGAAATATATGACTTCCAATAACCGAGAGGTTTGCTTTTTATCCATAAAGGACATAAGCCTTGACAATCATCCTGTCATAAGTTCACAAGGCAATACCCTTCTGTTTCGAATGAATCTAGACTCCGTTTGTTTGTCAAGAAAGTCTTAGGTAATCACCCCTATTTTCTGCTTTCGAACGAAATCATGCAATACTAAGTGGTAAGAGAGTCCAAGGTCTGATTAACTCTCTACTTCTTAGGGAATTACCCCTTGACCACTCAAGCTTTGCTCTGAAAGATAAACTTTCCTATTCATTCTACTCTTTTCCGTGTAGATCCAATTACTCCCACTGGGCCTGAGACGCTCAGGTTGTTCTACAAGAGTATGAACAGAACTGGAGTACCGAACTCCATTCACAGGGTTATGGCTATTAAACCAACCTCTATTATCAGAATCCTATACTGCTCACAAAAGAGCCATAGGTCATCAATCGATCCTCAGACTACAAAGTCCGCAGAACCCGTAATGGGTAATGGATAAACCATACTCCCAATACTTACTGGGTGGATCGAAATTCTGATCTAGTTTAGTAGTATTTAGTGTTATCACCAACAACCGATGTTGGATGTGGTCGATTTTAATCAGTTAGTAACTACCTTGAGTAAACGTACTTCAAGGTTCAAGGTTTTGCTGTTCATGGACTCTATCAGAAAAGATGCAACAGTATAACTGTCCCTTCCCGATTTCAAGAATCCTATATCTAACCTTTATAATCAATAGCTTAAAAGATATATCACGAATGGTCATTGACCGAACGTATGCGCGAAATTCCCAGTCTTACCTTCAAGCACCGTGTGCTAAATGCTTATATTTATGGAAGTGGGGTGAACCGAATCCACACCTTATCCGTAAATTCCAAAGCATATTCTTGGTAGACTTCTCGGTCTTACATTTCAATGTAAACCGTTATTTTGCTTCCAATATCTTTATTGAGTTAAGCAGTGTATTGTAGCACATCTAAAAACTATTAAGGCAATTTAACGGTTTCTCACTTAGTGAGAACATGTCACAATGAGGCAGGCTGAGCATCAGTCTCGAGGACTATGAATGGCCTATTCCGAGTATAGAATACTATATCTCTATTGAAAACAGAGAAACCTCAAAATATTTTGGATAAACTTTCCGGAGTGTTTGAATAGTTATCAGACAACAAGTCACTACTCGGAAGCTCCTACTTGCTTGTATCTTTCATCAGACCCCGAAGGTCGTCATGAACAAGCTATGTTACTTCTTTATAACCATTATCCTTTCCCGATTGAAAGGAAACTTAGTCATTGAACCTTTGAGACAATATAACCAGACTGGGAGAAAGGAATCACCCTGAGCCAGTCTTCAGGTCTTGTCTTTTAGGGACTATGCACTAACTATGGAATATGAAGAAACATTTATCTAAATATCGAAACCAATTTCTTTTAATAGTTCTTAAGATGTGTTTTATATACATATTTCAGCAGTTGTTAGTGGTTTTGACTTTATCAAACAAAAGTCCGAGTCTTGGATTCGTACTACAAATGGTATATTCACTTACTATACGACAAACAAATTATCGAATAGAAGGTAAATCCTTTTGTTCCAACGAATCTTAAACCGAAAATAGATTTTCCGTGACATCCAAGGATTGAATCCGAGATTCATTTCCTTATATCACTCCCACTATTCTAGCTAAAATTAACTGCCCGTTGTTTACTCTTTTAATCGTTAAATGCACCGCTACTTTGTTCTTCCAAAGAACTTAGCTCGAGAAAATCGCCAAGGATTCATAGGTTGGTGATCTAAAATCACTGTCCTTATCCTATTATTTTCAGTTAATTAATTTTCGGTTCAACCTTAAAGTTTTCTCAGTTTAGATGACTAACACTTTTAGACATATTCTCCCATTCTTGACTTTCCGTGAATGGAAACAGTCTTGAACCAGTGGTTCGTTTGAGTAGACATTACTCTTGAACCGTGGGATGTCTATTTCGAGTGTTACTCGTCGGGACTTCTCGGATTTTCTTAATATACCAGAAAAAACAACAAATCATAATATTAAAGCTCCCACTAGTTTATCGGTTCCAAATACCGTCTAACGAGCAATGCTTTATTTTTTTTTTTTTTTGATTTTCCGATTTTTTCGATTAAAAAATCTTTCGTACATAGTTCCAATGTTTCCAGAAAAACAACAAATCATAGAACTCCCACTAGTTCATCGATTCCAAATATCGTCCAACTAGCGACATTTCATGACTTTCCGGTTTTTCAATTAGAACGGTTACGTGTGTTGTCAGTTACACTTTTCTAATGTTCTAGAAAAACAACAAATCATAAAGCTCCCACTAGTTCATCGATTCCAAATATCGTCCAACTAGTAACACTTCATGATTTTTCAATTAGAAAATTACTCGTGTAATCACTACACACTCAAAATTCACTAGAAGAATTTCAACGTCCGAAATCACCTTTGATCAAACTAAGTTTGTCTTCCGTTTGACACGAATGACACTAGTGACATACCTATATGTCACTCTGGTTTTTAAAAGGCTTAAGAGAAATATCTCTTTGAAAAATAATTGCATTATCGATTAACTAGTTCAACGTCCTAGTTACTTTCCACTTTTTAAAGAAGTCAATACTAGTCAATTATTAATTTTTAAGCAATTTTAGTAAGGGATATAATGCTGTAAATAAAATGACATATATTAATTCAAATTTAACACTACCATATAAGTTTATTTTAGGAATTGTAAACTAAAATTAAGTCTACTCTACCATTCCAAGGTTTTAACCTCGCATCTCAGTGCCGCCTTAGGGTAGGTCAAAGAGATGACGGTTAAATCGAGACAATCTCATCAATGAATAACTTGTGAGAATCGAACATCCCACGAGAATCGAACATCCCTTTATTCATTGACTACCTTCCTTTTTTAGCCTAGATATTATCAAGAATATCCTTTATGAGTGTGACCTACTATATCGGATCTCTTAGGTACGCCCCGAGTGTGCCGTCTTAGGATAGGTCAGTGACCCAACGAGTACCCAGAAATCCTATCCTTTTGGAGACCAAGCCATGAATGTTGATAGGGGTAAACACCATCCTTAGGGGGACGAAATCAAAACACCGCGAGGCATCACCCTTCTCTCACTTACTTGTATCTATAGTAGAGGCCGTGGGGTTGGCTGTTGCCTCCCCCACTCCCACTCAATATTTTGGAAGTGAAGGTGGGTTAACTAACCACGTCTTTTTTATGTTAACATAAAAGCACATCAAATCAAGGATTCCGAATGGTGTCGGTAACTGTTGGTCCCTTGGAAAGGCTAACACAAGTTTAGAGGGGGGGGGGGGGGGTGAATAAACGTGTCACCAAAAACTTTTCCCAAACTAGAGAAGCCCCAGGAACTGAGTTTCTGTCAAACTCAAACTGATACTCAGCTCAGTTTTGTTCCTGTCCTGAAACTTGTGCGGAGTTCAGCTACCTCAACTGAGTATAAGTCAATGCTGACTTATATTTAGTCTTGTTAACTGGCAGCGGATAAAACTAGCCTTTAGTGCAATAGATGTGTCAATAAGAGTCTAGACCTTCATGTATCAGTTCAGTCCTGACTCAGTGTCTAGTGTTTGCTGAGTGATAATGCAACAAATAAAACAAACATAAGTACATAAAGTAAATCAACACAAGATTTGTTTATGGAAGTTCCGGGTGGTGTAATCCCGTACGTCTCCCCTTCTCCTGTGGTGTAGGAGGTATCACTAGAATCTGAGATAACCGTTAAAAAAATCCTAGCACTATGACAGTCCTTCACGACACCCTAGTTTCACTGTCTACACAAAATGAAGAAAGCTGAGATTGCTCCCTTCATTCTGCACACTGATCCTTCGGAGGTGGAATGACTCCTTCACCACTCACCACTATCACAAACACGATCCCGTACGCACCAACGATTGTGGCAACCAAGTTGCAACCGTATGAAGAAAGGTGGAATTGCTCTCTTCAAACTATGCACAGCCAACCCTTTTTCACAAAGGTTAGGTTTAGAATTAATCAAGGATTAATTCAGTGAGCTGTCTGGTTCTTCTGGATCTAGCTTTGTAGCTCCAAGATGCCTTCTTTCCCCCTTAATGGGTTATTGGATCTTTCTTTGAAATCTTCAAGGCAATTCTGTTGGCTTCCCTTTTTCTAGATATATATGATCTGATTTTCTAGATCTGGATCTTTGGATATGTGCTTGTAAAGCTCTTTTTCTGATCCTTCTCTCGCCTCTTCTTCAAGTGATTCTCTTGTGTATTTATAGGGGTGATGTAACGGTCACTAGCTCTTGTAGCCGTTACACTTGTCGTTTAGCCAACGTTCATATGTACGATCTTTGTCATATTGTCAGTTTAAATTCAGCAAGGCCTTGACTCAGTTTTCTACTCTTCTTCAAAACTGAGTACCTTGTATACTTGACATCTGACTTTAATTGACTAAGTCGAGTACACCATTCGCTTTCTTCTTATCCCGTCAACCGATATTCTTTGTCCTTAAGATTATTCGGTTTTACATGATCTATAGTTCGATTCCGGGTCACCGCGGACTTGCTCGAATCCCGACTTATAGTCACGACTTAATCGCTTCTAACCGAGTTTGAACCCTCGCTTCTTCAATCTTCAATAACGAGTCCGTGACCCTCGCTTCTTCGCCTTCATAGATAAGCCAACCGAGTCTCGTGTCCCTCGGCGAACTTATCTTCTTCGGTTATAGCATAACTGAGTTTGAACCCTCAGTTCTTCATGTGCATACTCAGTTTTCTTGTTGTGATTCAGCTGTTCGCCTAGTTCCTATTTTATTACAATGCTTGTCTGAAACAACCTATACAAGGTTCAGATTCAAGATAGAACTTATACATTTTCTCTAGACCATTTCTTGCTTCTTCTTCCATTATGCACTATAACAGTTAGTTATGACTCCATCATCATGGGTTGTAAGTGATTTGTCTAATTACGTGACGAATCATCATCAAAACATAAATAATATTTCCAACAATTTCCCCCTTTTTGATGATGTATCATAACCCTCCCTAAAAGCAGTAATAAAAGAATAATGCAAGAAATCATAACAAATCAAATTAGGATAACAAACTATAACAGCTGAGTTCATTAAGTCACAATAAACTGAGTTACACAAAAGATTACAGATTTCCTTTTTCCAAATTCAACAATTTTTCTCCAACAAAGATACTCCTTTTTGTCTCCAGGAGTCTTCTTGCCTTTCCTTCTTCTTCTGTTTCACCATCTCTAGGCTTGATCTCTAAATATTCATTTAGCAACTGATTTGCCTCTTCATTGTTACCAGCTTTAAACTTTACCAAGATCTCTTTGATTTCTTCACTCATCATCTTCTCTTCTTCCTCTGAAATAAGACTAGATTCCTTCCCTTTGGTCTTTTCCCCCTCAGTTCTTGTCCATGCATCTTTTTCTGCTTTTAGAGAAGCTTTCAATCTGACACAGATTGCAAGTTTCTTCCTGATACTCGGCACGGCTTTAACTGAGGTTTCTTCATCTTTTTCAGTTCTCGTTTCTGTGAAGGTTTCTTCTTTGACCAACTCCACGATCAGAATGTCAATTGCTTCTTCATTCCGTTGAATAGATAGTAGATCAATAGTCTGTAGATCAGCATCTATTTGTTCATCTTGTTATTCAATCAGACGTTTGGCATAGGCCTCTTCAGCTTTCTCTTCATCAGCTTTCTCTTTGTCAGCTTTACCAGCAACACCTTCAATTTTATTTTCATTGCCAATATCACCTTCAATTTTCTCTTCCCCCTTATTGAAGATATGCGAAAGCTTTCTTCAAATAATTTAAGTAAGGTGATGATGTTGGAATATTGGTATAGGCCTGAGTAATGTGTTCTTCCAATGAAATCATGTAAGTTAAAGAGCTGCTGCTGTAGAGTTTGCATCACACTTTCAATGATCTCTTCCCAACCTTTCAGTTTATCTTCAGTTTCTTGATGCTGAGATCCTTCAGTTGCCGATCTTCTTGTAGATGCCTCATGAACTTGAGATGAGGAACTGGTCATGGGATAATAAAAATGAACATCATTACTTGTCAATTCCTTTTCATACTCAGCTTCACAAAATTCAGCATCCTCCACAGCTTCTCTTTTCTCTTCAGTGTACTCTACAAACGTTTCAGTTGGAAATTCACTCTCTTCAGTTTCATCCTCAATTTGAATTACATTCTCAGTTTCAGTTTTCTTTGCTTGAAGCTTGTTCCACATCCTTTTCTGTCTTCTCAGAGTTCTATCATCCAATCTTACAGTCTCACTTGAACTAGAATCTGAAATTTCACTTGATTCTTCTACAACAATCTTCCTTTTCTTCACTCCTGTGGACACTGGCTTGTGTTCCACTTCTGTTTGTGTGGATTTTGAAATGGAGAAATGATCTAGTATCCTTTGAACTAGATAAGTGAATCCCTTTTTCAATAAAATCTTTTCTCCAGTAGCGTTTCTTTCTTTGGCTCTCTCCTTTTCGTCTGAGATTTGCTTTATCAATTGATTGAGAACAAACTTGTTCCAATCCAATTTCTCCTCAAACCAAATAGCGTAGATCAGCTTTAGTTTATCAGTCGAAAGAGTGTAGAAATTCCGAGCATGACCAATGACATTCTTGGTCAGAAGAATCGTCAAAAATGCAAATTCTCGTTTCTGCTGATAGATTGATCCACTAAGGTTCTTCTCATTCGTGTTGATTGCAGTGACGTCCCAAAGTTTGTTCTTTTCTTTATTTCCAAAGGTGAGGGATGAAGAGCCTCTAGTTATGTCTAGACCAAACACCAGGGAAAGCAGTTGTTCATCAACGGTGAAGCTTTTATCTTGAACAGTTGTCCTGAAGCTTTTTCCCTCATTGGTGATTACTGCATTCTTGTAGAAGTCTCTGATGGTTTTTGGGCATAAAACATCTACCTTTGTATCAAACAGATTTTCGAGTCCCCGAATCTTTTTGATTTTGCTAACAATTCGATTTGAGAGAGTGGAGTGTGAGAATCTTTGACAGAGATTATCTAGGCTCGTGGTGATTCCTTCGTCGATGTTGTATTGTTCTATGATTTTTGAATTAGGGATTGTTTTTGAAAATCTTGAATGCTTTCAATTTGGATGAGCAGGATTTCGTCAAGATTTCGTTTTGCAATCGTTTTCAAATAAGAGTCGTGTCACATTCAATGGGATTTTGTAGGGATGTACATCTACTTCTTCTCCCAGATTGACACGTGGCTTCGAGTGATTTGTCATGTCAACCCAAGCGTCAGATGATAGCTGGAAAGTCTTTTGTTTTTAACCATTTTGTCCTTCATCAGCTTTTGTTTAGAGGTCAGTTTTCTCAGGATTCAGCTTTGAGAACTGACTCAACCTGCAAAACAGTTTTAAGTTTTCTTCGGTACCCATATCTTTTTGGGTCTGGCTGGATTAGTTACTGAAGTGTTATTTTCAGTTTCTTCGATGAGAGAATTAAGCTTTCTCATCTCCTTTCTAGATAAACCATTAAGTTCAACCTTAGTTGATTTCACAAGGATTCTTTTAGATTTTACATCGTTGTTTTCTTTGTGCAATCTACTAGGTCTTCCAGTATCTTGACGTTTAGAGTTTATACTCTTTGAAGTCTCAAGACTGAGTAGGGGTGGGGGATTATCATTGCTTTTGTCAAATTTACTAGACAATAATCTTTCAGCAAGATTTGACATCTCAGTTTCAAGAAACTCATTCCAATCTTTTGCTTTGTCAAGTTTTCTGTCTTTTAATTTCAGTTTCAACGTAAGTTTTTCAGTTAACTTGACAAGATCAGAGTTTCTCTGACTGAGTTCAGCGAATGATAACTTAGTTGAAGAATGTACCTTTTCTTGATGATTTGATACAGTTTCAAGATCTGGGTGTACATCCTTTTGTTGCTCTAACGAATCTTCTATATCAATGGTAACTTGCAACAACTTCTTTTCTTCTTCTTCTGAGAGATTTCTTAGTGATGGAACTTCTCTGGATCTGTTAATATAAACATTAAGGTTTGTACCCACATCATCACTAAGTTCAGGTTCTGGATTTGTATGCCGATTTGTCGCACTGAACCTTTCAATTATTTGATCCTGAAAATCAGATACACTTTGCAAACAATTAGTTAGGGGGTGAATGAGCCAACTCTTAATTCTAGATGTAGTCATTGAAATTAAATTAAGTGCTTTTGCAACTGATACAGTGAAGGTCTTCAACAACTGGTGAAAAAGATATCCTATGGATCACTTTCGAATGGAAGAACTGCTCCGATACCAATTGTTGGTATCGGAAAGAACTAATCCGGATCTCTTCGAACTAGAAGAACCGCTCCGATACCAATTGTTGGTCCCTTGGAAAGGCTAACACAAGTTTAGAGGGGGGGTGAATAAACTTGTCACCAAAAACTTTTCCCAAACTAGAGAAGCCCCAGGAACTGAGTTTCTGTCAAACTCAAACTGATACTAAGCTCAGTTTTGTTCCTGTCCTGAAACTTGTGCAGAGTTCAGCTAACTCAACTGAGTATAAGTCAATGCTGACTTATATTTAGTCTTGTTAACTGGCAGCGGATAAAACTAGCCTTTAGTGTAATAGATGTGTCAATAAGAGTCTAGACCTTCTATGTATCAGTTCAGTGCTGACTCGGTGTCTAGTGTTTGCTGAGTGATAATGCAACAAATAAAACAAACATAAGTACATAAAGTAAATCAACACACGATTTGTTTATGGAAGTTCCGGGTGGTGTAATCCCGTACGTCTCCCCTTCTCCTGTGGTGTAGGAGGTATCACTAGAATCTGAGATAACCGTTACAAAATCCTAGCACTATGACAGTCCTTCACGACACCCTAGTTTCACTGTCTACACAAAATGAAGAAAGGTGAGATTGCTCCCTTCATTCTGCACACTGATCCTTCGGAGGTGGATTGACTCCTTCACCAGCTCACCACTATCACAAACACAGTCCGCAGACTGCACCAACAGCTGTGGCAACCAAGTTGCAACCGTATGAAGAAAGGTGGAATTGCTCTCTTCAAACTATGCATAGCCAACCCTTTTTCACAAAGGTTAGGTTTAGAATTAATCAAGGATTATTTCAGTGAGCTGTCTGGTTCTTATGGATCTAGCTTTGTAGCTCCAAGATGCCTTCTTTCCCCCTTAATGGGTTACGGGATCTTTCTTTGAAATCATCAAGGAAATTCTGTTGGCTTCCCTTTTCTAGATATATATGATCTGATTTTCTGGATCTGGATCTTTGGATATGTGCTTGTAAAGCTCTTTTTATGATCCTTCTCTCACCTCTTCTTCAAGTGATTCTCTTGTGTATTTATAGGGGTGATGTAACGGTCACTAGCTCTTGTAGCCGTTACACTTGTCGTTTAGCCAACGTTCATATGTACGATCTTTGTCGTATTGTCAGTTTAAATTCAGCAAGGCCTTGACTCAATTTTCTACTCTTCTTCAAAACTGAGTACCGTGTATACTTGACATCTGACTTTAATTGACTAAGTCAGAGTACACCATTCAGTTTCTTCTTATCCTGTCAACTGATATACTTTGTCCTTAAGATTATTCAGTTTTACATGATCTATAGTTCAGTTCCAGGTCACCACAGACTTGCCTGAATCCTGACTTATAGTCACGACTTAATCAGCTTCAAACTGAGTTTGAACCCTCGCTTCTTCAATCTTCAATAACGAGTCCGTGACCCTCGCCCTTCGGTCTTCATAGATAAGCCAACCGAGTCTGTGTCCCTCGGCGAACTTATCTTCTTCAGTTATAGCATAACTGAGTTTGAACCCTCAGTTCTTCAAGTGCATACTCAGTTTTCTTGTTGTGATTCAGCTGTTCGCCTAGTTCCTATTTTATTACAATGCTTGTCTGAAACAACCTATACAAGGTTCAGACTCTAGATAGAACTTATACATTTTCTCTAGACCATTTATTGCTTCTTCTTCCATTATGCACTATAACAGTTAGTTATGACTCCATCATCATGGGTTGTAAGTGATTTGTCTAATTACGTGACGAATCATCATCAAAACATAAATAATATTTCCAACAAGGTAACGTAGGCAAGCCTACCCGTCCTATTCATTGGAACATATGTGACAGTCGGACAAAATCGGGTCAAGACAGCCCCTTTGAGATAAGAAGGAATCACCCCTCAGCTCTCCGGTGTAGCTTAGTCTTGCCGGACCCCCGTGCATACATCACACTAGGAGGGTTAAGTCGGTCGAGCCTAGCTCAGTTGACCACCCAACCTATAAGCGAACCGTTTTTATCCAAGATTTGTTGTTCTTTTACCATCATTCAATCTCGTAGACACTACGAATCGAAAACGTGATCTCGTTTGGCTTTTAAGGCGGTTCACCGAGAACACACACCGAAAAGGCTTAACGATTTCATAACCCGTCCTCGGATCTTTAGTTAGTTACTAAATTAATTAATTACCACGTATTAATTAAATTTCAACTAATTACGCGAGTTTGTATACATGCCTATTTTAATTACCAAAATTAAAATTCTACATGTATGCATGGAGTGGATTTATGATATGATGCATGTCATGGCAATTCCGATTTTATATCTATTTTATGATCAAACACATTAAAAATAAATTGCGGAAAATTTAAACACCGAGATGGATTGTTGGTACCCCCGTATTTAATCTATCCTAGGAAAAACAGTAAATTACATAATCTATGTCTTCGAGTCTTGATCTTCAAATCTTGAACTTGAACCGCCGGATCACGAACCACGAATACCCGAGAGGAGAAAAGGCTTTTTAATTAAATAAATCCAATTTATTTGATAAATAAAACCTTTTTTTTTTCTTTTTTTATTTTTTTTCTTCTTCGGCTGTTTTAAAAAAAATATTACCAAAAAAAAAAAAATTTTCTTAATTATCTGCCATAATGGCAGTTTGTCCAAAAAAAAAAATTAGGTCATAACAAAAAAATTATACAGCCGCACAAAAAACCCTAGCCGCGTGCTAGTTTTATTATACAGGACTTATAGCGACGCTTTTCAGCGTCGCAGAAAGTCCTGTAGCGTAGATTTTTAACTTAAAATCATGTTTTTATCCGTTTCTCCTCGTTCATACCTTGGGTTTCGCCTTAATCTGCAACTTTTCTTCAAGATCTTCATCTTATCGAGCCCGAACATCAAAATTACAATAAAAGATGCAACTTTTACATTGAAATTTCGAAAATTGACATAAAAAAAATACAATTCCTATGCTCAATTGTTACTAAACAAAGGAGCTACAAAATAGATCTAACGAGGAAACAGTACCAACCCCAATCCATCTCTTCAACCAAGACATTCATAACATAAAAAAATAAACATACATTCGGCCCCTATAAAAAAATTGGGACAAAAATCTACATGTTTACCACTCCTAGATCTAATATTTTATACGTATAAATATAGATCACTTTGGCGACTGATACCACTGTTAGTAATATCATCCGCAACGGAAGCGATTTAAGGATCTAGATCTATAAAATACACGTAATAAAATAACTAGATCTATATTTACAAAGGGGGGTTGTAGATCATACCTCTTGGATCTCAAAATCCAAGTTGAAGAACCGCAATAGAAAGAATGCAAGAAGATGTGAAGAGCACCACGATCTTCCGTACGTGTGATCCAAGCAACTCCCGGTGGAAGGAATTCTCGACTCGAACCCTTCCGATATGCTACCCGGAAAAACCTCCAAGATTTTTCCCTTCTCCCCTTTGGCCGAAAAAATTTCTTCTTCTTTCTAAGAGAAGAAGTCGAAATTTATGTGTGTTGTAAGGCTTGGGAGAACTCTCTTTATATAGGAGAGTAAAACTTAACCTCCAAGGATTTTATTTTGCAAATAAATAAATCCAATAAATAAAAGATAATTCCATAATATTCTAGAACAAATCTAGAATAATATTTATCTTTATTTCTTACCATAAATATTTATCCAATAAATATTTTGTGCACATGTCTTATTAATACACAAGAAAACAATTTCTTGTTTCCTAAAATAAGAGGGGGGGCCGAAAATTCCCTTGTGACCTAGTCACAATAATTTCGGCCAACACACTAAATTTGGGCCAAGATTATGAAAAATGTCTTTTTCACATATTTAATTATTTAGCCCAACTAATTTAATAGTTCACTAAACAATTAATTCACATATCGTTTTAATAAAGTCCAACAAGAACTAAATTAATATTATTAGGATTCGACGTCCGAGAATAGCTATGCTATATTTGGAGCCTTTCAGGGACATTCCCTCTAGGGAAGACAGACTAGGTTCACAACCTGGTTGTCATTAATGGAATCCAATTCATATATTATGGCTCTTGGCCACATCTCTCTTGCCTTTCAAACATTCCTTCATAAGTCATGAGATATTCATTCTTCAAGATGAACATACCAGCAACCCTTTCAGGCTTGAGGTTATCCACAGACTTACAGAACTTTTGTGTGCACCGAGCAGTGTTCTACACCTCATCAGTATGTGGCGTCTGCTCACGTTCCTATGGTTGAATATCTCCTTGTGGTTCTCAAACTACCTTTGAGATCTAAATTTACTCCATCTGTTTCTTTTGAAAGAAACACTTCCTCTAGAATACAGCATGTTTGGAGACAAATACCTTTTGCTCCGTGGACGAGTAAATAATATCTAACGTACTTGCGAAGATATTTCACAAAGTTGCATATGTCGAACTAGGCTTCAAGCCTTTCTGACTTTGCCTATGGCAACTTCAAATCATCGGTTAAGATAGATTCGACATTATCCCCTTCCATATCTAATATGGAATTTGTTCAACTTTTATTCTTTGAAACTCGGTTAAGTATATGTATTGTATAAGGGTACAATCCCGAAACGGGTAAGGGATACTTTGCATGGCTTACGTCTCACCTTTATCATATAAAGTGTTGTTTCTATTTTAGAAGCACAATCTGATTGCGTATCCAAAAATGGTAAGGGGGAATCTTATTCTTTTTCAGACAACTTCTAAAACACCCTTCAGGTATTAATTACTTCAATCCAATTGAAGAATAATTCCTAAGTAGCTCATTAATCTCATATTCGTGCTAACTCGAACTTTTTGGGCTTTCTGAATTATGCAATTCACTGAGTACACTTGACTATTTCTAAAAACAGTCATAGAGATTAACAAGAGTTATTTGTGGCATTAATTGTCATGAGCCAACATCGGTATGTTTAGGCTTTGGACAACTTTCTAGATTTTTATTACCTTTTCATAAAAGGGTATTTCAGTCATCTTTAGATAAGATACGTATTACCCACATGATTCATAACCACATGGTTCAGACGTCATCAGAATGACATCTGATCACACGATTCCCCTCCATAGAGACTACGTCTAGAACAACCACCAAATATTAAGGATAACAGCCACATAAACATTTAGTTGAGATTTCATCACATATATCAACTATACAGTGACATCAATCTAGTATGTTAGATTTAGTGACCTTTCAACTTTATCGGAATAACATTTATTCTTTACAATTGAATATGTCTACTAAATCCTAACAAGTAACTGAAGATCATGTTCTTCATAAGAACCGGGACATCATAACATTTATTTAGTTCCTTTATCAGTTTACTAGACTCAGAATACAAAACCGAAAATGTCGCAACGTTTGCTTCATGCTTCCGTATCTTAGTGTATTCCGTATTTAATCTTTCTAATTTAATCATACTCGTAAGATATCATATATCTAAGAGTTGACTTGAACTTAGATAGATTTATCTGAATTCACTTGCCTAGAATAGAGACTTCAATAAGATCTCTTATTTTAAGCACATGCCCTAACTTCCCTTTATAATCCTTTAAGCACTTATAAATATTTCTTATTGTAGTCTTCATAAGACTTAAGAAAGATCACAAGAGCTATGTCTTTAGTTTCCTTTCATAAAGAAAATCTAAAGTTTATTAAATAGTTTATTTAACCTTTTGAATCACATTCAAAACATGAACTATTTAATTAACCTTCAAGCAATGATTAAAGAAATAAGTCGATACTTAATTCTTACAATTTTGAAAACAACCTTTCCAAAATTCGATGTGGTCATTCTTATCCAACGTTTGAATTAATTGTCATTGTATGACGGAATGATCATATTGGATTGTATCCAATATATGATTAATTCATTGAAACTTATTTCAAGTGATTTAATCATATCATGAGCATCCGTTTTTCATTAAAGTCTTGGAGCAATCCATCAAATATGTAGTCTCTTTGTCTCTAACTACTATAACGGGGTTGCTCGCATCATTGCTTATTTTAAAAGGATTAAAATTGTTTAACCATATTTGAGAAAGTTTCTCAAAAGGTAAAAGTCACAATTTGGTTTTACTAATCGAGAATTAAAAACATAAATATTGAAGTTTGCTAAAACTACAAAATAAAATAAAGAAAAAAGAGTGTTGTTGTTTATACACGCAAAATCAAAAATGGCCTTTTGATTTATGATTTTGCTCCCACTAATCAACTACTCCCAATTGACTTTCAAGAATCTTTCAAAATTCTTTAGTGGCCAAGATCCCATCTGGTTACCCCGATTCCCGACGAGGGCCAATCAACCGGAATAATTTGAAAGGTAGGTAACACTTTACAAATCACATCTCTATGTGACTCTTGGTGGTTGACTAGTCAACTCTTTGACAATTCACATCTTATGTGATAGTCAACCCTTTGTCTCTAAAATCAGACGGTCCTGACGAGGGCCAATAGCCGCAAGATTCTTAGTCGAGTCGTAACCCAAATATTCATGAGATCTCATAACGATCATATCTCGATAACGATGATAAACCCGAGGTAGGTCAACTCCCGACGAGGGCCGATCAGTTGGATCCGAACAAGGGCTCTTCACCGTCATTATAATATTGGGAGATGTGGGAGTAATTTTTAAATTAATTCACTTAATTAATTTAGTTATGGTCTCATTATGTATATCTATCTCTATAGACATACATCCTACACATTCATGTAGATCGTGCCTAGTTATGCATCTATCGTATCATATAAAATAAATACAAGCACAAAATAAATAAATGCGTAAATTAACCAGTATGATCATGGACTTTTCCTAGGTGCGGTTTCGAATACAAACTAATGAAACCGCGGGTCACAAACTAAGGGTAGTTGCAACCGCCAATGGGATATTTATTCTTCTTTTTTTGGTCTCCATCTTCTACTCCATTCTTGTTACATTTAATTCTATCTAATAAAATAAATACACCCGCCGCACACGGGGGGAGCTAACGGGAATGAGATAAATGCAGAAAATAAACTAGGTCACGTTCTTCATAACGGCCTAGGACAATTTTTAAACCAACAGAAAATTAAATCATTCACATCTATCCTATCGGTCGAGTCCATGGTCAATCGGGGTCCATATAATCATATTATATCTACTATATCTAATCCATACAATAACATCTTATTAAAAAGATAAAATTAAAAACTAACAACTTGCGTCTTAATTAATCGATTAACTTTTAATCTATTAAATAATTTTATTCAATCAATTAACTAATTAACATTTAATTAATTAAATTATTTTAATCGAAATAAAATTAACGGTTAATTTTAAGCGATTTTAATTTTAAATTAATTAGAACTATTCTAAAATAAATCAAAATTAAAATTAAGTCCCTTTTGTTTCTTTACTTTTGATTCCTAATCAAAAGGGATGCCTTTGGTTTTCTAAACCAAAAGGCATCTATCTTGGCCCTTTCCAAAATCAAAATTTTGAAAAGGGCCTAGGTCTATTCCAAACAAAATTTGGAATGACCTAGATTATTTAAAAGCAAATCATATTTACCAAATAATGTCATGTGGCATCTCAATTATCCAAACTATTCGAACCATTAGTTAGCCACATAACATTAACTTAAACAAAAGAGGAATTATCAATCACAACTATAAACCATATAAAAACACAAATACACAAAACAAAAATTTGGAGATCCACCACCTTTGACCAGTCAACCGACGCTGGCAGCAGGTTTCCTTGCCGCCGCCGACCAGTCGCCGGTGGTGGTGCCGCCGCCAGTCGGCCGAGCACCACCCGATCTCGTATTTTTTTTCTTTTCATGTATCGTTTTGCGAATAAAAAATCTTTCATCTTTTAATTACATGATTTAAACGATAAAATTAACTACGCAAATTAACATGTTTATTGCTTAAGCTCGAAACTCGCTCTACTACCATTGTTAGGAAATCTACGTGGGAACGCAGCGGAATTCAAAATTTTATTTCCATTAACCAGGATCGACTTCGTTTAAGCAATAAACAAATAAGCTAATAGACGGTGGTTACTTTGGTTGATCTAAAAGATCGACGCTTTGACCGTCTAAGGAGAGTAGCGATGCAAGGAGCCGCCCAAGCGTTCGGCGTCTACCGGTGATCCACACGAATAGCCCGCCGGAATCACATCATGGATTGCTACCAGAAAAACTCGGTTGTTAGACCGACTTTTTCTCTCTCTCAAAACTCTCTCTAAGAAGCTCTCTAATTTTCACAAGAACTATTAGCTCCTGGAATTGTGTTGTACAAAAGAGCTAGCCAACCTCTTTTTTATATAGGGTGAGTGGCGCCACTTATGTCTCCCAATCTGATTGTGATTAGCTTCCTAGTAGATTGAGGAGAAAGAAAACATTTTCCTAATAAAATAAGGAAAATACCTTCGATTGATTTATCTCATTAATATTCAATATCTTATATTAAATATTTTTCCTAAGATATATATTGACAATATCTTATAATGAATATATCTTTATCTTATTACCATAAATCTATTTTCCAAAAATCAATTAATATCCAATATTAATATTATGGTAATCTTATTAATTAAATAGCACAAACCAAATGTATCCTATACATTTGAATATGGCGTTCCTTCCCCACAAAATTGGGAATTGAGATTTTCTTTAATTAATATAATACTATAATTAATTAATTTGTAAAATACATGTATATCATATATATTCATATTTTGAAATATATGTATCAATATACATATTTAATTAATCAACATAATTAATATCTTGTATTTAATTTATTCATAATAAATAAACACTACCATATTAATTTACTACTATAACATTTATAGTCTTGAGATAAACTTTCCTTATTTGGTTATCAACTATAACCGCATTTTAATCCGGCTAGATGTTCTTATGTGTGTGACCCGATAGGCTTCCGAATATGTTGGCCGTAGACACAAAGTGTAAATTATAAAATTGCCCTTCATGCCTAACGATCACAGGATAGCGTCTAGCAACACACCGTGACCCCCAATCATCGGAAGAGTCAAATGCAATGACTACTACATTTCATGTGAAACAGTTACCGTGTAAATATAATCCTATCGCTGATAATATCCATACGGTCGTTTGTCGAGTGTCAAACATCAGCGACCGTATCTTATAATCTGGATATCATGCTCTCTCGAAGTAACTCATTTACTTCCAATTTGCAAAGATTCACGAGAGTAAGACATTCCTTATAATAAGGTCATTTCGGATATTCATCCCTACTTATAAGGTACGCGATTCCCAAACGGCCAAAATGTATACCCTGCATGCTTCAGTATCACACTCAATCACTACCGCACGATCGCCCCATGGCTAGGGGAAACCTCAATAGTGTCAAAGAATGACAATCCACACCGTGTTGCCATGTAGACTCCGGTCCTAAGGATAATTACACAACCGCCACATAGTGTGACACTTAACAATGTAATTGGGTCAGTCTAATGTACGCATTCTCTAATACACGTCCACGTACAGTCCAAGTGTCTTTACACTTCGATAAACGAGATCTGTCCCTGCCCTTAAAGACAGAAGATATCTAATACGTGCTAGTCTGTTTGTACTATCAATGCCCTGTTTAATAGTACATAAGCCTAGAGACATTTAAGTATCAAACTTATTAAAGTGATAGAGATCTCATTAACCATAATCGCATATCATGGTTTCTCTATCACAGTTTAATACTAAGGACGTTATCATATAACAATTCATAATCGGTTCTTTAAAAGAACAAATATATAACAACAGAAAAGTCATTTAATGTATGTATAAACATAAAGAAATAGTAGAAATGATCCGATACGATCGAATCCGGACCAACCCGATTGAGTTTATGACACTATTTCAACATAAATGTGAAGTAATTAGTGCAGAAGGGAAGGGAAGGGAAGAGAAGAAAAGGAAAAACTATTTTTATATTGCAACTATTTTTAAACTATTTTTTTATAGCAATAAGATTGTAGTTTGACGTATGTTAGTGGGTATTATGGGCGGTTCTGGGGTTGAATTATGGGTTCAGTGTTTCAATACACCAAATCCAACGTAGGATAGAATAGGACGGGTCAAATCTTGATAATAATATAATACACGTCGTTTATTTCATTTCTTTCTTTCATATTATAAAAACTCTACCTTTATGGGAAAAAAAAGACTGAAATAGAGTTTTAAAAAGTTTTGTCATGGTTTTTACCTATACAGTGCATCATCATTTGCATAATCCAACTTCCTCAATACCTTTATGTCGCCAAACCTAGTGTGGAAAATCCGAATATCAAGAAAAGAGTACCGCACCTATATATCGTTGAAGCTCATTATAGCAAACTGAACTACCCAATATAAGTGATCAACATAGCAAGGCACATCTCAGACAATTCAATACAACATACTAGCAACATGTTTGACATTATATCGAACACCTAGGAACAAAGTTGGTTGAAAGTTTGTTTGGATAGATAGGATGGTGTTTTAGCTGTTGTAACCGTTTCTTCGTATATAGAAGGAATTGAAGATCTGTAAACTCAATTCAAAGATTCATAAAGTGTATAATGTACTGAGTTGTTTCCCGCCTCTTTCGATTTCAAATTCTTTTGTTCCTTGCTTGTTTGTTCTTCATGAATCAATTGGACTGATCTTGAATTTCATCATGGTATCAGAGCATTGCTCTAAGTTCTTCTGCATTATAAGTTTTTCCTTGCCCTCTATTCAATTTCTTGAAGTGCTCTTTGATGACCAAAATAGTAACGACCAACCTTAACCGGCAGAGTACGAGGTCGGAAGCACTATAGAGATGAGCAATGTCGTATCCCACGAGGAATAAATCAACTACAAAAGTCATTATCGAACTTAGTTTAGGCGAATCAAAATTTGTGCTAGGAGTAGTAGCAGCGATCGAGAAACTCGATCTTAGCACAGCGGAAACTTATGCGATTTACTATATGACACATAACTAATTAATCCTACGAGAAGGTTGAAGATTTACCTTATCGGAGAGGAAGAGATATTCGACCAAAGGAGAAGCTGTGATCTTCCGGATTGTATCTCCAAGCGACGACTGGTGGACGTCGATCCTCGCCGTAGAACCTCCTCGAATATGCACAATCTTCTCTAAATGACTAAGGCAAGAAACTAATTTTTCTTTCTTTTGATTTATTTGTGGCGCAATTTGTATAAGTTATTGTGCTAGGAGGAACTTTCTTCATATAGGAAAAAAACTGGTCAAGAGAGTTATCATTTTCACACCACAAAAACCTATTCCCACAAGGAAAATGTATTTTTGCTACAAAATAAGGGATAATTCCCAAAAAATCAATCTCTTAATTTTTCCATTAATTATCCAACAAATAGATAATTAATTAATTACACATATGACATTATCTAGGAAAATTTCTTCTCCTAAATTACCCACACTAATGGCGCCACCTTAATCATTTAATTTAATATAAAATGTATTTTCTATTTTACATATTATTTTCTAAATAAATAATATTGCATATTCATTAAATAGATCAACTATTTAATTTATTCTCGAGGTTCCATATAACGAGAAAACACTCGCGTGTTAGGAGCCAACCCGGGGACCATTGACCTATAACCAGTAGCTACAATAAATTAAATAAAATATTCATCGAACCGAATATTTCTACTTAATTCATTAATTCCGGAATTACGCCACCATAAATCCGAAACTGAACTCTATCGATTATAGATATAACTTATTCTCAAAACGTCGAGTCGAGTCGATAATCATTTCATATAAACTAACCCTCCATAGACTATCCGTACTGAAGTAGGATTATTTCCGTAAACCTTCTTCACTACATCTTATCCTTATTTACCATTAACCCACTAGTGATCAATTAGTTAATAACCAATACGAACTCCCGGGATCGATCAGTTTCTAGGATCAACAAATAAGGGGATTGTCTTTCTACTTCCCGCAAGAAAGAATGGATTCCATATCTGTGAGACACACACTTCTCACTCATTCCAGAATAGTGCCAACGTGAAAGTGATTCGGACCGCACCTCTTAGCGATCCTTAAAGAACACATCAAACCCTATCCTGAAACAAGTATGAGTCTGTAATCACTTCAGGATTAAGGTTAATCCATATATGATCATCTTGTGATTTAATAAGATTTCTCAATCACGGAATTATATGAGAAACTCAGACTAAATCAGTCCAGTTCTATATGACTCTCATCATATATAAATGCCCCACTTAGACAGCCAATGTCGACGGTCCGGATAAGACAGTCACACCATAAAGTGTTCTAGGCGCATTAATGGTGGTTTAATCAATAGACCCCATACTTTTATTAACTTCACCACGGACTAATAGTTCAAGTGTATCACCATAAACTTAATCCTCATGTGTGACACACACTAAGTTATATGGACACATATGATACGACTCAGGGTTTTCAGTAGTGTATTACTTATAAGCACGAAGCAAATAATAAGATGAGAATAAATCTGTCATTTATTAATTATAAAAACAATTACATAAATTGTCTTTCAGGCGCTACTTCCAACAATCTCCCACTTGCCCGTAAGGACAAGCAACAATTGTCTTTCGGGCACACTATATCTAACAATCTCCCACTTGCCCGTAAAGACAAGCAATGATTGTTTTTAGAGCACCACACCCTTATTCTTCTATCCATAACATTTTTCCACTTGCTCTAAAGCAGATGAGACATATCCCCAATTTCATACCCGCCAAGCGCTCATCAATGACAATAAATGCCACGCGACTTGGTAAACTGATCAGCTAGGTTGTCGGCTCGAGGCGATCTTTAGGACCGAAACGTCGCCTCTCTGCATGATCTGTCTGACTAGGTGGTACTTACTTTCAATGTGCTTTTGACCTCTTGTGTTTGTGAAGACCCTTTGCATGAGGTACCTCTCAAATGTTTTCACAGTAAAATGGTATCAGCTCATCGAGACCTGGAATTACTTCCAGATCAGCAAGGACCCTTTTAAGCCATGCTGCCTCTCTAGCTGCTCTGAAATCTGCTATGTATTCAACCAACAGAGTTAAATTGGCAGTGCTGGATTGCTCCAGACTGTAGCTCCATCACAATGAGTAAACACTGAGTCTGAGATCGATTCACGATCATCCTTAATCCGACAAAAAATTAGAATCAGTGCAGTCAACGACACTCAGGTTCGCACCTGAATACACAAGCATATGATTCCTTGTTCTCTAAAGATACTTGAGGATGCACTATACTTCTTTCAATGCTTGAATCTAAGATTCGATTGTTATTGACTTTTAATAACCTGACTTTCTCTATCCAAAAGAGAATCTATCCTATTTTCTCTATATTCAAAGATTTGAGAGAATTATTCTGTGAGGGGTTGGGTAGGAAAACCTCTCGTTGAATCTAACATTCAAAAATGCATCATCTTAACTAATAAGATGAGTGGGATATTGCCAACAACTTGTTCTCATGAATTCGACCAAATCGATTTCTAAGAATGCAGTCCACATCTCTAATTTTTTTTAAAGCAACTTTATTTTATTAAAACGAAAGAATAAACTGCTACAAAGTCAATTCCATATCCTGGCCCGCCCCAAGTACGTGATAGAGTGCATAGCATGGCCTCCTTAAACCCTATGCGTGGCAAACCCAGTGTAGGAAAATCCAACACATAGGGAAGAGTACTCGCTCTATGCACCCCCAAAATCCCGACACCAAAAATATTACAATCATATACATCATAAGTAATTCCGAGGAAAAGATAGCCCGTGTATCCGACCAAGGTATGTGCCAAAGCCTCCAAACAAGCGCATGAAGTATGAAAACTGCAACACTCCTTCTTCACTTTGTCCTTGCTACTGCAACCCAACGGATGGTGATACCTAGCATAGGAGGAAGATGATAACCCCAAAAATAGCTAAAGAATATAATAAACCAAAAAAAGGAACAAGGACACCTGGATTGCACCCCTAACAGGATGATAGGGGTGCCTCCAATGTTGAATGCCAATCCAGGTCCTATGCATTGAGCCCGTGCTGTCTTCCGCCTGAATTCTGCTTGTATGTGTCACCTCCAAATAAAAATGGCCGGTCCAAGCTAGCCGAACTTGAATCCCCAAAATGCAAACGACCTGAGTTGCACCTCTAACATCATGATAGGGATGCTTCCAGATGGAGACGTCGGCCATGTCCTTGGAAGAAGTGCCCAAATCAGGCCTGCACCCTCCATACGTGAATAGTGCTTCCCTAGATGTCTGCAACATGTCGAATAAGAGGAGGGCCATGTAAATCATCCCTAATAAGCTGTTGAATAGGATAAGGTATTTTGTTAAGATGGTTAAACGTCATATCGTCTCCTTCCATAGCTGCAAAGATGTCCGCCACTCTATTACATTCCCGGAAAACATGAGAGATATTGTGTGGTATTTCCTGAAGATAAGCCGAAATCCGACTAATCGAGATGCAGAGGGGCCAGCCTCCATTAAGATTTCCGGATATCACACGAGAAACAAAAATGGAGTCAGTCTCAATATCAAGAGGCAAAATGTGTGGGCGCAAACGAATACCAAAAAGCAGCGCCTTCACTTCAGCATCAAGAACATTCCCATGGCCGAAGCAAGCATGAAACACAACGACAAAGTTGCCATGCGAATCCCGTATAATTCCACCTCCATAGGCAATTCCATTTCTGACACTACCATCTACATTGAGCTTCATCCTTCCGACGTGGGGGGGATTCCACCGTAATTGGATCAGTCGACGTTTGGGTCGAGTTTTCACCTTGAAAGGCTTGAAAAAGAGAACATCCCAATCAATCCCAATATGTTTCCTATCAACAACCTTGTGGAAAGCTACCTGTCTAATCATCCTCTCAATGAGAATATTGGTACGCTGAACAGACGGACAACAGTCTTCATGTGTACACTTATTCCTTTCCGTCCAGATGCCCCAACACACAATAACCGGTACAAGAAGGCTCATATTATATATGTGGGCCGTCCAGTTCATCCAGAAATTAAACATAGGAACAATCCCAGTAGTAGGAGTGAAACGGAGGCCAAATTGATTCATAAAGTGAATCCAGATAGACTGGGCAAAAGGACATTCAATGAAAATATGACGAAGATCTTCCCCATGATGGCATGCAAAACACTTAGAGACCAAAGTAATACCACGCCGTTGAATGTTCGAATCAGTAGGAAGAACATAATTGATTAGTCTCCAGCAGAAGAAAGAAATCTTGAGAGGCAACATATTGTTCCAGATTAACTTGAAGAGAGGACGAACCGAGTCGTGAGACCGAAGCATATTCCAAGCCGACTTAGTACCGAAGTGCCCATCCGAATTTAAGGTCCATATCAACTCGTCGTCCTGGTCAGGTCGCAAAGGTATGCATAAAATCTCATCCACAATATGTAAAGGAAGATACTCTTGTAAAAGGGGAACATTCCACATCCCATTCACAAGGAAATCCTTCACCTTCCTAAGCACTGGCAGTCAATCTGCCATTGGATTTAAGCTAAAACCCTTCTGTTCCGAATGAATTCGAGCTCCTTTGTACGGCAAGAAAGTTTCAGGGCATCACCCCTGGTAATCTTTCTGCTTTCCAGGGAGTCAGGCAAGGCTGAGTGGTGAGAGAGTTTCAAGGCATCACCCCTTTTAAACTATCTACTTCTCAGGGAATTACCCCTATACCACTTGGCTTTTCCTTGAAAGATAAACGTTTCATTCATTCTCATCATGTAGATCCAATTACTCCCACTGGGCCTGAGACACTCAGGTGGTTCTACAAGATCGTTAACAGAATTGGAGTACCAAAACTCCATATATAGGTTTATGGCTTTAAACCAACCTCCTATTGTCAGAATCCTATACATTCTTCCCTAAAAGACCATAGGTTATCAATCACCCCCAGCAAATTGTAAAGTCTGCATAATCACAGCGAGTCAATGGATAAACCATACTCCCACTGCATTTGAATGGATTGAAATTTTGATCTAGTTCTGTAGTATTTATCAGTGTTATCCCCCAACAACCAATGTTGGATGTGGTCTGATTAAATCAAATAGTAACTCCTTGAGTAACTGTACTTCAAGGTCTAAGGTTGTTATTTAAACATTCTTTTTGGAAAGGATATAACAGTGTAACCGTCACTATCCGATCTTAAGAATCTTATAACCAACTTTTACTCATTGTATCAAGATATTTCATGAACAGTCACCACAAGATATTTCATGAACAGTCACCATCTGAACGTGTATGTAAAATCTCCAGTCCTACCTTCAAGCACCAGTGCTAAATGCCTCTATTTGAGGAAGTTGAGTAAATGCACTTCACTCTTTATCCACAAATTCATAAGCATCTTCTAGGTAGACTTCTCGGTATTACATAATAATGTAAACCGTTATTTTGCAACCAATATCTTAATTGAGTTAAGCAGTGTATTGTAGCATATCAATAACTATACAAGACAGTCTATGGTTTATCCTTTCAGTGAAATCATTTCACTCGGAGGTAGGCCGAGCATCAGTTCCAAAACTATGCTATAGCCTATATCTGAGCATGGAATACTCGTTTCTCTGGTATTATCAGAGATTTCTCCAAATATTTAGGCAAACTAATGTTAGGAAATCACTAGTTTAACGCAGCGGAATTTAAAATTTGATTTCCTTTTCTAGATCGTTCTTCGTTTAATGCAATAAACACGTTAAGTAGTTTGACGGTTATACCTCAGATGATCTATAAGATCGTCGCTTTGACCGCCAACGGAGAGTAGTTCAATGCGCAAGCCGTCCACGCGTGCGGCCTCTATCGCTAATCCACACGAACCCCTCGCCGGAATCCTCCTTGGATTGCTATCGGAAAAACTCCGGCTGCTAGACCGGACATTTTCTTCCCTCACAAACTCACTATGGAAGGCTCTCTATTTTACACAAGAATTATGAACTCTTGCAATTGTGTTGTACAAAAGAGCTTGACACCCACCTCCTATATATAGTAGAAGGTGGCGCCCCTAATGGTGTGTAGGTGAAGAAAACCCTTTTTCCAATAAAATAAGGAAAATCAACTAGATTGATTTATCTCTTTAATTATAATTTATTTTGCCAATATCATATATTGATTATAATTATCTTATTACCATAAATCTATTTTTCAAAATCAATTAATATCTTATATTAATATTATGGCAATCTTATTAATTAAAGTGCACAATCCAAGTGTATCTTATACACTTAAAAGTGGCGCCCCATATGCCAATAAATTGGCTTCCGGAATATTCTTTAATTAATCTAATTTATATATAATTAATATCTTGTATTTAATTTATTCATAATAAATAAATACCACCATATTAATTTACCACTATAACCTTTATAGTCTAGAGATAAACTTTCCTTATTTGGTTATCAACTATAACCGCATTTTAATCCGACTCGATGTTCATATGTGTGTGACCCGATAGGCTTCCGAATATGTTGGACGTAGACACAAAGTGCAATTTACTAAAATGCCCTTCATGCCTAACGATCACGGGATAGCGTCTAGCAACACACCGTGACCCCCAATCATCGGAAGAGTCAAAAGCAATGACTACTACCTTTCATGTGAAGCAGTTACCGTGTAACTTACAATCCTATCGCTGTAACAATATCCATACGATCGTATCTCGAGTGTCAATACATTAACGATCGTATCTTATAATCTGGATATCATGCTCTCTCGGAATAACACATTTACTCCCACTTTGCAAAGATTCTCGAGAGCTAGACATTCCTTATAAGAAGGCCATTTCGGATATTCGATCCCAATCATAGGATACGCGATTCCCGGACGACCAATCATGTATACTCCGCATGCTTCAATATCATACCCATATGATCGCCCCGTGGTTAGGAGAAATCTCAATAGTGTCAAAGCATGACAATCCACACCGTGATACCATGAAGACTCCGGTCAAATGGATAATTACACAACCGCCACATAGTGTGACACTTAATGTAAGTGGGTCAGTCTAACGTACGCATTCTCTAATACACGTCCACGTACAGTCCAAGTGTCCCTACACTTCGATAGACGAGATCTATCCCTATCTTCTAAAAGATAGAAGACATCCAATATGTGCTAGTCTGATTATACTATCAATGTCCCGTTTGACATTATGTAAGACTAGAGACATTTAAGTACCAACCTTGTTATAGTGATTAGAGATCTCATCAACCATAATCACTATCATGGTTTCTCTATCACAGATCGATACTAGGGACGTTACTATATATATACAACAAACAATATGAAGATAAACAATATATAATAACATAAGTGCTTTTATTAATCATAATAAAGTTATTACATGAACTAAATAGACAGTAAATGACCCGACCCGGTCGGATCCGGTCCAACCCGATTGGGTTTAGGACACCTTTCCAATAATCTCCCACTTGGCCTAAAGCCAATCACCCATATGCCTAAGCCCGTGCAAGTGAACATGTTTCTCATGCTTAGCTTGAGACAATGCCTTGGTTAACGGATCAGCTATGTTATCATCCGTGTGGACTTTCTCTATCTTTACATCTCCTCTATCTACTATCTCTCTAATCTGGTGATAGCGCCGTAGCACATGTTTGGACTTCTGATGAGACCTTGGTTCTTTAGACTGAGATATCGCTCCATTATTATCACAGTACAGAGGCACTGGACCTTCAATGGAGGGAACCACACCAAGTTCAGTAATGAACTTCTTCATCCAAACTGCTTCCTTTGCCGCCTCCGAGGCTGCTATGTATTCGGCCTCCGTTGTAGAGTCCGCAGTAGTCTCCTGCTTGGAACTCTTCCAGCTCACTGCTCCGTCATTAAGCGTGAAAACAAATCCAGATTGCGACTTGAAGTCGTCCTTGTCAGTTTGGAAACTGGCATCTGTGTAACCTCGTAATACTAAATCATCGTTCCCGAAAACCAGGAACATATCCCTAGTACGTCTCATGTACTTAAAAATATTCTTGACAGCAATCCAGTGACCCTCACCTGGATTGGACTGGTATCTGCTAGTCATACTAAGAGGGTACGAGACGTCTGGTCTTGTGCATAACATGGCATACATGATAGACCCGATTGCCGAAGCATAAGGGACTTTACTCATTTGTGCCCTTTCCTCCTCTGGTCTTAGGACTCATTCCCTTTGACAGTAGACCCCATATGATATGGGCGGCTTCTTGGGCTCGCTCCATGCTTGAATATCTTCGACATCTTGTCTATGTAGGTGGATTGTGACGGACCAAGCAACCTTTCGGATCTATCTCTATAGATCTTTATTCCTAGAATATAGGCCGCATCACCCAAGTCCTTCATAGAGAAGTTCTTGGATAACCAAGCTTTGATTTGTAACATAGGCACATCATTCCCTATGAGCAATATGTCATCTACATAAAGCACTAAGAACACAATGGCACTCCCACTAACATTCTTGTAAACACAGGGCTCATCTTCGTTCTTGATGAAATCAAATTGTTTGATTATCTCATCAAAGCGAAGATTCCAACTCCGAGAAGCTTGCTTTAACCCATAAATGGATCTTTGCAGTTTACACACCATCCTGGCGTCATTGGTTGTGAAACCCTCAGGCTGTGTCATATACACTTCCTCAGACAGGTTCCCGTTAAGGAAAGCTGTTTTCACATCCATCTGCCAGATTTCATAATCATGGTATGCTGCAATAGCGAGCAAAATTCTAATGGATTTTAACATGGCAACCGGCGAAAAGGTTTCGTCATAGTCAACTCCTTGTCTTTGCTTATATCCTTTTGCCACTAACCTAGCCTTGTAGGTAGTCACGTTACCGTCCATGTCGGTCTTTCTCTTAAAGACCCATTTTCACCCTATGGGAACTATTCCCTCAGGTGGATCAACTAAGTTCCAAACTTGGTTGTCTTTCATGGATTCCATTTCAGAATTCATGGCTTCCAGCCATTTCTCTTTGTCATGCCTTAATAGCACTTCCTCATAAGTTCTAGGGTCCTCATCTTCCATGAGATACACGCCAGTATACCTTTCGGGTTCACGGCGTACCCTGGTGGATCTTCGAGGTGCTAGTGTGTCCACGGTAGAAGCAGGTGTCACATCTGTATGTGGCAAGTCCTCTACTTCCATCAACTGACTATTATCCGTAAGTGGTTCTCGAATTTCTTCAAGATCAATTTTACTCCCACTGACCCTATTCAGGATAAACTCTTTCTCTATAAAGTGGCCAGTCCTGGCAACAAATACCTTTTGTTCCTCAGGATGGTAAAATTGGTACCCTTTGGTTTCCCTAGGATAACCCACAAACAGACATTTGTCAGACCTGGGCTCTAATTTGTCAAGCATCATCCGCTTCACGTAAGTCGGACAACCCCAAGGTTTTAGATGACAGAGGCTCGGTTTTCTCTTAGTCCATACCTCGTATGGCGTAGAGTCAACCGTCTTTGATGGAACTCGGTTCAGTGTCTAGGATGCGGTTTCTAGATCATACCCCAAAACGATTTTGGGAGAACTGCATAGCTCATCATGGATCGCACCATGTATAACAAGGTGCGGTTCCTCCTCTCAGATACGCCATTCATTTGTGGCGTCCCGGGAGGGGTCCATTCAGGTAGAATCCCATTCTCCTTCAGATAGTCTTGAAACTCTCCATCTAAGTATTCTCCACCTCGATCGGATCGAAGTGTTTTGATTTCTTTACCTAGCTGGTTTCTCCACCTCACTTCTGAATTCCTTGAACTTTTCAAAGGCTTCAGACTTATACTTCATTAAGTATATATAACCATAGCGAGAATGGTCATCAGTGAAGGTGACAAAATAAGAGTATCCTCCTTTGGTTTGAATTGACATTGGGCCACACACATCAGTATGTATGAGCTCAAGCAATTCACTGGATCTTATCCCTTTGTCACTAAAAGGTGACATTGTCATCTTGCCAAGTAAACAAGCTTCGCATACGTCAAACGATTCGTAATCGAATTGATCCAACATTCCATCTTTATGGAGTTTGGAGATGCGATTCTTATTTATATGGCCAAGTCTACAATGCCATAAGTAGGATTCATTCAAGTCATTTGTTTTAGCTTTCTTGTTATTTATATTAAGTACGTCAACATTCATATCTAATATGTAGAGACCATTGCTAAGTATGCCAGTGCCATAAAAGATTCCATCACGTGAAAAAGAACAACATTTATTCTCAAATGTAAATGAAAAACCATCAACATCTAATGCAGAAATGGAAATAATGTTCTTCGTAAGATCAGGAACAAAATAACATTTATTAAGTTCTAGTACTAGCCCACTGGGCAATGAAAGAAAATAAACTCCTACGTCCAGCGCAGCAACACTTGCTTCATTTCCAACGCGTAGGTCCACCTCTCATTTCCTCAAATCTCTAGTTCTTCTTAGTGCCTGCATATTCGTACAAATATGAGAACCACAACCAGTATCCAATACCCAGTGGTTAGACTTAGAAGAAGCAATATTGATCTCAATCATAAATATACCTGAAGTCGAAGCATCAGAATGCTTCTTCTAGGTACTCAAGAAGCCTTTGCAGTTTCTCCTACAATGTCCGGTCTCACCGCAATGGAAGCAAGCATCCATTTGTCGTTTGCTATCTTAGGCGTTGGGTTAGGTGTAGCCTTCGCCTTCTTGGATTTCTTCTGGGCTTTTGCCTTGCCCTTGCTCGAAGTGACCAGCAACACTTTCTTTCCCTTCCCCACAGTGCCCTCAGCAGTCTTCAACATGTTCAATAACTCCGCAAGGGAGCAATCTATCTTGTTCATGTGATAGTTCATCACGAACTGCGAGAATGAATCAGGTAGAGATTGCAAAATCAAGTCAATACTCAACTCTCGTTCCAACTTGTGGCCCAGCTTCCCAAGCCTCTCTATGTACCCGATCATTTTAAGCACGTGTGACCCCACGGCGGTCCCGGACGCCATCTTACAACTAAACGGGGCCTTCGAGACCTCGTACCTCTCAGTGCGAGACTGAGAAGCATAAAGTTCCTTCAGGTGGACCATGATAGAGTAGGCGTCCATAGACTCATGCTGTTTCTGCAGTTCAGGTGTCATAGAAGCAAGCATGATACATGTAGCATCAGTACTGTCAGAACAGTGCTTGTTGTACTTCTCAACAACATCTGCAGCCGAACCCTCAGCGGCCTTTTCTGGTAGGGCCTCGTCCAAGACATAGCCAATATTCTCATGCCTCAAAACGATTTTGAGGTTTCTTTCCCAATCGAGAAAATTCGTCTCGTCAAGCTTGTTTTCGATGATAAAACGAAGGTTCAATTTGTTTGACATTTTCTACAACAATAAATAAAGATAGAATAAGTAAAAGCTCATGTATAAAAACCCTAAATTTTCACTTAATAAATCTATAAGGTTTTTACTCCCACTAGCCAACTATTCCCTATTGGCTTTCAAGAAAATAATTCCTTTAGTGGGCAAGATCCCATCGAACTATCCCGACCCCCAACTTTGGCTGATGGGCCGAAAATAATTAAACAGGTGGACAACGATTTGTCGATTGTATCTTATACGATTCTTGTTGTTTGACCAGTCAACTCTTTGACAATATTTCATCTTATGAAAAATAGCCAAACCCTTGCCTCTAAAATCCAAACGACCCCGCTTTGGCTGGTGGCCGAGAGAATTCTTAGTCTAGTCATAACCCCAATATTCATGAGATCTCTTTCGATCATATCTCGATATCGATGATATACCCGAGGTAGGTCAACCCCCGCTTTGGCTGGTGAGTTGGGTCCGAACAAGGGCTCTTCACCGTCGTTATAATATGGGGAGGCAATTCCGACTTGATTTTCGACGTGGGAATAATTTTAAATTAATTCACTTAATTAATTTGGTTTTATTATGGTCTCATCTACTATGTGCATATTACTACTATATCATATAAAGTAAAACATACACAACATTCCGCGCATAAAATAACCGGTATGATCATGGACTTTTCCTAGGTGCGGTTTCGAATACAAACTGACGAAACCGCGAGTCACAAACTAAGGGTATCTGCAATCGCCAATATGATCTTTACTGCTGTACGCCAATGGGTTCTTTATCTCTCCTTGGTCTTCAACTTCTTGCTCCATTCTTGTTACATAATAAATGATTACACCCGCCGCACACGGGGGGGGGGGGGGGCTTTCGGGAATGAGATAATTGCAAAAAGTAAACTAGGTCACGTTCTTCATAACGGCCTAGGACAATTTTTCAAAAACCAACATAAAGAAAACATTCCCATCTATCCTATTGGTCGAGTCCATGATCAATCGGGGTCCATATAATCACATTATATCTACACATCTAATCCATACAATTTTATCTTATGAAAAAGATTAAATTCTAATTTTAACTACTCATGCGTCTTTATTTTATCACATCAAATAATTAAATAACTTTTAATTAATTATATGACTTAATCGAAAATTAAAATTAACATTTAATTTTAAATCGACTTCAATTTTAATTAAATTTGAACTATTCAAAACAAAATTAAAATTACTAAGTCTCCTATTTGTTTCCTTTCCAAAAATAAATTTAGCTTAGGCTTGGCCAATTTCCAAAATCAAAATTTTGGAAGTGGCCTAGGCCTAGGCCTATTCCAAATCAAATATTTGGAAAGACCAAATTATTTTAGTCTTGACCTGGCCACTTTCCAAAATCAAAATTTTGGAAGTGGCATAGGCCTAGGCCTTTTACAAATCAAATATTTGAAAAGGGCCTAGGCCTATTCCAAATCAAATATTTGGAAATGCCAAATAATTTTGGTTTAGGCCTGGCCACTTTCCAAAATCAAAATTTTGGAAGTGGCCTAGGCCTAGGCCTTTTACAAATCAAATATTTGAAAAGGACCCAGACCTATTCCAAATCAAAATTTGGAAAGGCCAATATGCCAAATGGTTTCCCAATGGTCCAAACTATTTGAACCATTGGTTGGCCATATGACACGACTAAACAAACGAGATATCTATGCACAATAAATCACAAAACGAAAAGGGTCGATCTCCCCATTTGGAAGAGGACAGCCGACAGACGGCAGCCCTAGGGCCACCGCCGCCGCCGCAGAGGGAGGGGGCCGCCGCCAGTCGGCCGAGCCCCCATAAACCCTAATATTTTTTTTTGTTTCAACGTTTCGTGATTTAAATCTTGCATCTATTGATTAAATACTACGCATTTAGAATATGCTTATTGCTTAAGCTCGAAGTCTGTCTCTGATACCACTGTTAGGAAATCACTAGTTTAACGCAGCGGAATTTAAAATTTGATTTCCTTTTCTAGATCGTTCTTCGTTTAATGCAATAAACACGTTAAGTAGTTTGATGGTTATACCTCAGATGATCTATAAGATCGTCGCTTTGACCGCCAACGGAGAGTAGTTCAATGCGCAAGCCGTCCACGCGTCCGGCCTCTATCGCTAATCCACACGAACCCCTCACCGGAATCCTCCTTGGATTGCTATTGGAAAAACTCCGGCTGCTAGACCGGACCTTTTCTTCCCTCACAAACTCACTATGGAAGGCTCTCTATTTTTACACAAGAATTATGAACTCTTGCAATTGTGTTGTACAAAAGAGCTTGACACCCACCTCATATATATAGTAGAAGGTGGCGCCCCTAATGGTGTGTAGGAGAAGAAAACCCTTTTTCCAATAAAATAAGGAAAATCAACTAGATTGATTTATCTCTTTAATTATAATTTATTTTGCCAATATCATATATTGATTATAATTATCTTATTACCATAAATCTATTTTTCAAAATCAATTAATATCTTATATTAATATTATGGCAATCTTATTAATTAAAGTGCACAATCCAAGTGTATCTTATACACTTAAAAATGGCGCCCCATATGCAAATAAATTGGCTTCCGGAATATTCTTTAATTAATCTAATTTATATATAATTAATATCTTGTATTTAATTTATTCATAATAAATAAATACCACCATATTAATTTACCACTATAACCTTTATAGTCTAGAGATAAACTTTCCTTATTTGGTTATCAACTATAACCGCATTTTAATCTGACTCGATGTTCATATGTGTGTGACCCGATAGGCTTCCGAATATGTTGGCCGTAGACACAAAGTGCAATTTACTAAAATTCCCTTCATGCCTAACGATCACGGGATAGCGTCTAGCAACACACCGTGACCCCCAATCATCGGAAGAGTCAAAAGCAATGACTACTACCTTTCATGTGAAGCAGTTACCGTGTAACTTACAATCCTATCGCTGTAACAATATCCATACGATCGTATCTCGAGTGTCAATACATTAACGATCGTATCTTATAATCTGGATATCATGCTCTCTCGAAATAACACATTTACTCCCACTTTGCAAAGATTCTCGAGAGCTAGACATTCCTTATAAGAAGGCCATTTCGGATATTCTATCCCAATCATAGGATACGCGATTCCCGGACGACCAATCATGTATACTCCGCATGCTTCAATATCATACCCATATGATCGCCCCGTGGTTAGGAGAAATCTCAATAGTGTCAAAGCATGACAATCCACACCGTGATACCATGAAGACTCCGGTCAAATGGATAATTACACAACCGCCACATAGTGTGACACTTAATGTAAGTAGGTCAGTCTAACGTATGCATTCTCTAATACACGTCCACGTACAGTCCAAGTGTACCTACACTTCGATAGACGAGATCTATCCCTATCTTCTAAAAGATAGAAGACATCCAATACGTGGTAGTCTGATTATACTATCAATGTCCCATTTTACAATATGTAAGACTAGAGACATTTAAGTACCAACCTTGTTATAGTGATTAGAGATCTAATCAACCATAATCACTATCATGGTTTCTCTATCACAGATCGATACTAGGGACGTTACTATATATATACAACAAACAATATAAAGATAAACAATATATAATAACATAAGTGCTTTTATTAATCATAATAAAGTTATTACATGAACTAAATAGACTGTAAATGACCCGACCCGGTCGGATCCGGTCCAACCCAATTGGGTTTAGGACACCTTTCCAACAACTAATCGGCGTTTCGAGTAGTCATTTAGACAAAAGGTCTATTACTCAAAAGCTCCCACTAGCTTGTATCCTTCATAAGACCCCGAAGGTCAATATGAACAAGCTATGATACTTCTTTAGCTCTATTAACCTTTCCTGATTGAAAGTTTACTTAGTCATTTTTCCTTTGAGATAATGTTCTTAGACTGGGAGATAGGAATCGCCCTTAGCCAGTCTTCAGATCTTATCTCTAGGATATATGCACTAATTAATAGATGCTGAAGAATCGTTTGTCTAAATACGGAAACCATTGGTCTTAATAGTTTATGATGTGTTACTTATACATTTTCAGCATTACTTAGAGGTTTTGACTTTATCAGACAAAAGTCCGAGTCTCAGAATCGTATACAAATGTCATATTCACTTTCTTTGAGGCAACTATATTATCGATGAGAAAGTGAATCAATTGGTTCCAACGAATCTGAAAACAGAAATTATATTTCTTTGATATTCAATGATTAAAATCCGAAATTTATTTCCTTATATTACTCCCACTATATTAGCTGAAATAACTGCCCGTTGTCTACTCTTCATCATGAATGCCCAGCTATCTTGTTCTTACAAAAGAACTTTAGCTTCTGAGTCAAATTACTCGGTTAAAAAAGTCTCTAAGGATTCATATGTTAATGATCCGAAATCACTTTCCTTATACTTTCTTTTATTAATATTTCTGTTTAGCCTTTAACTTATTTAGTTTAGATGACTTACACTTGTAGACATTTACCTTCCCAGTCTTGGCTTTCTTTGAAGGAAATGGCCATGAACTAGCAGTTCATTTGAGTAGACACTACTCGTGAACCGTGGGATGTCTAGTGAGATTGATACCAAATCATTCTCATCATCTTTGACCTAATTTTGTTTCGTCTCTCGTTCAACACAAGTGACAGCAGTGACATTTTTATCAATGTCACTTAAGTTTGAAGGCTCAAGAGGTACTTCCTCTTCTGAAAAATTAATTTGCATTCTCGATTATCGAGTTTAACGTTCTTGTTACTTTTCCACTTTTACGAAGTCATTACCAGTCAATATATCATGTTTAGCAGTTTAGATACCATGAGATAATATGCAGTTGTAGAAAATAAATTATGACATAAGTCTAAATCAAATCATACACCACAACATATACTAATTTTAGGAATAATAAACGTGATGTCATGCATGCAGTTTATCCTACCATTCCAAGGATTTAATCTCACACCTATAGTGCCGCCGTAGGGTAGGTCAAAGAGGTGACGATTAAATTGAGACAATCTCTAAACAATTAAACCATTGAGAATCAAACATCTCCGTTTAGTTGTTGATTACCTTCTTTTTTTGGCCAAGATATTTCCAAAAATACCCTTGTGAGTGTGACCTATTGTTTCAGATTTTTAAGTACGCCCCGAGTATGCCGCCGTAGGGTAGGTCAGTGACCCGACGAGTACTCAAAATCCTATCATTTCGGAAACCAAGCCTTGAATTTTGATAGCGGTGAAGGCCATCCGTAGGGGGGCCGAAATCAAAACGGCACGAGACGTCACCATTCTCTCACGTGCTTGTGTCAACAGTAGAGGCCGTGGGGTCGGCTGTCACCTTCCCCGCTCCCACTCGTTATTTTGAAAATTGGGTAGTATTTTTAGGATTTTCAGAATTCCTTCACAATCCAAAACAATAAATCATGAATATTTAAGTTAATCCTCCCACTAGTTCATCGGTTCCAAATACCGTCTAACTAGTGTCACTTATTCACGATTTTCCAATTTTATGGATTAAAAATTCCTCGTGTAGACGCTACACAATTAGAATTCACCAAGAATTTCATAATCCCAATACATTAGGACTTTATGAATTTTCTACTAAATCGAAAAACAATAAATCACAAATTTAAAGCTCCCACTAGTTTATTGGTTCCAAATACCGTCAAACTAGTGACACTATATTCATGATCTTCCAATTTATCGATTATTTAGAAATTCTCTCGTGTAGTCACTACACGATAAAAATTCACTAAAAGAATTTTATAGTCCTAATATTGTCATGATAAAATTTTAGGATCGTAGAATTTTATCTCAATAATTCGAAAACAATAAATCTTGAAAAAGCAATCACCAACTTATCGGTATTATTCCCTGGCTGAGCTTTAACTGAGTTCACCGAATGGTGTCGGGATTGGCTAAGCCGACCCGTCCTCTTCGTTGGTTCATGTACGACTGCTGGATGAATCGGGCTAATGTTGCCCCATTGAGCCTCAGCTTGCCGGATAGCTTGACCTTGCCAGACCCCCGATGCTAACGTCGCACTTGGACGGACAAGTCAAGTCGAGCCGAAGCCCTGTTGACCGTCCGAACCAATTTTCGAACCTTTTGCTTAGTTGGTGTCCAACTTTTCCAGATTTTCCAATTTTTTATTATTAAAATTCTTTTATGTAGTCACTACATAATTAAAATCCACGAATGATTTTTATATCCCAAAATTAAATTTACCGAGTAAATTTTATTTTATCAAGTGAATTTTATGTCCCGATAAAATTTCGTTTGTTTTAATTAATTAAATTAATTACCTAAATTAATCTAAATTAATTACGTTTCATACATGCCTAATTAATATCACGATTAATTATCTACATGTATGCATATGTTAGGAATGAAATTCATGAATATGATGCATGTCATGGCATGGTTATTTCACATAAATTATCGAACATGAAAATAAATATATAAAGTAAACCACTGAGATGGATCGTTGGTATCCCGTATCTAACATATTTAAACTAGGAAAAACATCAAAAAAAAAAAAAAAACATAAAAAAAAATTGTCTTCGGCAGCATCTTGATAAAAGGAAAAAAAAATTGATGCCTTTTCTTCTTCTTCACATGCAGCCGCCGATTTTTTATTTTTATTTTTGTTGAACAGTGCCTTTAATTATTCCCCTTTGCAGCATCCCTTTTCTTCTTTTGAAGATGTTTTGGTTGACAGATCCGGAAAAAAAAACTACTACTAAGAAATTTAAATTGCAAAAATAAATTATATAAATTGCAAAAAAAATTACATATTTCCTATACTCGTATAATTCTAATTATACGAGATTACAATAGATCTAACGGTACACAAGTACCAACCACAATCCATCTCGTCAACCACAACATTCAATCATTCAATAAAAGTAAAAGATACAACCTTATATGCAATTCCACTTCTAAATTAATTATGCTCTCGATATCGTAAGATTTAAACCTTGGCTCTGCTACCACATGATAGGAGTAGTAGCACCGATCGAGACACTCGATCTTAGCACAGCGGAAGCTTATGCGATTACAATATGACACATAACTAATTAATCCTACGAGAAGGTTGAAGATTTACCTTATCGGAGAGGAAGAGATATTCGACCAAGGGAGAAGCCGTGATCTTCCGGATTGTATCTCCAAGCGACGACTGGTGGACGTCGATCCTCGCAGTAGAACCTCCTCGAATATGCACAAGAAACTCTAAATGACTAAGGCAAGAAACTAATTTTTCTTCCTTTTGATTTATTTGTGGCGCAATTTGTATATGTTATTGTGCTAGGAGGAACTCTCTTTATATAGGAAAATAACTAGTCAAGAGAGTTATCCTTTTCACACCACAAAAAACCTATTCCCACAAGGAAAAGATATTTTTTGCTACAAAATAAGAGATAATTCCCAAAAAATCAATCTCTTAATTTTTCCATTAATTATCCAACAAATAGATAATTACTTAATTACACATGTGACATTATCTAGGAAAATTTCTTCTCCTAAATTACCCACACTAATGGCGCCACCTTAATCATTTAATTTAATAGAAAATGTATTTTGTATTTTACATATTATTTACCAAATAAATAATATTGCATATTCATTAGGAGCCAACCCGGGGACCATGGACCTATAACCAGTAGCTACAATAAATTAAATAAAATATTCATCGAACAAAATATTTCTACTTACTTCATTAATTCCGGAATTACGCCACCATAAATCCGAAACTGAACTCTATCGATTATAGATATAACTTATTCTCAAAACGTCGAGTCGAGTCGATAAGTGTCCATTGATATAATCATTTCATATAAACTAACCCTTCATAGACTATCCATACTGAAGTAGGATTATTTCCGTAAACCTTCTTCACTACATCTTATCCTTATTTACCATTAACCCACTAGTGAACAAGTAGTTCATGACCAATACGAACTCCCGGGATTGATCAGTTTCTAGGATCAACAAATAAGGGGATTGTCTTTCCACTTCCCGCGGGAAGGAATGGATTTCATATCTGTGAGACACACACTGCTCACTCATTCCAGAATAGTGCCAACGTGAAAGTGATTCGGACCGCACCTCTTAGCGATCCTTAACGAACACATCAAACCATATCCTGAAACAAGTAGGAGTCTGTAATCACTTCAGGATTAAGGTTAATCCATCTATGATCAACTTGTGATTAATAAGATTTTTCAATCACGGAATTATATGAGAAACTCAGACTAAATCGGTCCAGTCCTATATGACTCTCATCATATATAAATGCTCCACTTAGACAACCAATGTCGACGGTCCGGATAAGACGGTCACACCATAAAGTGTTCTTGGCGCATTAATGGTGGTTTAATCAATAGACCCCATACTTTGATTAACTTCACCACGGACTAATAGTTCAAGTGTATCACCATAAACTTAATCCTCATGTGTGACACACCCTAAGTTATATGGATACATATGATACGACTTAGGGCTTTCAGTAGTGTATTACTTATAAGCACGAAGCAAATAATAAGATGAGAATAAATCAGTCCTTTATTAATTATAAAAACAATTACATAAATTGTCTTTCGGGTGCTACTTCCAACAGTTTGTTCACGGCAATTTCTACTAAAACGATATTTAAACGAGAGAGAGATAAGGAGGAAAAACATAGTCAAACCATGATCCAATTGAATACTTTCACCCCTCTAATCGACTGTCTCGGGAATGATCTTAACCAACCAACCAACCTAATGATCTTATCGACTCATTCATGGGTGCAAACTCATAAAACGGTACTTGATAGCAAAATAACTAACCGCTAACTTTAACCGACAGAGTATCGGGTCAACGGTAGTATAGTGGTCTCAAAGTCGAATCCACAGGGAGTAATGTCTAAGTACCAAAGTCGACTTAGAACTTAGTTCAGGTCAAAATAATGGTGGAGAGTATTATACTAGTGCAAAAGTAAATATTATACTAACGAGTATACTTCTAAGTATTAAAAGGTCTAGTCGAACTATGATCCCACGAGCTACATTTACCCCTAAGGAAGGACTTAACAGGGAGCGTGTCTTAACCGACCTACCTATCCAATGTAGTTTAACGACATCCACGGGTACTAACTCCTAATTCTAGCGATTAGACTGAACAACTCGATCTAACCACCCTATGTGAAGTTAATTAATTTTCCCTTTAGAAAACCGATTAACCTAACATGATTAAGCTCTAGAGTCGCTCGAACAACGATGACAAACCTTTATATTGGAAACGGACCTAACAACTAGGCCGAATCTACGCAACGATCCTAAAACCCCTTATCCCACATCTCACCGCAAAATACATCTATAAGTTCGATGTGTGTGACAGTGAATTAGGTGATCAATCTAATTCAAAGACGTTAAAATAAGTTTTAGGACGCGGATTAGTCGTTTAAACAATAATTTACGCACTACACTACTCCCAATCGCATCCCCCTTAGGGTTTTCGCTCGCTTTCACATAATTCGACTACACATGAATTTAGCTACTCATAATTATGCTAATAACGGAATAAAGAATGGAAATTGAACTAAAGACAATAAATAAAAGAAACATCATTACCATATAACTGCTGAAAATTCTGATCCAGAAAATATGAAGAAATAGTTGCACCCAAAAAGTTGAATCTTTGATCTTGTAATGAAAAACTAAGCTATAAAAGATGTGTAGAATCAAAGGAAGTTATCTAGGGAATCAAAGGATCAAAGGGTGATCAAACTACACTAAAATCGCCCCTAAATCGCCTAAGAAAAGTCTAAAGTCGGCCAAAGATGAGTAGGGGCTGAATGAGCTGCGTATTTATAGAGTAGGTCGAAATTCTGCTACTGTCGGTCCTGGACGCCCGTCCAGGTCATTGCAGACGCCCGTCCGCCTGGAAAATATGAAGATGTTAGGGTTTCGTCTTCAGTGGACGGGCGTTCGTATTCCTCTGAACGCCCGTCTGGTGAATCATGACTTGAGGCTTTTCGAACCTTGGACGCTCGTCTGGAACCCTGGATGCTCGTCTGTGGTGTATGAGCTTTTTGAATCGGGCTGAACCTAATTAAACGCCCGTCTGGGGGTCTTTTGGACGCCCGTCCAGCTGAAAATCAAACTTTCTGAATGAAGTGCCAATACTGTGGACGCCCGTCTGGGATGTGCAGACGCCCGTCTGATATAGCTTCACGGCAGACGCCCGACTGGAGTATAGCAAACGCCCGTCTGGCTTGTCTTCACTCCAAACTTGGCTTTTCTTCACTTTTTATGCTACATTCGGGCCACGAACACGTCTCATAGTCCAAAACATCGCCTTCCGGGTCCGCGAGTCACCTAAGTCCTGCAATAACATAGACAAACAAACACCACGCGTAATTCTGCAAGACAAAAGTGCTCGGAAAAGAGTGAAATATTGCTAAAAAGGCAGAGTTTACCATCGATATGACAGTTTAACTCCCCGTGCATATAATTCTCGATATTACTCTCGAAACGGTCTATATCTACCCAAAACATGCCAATACAGTGATAAACGGGGGTTAAACTGCACACCAAAGTACGGTAAAGTTGACTCCCATCAGTATTAGACGCCATGCAACAACCTAAACAAAATTAAGAAGTAGAGCCGCTCGATTTACACCGACAAACCTCGTTACCCAATCGATCTAAACAACTCAGTCAATTGTAAATAATGATCTTAAAACCCATTTTTCCCGCACCTCTTCGCAACATACATTTATAAAAGTGGTGTGTGTGTGTGTGTGTGTGTGTGTTCATGAACCAGGTGTACAGTCTAATTCAATCATTAAGAACAAGTTTTAAGACATGAATTCATCGATATAACAACAATTAAACACTACACATTCCCAATTAATCAACTAGAGGGTGATTTCTTCAACCTTCACATGGTTTGGCTTTGCTATGGTTTAGCTACACATTATAACTATGAAAGCAAGAATGAAACATGAAATTACTCCATAAAACAAGATAAGAAGTGAAATTGATTACCAAAAACGTAGAAATTCGAGTTTACATCAAGCTCCTTCCACACCCATGTCACTTGGGAAGAAGAAGATGAACCAAAAACTATGCAAAATCCAAGATTCTTCAACTAAAACTAAGCTAGATTATCATTAAATTAAGCAAATTTGAAGTAGAAGTGAGTCTAAAGAGCCAAAAGGGAAGAATTTCGAGCTATGCTAATAGTTAGGGTTCTTGGGAGGGTGATGAATGCTGAAAATCTGTGTAAAAAAAAAAATATATATATATATATATATATATATATATATATATATATATATGTGCAGAAAATCGACCCAGTGCATCCGCAGTAGACCTCAGTGTGCTCGCACTGAGTGCTCTATTCTAAAATTGAACTTTATATCCGTCCAGTGCGTCCGCACTACATCTGGTGCGCTTGCACTGGATCCTGCAACTTTCAGCATTGACAGTCTTCACTAATTTGGCAATATCTTTTCGTGTAGAGCTCTGATTTGAGTGATTAAAGTTGTGTTGGAAAGCTAATTCAAATATCTACAACTTTTATGAAGACCACAAGTCCAGAAAATGCCTCCAACACAGATAAAAGTGCATATAAATTGAATGTAAGGCGAAAACATCAACTATTTTTGATCCGTTTCCATTCTCGGGCTTGAGTTATGCCACTCTAAGTCTCATGACTTGTCTTCCGGGATCATAACTCACCGAGATCCTGCCTCACAACATTCAAACACATACCGAGCATGACTCCGCAAGATAATTAGGGCTCGAAAAGGGTCAAAATACCGTAAAATGGTGAGGTTTTCTATTTATTTGACGGTTTACCTCAAATTGGGTGTGGAATGCATTTTGCCCTATAAATGGTCTAAAACTACCCAATACAATCCAAAAGTGTCATAAATGGGGGTTAAAACATGCACCGGAGCAAAGTAAAGTTGACTCACATCACTCTTCAATTGAGAATCTAGCTAGGTATGTTCGGAATCAGGTTCAAGGAGTTCTTGCTAATTTGGTGCTGCATCTTGATGAGAACCTGCCTTGGTTCTTGTTCAGCCTCTTCTTGATAAGAACATTTATCATAGCCGGAAGGATTCAATGCTGACAGCCCTATCTTTAAAGAATAAGATTGGATTTGTAGATGGCTTTATCCCTATTGCCTAATGACGGTCACTATTTTGCTTGGAGGCAATACAACAATATGTTAAAGGATTTGTTATTAAACTCTATTTCTAAATCTATTGCTCAAAGTATCATCTATTATAAGACTACTAAGGGAATTTGGGATGATCTTGAAGATAGATTTGAGAGGTGATACCCACACTTCGTAAGATATTATGGAAGACATTCAAAGTACTAAGCAAGGAAACTTCTATGTCTCACATTATCTCACAAAATTGAAAGTTTTGTGGGATCATTTGGTTGTTTTAACACATCCTCCTGATTGTGATTGCGGTAAGCTGTGGTATAAAGAATATATTGAAAGGCAGTACCTGATTAGGTTTCTAAAAAGGTTGAATGACCATTTACGCAATTAAGTCTCAAGTTTGATGCTTGTGCCATTACCCTATATTAAATTTGCTTTCTCAATGTTTGTCAAGCAAAAAGGACAACATAATTATGGCAATTCAAATGGTAATATAGTAATTGAATCCACCGCTGTTTTTGGGGCATATGACCAGTTTAAGTTGGATCCATCTGCAGTAATTGAATCCACTGATCTCAGTTTGTATTTCAAATGGTAATACAATGTTTGTGCACAGTTTGCATGCACCCAACTAATGTACGATGGAGCTTACTATTTAAATTAGTGTAGATTGCTCCTTCTTTTAATCCTCCAATGAATGAAGTGACGACTATCTCTTCATCCGCGTTCAGAACATGTATGAACTCATGAAGCGCTTCATATAATCGAGCGTAGTTTCTTTCTTTTTCTGTTTGATTTTTTTTTTTGGGTTAGAATGTGTGTTGTTATTGTTAGAATGTGTGTTGAGTTCCTTTGAAATGGCCTAGCTGTGATGAAGGCCCATGCAGGTTGTCCTGGAAATTATTCAAAGCTGCTGATGGAACAAGATGGTCTGGCTCTACCTGTGAGTAAAGTAAGGATGGCTTTGCACCTTATTTCATCGGGCGCACAACATAACATCATGTTTTGTACATACTGATGTAGATGATCTTCCTGGTCAGTGATTCCATTATAATATTCCATCTTCGGAAACTTAAACCCAACAGGTTGCTCTATCTGCGAGGTGAAATGAGATATATTGTATATTTTCATTCTTGCCCTGTCCATGAGTCTGTCTACCTCATCTTGGGCTACTTTGTTCACCCTTTGATGGGGCAAGCTCTCGTCTTGCTTTTCTCCATGCTCATTCGTCATTCCTAATACTCGACATAACAATTTTATCCCTTTGAGACATTTTAGGTACTTCTATCCTCTAATACATATCAAGAAGCTCTAGTCCTTTCCATTTTATTGTCTGGTCATATAAAGTTGCAAACATGGTAGGGTGGAATTGTTGCAATTGCTCAGCAATCTTGACCATAGCATGAGATACATCATGTTGGCCGGTAGTTAGATTTGGCAAGTTGACCTCCATGTCTTCCTACAATTTGGGAAGATGAGCTCAGCGACGTGTTTCATCTCCTCCACCTTCCTATGTGGAGTTTGCATGTATTTGACTTTCAACATTTTTGTTTTTTTGTTAACTTTTGAAGGCATATTGAGTGTTTTTAGAAGATTTCTTTGAAGGGTATAAATTTAAGACCCTCATTCTAGCGCCAAATGACGATGCCTAAAACCGTCAATAGTGGATTCGGGTAATTGGGCTTCGGAAGGATAACACAATTACTTTAACACGTGGATTTGATGATGGATTATAGCTGAGCTAATATGGAATTGAGTGCCTACGACCAAATGATTTGGGATTAAACTATTTAACGAGCAACCCAAGAATATAATATATGACGGGGCGAGTGGGTATTATGGTGGGGCAATGAGCAAATATCCATACTCTACCCTACCCGTGACAGGTTTTGGAAAATCAAATCCATAGCCTCCCATACCCTTAAAAACACCCTACATCAACGATTAGAGTATGGTGTATATCCTCCGGGTTGGATCGAAATTGCCATTTCCATTCTTTACCATAAGTAATATTATTTTCAGGGGGCGTCAATGTGTGATTTGGGGCCTTAGGCCAATTTTGTGTATAGGGTCCTTGATTCCTCAAAAAGTTATATAGGTGTAACCGTTATTTTTAAAGTATACTAATTGAAAAGATGTGAATAAAGGTATTAAGTTAGTTATCATTTTTAAACTGAATATATGTATGGATCTATGTCTTATAAAAAAAAAATCAGTTTGAATGAAAGAATTATCCTGAAATACACTAACATATAAAATCAAGGGCGCATAAAATATGAATTTTAAGAAGGATCCTAAACCGTGACATTGTTTGTCTGCCTAAGAGACGCCTATGATTATTTCAAATGCAATTTCCTCAGATGCATACCGTTATTAGTGATGGACTACATCATAAATTTCAATAATATGAATTCGTTGAAATTGTAATCCAACGCCCCCAAACCCTGGGTCTGATAGCGCTAAGTAAGCAATAAAGGATCCGGTTAACTGCTTAGACTGTCGTCCCTGCTTGGTCTAAATGGGATCCGAGTTGACAAGACATTTATGTCTCACACTTATAAGGAGGTAATGCACTTCTCCCACATCCAATGTGGGTTATCACATTCTCCCCCTTATAATAAACTGGATCCTTGCAAGGATTTGTCCCAGACTCGTCTCTGCAATTTGAATTCTTTGAAATTATAATGTAACGCCCCCAAAGTTCGGGTCTGGTAGCGCTAAATGAGCCATAAATGATCCGGTTAACTACTTAGATCAGCATCCTCGGTTGGTCTAAAGGGATAACCTGAGTTGACAAGACATTTATGTCTCACACTTATGAGGGGAGAATACGCTTCTCCCACATCCAGTGTGGAATATCCCATTCTCCCCCTTATAAGCAACTTGTCCCAGAATCGTCTCTATAATTTTAATTAGTTGAAATGTGGGATATCACATTCCTCCCTTATAAGCAACTTGTCCTAGACTCGTCTCTATGATTTTAATTCATTGAAATTGTAATGTAATGTCTAAAAATGCTGACCTGATTTGACAAGACATTTATATCTCACACTTATAAGAATGGTGCGCTTTCCCAACATCCAATGTGGAATTTATCCCAGACTCATCCCTACAACTATTAGAGGACTCCAGAGGTGCCCCCACCGTCTCTCACGGTGTGGCACATAGTCCCGTCTGGTAGTCGGCTCTGATATGTGGGATATCACATTCTCCTAGCATAGAAGCAAGGGGGTTCTAGCCAGGATTTGTCCCAGACTCGTCCTTACTAGAGGAATCTAGAGGTGCCCCCCATTGTCTCTTGCGGTGTGGCATGGTGAGGTAGTCGGCTCTGATACAAATTGTAACGCTCTCAACCCTCTTATAATCATAGGGCTACCTCGCCAGTATTTGCCACGTCCCTACTAGAGGAATTTAGAAATGCCCCCGCACAATCTCTCACGGTGTGGCACGGTGAGGTAGTCGGCTCTAATACCAATTGTAATGCCGTCAAACCCCTTTTATAAGCAAGGGGCGTCCTTGCCGGGATTTGTCTAGAGGTGCCCCGCCGTCTCTCATTGTGTGGCACGGTGAGGTAGTCGCCTCTGATACCAATCGTAAAGCCTACAAACCCGCTCCCCTTATAAGCAAGGGGTGTCCTCACTAGAATTTGCCCCAGACTCGCCCCTACCAGAGGCCTAAAGGTGCCTAGAGGTGCCCTCAATGTCTTTCACGCTGTGAAATGGCTCTGATATCAATTATAACGCCCTCAACCCCCCACCCCCCAACACCTGGCTCAAAAGGTTTGAGCCATGTGGCATGCCATATGGGCTACCCATGGTTCAAAAAGTTTGAACCAATGATAAACTTCAACCTTCAATTTTTTGAATCAAAAGGTAGAATCTATAAGCCCACAATGTGGACCTAAGGTTAAACTTAACCATTCAAATTTTTGAATGACCAAGGTTCATGTCTTATGGTTCAAGTTGAATCATAAAACATCACTTTTGATTAACGAATCAAAAGGAAGAAACAAAAGAATTTTATTTTGACTTTTATTTTAGAATGATTCTAATCATAAAATTAAAATAAAATTGATTTTAAAATTAATCGTTAATTTTATTTACAATATATAATTATTTAATTATCAACCTCCTTCATGATTTGTCCTAGACTCGTTTCTACCAAAGGAATCTAGAGGTGTCTCTCACAATGTGGTACTTAGTCCCGTCTGGTAGTCGGCTCTGATACCAATTGTAACGTCCTCAACCCCTCTTCAGGATTTGTCCCAGACTCGTCTCTCACGGTGTGGCACTTAGTCTCGCATGGTAGTCGGCTGTGATAACAATTGTAACGCCCTCACCCTCGAGTCTGGTAGCGCTAAGTGAGCCATAAATGATCCGGTTAATTGTTTAGACTGTCGTTCTCATTTGGTTTATAAGGGCTAATCCTAGTTGATAAGACTTTATGTCTCACACTTATAAGGAGATGATGCGCTTTTCCTATATCTTACGTGGGATATCAAATGTCCCCACCGTCTCTCACGGTATGACGCTTAGTCTCGTCTGTTAGTCAGCTGTGATACCAATTGTAACGCCCTCACTCCCGAGTCTGGTAGCTCGGCCCGGGTCATGTCTGTAGAGTCTGACTCTTACTCAATGATAAGACCTGACCAAGAGCTCCTTCAACATGGCGTCGCAGAGAAGAATCGAACCGGTAACTTTCCTAGGTATTTTCAAGTCAATTACCATCTGAGCGTTCAATTTTCATCGTTATGAAATTGAACAATCATGCTGTGCAAATAAATTTTTTTTTTTGTTTTTGTTTTGAGAAGAACAATCATGCTATATATTAGTTGGCTTGCATTTGAAGCAACTTTATTCAAATTTAAACATTATCCGATATATCCACGGAAAGCCAGATCTATTATTTAGTTTAATAATACACACTGTATCTAAAAATAAAATAAATATACACACTAATTCCTCTTTAAGCTTGATATATGCCCCCACCGCGGATGTCTCCAAAAGCCACTTCAAGTGGGCAATTTTTTATTAATCTCTAAATCTACCATTCGCAATGTAAACAATTTCGGTCCCCACTAATTATTAGAGTCACGCCAAAGCACGATTATAAATTATATATAATACATGTGATGGAACCACTAAGTTTAACAAATAATGGAGTGGAGAATCATGTCATACATTAATAAAATTTAAGATAAATTTTGTTCTACTTATTCATTCCTTCTTTTTTGTTTTTTTATGAGTTTTTGACATATATATATATATATATATACATATATATATATATATATATAATAAATTTTGTTCTACTTATTCATTCCTTCTTTTTTGTTTTTTTATGAGTTTTTGACATATATATATATATATATATATATATATATATATATATATATATATATATATATATATATATATATGCCTCTGTAATGGCTAACAGACTGAAAAGCATCCTCCCTCTTGATATCAGTCACCATTTATTACCACTTTACCCGAAGAATCATCACTAACAATAATATTAAGGCACATTAATTTCTTAACTTTATGAGGCATAAGAGAATTGGAAAGGATAATTTAACGGTCATTAAGCTTTGGCAAAGGATTTTGATAGGGTTGAGCGGTTCTTTATTATTTTCATAATGGAAAAGCGGGGTTACCGTAAGCCTGTGGATTTATAGAGTTTGGAGTGCATTTCAACCACTTCTTTTTCCTTCATCGTCAAGTTTTATCAAACCTTCTAGAAAGCTCAGACGGGGTGATCCTCTTTCACCTTATATCTTCTTGCTTTGAGCTAAAGGTTTTAGTTTCTTATGGAAAATGATGAGAAGAAGTGTAAAATATTGCGGAATTTGAAATTAAAGATAACAGAACAAAGTTTGAAGATAAAAGAGTGACTCTTTTATGTAAGAATAATTATGTTGTAGCTTTAATCTCGGCCGTCCATCAAAGCCGAGTTTTAATCGGATTAAAACTCCTTATAAATAACCAATAATTAATAAATAGCATATTTCCTAGGGAAAACGAATTTCCTATAAGACCACTATTACGGGAAAGGAAATTAATCGGGCTCAATAAAAGCCACAACATAATTCCAACACTTGGAATAGTTGGGTTTCAATAGGTTACAAATACAGAAAGTACTGAAAATAGCCGTTGGGGGTGATTAGGTACCAACCCACTTACTAATAGAATGGAGAGCCGTTGAGCAATAGTACAAACCAATTACAAACTAACCAAGATACTAAGATAGTAAAAAGGAACAATTCGTAATTCGAAAATAGACGGCTGACACAACCAGACGAGAACAACAGTTCTAGCTGAGAAGGCCGAGAACAGAAAATAAATGTCAGCTTAGAGACCAACAGAGGAGGACTTGTATGAGTAGTGATTAGATGAGTATTTACCAGTTGTGTAGTGACCAACAGAGCAGAGTCCTATCACTCCTGAATCTTAAAAACTGAGTCTTTTCCTGTTGATTACCTCACAGCTGAATACTATCACCTCTGAATATCTTTAATACTCCCCCTCAAGCTAGGATTGTATTGGTTCATCGAACCTAGCTTGCATCTACAAAATTGGAAAGGTTGTCGGCCAAGACCTTTGGCAAAGATATCATCAACTTGTTGATGTGTTTGAATGCGAGTTATGTTGAAGTCCCCTCTATTTAACTTCTCTATGATTAAGTTCCTGACGATTTTAACATGCTTAGTTCTTTCATGTTAAGTTGGATTCTTAGTCATGTCAATAGTAGATTTGCTATCACACTAGATTATTATAGGTTCTTGAATTTTGATCCTCAGTTCTGGTATTTCACACCAGAGATGTGAAAGCTGATGTGTGCGTGCGATTATCTAGTCAACCTCTTTAACCATAGAATCTCACAAAACATATATGCAACAACCCTGTACTCTACTTATGCACTACTTCTGGCCACCGTTGATTGTTTTTCTTCCTTTTCCAAGATATTAAGTTTCCACTTAAGAAAGCACACCAATTAGAAATAGATCTTCATCTGATAAGAACCAACCCAATCAACATCAACAAATGCTTCAGTGATGAGATCTCCCCTTGTCTTGAAGACCGGTCCACTTCACCGACTATCTTTTAAGTATCTTAGCATCATAAAGGATGTATTGTTGGAAATAAAGTTTAGTTTTGATGATGATTCGTCCATTTGTTTATTTGCTTAAACCCCATTGATGAAGTGCTAAAACTAGATGTTATAGTGAAAAACAAAAAGACGTCTAGAAAATGTTTGTATAGGTTTTATTATAGTTTGATTGTTGTATTAGTTATATCGACAAGTATTGTAATAGATAGGATCAAAACTGAAGCTGAAAGACAACCCAAGCTGAAGGAGGTAAGTTCGCTGAGGATCAAACTCAGTTGACTTATCTTAAAACTGAAGACTGAAGGCCGGAGGAACAAACTCAGTTAAGAAGGCTGAGGGATCAGACTCAGTTTTGAAGACTGGAGAACTGAGGGTTCAAACTCATAATATGAAGACAAAAAACCGAGCGGTAAGTTTAGAATTCGGTAAGTCTGTGATGGCCAGAAATGACTTTATAGATCTTGTAATAATGATATAAGTTACATAAGGACAATGTAAACTTAGTTGATAAGATTTTAATGGTGTACTCTGATCTCACAAATAAAGGATCAGATGAGGAACTAGGAGTACTCAGTTTATGAAGAAGAGTAAAAACTGAGTTAATACTCTAAGTCAGTATAAAGCTATGAACTCAGATGAATCAGTTATACTAATATAAACGTTGAAGATCAAACAATTTGATTGGTTAACAATCTGTCAACTGACAAAAAGGACACTGGCATCTGACATTTCAATGTATACTAAGCAGGACCACCAACGGCTATAAGAATTCAAATTCAAACGTTGGAAATACCCCTATAAGTAGACCACTTATACTTCAAGAAGAAGTGCGGAGTTATAAGGATTAATTCATTAAGAATGATCAAGAATAAGGGGGAAAGGAAAGAAAGTTATTAAAAATTCCTGCTAAGCATTCATTGAAAGTGTTAGGAAATCTATGCGGGAACACAGCGAAATTCAAAATTTTATTTCCTTTTAAACAGGATCGACTTCGTTTAAACAATAAACAAATAAGCTAGTAGACGGTGGTTACCTTGGTTGATCTAAAATATCGACGTTTTGACCGTCTAAGGAGAGTAGCGATGCACAAAGCCGCCCAAGCGTTCGACCTCTACTGGTGATCCACACGAACAGCCCGCCGGAATCCCATCATGGATTGCTACTAGAAAAATTCGGTTTCTAGACCCACTTTTTATCTCTCTCAAATCTCTCTAAGAAGCTCTCTATTTTTCACAAGAACTATTAGCTCTTGGAATTGTGATGTACCAAAAGAGCTAGCCAACCCTTCCTTTATATAGAGTATGGGGCGCCCCTTTGCTATCCCAATCTGATTGGGATTAGCTTGCTAGTAGTTAGAGGAGAAAGAAAACATTTTCCTAATAAAATATAGAAAGTATCTTTTATTGATTTATTTCATTTAATATTCAATATCTTATATTAAATATATTTCCAAATATATATTGACAATATCTTATATTGAATATATCTTTATCTTATTACCATAAATTTATTTTTCCAAAATCAATTAATATACAATATTAATATTATGGTAATCTTATTAATTAAATTGCACAAACCAAATGTATCTTATACATTTGAATATGGCGTCCCTTCCCCACAAATTTAGGAATTGAGATTTTCTTTAATTAATATAATGATTAATTAATTTGCAAAATACAAGTATATCATAAATATACATATTTCGAAATATATGTATCAATATACATATTTAATTAATCAACATATTTAATATCTTGTATTATATTTATTCATAATAAATAAATACCACCATATCAATTTACCACTATAACCTTTATAGTACAAGATAAATTATTTCCTTATTTGGTTATTGTTATAACCGCATTTTAATCCGGCTAGATGTTCATATGTGTATGACCCGATAGGCTTCCGAATATGTTGGCCGTAGACACAAAGTGTAAATTACGAAAATGTCCTGCATACCTAACGATCATGGGATAGCGTCTAGCAACACACCGTGACCCCCAATCATCAGAAAAGTCAAATGCAATGACTACTACCTTTCATGCGAAACAGTTACCGTGTAAATAGAATCCTATCGCTGTAATAATATACATGCGGTCGTACGTCGAGTGTCAAGCATCAATGACCGTATCTTATAATCTGGATATCAAGATCTCTCGAAGTAACTCATTTACCTACACTTTGCAAAGATTCACGAGAGTAAGACATTTCTTATAAGAAGGCCCTTTCGGATGTTCACCCCTACTGATAGGATACGCGATTTCCGGACAACCATACATGTATACTCTACATGCTTCAGTATCACACACAATCACTACCGCATGATCGCCTCATGGCTAGGGGAAACCTCAATAGTGTCAAAGCATGACAATTCACACCGTGATTCCATGTAGACTCCGGTCCTAAGGATAATTACACAACTGCCACATAGTGTGACACTTAACAGTGTAAGTGGGTCAGTTTAACGTACGCATTCTCTAATACACGTCCACGTATAGTCCAAGTGTCTCCACACTTCGATAGACGAGATCTATCCCTGCCCTTAAAGACAGAAGACATCTAATATGTGCTAGTCTGTTTGTACTATCAATGCCCTGTTTAATAGTACATCAGCCTAGAGACATTTAAGTATCAAACTTATTAAATTGATTAGAGATCCCATCAACCATAATCGCCTATCTTGGTTTCTCTATCATAGTTTAATACCAAGGACGTTATCATATAACAATTCATAATTGGTTCTTTAAAAGAACAAATATATGACAATAGAAAAGCCATTAAATATATGTATAAACATAAAGAAATAGTAAAAATGATCCGAACCGGTCGGATCCGGTCCAACCCGATTGGGTTTAGGACACTATTTTAACAATCTCCCACTTGGCCTAAAACCAATCACTCGTACACACAAGACCAAGTTGAAACACAAGAATCTCATGCAATACTCGCAACCAGCTCTAGCCATGAACGGATCACTATCCGTGGGGACTCAGACTATCTTCATACCATGCTCCAAATGACCAAGTCAAATGAACCGCCTCAACACACACATGAATCTCTAACGAGACCATGGTCCTCGCTTCTAGTAATGAATCCACTTACTATATCAGTTATATAGAAAAGGTGGAAGAACCGTACAAGGTTCAGGATTGAACCTTCTAGACCCATGTACTGCTCCCGCTGCGCCTCCAAGGGCACTATTGTTCTTTGGCTAAGTTGTAGAATTTACAGTGACCTATAGCCAAGAACATTTTCAGCTCACTGTATCACTTTTATCAAAGTGACTGCAAACCCAGACTGTAGCTCCCACTCACCTTCATAAGAATCATGACATACGTCTGTATAACTATATTTATCTGATTCCAAGTTTCGATAAACTAGGAAACCATCCTTAAATCGTTTAAGGATATTCTCGACATTCACCAGATTTACTTTCATTCTTGCTCATGACTCTTCATGGACTATGAAAATCTGGCATTTTGTTTATGATGGTTCCTATCGTTGTAGCAAAGGAAACCTTCCATAAGCATCATCTTTCACCTTATCTTTAGGACTAACGTCCTAACATAGATAGATCTTGAGAACACCGGCTAGCAGTATCCCCTGTTGCGATCTATGCTAAACTCTTTTAGCATCACATCTATATAGGTAAACTATAATCTAACAGCAGTTAAATCTATCACTATAGATTCTTATTTCTAAAATAAGAACTGCTAATCCAAGTGCTTTCGTAAAGACCTTGAACTACCAAACATTAATTGACTGTGACATGGGGTGATAATTCCCAAGAGAGATATCCAATACCTTACTCAAAATCGTAACACACTCCCACTATCCCTCTTGCACATTGGGCATATCCCTTCTTTTGACTAAACCAAACTCCTTTGATTATCAAACAAAGAAATTGTCTAGAGAAACTTGTTTGAGTCCATAAATGGATCTCGTGGGCTCTCATATCATGTTATCGTCTATGAACAACGGGTTGTTTGCCCAACGTCTTCAACACAATCATATAGCCATGATACGAAGTTATAACAAGCATAGTCTGAATAGAACTGGGCTCAGCTGGCAGCATAAAGATAATTACAAGGTTTACACCCCGTACCCTTCAGCCGTCACTATAGCCTTATCATATTACTTTCCATGTCAGCCTTTCAGGGAAATTCCCTCTAGGTAAGACAGACTAGGTTCACAACCTGGTTGTCACTGATGGAATCTAATTTGGATGTTATGGCTCCTGGCCATATCTCTCAATCTTGCCTTTCAAACATTCCTTCATAAGTCGTGATATTCATTCTTCAAGATGAACATACAAGCAGCCCTTCCAGGCTTGAGGTTATCCACAGACTTACAGAACTTTTGTGTGCACTGAGCAGTGTTTTACACCTCATCGTTATGTGGCGTCTACTCATGTTCCTATGGTTGAATATCTCCTTGCGGTTCTCAAACTACCTTCGAGATCTAAATTTACTCCCACTGTTTCTTTTGGAAGAAACGCTTCCTCTAGAAGACAGCATGTTTGGAGACAAACATTTTGCTCCGCGGACAAGTAAATCCAGCGTGCTAGCTAAGATATTCCACAAAGTTGCATATGCCGTACTAGGCTCCAAGCCTTTCTGACTTTTCCTATGACAACTTCAAATCATCGGTTAAGATAAATTCGACATTATCCTTTTCCATATCTAATATGGAATTTGTTCAACCTTTAATCTTTGGAACTCGGTTAAGTATATGTGTTGTGTAAGGGCACTATCCCGAAACAGGTAAGGGATAATTTGCATGGCTTACATCACACATTTATCAAATAAAGTGTAATTTCCATTTTAGAAGCACAATCCGATTGCGTATCCAAAAATGGTATCCTTCAAGGGGGAATCTTATTCCTTTCAGACAACTTCTGAAACACCCTTCAGGTATTAATTACCTCAATCCAATTGAAGATTAATTCCTAAATAGTTCATCAATCTCATATCCGTGATAGCTCAAACTTTTCGGGATTTCCGAATTATGCACTTCACTGAGTACACTTGACTATTTCTAAAAAATAGTCATGGAGAGAAATAAACAATTACTTGTGGCATTAATTGTCATAAGCCAACAAACATCGGTATGCTTAGACTTTAGACAATTTTTCTAGATTTTATAACATTTTCATAAAAGGGTATTTTAATCATCTTTAGATAAGATACGTATTACCCACGTGATTCATAACCACATGGTTCAGACGTCATCAGAATGACATCTGATCACACGATTCCCCTCCATAGAGACTATGTCCAGAACGACCACCAAATATTAAGGATAACAGCCATATAAACATTTAGTTGAGATTTCATCACATATATCAACTATATAGTGACACCAATCTAGTATGTCAGATTTATTGACCGTTCAACTTTATCGGGATAACATTTATTCCTTACAATCGAATTTGTCCATTAAATCCTAACATCTAACTGAAAATATGTTCTTCATAAGAACCGGAACATCATAACATTTATTTAGTTCCTTTATCAGTTCACTAGACTCGGAATACAAAACCGAAAATGTCGCAACATTTGCTTCATTTTTCGTATCTTGGTGTATTCCGTACTTAATCTTTCTAATTTAGTCACACTCGTAAGATATCATATATCTAAGAGTTGACTTGAACTTAGATAGATTTATCTCAACACACTTGCCTAGAATAAAGACTTCGATAAGATCTCTTATTTTAAGCACATGCCCTAACTTCCTTTTAATCCTTTAAGCACTTGTAAATATTTCTTAGTGTAGTCTTCATATGACTTAAGAAAGATCACAAGAGCTATGTCTTTAATTTCCTTTCGTAAAGAAAATCTAGTGTTTATTAAATAGTTTATTTGATCATTTTGAATCATATTCAAAACATGAACCATTTAATTAACCTTTAAGCAATGATTAAATAATTAAGTCAATACTTAAATCTTGCAATTTTGAAAACAACCTTTCCAAAATTCGATGCGGTCATTCTTATTCAACATTTGAATTAATTGTCATCGTATGACAGAATGATCATATTGGATCGTATCCAATATATAATTAATTCGTTGAAACTTATGTCAAGTGATTTAACCATATCATGAGCTTCCGTTCTCATTAATAATTAAAGTCTTGGAGCACTGCATCAATTATGTAGTGTCATTGTCTCTAACTACTATAACGGGGTTGCTCATATCATTGCTTATTTAAAAGGATTAAAATTACTTAACCATATTTGAGAACGTTTCTCAAAATGTAACAGTCATAATTTGGTTTTACTAATCTAGAATAAAACATAAATATAAAGTTTGCTAAAGCTACAACATAAAAATGAAGATAAAAGAGTGTTGTTGTTTATACACGCAAAATAAAAAATGATCCTATGGTTTATGATTTTGCTTCCACTAGTCAACTACTCTCAATTGACTTTCAAGAATTATTAATTTCTTTAGTGGACAAGATCCCACTAAACTACCGCGACCCCCGCTTTGGCTGGTGGGCCGAAAATAGTCTAACAGGTAGACAACTCTTTGTCAATCGTATCTTATACGACTCTTGTTGTTTGACTAGTCAACTCTTTGACAATTTTCATCTTATGAAATAGTCAAACCCTTGTCTCAAGAATCCAAACGACCCCGCTTTGGCTGGTGGCCGAGAGAATTCTTAATCAAGTCATAACCTCAATATTTGTGAGATCTCATGCGATCATATCTCGATAATGACGATATACCCGAGGTAGGTCAACCCTCTGCTTTGGCTGATGAGTTGGATCCGAACAAGGGCTTTTCACCGACATTATAATATGGGGAGGGAATTTCGACTTGATTCTTTTGAGGTGGAAATATTTATGTAAATTAATTCACTTAATTATTTTTAATTATGGTCTCATAAAAAATATATCTATTTCAATAGACATACATCATACACATTTATCTAGATCGTGCCTAGTCATGCATCTATCGTATCATATAAAACAAATACAAACACAAAATAAATAAATGCGTAAAGTAACCGGTATGATCATTGACTTTTCCTAGGTGCGGTTTTGAATATAAACTGACGAAACCGCGGGTCACAATCTAAGGGTAACTGCAACCACCAATAGGATCTTTAATCCTCCATTCTCCAATGGGATCTTTATTTTCATCTTTCTTTGGTCACCATCTTCCGCTCCACTCTTGTAACATAAATTTTATCTAATAAAATAAATACACCCGCCGCACACGGGGGGAGCTAACGGGAATGGGATAATGCGGAAAATAAAGTAGGTCACGTTCTTCATAACGGCCTAGGACAATTTTAAAACCAACAGAAAAATTAAATAATTCACATATATCCTATCGGTCGAGTCCATGATCAATCGGGGTCCATATAATAATATATCTACTATATCTAATCCATACAATAACATCTTATTAAAAAAATAAAATTAAAAACTAACAACTTGTGTCTTAATTAATCGATTAACGTTTAATCTATTAAATAATTTTATCCAATCAATTAAATAATTAACATTTAATTAATTAAATAATTTTAATCGAAATAAAATTAACGATTAATTTTAAACGATTTAAATTTTAATTTTAAATTAATTAGAACTATTCTAAAATAAATCAAAATTAAGATTAAGTCCATTTTTTTTTCTTTTTGAATCCTAATCAAAAGGGATGCATTTGGTTTCCTAAACCAAAAGGCATCTACATTGGCCTTTTCCAAAATCAAAATTTTGAAAAGTGCCAGGGCCTAGGTCTTTTCCAAAATCAAATATTTTGAAAATGGTCTAGGCCTATTCCAAATAAAATTTGGAATGACCTAGATTATTTAAAGGCAAATCATATTTACCATATAATGTCATGTGGCATCCCAATGGTCCAAACTATTTGAACCATTAGTTGGCCACATAACATTAACTTAAACAAAACAGGAATTATCAATCACAACTATGAACCATATAGAAACACAAATACACAAAACAAAAATTTGGAGATCCACCGCCTTTGACCAGTCAACCGACGCCGGCAGCAGATTGCCATGCCTCCGCCGCCGCCAACCAGCTGCCGGTGGTGGTGCCGCCGCCAGTCGGCCGAGCACCACCCGATCTCGTTTTTTTCTTTTCATGTATCGTTTTGCGAATCATAAATCTTTCATCTTTTAATTACGTGATTTAAACGATAAAATTAACTACGCAAAGTAACATACTTATTGCTTAAGCTCGAAAGTCGCTCTGATACCACTGTTAGGAAATCTATGCAGGAACGCAGTTCAAAATTTTATTTCCTTTTAACCATGATCGACTTTGTTTAAGCATTAAACAAATAAGTAGACAGTGGTTACCTTGGTTAATCTAAAAGATCGACGCTTTGACCGTCTAAGGAGAGTAGCGATGCACGGAGCCGCCCAAGCGTTCGGCCTCTACCGGCGATTCACACGAACAGCCCGCCGGAATCCCATCATGGATTGCTACTAGAAAAATGCGGTTGCTAGACCGACTTTTTCTCTCTCTAAAATCTCTCTCTAAGAAGCTCTCTATTTTTCACAAGAACTATTAGCTCTTGGAATTATGATTTACCAAAAGAGCTAGCCAACCCCTCCTTTATATAGAGTATGGGGCGCCCATTCGCTACCCAATCTGATTGGGATTAGCTTCCTAGTAGATAGAGGAGAAAGAAAACATTTTCTTAATATAATATGGAAAGTATCTTTTATTGATTTAACTCATTTAATATTCAATATCTTATATTAAATATATTTTCAAGATATATATTGACAATATCTTATATTGAATATATCTTTATCTTATTACCATAAATCTATTTTTTCCAAAATCAATTAATATCCAATATTAATATTATGGTAATCTTATTAATTAAATTGCACAAATCAAATGTATCATATACATTTGAATATGGCGTCCCTTCCCCACAAATTTGGGAATTGAGATTTTCTTTAATTAATATAATACTATGATTAATTAAATTGCAAAATACATGTATATCATATATATACATATTTCGAAATATATGTATCAATATACATATTTAATTAATCAATATAATTAATATCTTGTATTATATTTATTCATAATAAATAAATACCACCATATTAATTTACCACTATAACCTTTATAGTACGAGATAAATTCTTTCCTTATTTGGTTATCGCTATAACCGTATTTTAATCCGACTAGATGTTCTTATGTGTGTGACCCTATAGGCTTCCGAATATGTTGGCCATAGACACAAAGTTCAAATTGTGAAAATGCCCTTCGTACCTAACGATCACGGGATAGTGTCTTGCAACACACCGTGACCCCCAATCATCGGAAGAGTCAAATGCAATGACAACTACCTTTCATACGAAACAGTTACCGTGTAAATAGAATCATATCGCTGTAATAATATCCATACGGCTGTACGTCGAGTGTCAAGCATCAACGACCGTATCTTATAACCTGGATATCAAGCTCTCTCGAAGTAACTCATTTACCTCCAATTTGAAAATATTCACGAGAGTAAGACATTCCTTATAAGAAGGTCATTTCGGATATTCACCCCTACTGATAGGGTACGTGATTTGCGGACGACCATACATGTATACTCCGCATGCTTCAGTATCACACCCAATCACTACCACATGATCGCCTCGTGGCTAGGGGAAACATCAATAGTGTCAAAGCATGACAATCCACACCATGATGCCATGTAGACTCCGGTCCTAAGGATAATTTACACAACCTCCACATAGTGTGACACTTAACAGTGTAAGTGGGTCAGTCTAACGTACACATTCTCTAATACACATCCACGTACAGTCCAAGTGTCTCCACACTTCGATAGACGAGATTTATCCCTACCCTTAAAGACATAAGACATCTAATACGTGCTAGTCTGTTTGTACTATCAATGCCCTGTTTAATAGTACATCAGCCTAGAGACATTTAAGTATCAAACTTATTAAAGTGATTAGAGATCTCATCAACCATAATCGCCTATCATGGTTTCTCTATCACAGTTTAATATCAAGGACGTTATCATTTAACAATTCATAATTGGTTCTTTAAAAGATCAAATATATGACTACAGAAATGCTATTTAATATATGTATAAACATAAAGAAATAGTAGAAATGATCCGACCCGGTCGGATCCGGTCCAACCCGATTGGGTTTAGGACACTATTTCAACAGAAAGATCAAGAAATCTTCTAAGTGTTACTGAAGAAAACGAGAAATCATCAAGTCAAATAACACTTGAAGAAAACAGAGCTTACTGCACTTATTATATACATCAAGTAGAAAAGCTCAAACCCATAAGTTGAATCACTTTCTTGATTCAAGTCTCAACTTTGTTTATACAAAGGTTTAGACTGTGAAACAACAGGACTGTGTGAAGGACAGTTGAGGTGCAGTCAGGAAGACTGTGTTGTGGTGAAATGGTAAAGAGGCAATTCTACTCTTCAAGGACCAGTGGAGCAGACTTAGTGATACAACAATTAAACCTGTTAAGGACTAAGGCTCGAATATTGTGAAGCTATGGATTAGTCAAGGACAGCCGTTATTTACTTTGTGTCTTGTAATGTTAACTCACGAACTTAGTGAATTTCCTCCATCATCATAGGAGAAGAGTGGACTGACAGGATTACACCACATTGAACCACTATAAACTTTCTCTTATTTATTGTATGCATTTACTTACAGTATTTTGTATCTATGTTTGTATTTGTTTACATTATCTAGTTTTGCACAACTCAGCTTACACCGGTAAACTAAAGTTTGCACAGCATATTTCAAGAGTACTTAATAACTGATATTACAGATAGATATTAAGATCATAAAAGGCTTTAAATAATTTATTCCGCTGCATTTATTTCAGTTGTGAAAAAGTCAGTCAGACCTTTTCTCAGCTCAGTTATCTTAACTCCATAATCTTTTAATATACCAGTTCACTTAAAAGAAACAAAAGTTTTAGAGGACAAGTTTATTCAACCCCCCCCCCCCCTCTAAACTTGTCACAAGCCTTACAAGGGACCAGCAATTGGTATGGAAGCAGTGTTATTCTCTATTAGAGAATCCATAGCTGACAAATAATACTGCCTCACATATCAGTTTGTCATTCTCTTTGAAATCCTGTTTTCAAAAGATTTTTTCAAAACTTACATCATGGATTCACAGAGTCACATAAAAAGTTTACTTAGTTGCTCATTTTAAGATTTGATGATTACAAAAGTAAATTGCAGGCTCTTGTTGCTGATACACATGAGAAAATCTTTGAAGCAATTAATGAATATCCAATTATCGCATCAAGCAGCAAAGAAATCACTCAGACAGAGCAAGCTGGTCAATAAACTCAACTCTTACCAATCAGTTTTGCACCAGTAACTCACAATGAAAGTGATGAAGAAATCATATTGTTTGGAACTAGCCACACATGAACAAACTTATGAACCAAACAAAGGAAACCAGACTATGATTGAAGGATGTGAGGAAGCTGCACTGAAGATCAATCAATCAAATTCTATGAGGTAAATACTTACCATTTCAATTCCATGGACAATTATAAAAGTTTAGAGTTCAATAAAGCTCTTGACATACTCCTAAAGGAATTGGAGGGAATTCAAAAGAATTATGAGAATGTCAATAAAGAAAGAGATTCACTGAAAACTGAAGTTTTAAGATTTAATGTTGAAATTAACCTTATCAAGTCTAATGATAGAACACAAGAAGTTAGATCTACAGAAATTCAAGATGATATAGTTGAGGTAATAAATATAACTAAATCATCAGCTGACCTAACTTCGAAAGTTCAATTCAAACCAGGAAAGCCATATGGTGACAAATCAGGCTTAGGGTATGATAATCAACCGAGTTCTAAGGACGGACCTAGTTCAGCTGCACCCAAGTTTGTGGCTGCACAAAAGTCTAAATCTCATAAAACTGCTGAAAGTATTAGAACTGATAAAACTTCAGTTAAGCCTATTGCTGACCAAATTGGAGGATTAGTCGGGAAAACTCAACACACTGACGGATCTCAAAACAGACCAAAAGTCAGTGAACAGACGAATCAGACCTACTATCCCAAAGAATAATTTTCATTCAGGAGATACTAGATTCATGGGGAAAGGTAGAATCTTTCCTACTGATGAAGATTGGAATGCTCCCACTCCTATTGCTAGATCAACTCAATTTCACAAAGATCATAAGGGTAAATCTCGATGCAGAACTGTCAATCCAAGACAGCAGACATATGTGAAATATGGTAGATCCAATAAAAAGAATAGAAATGAATTTAACGAGTCAAAAAGTCAAGAAAGATATATGAGAGAAATGAGCTCAATCTTTAAGATGTTCAAAGCTCTCGAAAAGGAGATTAATTCAGTAAAAAAGAAACCATTTTCACATGGTTCAAGAGTTAATCCAAAGACTTACCAAAAAGGACCAAGAAGGTATGGGTGCCAAAGAAAACTTAATTTGTTTTGCAGGAAGGAGAACTGATACTTGGAGATTCATCAAAACTGACGTCCACAAAACCAAGTTTTGATAATAAATCAACTTTGGGTATCAGTTTCACCAGTTCTCAACTTTTGATATACGTACAACTGAAGAATGATACAACTGGAGATACATTGTATCAGACACTTTTACTGCTACGAACTACAAGTGTTAGACAAAGTTATTACCTACGACAGTCATAACCGTCCATCACCCCACTACACGTTACTTTTCCGTATCTCAAGAGAACGATATGACTACGACATGACTGCTTACCCATTCAAATTCCACCAACTTTTCATCTTATGAAGCCTATAAATACACTTTCTTTTCCCTACTCAGAATTTCATCAATATCAATGGCGACTATAAAATTGAAGCGGGAATGATCGTCTCCATGGATTATTTCCTAAACAAATACGACAATTTTGGACTTGCTTAGCAGATTGTTGAAAAGATATGCAAGATCAAAGGACTGGAGAACTTTTTTTATCTCAATCTATAGAGTGTATGCATAGAAAGCATATGCCAGTTCTACGAGAATGGAAATTATTCATGCAATAACATGAATCTACTAGAATACAGGACTATTGTTAATCAGAAGGGATTAGCAGTTACTAAAGAAACAATCACAGAAATCTTTGGTTTTGATAAATCAACTGAGTTAACAAGTCTGAAATCAGAGAAAGAAGAGAGAGAAAAGACATGAAAAGAAGTTGCCAAGAAACCCAATTCTGAAGTATCACTCAATGGAAGCGTTGGTCTTCTAAAGTCAGAATTCAGCTTCCTGGCCTAGATGTTTGCTAAATGCATCACTGGAAGTGCAGGAACTTTCAGCAATCTATCCGGCACAAAACTGGATCTGCTTTACATCTTCTGGTTTGAAGAGAAGTTTAATTGGCCTAAGTATATATTAAACCAGTTGATCAACAGTTCAACTATGAGACAAAGCCCAGAAAGAAAATTGAGGTGAAGAAAGGCAGATTCTATTAGACGAAAACACTTGCACCACTAGTGCAAAGGATACTCAATCATTTTGAGGTTCCCAAAGTTGGAAAGACTGCAATAACTGATGGGAAGATTGCAATTAAGGCTGAAAAGACCAAACCCAAAGTCACTCAAGAGAAAACTGATCAGGAAGTTGCTGGACCAAGCAAGAAAAAGAGGAAAGCTGAGACCTATGAATAAGAAACTAAGAAGAAGAACAAGAAATATGTCAAAGAAGTTGCACCAATTGAGGATATAGATGTTCAGATCGAGAAACTGAAAGAAATGAGAAGGAAAGTAAATATGGTTGTAGAAGAAAAGAAAATAGAAAGGGAACAATCAGTTGAGAAAACTGATGAAGACTCAAAACGAAGAAATACTGAGACACCAGTTAAGCCAGTCCCCTCAGATAATGAAAGTCAGTCTCTACAAGTTATGGAAATACAAAAAGCTGAACAAACCCCCACCAAGCCGTCTACATATGTTCAAGAGGAACCACCCTTTAAAGAATCAGAGTTATAGGACATCATGGAAGATTATGATGAAGTCCTACCAGAAATTGCAGGGATGGTAACCTTAATTAGTAGCTCGGTCCACTCCCCAGAAATTAGTATCCAGGATAACTTTTGAAGAATCAGTGAAGAAATCTGAAGCTTCTCATACTGATAATAAAGAAGATGATGAGAAGTCTGTTCAACAAGAGTTCATTAATCTTGTTGAAGAAACTAAGAAGTGAATCAGGAGAAGATCACTTCTGAGAAAGAATCATCCGTGGGAGAAGCTGAGTAAGAAAAACAAGTTGAATCAGTTAAGGAACTAATTATTAAAAAGAAAACAGTTGCATAAAAGGAGAAAGTGGTTGAACCTACAAGAGTTGAAGAAACTGCTGGTGTCACAGCTGAAAAACTGGATGACCCAACTGTCAAACCACAAACTGAGACAGTGAATGAACCTTCTGTTGAAATAGTGTCCTAAACCCAATCGGGTTGGACCCGATCCAACCAGGTCGGATCATTTCTACTATTTCTTTATGATTATACATATATAATAAAAGGTTTTAGTTGTCATATATTTGTTCTTTTAAAAACCAATTATGAATTGTTATATGATAACGTTATTAGTATTAAACTGTGATAGAGAAACCATGATAGGCGATTATGGTTGATGAGATCTCTAATCACTTTAATAAGTTTGATACTTAAATGTCTCTAGGCTTATGTACTATTAATTAGGGCATTGGTAGTACAAACAGGCTAGCACTTATTAGATGACTTCTGTCTTTAAAGGCAGGGATAGATCTCGTCTATCGAAGTGTAGAGACACTTGGAGTGTACGTGGACGTGTATTAGAGAATGCGTACGTTAGACTGACCCACTAACACTGTTAAGTGTCACACTATGTGACTGTTGTGTAATTATCTTTAGGACCGGAGTCTGCATGGCATCACGGTGTGGATTGTCATGCTTTGACACTATTGAGGTTTCCCTTAGCCATAGGGCGATCATGCGGTAGTGATCGGGTGTGATACTAAAGCATGCGGAGAATACATGTTAGGTCGTCTGGGAATCGCGTACCCTAATAGTAGGGGTGGATATCCGAAAGGGCCTTCTTATAAGGAATGTCTTACTCTCTTGAATCTTTGCAAAGTGGAAGTAAATGAGTTACTTTGAGAGAGCATGATATCCAGATTATAAGATACGGTCGTTGATGCTTGAAACACGACGAACGACCATATGGATATTATTACAGCGATATGATTCTATTTACACGCTAACCGAGCACATGAAAGGTAGTAGTCATTGTGTATTGACTCTTCCGATGATTGAGGGTCATGGACGTGTTGCTAGACGCTATCCATGATCGTTATAGATGAAGGGCATTTTAGTAATTGCGCCTTATGTCTACGGCCAACATATTCGGAAGCCTATCGGGTCACACAGATATGAACATCAAGTCGGATTAAAATGTGGTTATAGTTGATAACTAAATAAGGAAATAATTTATCTCATACTATAAAGGTTATAGTGGTAAATTAATACGGTGGTATTTTTTTATTATGAATAAATATAATACAAGATATTAATTATGTTGATTAATTAAATGTGTATATTGATACATATATTTCGAAATATGTATATATGATATACATTTATTTTACAAATTAATTAATTATAGCATTATATTAATTAAAGAATATTCCGGATGCCAAAAGGTTGGTGTTTGGGGCGCCACTTCTAGTGTATAAAGATACACTTGGATTGTGCAATTTAATTAATGAGATTACCATAATATTAATATTAGCTATTAATTGATTTCGGAAAAATAGAATTATGGTAATAAGATAAAGATATATTCAATATAAGATATTGTCAATATATATCTTGGAAATATATTTAATATAAGATATTGAATATTAAATGAGATAAATCAATCAAAGGGATTTTCCTTATTTTATTAGGAAAAAAGTTTTCTTTCTCATCAATCTACTAGAAGCTAATCCCAATCAGTTGGGGAGATTAGAGGGGCGCCACTTTCTATTATAAATAGGAGGATTGGCTAGCTCTTTTGTATACCATAATTTCAAGAGCTAATTGTTCGTGTGAAAAACAAGAGAGCTTCTTAGAGGGAGATTATAGAGAGAGAAAAGGTCGACCTAGCTGTCGAGTTTTTCTAGTAGCAATCCTTGGCAGGATTCCGGCGAGGTGCTCGTGTAGATTACTGGTAGAGGCCAGACACGTGGATGGCTCACGCACATCTACTCCTACCGGACGGTCAAAGCGTCGATCTTTTAGATCAACCAAGGTAGTATTACCGTCCCCTCTCTTATATGTTTATTGTTTAAACGAAGTCAATCCTAGATTGGGAAAATCAATTTTTGAATTTCCGCTGCGCTACTCGATTGATTTCCTAACACCTTCCATCATCCTTGAAACAGAACTTGCCACCATCACAGAAGCTCTACTTGAACAAAAAAGGTTGGTCCTACAAAAGACATAGAACAGAGGATCAAAGCTGATTGCAAGAAACTTGATGATTATACTCACTGGAAGTTTAGTTCCACAGGCAATCAAGAAGAGATGATGGAGCAGATGATGATTGATGAGCCATGGGTTTTTGGACTATATGATATTACTCATTTGTCTCAATTGTTTCTCGTGTTAAGATTTTTGAGTAATGGTCATACATCCATTAGAGCTCGTCATTGGAATAAACTGATGGGTGATGAGTCTCAACCAAAAACCAAGAAAGATGATGATGATGATGATTCACATGGAAATCCAGATTTGCAAAGAGGGATTCTAGCATCACTTCAAAATCAAAAAACTGGGAAAACTGATGAAAAGAATGAAGAAGACTCGGGATAAACTGGAAGCTCAGAGGAGTCCACTGCATATGATTCAAAATCTAAATCTGAATCTCAACCTGAAGAAGAAACAGAACTGAAAGGAATTGATTCTCCTACTGACCGAGGAGTTCTGGAGATAGCTAAAGATGTAATTGCTCAAATTGCACCCGTTGAAAATGAGAATGAAGAGAAAGAAGCTCTAACAGAAGGGAAACAAGAAACTTGCCCCAAAAAAACCAATGTAGCACCTTCTAAGGGGGAAGTTAGTCGGTTAGAAGAATTTAATCAGAAAGAAGAAACTGACATTGTTGGAATTGAGTTAAAACTGACTTCAACCAACACTGAGAAGAAAACTAAAAAAGAAGCAGTTTAGGGAACTGATATTGTTCAGAAAGTTGATGTCATGAAGTACACAACTTGTTCTATTTTGGAAGCTGAAAACAAAAACTTGGATGTACTAGAGACAATCATGACAACTTTATCTAAAGGAGAAGAAGAAAGAAAGGCAGTACTGAAAGAAGTAAAAGAAATCAAAGATAACTACCTGGATACTTTGATCAACATCAGAAAAATAACCATTGAGTCTGAAGCCAGAAAGAATGAAACTCAAGACAGGCTCAAGAACCTCACCAATGACTTACATGTCAGAGTCTTGATGATGGAAAACACACTTAAAGATTCTGTCGTAGCCCAAACCATATTGGCATCCAACCAATAGCATCTGAACGCAATCCTACTGAGTATGCTCTCCAAGGATGATGCCAATAAAGGGGAAAGATAAAGTGAGGATATATTAAAAGTCAATGCTGAAGATATGGAAGGGGTTCTTGGAGCTATTGATGAAAAACTGACGAAACTAAAGAAAGCCAGAGTTGATCTGACCGATAAGGAAATGGAACTGATAATCAAGTTTTCCAAATCTTCTCAAAGGAGTCTTGCATTAAATCCTCAGTTGTACGAGTTGTTCAAGAAAATGCCCATGACTGAATAAGAAACCAGAGAAGAAGCCTTGGACAAATTCTTATGGACAAAGAAAGTTTTTCTTCACTACGTCAAGAAACTGAGCAAATGGGAAAAAATGGTACCTTAAAAACAACTGAAGAAAATGCTAAAGATACTGAGTTAGCATCAACTAGACAAGTTATTGAAGAACTCACAACCAATGAAGAACTTAGAGGAAGCATGATGAGATTCACAATTCTTTATAAAAGTATGTTCTTTGGAAATACACCAATGGCTATGGCATGGAAAGTCTGGACAAACATCAACAACCTAGATTTTGATCCAATATATGAGTCAATGAAAAAATCAACTGAAGCCTATGACAAAATGGTTGAGGAGTTAGCAGGAAAGAAGGAAGAAAAGTGAAGACTGAAACTGACGCCGAGGATAAGTCAGAAAAATTAGTAACGACTTAGAATCGGTTTTTCATTTCAAAAGTTGTACTCTCATACTCATGTAACTCCAAGTATGAAATGAATAAAGTTCAGTTCAATGTGTTTTGTTTTTACTTTTTGTCCTTATCTTTTTGCATTGTTTTTAAGGATGGTATTGACATCATAAAAAAGAGGGAAATTGTTGGAAATAAAATTTAGTTTTGATGACGATTCATCCATTTGTTTATTTGTTTAAACCCCATTGATGAAGTGCTGAAATTAGCTATTATAGTGCAAAGCAAAAAGATGTCTAGAAAATGTTTGTATAGGTTTTATTAGAGTCTAATTGTTGTATAGGTTTTATTAAGAACTCCTGCTAAAGTACTCATTGAAAGATCAAGAAATCTTCTAAGTGTTTCTGAAGCTAACGAGAAATCATCAAGTCAAATAACACTTGAAGAAAAAAGAGCTTACTGCACTTATTATGTACATCAAGAAGAAAAGCTCAAACCCACAAGTTGAATCACTTTCTTGATTCAAGTCTCAACTTTGTTTATATAAAGGTTTATACTGTGAAACACCAAGACGGTGTGAAGGACAGTTGAGGTGCAGTTAGGAAGACTGTGTTGTTGTGAAATGGTGAAGAGGTAATACTATCCTTCAAGGACCAGTGGAGCAGACTTAGTGATACAACAATTAAACATGTTAAGGACTAAGGCTCGAAGATTGTGAAACTAGGGATTAGTCAAGGACAATCGTTATTTACTTCGTGTCTTGTAACGTTAACTCAAGAACTTAATGAATTTCCTCCATCATTATAGGAGAAGAGTGGACTGACATGATTACACCACCTAGAATACTATAAACTTTGTCTTATTTACTTTACGCATTTACTTACAGTATTTTGTATCTGTGTTTGTATTTGTTTACTTTATCTAGTTTTGCACAACTCAGCTTACACCAGTAAACTGAAGTTCACACAACATATTTCAAGAGAACTTAATAACTAATATTACATATATATATTAAGATCATAAAAGACTTTAAATAATTTATTCCGCTGCATTTAGCTCAGTTGTGAAAAAGTTAGTCAGACTTTTTCTCAGCTCAGTTATTTAACTCAATAATCTTTTAATATACCAGTTCACTTAAAAGAAACAAAAGTTTTAGAGGACAAGTTTATTCAACCCCCTCCCCCCCCCCCCCTCTAAACTTGTCACAAGCCTTACAAGGGACCATCCAATGAACTGATTGATTAGGTTGACCCCAAAGGTGGTTTTCTAGCCTGGTATGAGGAAAGTAGATTAATCTGCCAACAAGCCTTTGATAATATTCAGGATCAATGTCTTCACCATCTTCCTCTTCCTTACCAATCTTGTTGTTGTATTTTATGGGAATACTGATTGGTTGCTCCCCAGCATCCCATAATCACTGAGAAGATCTAGTGTGTATCTTATGTGAATACCATAAATTCCATCCTTAGATCTGGATACTTCCATTCCCAAGAACAATCTTAGTTATCCCAAATATTTACTTCAAACTCAATTTTTGAGAAGTTTCTTAAGATGACTAATCGCTAGCTGATTGTTTCCAATGATGAATATGTCATCTACAAACACAATCAGAATAGTGATCTGCCCAGATTCAAAGTGTTTGTAGAACATAGTGTGATCTTCTTGCCCTCAAGTGTAGCCATTTCCTTTGATGGAAAGTGTAAATCTTTCAAACCAAGTCCACGGAGACTCTTTCAAACCATAAATAGATTTCTTCAGTCTGCATACCTTGTCAACTGATGTAAATTTGTCTTGTGATATTTTGTTGAGGCACATCCACTCCTCAAACCCAACTCCTCTATTTCCCCAACCGGAGCATATAAAATGAAGCCAAAAAATATAGTGAACATTTTAAGAACGTTTTCGGGGTTCAGGGTTCAGGGTTCAGGGTTCAGAGAGCTCAACACGTTTCTCTTCCCATAAACTAATACGCATGTTCCATTACACACCTTCCATTCCATTGGAATAGCAAATGCTATAATAATTACACTGATACAAGAGAGAATAAAAAGGTGCTTGGAAGGCTTCATTAAACCATGCAAAAAAGCGTCAATGAGTTGATCCAGTGGTAATTACTGTGAACCTATAACCCAGAGGTTCTGGGTTCGAGTTCCATTGAAAGACAAAAGGTGTGCGTGTGTCCGTGATTGGCAACTCCGCATCATTTTTCAATATGCATAACAGAAAAATAAGCTCCTTCATGATTTCCCAAACGCTCTAAATTATAAGAGAGCATCAATTCTCCAGAAAGATATCAGCATCAATTGTAACAAAAGGTCGACCATCAAAAGGTCCTTCCAATCCAAGGCATTTCTCACCTTTTCCCTGAGACAGAGCCAGACCAAATCTCACAAAATTAGCCGGTGAAAAAGTACTAGAAAGCATGCAATAGAAGGAAAGCATGAAAATGAAAAGGGGAAACGGAAAGAACAACTAAATAATATTGTCCTCTGACCTCAAAACAGCCCAATAAAACATCAGTGTCTTCAAGATACACGGGTGGTCCTCCCGGTCGTAAGAGTGAAAATTTCCACTGTTGGACAATGATAATATTCATTTAAATCCAGGAATATTGCAAAAGGTTTAGTACAAAAGAAAAGAAGGGGACGAGAAGAAACAAGAGAGAATATATAGTTTCAAAATACCTTGGAAAATTCCTCCTTATCAATGGCCAGTTTCGATAGAAGTCGTACTTTAACCTCAGCTAATGTTTCATCATCACGAAAAACAACGACAATAAAAGGTTTCAAGGATACCTTCATCATTGTGCAAAAACAACATGAAATATTAGTTTAAAAATTAAACCACAAAAGTATAGCCCCGTCAGCAAATTAAACTAGCATCAACATCCACCTCTCCACGTACGATGAAATTTAAAAATACCTCTCCACCATCTGTCTTGGTAAAATGGTAAACTTGTACCAAATGAAGACCACGATCAAGTTTGTTTTCTTCTGGGACCTGTAAGGATTATAGACAATTTGATGTCAATGTTACTAAAGCTGCCCCGTATCATGTACTGCATATAACGCACTTCAAAAATTAAAGGTAGTGTGTATTAACACAGTAATAGACCCATATGAGTGAAAAATAGTACTAAAAACATAAAGTAAGCAACCAAACCGCTAATTAGAAGAAGATGAAACAGGAACATGAGATGCTACAGATTATTAGACTTAATGAGCATAAGGATTACAAAATTTCGATGGCACAAATAAAATTTCAATTATTCTACTAGTTTAGCCTTATTTTAATCTATCTCTTCATTCTTTTTTCATCCTATAATAGAAAAACTGTAATTTTTTGCTCATTCTAGCATAAGCTCGTCAGGCAACAACTATTTTTAAAGTTTAAATATGGTTTCTCAATGTCGCGAAGTATACGTACATTGTTTAAGTGTTATTTCTGTGTTTTATTAGAGAAGTGACACATTTATCCCTGAAAACAACAGAAGGCGACACCTTTTCAGGATCAAGTCGGTGAACCCTCCCCTAGCGTCTAGGCGATGCCTAGGCAACGCCTTAACTAGTATGTTAATTAGTGGCTAATTAGTTTGTAATCTCTCTTAAGGATTTTTCCCACTTGTTAATATGTCCAACTAGCCCTGGTACAATAAATTCTGTCTCAATCCTACCAACCGTTGGATTTATCCTAGTTATATAAAGGAGTTTTGTTGTAATAGACAATAAGAACATTTTCTTATCTTATTCTTAACACAAAGAATACTTCTCCCTTTCTTACGATTTCATAAAGTTTTGGTATGCTCCTCTAAAGTACTTTCTTTTACGGATTTTTTTCATCGAACTCTTTTGCTCATCTCGTATGACCGTATCAAACTAGTAGCATGTTTGTGTTTACAATGATGTTGCTCAAGATTTACCGTCTAAAGCTTCTATATTTTGCTTCCCCTAATTTTTTGTGTGCAAGTATGGTAAGTGTGGAAATAAGCAAGAAGGGGAGAAAAAGATAAACTCTTATTTAAGAATTTTATCGAGTTACATAATGATTCTTAGATTAAATAGAAAGGACCCAACCTGCTAGAAAAAGCCATGATGCAGACAGGTAACGGCTAGTAACAGTAGAAACTGGGCCATAATGGTCCAGACAGAAGAAAAAACTAATTAAAGCTAAATAAAGGCATTAGGATTAAACTGACAGACATTTAATCACTAATTAACTATAAGAGAAATAAAACAACAACATATTTCAACACTCCCCCTCAAGGTTAGGTGTGTAAATGTCAATGCATCCAACCTTTGTTGTGAAGATGTTGGAAGACTTGATTGTTGACTGCCTTGGTAAGAAGGTCTGCTATTTGATCATTGGAGGAAACATGATGAAGAAGAATGTCCCCTTTGTCAATCTTTTCTCTTATAAAGTGTCTGTCCACCTCAATTCAAATTTGTTTAGTCTTGTCATGTTGAGTAGGATTTTCAGCAATGCAAAGGGAAGAAATGTTGTCACACAGCAGTTATATAGGTGTAGGAATAGGAAACCTAATTTCAGCCATTAGTTTCCTGATCCAAAGGCCTTCACAGATACCTAGAGTAAGAGCTCTCAACTCTGACTCTGCACTACTTCTAGAAACCACATTCTGCTTCTTGCTCCTCCATGTGACCAAGTTTCCCCAAATGTAGGTGCAGTAACCAGAGATAGATTTCCTATCTGTGATATCACCAGCATAATCAGCATCAGTGCAGATTTTGACCTCTCTTGAGCTATTCTTCTTGAACATCAGACCTTGCCCAGGATTTTTCTTTAGGAATCTGAAGAAAGTATACACAGTCTGCATGCGTTTCTCAGTTGGTCTATGCATGAATTGACTGACCATTCCCACAGAAAAACTTATATCCGGCCTTTGGGATAGGTAACTAATATTTGATACATCCCCTTGTCCACAAGGGGGCTATCCTTTTCCTTGCCAAGTTTGAGACCTGGCTCAACAGGGGTGTTAGCAGGTTTGCACCCTAACATCCCTGTTTCTTTTAGAAGATCAAGGGTATATTTCCTTTGGGACATGGAGATCCCATCTTTATTTCTGCATTCCCAGAAAATATTTGAGGGTACCTAGGTCTTTTATTTCAAACTCATTTCCCAGAGAAGCCTTCATTTTTCTGATCTCCAGAAGACCATTTCCAGAAAGTATGATATCATCTACATAGACAACTAGGATGGTCAGATTCCCAGGTCTAGTAGATTTGGTAAAAAGAGTGTGGTTAGAGTGGCATTGATGGAAGCCATGACTGATCATAAACTTAGTAAACCTCCCAAACCAAGCCCTAGGAGATTGCTTTTGTCCATAGAGGGACTTTTTTAGCATACAAACATCTCTCTTTCTTCCCAGGTTTTCAAAACCAGGAGGTAAGTACATGAAAACTTCTTTAAGATCACCATTCAAGAAAGCATTCTTGATGTCTAGTTGATATAGTTGCCAGTCCATGTTCACAGCAATGCTCATTAGGACTCTTATAGTGTTTAACTTAGCCACAGGGGCAAAGGTTTCATAGTAGTCAATCCCATAGGATTGAGTGAAGCCTTTTGCAACAAGCCTGGCCTTGTATCTATTAAGAGATCCATCAGCATTGCATTTAATGGTGAAGATCCACTTACACCCAACTGGTTTTTTTCCAGTGGGGAGTTTGGTAATTTCCCATATGCCATTTTTATTGAGGGCATCCATTTCCTCTTTTATGGCTTTCCTCCATTCAGGGCACTTCATAGCATCATGCACATTTTTTGGGATTTGGACGGTATCCAAATCTCCTATAAATGCATGGTACTTAGGTGTCAAGTGATCATAAGACACAAAGTTGTAGATGGGGTGTGAAGTTCAGCTTCATACCCCCTTTCTTTTTGCAATAGAGTCCTCATTTATAGGATTATTAATTTCATGACCTTCTGAGGAGTCAGAGTCATGATCATCATCTTGAGAAGTAGAAGAATTCTCTTGTTGTTCAGAATTCAGTCCTTCAGAAGATTGATCATCTTCTGAAGTGTCAGAAGTACTATTAGAAATAGGGGTATCTTCTTGAGGGTGTTGAGAGGTAGCTTTCCTCTTTCTGGAGTAAACGATGATGTTATTGCTAGGAAAATTCCTTGGTTCATCATTGTTAGCATCTCTTGTTTCAGTGTTTTCACAAGGAGGTTCAGTATTTTCGGAGTCATTCTGGCCACTCTCATGGTGAATTTGAGTGTGATCAGTGACCTCGGGTTCATAAACTTGAGTTTCCTCAGATATAGGACCCTCAGTATTCCATGTAGCATTATATTCTTGAAAGTTCTCCCCCTGAGGTTTAGTACTATAGAAGGGTTGTTCTTCTATGACAGTAACATCTTTAGAATTGTAGAACTTTCTTGTAGAGGGGCAGTAGCATTTGTACCCATGTTAGAAGGGTGAGTAACCAACAAAGATGCATTTTATAGATCTAGGATCTAGTTTTCCTCTATTTTGTGTATGTATATGTACAGAACTTGTACAACCAAACACTTTCAGAGGTAAAGAGTTCAAGAGGTGTGAATGAGGATACTGTTCAGTTAACACCTCAATAGGTGTTCTAAACTTCAAAACTCTTGAGGCATTCTATTTATGAGATAGGTGGCAGTTAAGACTGCCTCCCCCCATACGAACTTAGGCACTTTCATGGTGGACATGATGCTTCTTGCCACTTCAAAAAGGTGCCTATTCTTCCTTTCAGCAACCCCATTTTGTTGGGGGGTATCCACACAAGTACTGATGTGAGCAATTCCCTTTTCAGTGAAGAAAGATTTGAGACTTTTCTCAAAATATTCTCTGCCATTATCAGATTTTAACACCTTGATTTCAGTATCAAATTGTTGTTTTATCATGGCAAAGAAATTTTTGAAGATAGTTCCCAGTTCTGACTTCTCTTTTAAGAGAAGCAACCAAGTTATTCTGCTGTGATCATCAATGAAACTGACAAACCATCTTTTGTCAGTGATGGTTTTTGTTTTTGAAGGGCCCCATATGTCACTGTGAATAAGAGTAAAAGGTCTAGATGGTTGATATTGGTTGATAACCGATCTTAGGAAACACAGACCTAGTATGTTTAGAAAGATGACAAATTTCACAGTGAAAGGAATCAATATATTTTCCATTAAATAAAGTAGGGTACAATTTCTTCAAATACACAAAACTTGGATGTCTTAGTCTATAATGAAGTAACATAATATTATTACAGCTAGGAGTAGAAACAATGCTATTAAAGCCTTTAGAAGAGACAACAACAGGATAGGTCTTGAGAATGAAAAGTCCAGACACAACTTCAGCACTGCCATTCATTTCCTTCGAATTCAAATCCTAAAATTTGCAGCCATTAGTACAAAAAATCACATTACAATGGGTGTTCTTAATGAATCTACTAACAGATAAAAGGTTACACTGCAGGTTAGGACAAAAAGAACACCATTTAAGGTGATGTTTTTATCAATATAAACACTGCGAATCCCAGTAACTTGGGATACAGAACCATCAGCTATCTTGACATTATGAGGAACTTTACATCTGGAAATAGAGGTAAATACTTTAGGATTTCCAGTCATATGATTGGAAGCCCCAGAGTCAACAATCCATAAACCTTTAAGACAAGAATTACTAGGGTAAGAAGAGCCACACAGACCTGTGTTCCATGGAAGAACTGGTCTGACTGCCACTATTTTGTGAAGACAAAAGCCTCTTCAAGGCTTCAATTTGCTCATTACTGAAACAGACATCAGATTTTTGTTCCTCCACAGTTGCACATTTCCCTATGCTTTCCTACTCATGATTCTGCTTAGAAGATTTCCAGTTGGGAGGTCCCAATCCTTGGTATGACCAGTTCTTTTGCAGTGGTCACACCAAGGTCCGTTGCCTTTTGGTTTCTGTGGCTGTGATAGAGTGTTTCTAGTGAACATGGCATTTGTTTCAAGATGAGTAGTGTGAGGTACAGGGGTACCCATCATTAATATCTTCCTGCTTTCCTCATGCCTGATTTCAGCAAAAACAGTTTTGATGGATGGTAGGGGTTTCATCCCAAGGATTCTTCCCCTAACATCATCAAGATTGGGATTCAGTCCCATGAGAAATTTGAAAACCCTTCTTTGGTCTTTCATGTCTTTATAAATCTTAGCATCTTCAACAGAGTGCCAAGATATCTTTTCAAGACAGTCAAGTTGTTGCCAAGATTTTGACAAACAGTTGTAGTAATCAGTAACACACAGATCTCCTTGTTTGAGATCTTGTAATTTTGCCTCAACCCCATAAATTTCAGAAGTATTATCTTGTTTGGAGTAGAGTTCAGCGGCTGCTAACCATATTTCTTCGGCAGTATCATACAAGATAAAGTTTTTTGTAGTATCATGGGTCATAGACCCTAAGAGAGTAGACATTACCAAGCTGTTTTCAACCCTCCATTTTTTATAGGATGGTTGATCAGCCTTAGGAGCCTTACTTTCTCCAGTAAGATACTCCTCTTTGTCTTTGCCGATGATGTACAACTTGATAGATCTTGACCATTGAAAGAAGTTCTCACTACCTTTGAGTTTGTGAGAAGAGATAGATAGCATTGAGGATTCAGTGTTCCAGGAGGAGTTCATAGAACTTTCCTCCCTTGATTTATCATTTGAAGATTGCTCTTTTGCCATTTTTGAGATTATTTGAAAATTTAAAAAATTATAGGCTCCGATACCATGTGGAAATAAGCAAGAAGGGAGAGAAAAAGATAAAAGCTTATTTAAGAATCTAATCGAGTTATATAATGATCCTTAGATTAAATAGAAAGGACCCAAACGGCTAGAAAAAGCCATGATGTAGACAGGTAACGGCTAGTAACAGTAGAAACTGGGCCATAATGGTCCAGACAGAAGAAAAAACTAATTAAAGCTAAATAAAGGCATTAGGATTAAACTGACAGACATTTAATCACTAATTAACTATAAGAGAAATAAAACAACAACATATTTCAACAGTAAGACTTGAACATGCATGCATGGGTTTAGTGAGAAGAGTCAAAGGGAGGTATAGAGGAGGAAGAAGATGGTGGAGGCGTCATTGAGAAAGGACATGACGTCATGAAGGAGTGGTGGTGATGATGGAGGAAGAGGATGGTGAAGTTTTGAGCAAGAGCATGGTAGCATCAAGGAGTGGTGATGGTGATGATGGGGGAGGAAGAAATTTTTTTGTCTCAGTCAATATCTAAAAACATGAAGAAATTATTACAAATATACAAATACGAAATAGCAGGAAACACCTTAGCAGTAAGAACGTTTTTATGGCTTTTGAAAACAATTTCACACCAATCAATACTTGATTTTTCAGAATGTTAACTTTAGCTAAGTTTTCCAAGAAGCATTTCAAACATTAATCTCAAATTCCATCCTTGAAGACTTAATTCTCTAACAAATAGCAATAGCAATCGCAATGCCGAAACTCTTCCCTTTATACTGAGTTCAAAATCATCCTGAATATTTACTGAGTTCAAAATCATCCTGAATATTTGTGTCAACTTCGTTGTCTCCAATTTGAAACGCATCTTCATCAGCTCTATTGATAAGGTTGCAAGATTGTTTTTCATTTCATCGTGACAAACCTCTTCTAACGCCACAATCCTAAACATTCCCCTCCCGTTAAAATAAAGGACAAAAAAGTCGGGACATTTAGAATAAACAACTTTACATTCATGCAACAAGGACTGATGGGAATTAGATGCAAAACAATGGGGACAATATTGAAGATGATAAGAAAATAGCAAGGTAATTTCAACTAAACCTGCTTTGCATGTGGATAATCATCTACAACTTCAACAGTCTTCAAATGTTCTTGCTTAGAATGATCAGGAAGAACTTTGTAGTACAAGACATTACAAATCTATCATAACAAAGTGTTTACATTCATGATTCAGCAAAATTAAACATCACTACAAGCCAAAAAGTGACCAAAATTAAGAAGTGTAAATATAGGTACCTTCGTTGATGTCCAAAGTAAATCCAAAAGGCAATTAGTGGATTGGGGGCTTATGAGTATACCAGAAGGTTTGTTTAAGAAACAATCATGTTGGGCGAGCCTGATTCTGGTGTGGTCCACGTGCAGTTTATTAGAAACTCTACCCACTACAGCAGTATACGGATCGCGATATCCGCTACATTTTTTTATTTAAAAAAAATTAGCTTACTATTACAAGCAATTGTTAAAGTTTCCCAGAAAATGCAAATAATAAGACATGCACTTACAGCTCTAGGATAAACACTTCATCTCTGTTATGCAGATTTTTCTCCTTTTTTCGACGGGTCTCGGGTAGATTTCGAAACTGAACCACCTGCAACAAAATAAGTAGGCAAAGCCAAACAGAAGGTAAAAAATAGATGAGAAAATAATCAAAACATATAACTAATTGTTGAACCGTCTTGGTTAATCATTGCAAGCAAAAGAGACCCCAAAAAAAATGCAAAAGCGAAACTATGCCAATCAACGACATAGTCTGATAGTCAAGACAAGGCAGATAAAATAACAGATAAAGATAAAATAATTGAAGAGGACAAGGAACCGATTTGGATACACCTTGATGAATCCTTTTGTATTTTGAATTAGATAAAGATAGTAGGAGTTTGAACTTCTTAGGGCACCATCCCTCATATGCTTTCAATTGTATAAGTAGGGCAAAGTGTGTTTCAATAAACAACAAGAGTTCTGTTCAATCTTTTGCTATTTTGAAAACTTCTTTATGGTATTAGAGCTATACAGAACTCTACCCTAAAATCCTCGTCATAAACTTGAGTGTGTCTCACCTTCGATGTCTACTACAATGACAAAAGAATCTGAGCTCACCATTAAACAATTTCATCAGTGCTCAAGTCTTGTCTCGATCATGCTGAGTTTTACGAATTACCTGTTATGGAGATCCCAAGTGATCCCCTTGATTCAAGCCTGGGCATTTATCATCACGTTACCACAGATGATAAACCTGAAAAAACCTATCAAGAATGATAACGAAGAAGAAATTGACAACTCTGCACATCGAATCTGGAGTGTCAATGATGGACTCCTCACTTCATGGCTCCTTGGCACAATGAAAGAGAATCATCAGCTTAGTCCATGAAGAAGAGGCTACAGCATTCCATGTCTGGTCGTCTTTGGACAGACAACTACTTCCTCATACATTTGAAAAGGAAGGGAACCTGAAAAACATGCTGATGGGAATAAAGAAAGGATCCAGATGAGTTGAAGAGTACCTGAGGGATTTAAATCCATCTGTGACAACTTGGCTGCCATAAAGAAACCAGTGGCAGACATGGACAAGGTGTTTCAGTTTGCACATGGGCAAGGTGTTTCAGTGAATACATGAGTTTCAAACAACCATGTTGACAAAACCACCATATCCCACGTTTAACCAATTTGTCATGGCCTTTACAAGGGTATGAACAAACAATGACCACACAAAAGGCAACTCAGACAGAAGCAGTAGATCATACACAGGCCTTTTTCACTCAGAGAGAACGTGGGAGAGGTAGAAGAGGTGGCAGGACGCAATGGTTTAAATTCTAGAGGCAGAGGATTCACATATACTGGATCACACAACTCAAATTGATTAGCCCCTGCTCAACATAGGCCAAATTCAAGCAATTCTGGAACAGGTACAACCAATCTTCCACCTTCAGACAGTAGACCTATCTGCCAGATATGTGGGAAGGCAAACTGTTGAGAAAAAGGGCAGTTTGGTCTTTTTACTGTTTAAAATGAGTGCAATAGGGTTTGTTAGGACTAGTAGCCGTTGTTTCCTTTATTAGAATAGTCTGTCTTGATTTTATATTATTGTGATTGTAACAGCCAATCTTAATTGATTCCTAAAATCAAGGAATTCAATTCAGAGAAGGCTCTAGGTCCTCTACCTATTTAAATCAAGTCTCCTATCATTGTAAAATACTTTTTCTAAGAAATAATAAAATAATTTCCTTCCTTCTACTTTCATAACATGGTATCAGAGCCTAGGTTCAATCAAGAATCCTAGATCAAAATGTATCTCCGAGCCGCAATGACCAGCGAACTGAGTTCCGGCTCTTCAAATCAGTCATCTGGAGTCACAACTCCAGGAGGAGTAGGAGATGATGGAAATTCCACCAATATCTCACCTACGATTCTTGTATCTCGAAGGTTAAATGAAGCATCAGCTTTAGTTGCAGCCACAGGAAATGACCAGAAAGGCAGGAAGCAAAAGATGTGGTGTGATCATTGTAAAAAACAAGGTCACACAAGGGAAATCTGTTGGGGAATACATGGAAAACCCCCAAACTGGAAACCAGGGAATCAGTACAATGGTGGAAGAGACAACAGCAGGGCAAATCAGGTGTCATCAGAACCAAGTGAAAAGGTCTCTGGACAGCTGTCTCTCACAAAGGAGCAATTAGACCATCTAAGCCAACTCCTAGCCAATCACAACAAACCTCAATACAACCTCACTGGATCTGGTAATGTCTTTGCCCTTTCCATTCATAAATCTCACCCTGATACACACTGGATCATTGATTCAGGTGCAACAGATCACATGACACATGCCTCTGAAAAATTTGACTCCTATTTTCCATGTGGGGGAAATCAAAGGGTTAAGATAGCAGATGGATCCTATGTTGTCATTGCAGGCAAGGGATCCATTACTATCTCACCAAATTTAACCCTACATAATGTGCTTCATATCAATTATCCTGCAATCTGATTTCTGTTAATAAATTGGTCTCAGAGACCAATTGTAGAGTGATGTTTTCTACCATTGACTGTAAGTTGCATGATGTGACTTTGGGGAAGGAGATTGGCAGTGCTGAAGTCCAGAATGGTCTCTACATTTTGGAGGAAAAAATCATGCCAGGAATAAGGAAGAACTAAGGAGTGCTTGTTACCACTCATCCATTGTGTCCAATAATGAAATCATGATGTGGCATGCTAGATTAGGACACCCTGACTTTAGTTATATGAAAAAACTGTTTCCTAACCTTTTTTTAAATAAAAGGATTTCTGAATTTCATTGTCAAATATGTGAATTATCTAAGCATAAAAGGAGTGTCTATGTTTCTCAACCATACAAACCAACCAAACCCTTCACACTCATACACAGTGATGTTTGGGGTCCATCCAAGCAGTCCACTGTGAATGGTAAGGGTGGTTTGTGTCTTTTATTGATGATCATACTCGTGTATCCCGGGTTTATTTGTTAAAAGAAAAATCCGAGGTTGAACAGGCTTTTAAAATCTTTTATAACATGGTTAACACTCGGTTCCTCCACACTAAAATAGAGATCCTCGTAACGTACAATGGAACAGTACTATAATAAAGTTTTAAAAGAGTTTTTTTTTCGTAAAAATGAATTATCCATCAAAGCTCATGTGTCAATACACCACAACAAAATGGTGTATCAGAAAGGAAAAATAGACACTTGCTTGAGGTGGTTAGATCCCTTCTTCTTGCTTCAAGGTGCCCTAAGTACCTTTGGGGAGAAGCACAAACGAAGTGTATCGATCAACGTACTCCCTCAAGGAGCATTGGTTTTGAAAAGCCATTGGAAAAGCTGAAAAAGAGCTTTCCTAAAACTAGACTGGTCCAAGAACTTCCTATAAAAAAATTTGGCTGCATTACTTTTGCTCACACATACAGTCAGGGTAAACTTGACCCAAGGTCCACAAAATGTATGTTTGTAGAATATTCCTCTAACAAGAAGGGATATAGGGTCTTTGATTTCCAAAAACAAAAGGTTATTGAAACAATGGATGTCACCTTTTTTGAAAATAAAATGTATTGCAATCGCATCATCTTCGGGGGAGTATTTAATGAACCAAGAAGATAGTGCGATTTTCAATACAACCAATTTGGGGTTGACTTACCTAGTATATCACATCATGAAGAAGTAATGGATAGACACAATGATGAGGGCGACCGGGCAACCTGGGGACAACTCAACCCCAAGGACACCCGATCGTGCAACAAAATTCCAAGGTCTCACTTACTTCAGGGAGGTATCCTAAGTCCAAAATGGGGAGAGATACTGAAGTTCAGACTGCTCAAGATCCAGAACCAGAACTACCATTTGAGCAAATGGACAGCAGTGGCAGGAATACAACACTTGACTCACCTTCACCTACCACACAAAGAAAACAGAAAAACTCCCAAACTGGTTCTGAATCCATAATCCAACACACCAGTACCAACTCAAATCCAGACACTACTCTACAAAACCAAAATGAAGAACTCATGCTTGATGTTTCAATAGCCATCAGAAAACCAACTAGGGAATGTACTAAACACCCTAGATACCCTATCCAAAACTACCTAACCTACAAAAATCTCTCTCCCACACATAAAGCCTTTATCTCTAGCATTTTAGAACTAGGGGTGTACACGGATACGGATAATCCGAAAACCGTACCGAACCGGGGTAGTTCGGTTCGGTTCGGTTCGGTTAATAAGTGCTACGGTTCGGTTATCGGTTTTCAAAATGGAAAAACCGAAATTTTTGGTTCGGTTACGGTTAGTGTTGTAAATTATCCGAACCGAACCAAAAACCGAACCGAAATCAAACCGTTTATATCCGAACCGAAACCGAACCAAAACCAAATAGGAAAATCCAAACCGTTTATAACCATATAGTGAATCAAACTGCTGTAATTGTACAATTTGGATGAAATTTGGTTATTTTGGTTTGGTTTTTCGGTTAATCAACCAGTTATTTTGGTTCGGTTCGGTTTTCTTTTAAAAACGGTTCGGTTTTCGGTTCAGATTTTCAATTAACCGAAAATTCGGTTAACCGACCGAACCGAACCAGTTATTTCGGTTCGGGTCGGTTCGGTTTTCTTTTGCAAACGGTTCGGTTTCGGTTCGGATTTTCAATTAACCGAAAATTTCGGTTCGGTTTCGGTTACAGCCATTAACCGATCCGAACCGAACCGTGTACACCCCTATTCAGAACACAAAATTCCTTCCAACATACATGAGGCTCTAGAAGTTCCTGAGTGGAGGACAGCTGTGCATGAAGAACTTAAAGCATTGGTGAAAAATGACACCTGGGAATTGGTGGAGAAACCAGCTGGAAAAAAACCAGTGGGTTGTAGATGGATATTTACCATCAAGCACAAGGCTAATGGTGAGATTGAAAGATACAAGGCTAGGTTGGTGGCCAAGGGATACAATCGACTTATGGAATTGACTACTCGAGACATTCTCTCCAAAGGGCTAAGCTAAATACCGTAAGAATTGTTTTCTCTGTGGCAGTAAATTTGGATTGGCCCTTGTACCAGTTGGATGTGAAGAATGCCTTCCCCCGTGGGAATCTGAAGGAGGAAGTGTACATGGACTTGCCCCCAGGGTTTGATCTTAAAAATCCTGGGAAGGTGTGCAAACTGAGAAAATCACTGTATGGTTTGAAACAAAGTCCCAGAGCCTGGTTTGATAGATTCAGCAGCTTCCTTCTAAAGGTGGGATTCAAACAGGGGACATTCGATCACACCTTGTTTGTAAAGAAAGGAGTAGGGAACAAGGTGACTGTGCTTGTGGTGTATGTGGATGACATTATACTCACAGGGGATGATAGAGCTGGGATTGAACAAGTGAAGAAGGAGATGAAAGAAGAATTTGAAATCAAAGACCTAGGAAGACTGAAGTACTTCTTAGGAATGGAGGTGGCTAGATCAGAACATGGAATGGTGGTATCTCAAAGAAAGTATGTTTTGGACTTACTAACTGAAACAGGATTGTTGGGATGTAAACCTGCTAGTACACCTATGGAGGCTAATCTGAAACTTACAAAAATGACGGATAATGAGGAAGAAGTGGACAGAGAACAATTCCAGAGGCTTGTGGGAAAGTTGATATAGCTAGCTCACACTAGGCCTGACATATCATATGCTGTGGGGATGGTCAGCCAGTTTATACATTCCCCTAGTCAATCTCATTATCAGGCAGTCATCAGAATTATCAGGTATCTGAAAGGGACTATTGGAAAGGGGCTAATGTTCAAAAAAACCAAAAAAAGAGGGGAAGAAGTGTTTACTGATTCAGACTGGGCTGGAGCAAAGGACAAGAGCGTCAACTACAGGGTACTGCACATTTGTCCGGGGTAATCTTGTAACTTGGAGAAGCAAAAAACGTACGTAGTTGCAAGAAGTACAACGAAGCGAGTTTAGAGCCATGGCACATGGAATCAGTGAAGAACTATGGGTAAAAAGGGTGTTAAAGACTTGAACTTCAAATTCCGTAACTACCTCTAAAATTGTACCGTGATAATAAAGCCGCAATTGACATTGCAAATGATCCAAGCTCAACATGATAGAACCAAACATGTTGAGGTGGACAGACATTTCACAAAAGAAAAGCCGGAAAATGGTGTTATATGCATTCCTTCATGCCATCGCTTCAACAAACAACGGATGGACTGACTAAGGCCCTAATGAAGCAGAACTTTGAAGAGTTTATGAGCAAGTTGGGCATGATCAACATCTATGCTCAACTTGAGGGGGAGTGTTGAGAAAAAGGGCAGTTTGGTCTTTTTACTGTTTAAAATGAATGCAATAGGGTTTGTTAGGACTAGTAGCCGTTGTTTCCTTTATTAGAATATTCTGTCTTGATTTTATATTATTGTGATTGTAACAGCCAATCTTAATTGATTCCTAAAATCAAGGAATTCAATTCAGAGAAGGCTCTAGGTCCTCTACCTATTTAAATCAAGTCTCCTGTCATTGTAAAATACTTTTTCTAAGAAATAATAAAATAATTCCTTCCTTCTACTTTCATAACACAAACCATTCAGCAATCAACTATTGGCACAAGTTCGACTACTCCTGTACGGCTCTACCAAGTGGAGGAGCCTGCAACAAATCAAGCCGCATTGCACATCACAGAACAAACTGAGCCACAGTTCTATGCAGACACACGGGCAACCTCTCACATGATCCAGGAAGGTAAATTATTACATAAACAAAAATACCAAGGCACTGATGAAGTATTTGTAGGTAATGGAAATAGTCTTCCAATTACACATATTGGTAACATGAATGCTGGTAATCTGAATTTATGTCGAATTGCGATGTGTTAGTGGTGCCTAGGATAACAAAAAATTTGCTTTCTGTTGGTAAACTCACTTCTGATAATCAATGCACTTTTGAGTTTAATGAGTCTAGTTTTGTTGTTAAGGATCCAAACAGGACGACTTTAGCAAAAGGACATAAAGAAGGCGTATTGTATGCACTTGACAGAGAAGTGCAAGAGGCCCTTAGTAGTGAAGATTTGAATAAAACAAGTTCTCTTTGGCACCAGAAGTTGGGACACCCACATTCCAAACTGCTAGGAGTCTTAAAAGGACAAGATAAAATAAAGATTGAGGACTGGACACCAAGACCAAGTGTATGTACTAGCTGCAAGATAGGAAAGAGCTGCAAATTGCCCTTTAAATTGAGGAATAAGATCAGTTCAGCGCCTCTTGAACGCATACACTGTGACCTTTAGGGCCTGCTCTTGTTGAATCAAATCGGGGATATAAATAATATGTAATTTTCATTGATGACTTTTCCAGTTTTACTTGGTTTTACCTTCTCAAACATAAATTTGAATTTCATGATTGCTTAACCAAATTTCAAAGGTTAGTAGAAAACCAATTGAATCACAAGATAAAAACCTTTCAATGTGATGGGGGTGGTGAATTCAGTTTTACAAAATTTCTGGAATATTTATCTAATAATGGAATAGCCCTAAGTGTCTCATGTCCCTATACTCCTAAGCAAAATGGTACTGCAGAAAGAAAGCATCGCTACATAGTGGAAACAGGATTAACAATGATGTTTCATGCAAATGTACCCTTAAAATTGTGGGTGGAAGCGCTTGCAACCTCTGTACATTTGATCAACTGATTACCTTCTACTGTCCTAAGCTACACCACACCTTATACAAAATTGTTTAAATGCTCACCTGACTATAGCTCCTTAAAAGTCTTTGGATGTGAGTGCTTTCCATCATTGAGGAATCAGGTTGCTTCAAAGTTTGCTAAGAAGAGTTACCGTTGTGTTTTCCTTGGCTACAGTCCCATTCATAAAGGGTACAGATGTCTTGAACCAAAGTTTAAACGTGTTAACATTAACAGGAATGTTGTGTTTAATGAGGAAGTGCTCCCCTACAAACAGTCCACACCACATCTTACATATGTGTCATCCTAAAACTGATAAAGTTAGTAATTCAGAGGCTCCCACTCAAAGAGGATGTTGTTCTGATATAACACATGTGCAGACTGCACATGAACAGGCACATGAGTTACCTAATGAATCAGCACCAGCCACTGAAATTATAGAACAGGAAGAAGTTCCAGAAATTTTAAAACACGAAGAAGTTCCTGTACTGGAAAATCAGGAAGAGGTCCCTGTAGCAGCTGAACCAGATGTACCAACAAGACCAGACAGGAGCCGTAGACCACCTGCTTACCTTCAAGATTATGCCCTCACAATGGGGCAGATATCTATTCCTGCTGAACCAAAAAAGTGAAAACAGCTATGAAGGATCAATGTTGGCTGGAAGCTATGAAAGAAGAAATACAAGCCCTACATGACAACAAAAGCTGGGAACTCGTGCCTAAGCCTCCCAACTCAAACATAGTTGGTTCCAAATGGATTTTCAAGGTCAAAACTAATGAAAAAGGGGAAGTAGATAGATACAAAGCCAGGCTTGTGGCTCTGGGGTATACACAACTTCCAGATGTGGACTATGCTGAGACATTTAGTCCAGTCATCAAGCGAACAACTATACGTTTACTCTTAGCCTTAGCTGTCTCACAAGGCTGGATTCTTCAACAACTGGATGTGAAGAATGCCTTCTTACATGGCCAACTCAAGGAGACAGTATACATGGAACATCCCAGGTCACCAGATCATGTGTGTCGCTTGAAGAAATCCTTGTATGGGCTTAAACAAGCTCCTAGAGCTTGGTTTGACAGATTATCACAATACCTATTACATTTGGGGTTCATTTGTAGCAAGGCAGACTCGTCAATGTTTGTTTTGAACTCCTTATCTGTACACCTTATATTAATCATATATGTGGATGACATAATTGTTGCAGGTAACCAACACTCTGTTGTCCAACACCGCTTGTCTCAGTTAAGCAGTGAATTTGCAATAAGGATCTGGGTGTCCTACGCTATTCCTTGGCATAGATAGAAGTCTACATAACATCAGATAGACTATTTCTCACTCAGCAGAAATTTGCACAGCAGTTAATGGACAAAGCTGATATGAGCCATGGCCACATTATTAGCTGTCAAAACAGCTACTTTGAGTCCTGAAGGACAAGGCTACTGACTCCTTTACCTTCAGAAGTATTGTGGGGGCTCTCCAATACCTCACTTTCACGCGACCAGACCTCACACATGCAGTTAACAAGGTCTGTCAGTATTTTTTAGCCCCTACTGAGGAAATCTCAAGTCAAACGTCTACTCGGGTACTTAAAGGGCACATCTAGAGCTGGTCTCCACTATGCTTTCACTGTGCAGATTGGGCTGGCTACCCCTTTAACACGCAGGAGTACAACTGGTTATTGTGTCTTTCTAAGCTCCAATTGCGGTTACTTGGATCACTCATTTGCTACGTGATATGAGGGTCTCTCTACCTTCTCCGGCACAACTTATGTGTGACAATCGTAGTGCACTCTATCTGACTACTAATCCCATGTTTCACTCAAGGTCTAAGCATTTCTCTACCGACTACCATTTTGTTCGAGAGAAAGTTGCAGCACAACAGCTTGTTACAAAATATGTTCCTTCAGAATGTCAACTGGCAGACATCTTTACAAAGCCATTGCTAAATCGGGGATATGAGTTGAGGCCTGCTCCTGTTGAATCAAATCGGGGATAAATACTATTTTCATTGATGACTTTTCCAGTTTTACTTGGTTTGACGTTCTCAAACGTAAATTTGAATTTTATGATTGCTTAACCAAATTTCAAAGGCTAGTAGAAAACTAATTGAATCACAAGATAAAAACCTTTCAATATGATGGAGGGTGGTGAATTCAGTTTTTCAAAATTTCTAGAATATTTATCTAATAATGGAATAGCCCTAATTGTCTCATGTCCCTATACTCCTGAGCAAGATGGTACTGCAGAAAGAAAGCGTAACTACATAGTGGAAACAGGATTAACAATGATGTTTCATGCTAATGTACCCTTAAAATTGTGGGTGGAAGCGTTTGCAACCTCTGTACATTTGATCAACAGATTACCTTCTACTGTCCTAAGCTACAACACACCTTATACAAATTTGTTTAAATGCTTACCTGACTATAGCTCCTTAAAAGTCTTTGGATGTGAGTGCTTTCCATCATTGAGGAATCAGGTTGCTTCAAAGTTTAATAAGAAGAGTTATCCTTGTGTTTTTCTTGGCTACAGTCCCATTCATAAAGGGTATAGATGTCTTGAACCAAAGTTTAAACGTGTTAACATTTCCAGGCATGTTGTATTTAATGAGGAAGTGCTCCCCTACAAACAATCCACACCTGCACGTCTTACATATGTGTCATCCTAAAACGAATATCCTAAAACTGATAAAGTTAGTAATTCAGAGGCTCCCACTCAAAGAGGATGTTGTGATGATATAACACATGTGCAGGCTGCACATGAACAGGCACATGAGTTACCTAATGAACCAGCACCATCCACTGAAATTATAAAACAGGAAGAAGTTCCAGAAATTATAAAACAGGAAGAAGTTCCTGTACTGGAATATAGGGAGAGGTCCCAGTAGCAGCTGAATCAAATGTACCAACAAGACCAAACGGGAGCCGTAGACCACCTGCTTACCTTCAAGATTATGCTCTCACAATGGGGCAGATATCTATTCCTACTGAACCAAAAAAGTGAAAACAGCTATGAATGATCAATGTTGGCTGGAAGCTATGAAAGAAGAAATGCAAGCCCTACATGACAACAAAACCTGGGAACTCGTGCCTAAGCCTCCCAACTCAAACACAGTTGGTTCCAAATGGAGTTTCAAGGTCAAAACTAATGAAAAAAGGAAAGTAGACAGATACAAAACCAGGCTTGTGGCTCAGGGGTATACAAAACTTCCAGATGTGGACTATGCTGAGACATTTAGTCCAGTCATCAAGCCAACAACTATACGTTTACTCTTAGCCTTAGCTGTCCCACAAGGCTAGATTCTTCACCAACTGGATGTGAAGAATGTCTTCTTACATTGCCAACTCAAGGAGACAGTATACATGGAACAACCACCTGGGTTCAGTGATCCTAGGCCACCAGATCATGTGTGTCTCTTGAAGAAATCCTTGTATGGGCTTCAAAAAGCTCCTAGAGCTTGGTTTGACAGATTATCACATATTACATCTGGGGTTCATTTGTAGCAAGGCAGACTCGTCAATGTTTGTTTTGAACTCATCATCTGTACACCTTATATTACTCATATATGTGGATGACATAATTGTTGCAGGTAACCAACACTCTGTTGTCCAACACCTCTTGTCTCAGTTAAGCAGTGAATTTGCAATAAAGGATCTAGGTGCCCTACGCTATTTCCTTGGCATAGAATGATAGAAGTCTACAGAACATCAGATAGACTATTTCTCACTCAGCAGAAATATGGACAGAGCTGATATGAGCCATAGCTCTGCCATGGCCACGCTATTAGCTGTCAAAACAGCTACTTTGAGTCCTGAAGGACAAGGCTACTGACTCCTTTATCTTCAGAAGTATTGTGGGGGCTCCCCAATACCTCACTTTCACGCGACCAGACCTCACACATGCAGTTAACAAGGTCTGTCAGTATTTTTCAGCCCCTACTGAGGAAATCTCAAGGAAGTCAAACGTCTACTCGGGTACTTAAAGGTCACATCTAGAGCTGGTCTCCACCATTTGCACAACAGTCTTACGCCATTATATGCTTTCACTGTGCAGATTGGGCTGGCTACCCTTTAACACGCAGGAGTACAACTGGTTATTGTGTCTTTCTAGGCTCCAATTGCGGTTACATGGATCACTCATTTGCTACGTGATATGGGGGTCTCTCTATCTTCTCCGCCACAACTTGTGTGTGTCTTTCTAAGCATTTCTCTACCGACTACCACTTTGTTCGAGAGAAAGCCGCAGCACAACAGCTTGTTACTAAATATGTTCCTTCAGAATGTCAACCGGCAGACATCTTTACAAAGCCATTGCTAAAAATTTCATTTCAACGCTTACGTCACAATCTGCGTGTGCTCACAAGCTCCCCCACCAGATTGAAGGAGGATGATAAAGTAAAAGATAAAGATAAAATGAAGAGGACAAGGAAGCAATTCGGATACACAGCTGGGGCGAATACAATTTCAAACACAGAAGAAAATTACAAATACACAGGATAGATATAGAGCCGCAATTCAGTAGATAAATAAATAGATATACCTTGATGAATCCTTTTGTATTTTGAATTAGATAGAGATAGTAGGAGTTTGTACTTCTTAGGCCACCATCCCTTTTATGCTTTCAATTGTATAAGTAGAGCAAAGTGTGTTTCAATAAACAACAAGTGTTATGTTCAATCTTTTGCTATTTTGAAAACTTCTTTAAAGGCCTTCACATATTATTAACACAAAATTTAGGGAAATATGTGACACAGCAGCTCTTTGCTACCATAACTGGCCATTTGTTAGTCAAAATTTCCAAATAAAGGCACAACAGAAAACACAGAAACTATGAAAAAAAATTAGAAGAGCTACATATTGCTTTAACAAAACAAAACGTTATTTTTTCATCACAGAAAAGATAGAAACACATGTAGGGGACATTTTAATCACGTGTAGCAGGCCTGGACCTGGAAACTCTAGGATGAGGATAGCTTCTTTGCCCTATGACAACGCCTAATCGGCAGCAAAACCCTCACTTTACGGCATTATTTGATACGAATCATACAGAAGACGATTAAGTGATGTGCTATAATTACCGTGCGATCTGGCTTATTAGCCATGCGAGTTAGATTCCTCTGCACCAAACCATGATGTAGATGTAGATCATCCTGCACCTGATCCATTAGAAGTAAATTTTCTACATAAAGATCTTCATCCATGAGACCCAATTTTTTCCAAATTGTTGGGATTATTATGGGGATTGTGGGTGTGCCTGAAACTGCCGTTCGATATTTCACGAGGGAACGGAACAAAAGTGATCAAATATATCCTGTTTTCAAATTTTTTTTTTTTTAAAAAAAAACTAAAAACTTACGAAAGTTTAGCCTGCCCCCTGTAAAATCGATGAATTTGGGACCCGTTCGATAGGTTACCCAAAGTCTCCGTATTCTTACCCGTCTTTCATTCAGCAGCGGCGATACGATACTTATCTCCTTCCCGAATCGTCGTGGATATTACAAAGAAAGCTGTGGTAGATAGAAAAACGCTGTTATCGACGCAGGGAATTAGGGAACTAACCCCCCCTCCCCCTCCTGTCCCTATTTTGAATCAGCTATGGGGAGTGGAGTAATCTGTGGCTCCTACGGTGGCTTATTTTCGGAAGACGGCCCCGATGATTATAGAGTCATTTCTATCTATTCAGAATCTCCTGATGAGAGCGAAACCACCTACCATCGCAGAACATCTATATCAGGCGTTTCTCAGTGTTTGAAAACAGGTTGGTGCTCTGGGTATCTATTTCCCTTTTACTGTACATAAATAAATTGTAAAAATTGGGTGATTTTCGTTTTATATCTGCATTATGGGTTGGTTGCCTTAGAATGTCTATCTTCTTGTAATCTAAGCAGTGAAATGCTCTGAAAGCTCGTGGATTGCTGTTAATGGAAAAGAGTGTATGTGCGTGGTGACCAGGGACATTGCTGAGGTTAGCAACTAGCTCCATTCTATAACTCCTTTTAAGATTTGGCAAAGGCGTATTATGCTCCCTTCCGCTCATTATGAATTCTTCAGCTATTAAGTCACTTAACTACTTCAAATATATACTACATTAATTATGAATTGGGTTGTTAAGTCTCTTAAATACTTGACATATATGAACAGGCTAAGTCTGAGAAGCCTGACCTCCTCAAAATTTTCTCTGACTCATTGAGACTGCCGGAGGCTGAAGGTGTGTCATTTTTTTTTCCTGTTGGCCCTATTTGTGATTTCTTATTAAACGCGTATGTAAGAAAAAAAGAGAGGAATGATTTCTTATTAAACGTATGCGTAAGAAAAAAAGCGAGGAATATATTTTCGTACTCGCCCTGAACGTCAAAAGCTCGTTTGTACGTACCAAAACAAGCCAAACTTGCTCATGCGAAATTCAAACATAGGCTTAGGTAGGCTCTTGGTGTTGATGTCTTCCATTTGAAGTTGAAGTTGAAGGAACAGAGATCATACAGACGAGACAACTCTAGGTTCTAGTTTTTTCTTTATAAAGTGTTTGTCCACTTCAATGTGCTTGACAAAATTGTTGGTGTTGTAAAAGACAGAAGAATCACGAGATTTTTTTCTTGATTCATTTCAGACTCTGCTGACTCCTAAATAGAAGGATTACAATTGGCCTAGGAGTCTTGGAGGATTAAGACTGCTATTCTAGACTAGGAAAGGTTCCCTTGCTTATTACAGAATATTTGATTTATTAGTCAACACTTCCAGAAGTTCTTCACCTTGTAAAGCACCTTAAAATACCTACAACTCTAATATTAAAAAGATAAAAAAAAATATATAAAATAAAATAAATTAAATTAAATTACTAATAAAATAAAAAACATAGATTGACTACACTCCCCTCAAGAAGCATAAATGTTGACCATGCCAAGCTTTCCAATGAAGCCATGAAAGCCTTGTCGAGTCGGTCTTTGTCATGTCATCGGTAATGTGTTTCTTTCATGGTAGATAGTGTACACAAATTAGGCCAGCTTCCAGCTTTTCCTTGATGAAATGCCTATCAATCTTTACCGTGCTTGGTCCTATCATGATGGATTGACTAATTTTCTATATCAATGGCTGCCTTATTTTCACAAAAGAGCTTCATTAGCAAGGTGAATGATATTCTTAAATCTTCCTGCACCTGTTTACCCACAATGTTTCACAGATTCCTTGAGCTATAGACCTGAACTTAACTTCCGCACTACATGCCACAACTCATCGTTTCTTACTCTTTCAAGTTACCAGGTTAACCCCACACAAATGTGTAGTAACCCGAAATGGATCTTTTTTCGTTAGTACAACTTCCTTCGGTCTCAGTCTTCTTGAAGTGAATCCCTTGTCCTGGTGTTCCTTTAAGATACCGGAGTATCCTCTGGACTGCTTCAATATGCTTCTACTAGTGAATACATATACTGACTAACAACGCTCACAACAAAGGAAATGTATGATCTGGTGTGTGATATATATATTAGTTTTCTCACGAGTTTCTGATACCTTTCCTTATCAACCGGAGCATCTTCCCATGTTTCGCCTAGTTTAAAGTTATACTCCATTGGAGTTCCAGCCGGCCTGTATCTCCTCATGCCTGTTTCATCAAGAAGGTCAAGAGTATACTTTGTGAAAGTACTATCCCATCTTGAGACATTGCCACCTCCATACCAACCTCATGGGACCAAAGTCCTTGATTTCGAATCCTGTTGCTAACTTTCTCTTGACCCTCTCAACCTTTTCATTGTCATTTCCTACCTGTAGAATTTTAGAGAGAAAAAACTTCAAATTTTATTGATAATACTTAGATAGAATGTCCTTACATATATGTTACCCAAACTTGATGGACAAGAAAAGACGCAAGCGACGTATACAAGATATAGCCAACTAATATCCTACTACACACAAATACCAACATTGCCCTTACTAAACAACAACAACAACAACAATAATAATAATCTAAGAGGATGACTTCAGACTATTTCTCCGCACTTCTAGTCAAGTTGGTGCATAGATATTCACCATGCCCAACTTTCTTGCAAAACTTTCGAAGTCCACTCTACCAAGCGCCTTGGTCAACCCGTCCGCCACCTGCTTAGCCGAAGGTAGAAACGGTATGCATATCAATCCATTTTCTAGCTTCTCCTGGAAAGAATGCCTATCTATCTCCACATGCTTGGTCCTGTCATGATGGACCGGATCATTAGCGATATCTATAGCAGCTTTGTTATCACAAAACAACTTAACAACAACTGAAGTGGCCAATGATCGTCATAGATATCTATAGCAGCTCAAATCTTCCAAAACTTACTTCAACCACAGACCGTCATACACACCTAAGGCCAATGATCTAAACTCTGCCTCAAAACTGCTCCGAGCCACCACACTTTGCTTCTTACTCCTTCATGTAACAAGGTTTCCTCATACGAATGCACAATGTCCATAAACTAACTTTTTGTCTCTAAGATCATTCTCCCAATCAGCATCAATGAAAATTTCAGCTCCTCTCTTATCTATCTTTCTAAAGTACAACCCATTGCCCGGAGTTTCCTTTGAGAAATTCCAGGATTTTGTACACTGCATCCATATGTCTCTGAGTAGGAGGAGAATGCATAAACTGGCAAACCGCACCCACAGAAAAAGCTATATATGGCCGAGTACAAGACAAATAAATTAAGTTACCCACTAATCTGTGGTATTGTTGAAAGATGATGTTAGATTATGTTATTAGCATTGTATTTAGTCCTAATCTTGTGCTCCTAATCTCTGTTTTCTGCCCTAGATCTCTGGTTTTGTCCCTAAACAGGACTAATGAACAGTAAACTGTTTTTACTGTTCATTAGCCGTTGTAGTGGGACTGTTTGTAATTTCTAGCCGTTGGTGGCCTTTCTATAAAGTGTAATCAACACTTATCATACCCGATAAGTGTTCTGATCATTCTAAAAGAGTTTTGACTCATTTCTCCTCTCTAAATCTCTATTTGTACATGGTATCAGAGACTACTTCCTAAAAAACTCTGTGTTTTTCTGCTTACATAATGACAAGTGAGCATTCTTCAAGAGGTTAACTCAAGGGAAGAACCCTTAAATCCTTCTTCCTGGACCACTGAACCCTCCCTGATGTCATATTCCACTCAAAAACTCAATGGTGACAATTTTCTGCAGTGGTCCTGATCCATTCGACTTCTCATTACTGGGAAGGGCAAGGAAGAGTATCTACTGGGAAAGCAAGGCACCAGAGGCTGGACAACCCAACCACAAGAAGTGGAGGGTTGAAAATAGTCTTGTTCTGGCTATTCTTCTAGGGTCTATGACCCCTGATACTACTGAAAACTTAATTCTTCATGATTCTGCTAAGGAAATCTGGAATGCTGCTACTGAGTTATAGTCCAACGAGGAAAATTTCTCAAAAACCTATGAGATTGAGGCTAAGATCCAAGAAATGAAGCAGGGTGATCTCTGTATATAATGATGTATAACATGCTGTCTAGATCTTGGCAACAACTAGATAGCCTTGAGAACATCACTTGGCATTCTGTTGATGATGCCAAAACTTATATATCTTTGAAAGAACAAAGAAGGATCTTTTTTAGTCGTGTACTTTTTAACTTTGTCTCTAATAGCCCTTATGGATTAGTGTTTTTTTCAACTCCTATAGTTTTCCCATTTTTGGGTGTGAAGTCGTTAGAGTCTAAATCCTGTGCTTCTTTCAACTCCTATAATTTTCCCATTTTGGGAGTGAAGTCATTAGAGTCTAAGGTGTGAACATGAGTAGGAGATAACACCTTTTGCTTTTTCATGGTTAGATAAGATTTTTTCTTTGTACGTGTAGAACTGTTTGTTCTGTAAGACCATTCTACTAATTTCCTTGTTTTCACCTTTCTTTTGTGATTGTTTTATGCAGTTTCTGTGATTCTGGGCACCAATGAGGTCTGTGTTGGAAGAGGTATTGCGGTATGTGGCTAGTTTTAAGCTTTTGGAAATATTTTTTGACATTATTATTAGGATTAGAAAGGCTTATGCAGTTCATTAATCTTTGCATTGCATGCTTATTTCATTATTTTTGTACGGCCGATAAGCAGTAAAGTTGCTCTAGTATGCAGTTTATTGTTCAAGCATTGCATGCTTATTTGCCTATTCATGCCTTCCGTTACACAGGCGATTACATTAATCTCTACGTTCTTTACGTAATGGACTTTTAGAAGGACAAATGGATATGAGTCTCCCTTTTGCTGTCATAGTAGCTAAATTGTTACGAGCTTATAGCACCTCACTGTTGCAATCTATCATGGTTGTAACTTGCCAACAGTACATGCATAACTTGTTGCAATCTATCATGGTTATAACTTGCCAACAATACATGCATAACACATTTTCCAACATCTGTTTCCACCAGACTGATTTTACCATCATTACAATCATTTGGATCAAGTGATCAACATCAATTGTAGTGGTTAATAAAAGTGGCTCAAAAAGGAGTCTTAATTTGAGGTTATGACTATTAAATTTACTTGAGATGTGAGGTCAACAAGAATTTGAACTTCAACATCCTACGTGAGAAATCCACCTTTTCAGTTACTTTCAGATACTTTAGCATCTTGCGACGAACATCTAAATTTTTCTTCAAGTTTGTACTGTTAAAATTTTCTTGTTTTCTTGTATCTTTTGCCTTGTATTAGCCCTGGTTTACAGCCTTGGACTCTCCAAGTTGTTCTTGTCTGCTTTTACTGTTTTGTGACCGCTGGGTCACTGTTCCAGGACCGTTGGGTCCTGTTTCTAGTCATTTTTCTTCTATATTATTGAGGACAACCTTTGCCCTATAAATAAGTCTTGTAATTGCATCTAACAAGAATTTAATAAGAAGGAATTACTCTTTCCTTCTACTCTCTTGTTTTCTACATGGTATCAAAGCTTAGGTACTAAGTTTAGGAAATTCAAAAATCTCACATTTATGAAAAATCTCTCAAACCTCAAAAATGTCTTCTACTTCTCAAATTTCTTCCTCAATTGAAGTTGCTCCATCAATGGGTGGAACAAATGTCATTCAGGGAGGCAACACTGATAATATTTATCGCCTCGCCACTCACAAATTCAATGGGAACAACTATCATCCCTAGCCAAGTTCCCTTCTTATGTTTGTATCTGGGAGAGCAAGGAAGGACACCTCACCGGTGAAACTCCACAACCTGCTGCTGATGATCCCAAATTCAGACAATGGAAGGCAAAGAACAATGTGATCATGTCCTGGCTGGTGGGATCTATGACACCATATCTGAGTAAAAGTTTTATGTTTTATGACAAAACTGCTGAGGTCTGGGAAGCAACTCATGACCTATACTCAAAGAGGGACAATACCTCTGAGATTTATGAACTCAAATGCCTCCACCATAAATAAAAGTCTTGCTTGAGACTTTCAACCCCCTGCCAATCCACATGGGAGACCTTTCAAGCCACATCTACATTGCTATAAAAGAAAAACAAATGGTTGATTGATTCTTCCGAGTCATCACGTCTAGGACATACATCACTATCAATGATACCCTTGTCTGCAAAAAAATTCCGAACTGGCAGGATGTTGTGCAAACATTGCCAAACAAAAATCTCAATTTTAGAGAAATAGGAAGAGCCCAAAGATTGTTACAACAGTTCTTTTTGAGTTTTCACATCAGCGGAAGACGGAAGAGACCGGTCCATAGATTGATATTTGGCCCGGGAAGGAAAATCATAAACATATCTGTACTCGCCATTAGTAGTGAAATTCCACACAATTTTATCAGGTCTGTCAACAATACTCATAGGCATTTGTTTAATAAGTTCCACATCCATAAATATCGAGCGAAACCCGTGAAATTATGCGGCGGCTGTGTAACCTTAGTTTTTGATGTAACGATCACTTGTAAGAAAACGTCATATCATATCCTCATTTGTGATATGAGGGTAATTTAGGTATAATTTCTTTGAGTTGTCCTTTGTTAAAGTGTCCTACGTTGAGAACTTGTGATTGTTTCACACCATATTAAGAGATGGACTTCCCTCTCCTCATAACCTAGGTGTTGAGGATGAGGCCCATCCTCTAATATGTGTTTGGGCTTATATTTTCAACATGTTATCAAAGTCATCCCTTTATTGTGCAAGTGTTAGGCCTCTTTGTTGGCGTTATAGTCTCTTATATGCCTTGTGTGGCTCTTTATAGGCCCACATTTGAGGGTCATGTTAAAGTGTCCCACATTGAGATCTTGTGATTGTTTCACCCGCCATATTAGGAGATGGACTTCTCTCACCTCATAACCTAGGTTTTAAGGATGAGGCTCCTCCACTTATATGTGTTTGGGCTTATGTTTTCAACATTGTTGAACTACCATCACTTTTAAAAGCTTAAGCTTTTGGGAGAGATGGTAGTTCAATATGGTACCCGAGCAGGAGGTCGTGAGTTCAAATCCTGCTCCAGGCATTGTCTTTCCCTCCAAAAAAGGAAAAAAAAAAATATGAGTTCAAGTGTTGGGCCTCCCAAAATTATAATAGGCTCACGTTTGAGGGCACTTGTTAAAGCACATAAAATATTAATTATCTACCTCCCATCAGCTTAAGCTTTTGGGAGGGATGGTAGTTCAACAAGGTTTGAACTCAGGACCTCTCGCTTTGAATGTTAAGGTGGACTATTATCTGAATGTTAATTGCAATGTGTTATTATCCCCAATTAACTATAAAACAATCCTCACGAGATTGGTTTGAAATATTTTCAAAAGCTGTTAGGATGAATGGATATGCTCAAGCTCAATCTGATCATACCATGTTTTTCTTCTTGTCTATGTACTTGTAATTGGTTCCTTTGTTAATAAGAAACTATTCTTCTCTCAAATTCTTTTACTTCTCATATCATTAAGCCGGGCATCCTTATGATTGTCTTGATGCATAACCCCTTGGTTGTCTTATTGTGGTGTAAGTGTGGTTTGGTGGTTGTTGTTGTGGTTTTATTTTTATTTTAATTTTACATTTGTTTGTTTTTTAACCTTAGACTTCTCATAATGAGCTCATCTGTGTATATTCGACCTCTTAACAGGACTCATTTGCCGAATATAATGAAATATTGGCAATCAACTATTTGCGCCACAAACTAATGAAGGAACCAGATTTAACTTATGAAGAAACTTTACAGGTAAAACTACATTCAACACGGATATTCAAATTAGTAGTGATATTTTGCTGAGTTATGAGGTGGTGTAATTTGAACTACCATTTGATTCAACCCGTTCTTTGCTTAGCGAACCGTGTCCATGTATACGTTGAATACAAAAACCCAGGCGAAGCTATACATTTGGTAAGAGGCATCCAAATTCAGATGATAACGTAACGCGCATTAGACTTGCATTTATGTCATATTTTTGCAAACATGCTTTTGCCAGTTTTGCTGTTTTGTTGTGTGACTTTCTGTGACTAGATAATGTTTATGGCCTGTATAATTTACCACTCTCTGGTGATAATCAAATAAAGCAGACAATAGCTTAGTCAATAGCATCATGCTTAAACTTCTTCCTTGCTCCCCCATTGACCAGATATTATTCGACTCATGCGTGAGAATTAGGGGGTTGTGGTGTACCTCGTAGTAATCGAGTAGGGTTGGACTCTAAGTTACCTTTTTTTTTTCTTTTCAAGGCCTAGTAGGATTTTGTGTCTGTGTGGCTTTTTTGTAGAAGAAAATTTTATTTTAAAAAAGAATAGAACATATGAAGGGTTTTTTTTTAGGGCCATATATTTGCCCTCCGCTCATGCCAAGTACGTGTCAGATCATAGCCCTGCCTCGTCAAACCTACTAGTGGAAACCCAACGTGGTAAAGTCTGACATAGTAAGAAAGATTACAGCACCCTATGCTCTCAGAAATTTAAAATACCCCCAAAAGCAACAAATACAAAACAGAAAAGTGCATAAGATGTGGTAAGAACTCCATGGATAAGTCACTCAAAGGAATCAGCCTCTTTGTCTGTTGTGTGGGTATGGTAAAAGAGTCAGCATCTGCAGCCCAATTACTGTGTACAAGTTGTGTTTGCCTATTTAAAGCCAGTGTCTCTGTACTCTGAATATATGGAAAAAGGCATCTTGCTTTTTGCCTTAAATCCTTGCCCTTAGCTCTACAAGTATATATATAAAAATTTGCTACCTCTAACTACATGTTAGCGAAAAAGCAAAACTCTTGTTTGGTAATGAAGTTAACTTCGTTTGACTAGAATTGACATAAACGTTATGCTAGAGTAAATGCCATGAGGATTGGTTTATGTTTGCATATAGCAATAGAGTGTAATGATTGGGTTTTTATTGTTTAGACACCGAATAATAAAGGCTGAAAGAGCCGCTTATCATAGCTGGAGTGGACATTTTATGTGAATGTATATATATTACCCTTTTCTGTTTGTGTATTATTTTGCTAAATCTGACTCCTTTTGATGAAAAAAAAGCAAAACATGGTACTTTTTTTAAGTTAACATCTTCCTGCTAGAATCGACATAAGCGTCTTTTTTTTCATTTAATAGCGCATTTTTAACGCCTTGAGGTTTGTGTTTGTGTTTGCAGACTGCAATTTCTGCATATCGGCTTCTGCTCCCTGGGAATATCAATGCAAATGAAATTAAGGTATTGTTATTGTCTAAATATGTAGGGTTGCATTTGTTCTTGTTGTTTTAAGTTTATCTTTTCTTCAACTATATATTCTTTCTTGTATATTGGTGCTGACTAATCTGTTTAGTTATTGGTTAAAGCTCACTCAAACGACGTCTTTTTTCTGGCTACAGATTTGTGTCGCGAGAAAGAACGAGTCAAGAATTTGCAAAAGACTAAGAAAAAAGTATGAGCCAAGCCTTCTCATGATAGATGATAAGCATATACCAAGCTATAGCATTAGGATATTGCCCATCACAGAAGTCGCAGCTCTCTTGAATGCTAACCCTATGGCCAATCACCGAAATCAAAACACTTTCCAGTATGGGAAGTTCTACAATGGGGCCTATGAACGAGCCAAGCTAACCCTATGAACACACATTTCAATTTTCCTTTAAAAATAATGGTGCGCAGAAATGAAATGTGTGCAACTTGACGCCACACTTTTCGATGTGAACTATGTGGCTTCCCCAAAAGTATGACTAAATATAGTACTATGGTTTAGTGCTTTTTTATATATCTTTTCACGTGACTAAAAGTATTATTATTATTATTTACCTTTCACTTTCAGTGTTCTTTTTCTTCTTCTTTTCCCCCCACCCCTCTTTGATTCTTATTTAATGTTAGGCATAATGTTTGAAATTTTAGTTAATCAAATTCTAATTCACCACAAACCCTCCCCCCCCCCCCCCAACCACCCACCACGACCATGAAACAATCCACCGTCATTGCATGCTAAGCCTATGTATTTTGACATCCCAAGCCTACCCCGTTCATCTTCGCGCAAGAGCGCTTGATCGGTGCTGACCATTTTCACTGCCCAACTCTGACCATTTTCACTGCCCAACTCCGAAAATCATTTTTCAAAAAAAAAAAAAAAATGAAAAGAAAAAAAAAAGATTTGAGTGCAGAGTGTAGACAAAGTAGTGTTTTTATATATTTTTACCAATAAAGTTATATCGTTTTTCGGATTTCAGTGGGGGACATAGGTACGTCACTGGTCCCACACCTATTGGTGCATCAGACCATTTGCACAAAATCAACCGTATGAACAGGGCCGCACTATCCATTCTGATTCGACTTTTGTAGGGTCGTATGTTGCCCTATACATTTGACTTTCACATGGTCGATGTAGTAATGGATTGGTTGTGGTATAAATAAAGACTCCCAATATTTATGTAACATGCTCTGATTTTGGGACAATTTTCCACCAATATCATACAATAACAAATATTTATGTGACATGTTCTGATTTTATGACAATTTTCCACGAGTATCACACAAAAATATAAAATAATAGTATATACTTTTTACATGACAAAGTTTCATGTTTTAGTACACTACGTTAAAACAGCCTGCATACTTTAAAATTTTCCATTTTAAAGCATGATACAATGTGACGCTCCGTTTCCAGACACCGAGTCCTTATCCGAAAAAGAACGTTCAGCACGTATATAACTTAAATTTATATCAAATTATATACGTAAGCCACATATACGTCATCAGAGTATAATCACGAAAATTAAAATGACTCGGGAAAAACATACAAAGCTAGGGGTAGAATAGGAAAAACCAAATGTCGAGTCCTTTACAACATTTAAAGTCCGAGAGTTCAATGATATCCCACAAGTTCAACTTTCTGCAAGATTCAACAGTCTCTTAAAACGAGATAGCTTAAACTATTACCTAATTGAAAAGAGAACAACTTCAACAAAGCACTTCTGAAGCATCTGGAGGTCACTCCTCAAGCACTCGCAAGCAAACACACAACCTGCAACACCTTCTCGGGGTGGGAACAATATAACGATGGGGTAAGTACAAACGTACTTAGTAGAGAGTAGAAGCATTGAATCCAACAACAACAAACTGATACAATCAACGGGATCATAACACGAGATATCAACAACGAGAATGTAACAAACGAGCCACGTATGTTCAACATCTCACTTCCCTCTACTAGCCCGGCTAGTAAAACTCAACAAGACAAGGTTATGTGTTGCATAATAGTCCAAGGGCACTTTGCATGGTGAGAATGTACCATGACATATTCAACCCCTCATATGGCATGATCCCGGATCAAGTGGAGTCCAACTCCCGGTTGCGAGAAGGAAACATGCCTCACCAAGGGCTAGTATGCTTTATCTCTTAGACTCTCAAATACGTATTTAAGCGTTTAAACTAACCACCTAAGTTCATTGCACATAAAAAGGCTTCTATGGACTACTAGACCTTAGACAACTCTATATTACACTACCTAGCACGTATCACAGAAATATTGGATTCCAGTGATCCCAAGTTTTTCCCCGCAGAGGGTCTCCACAAGGTGCTGAGCCAAATCCACTAGAAACCGATCCCCTAACTTCATCATATAACAAGTATGGTGTTGCCATTCCGGAACAACACCTCATAAGGCCAAACGTTTCGTGTTCCAATGCTCCCATTAGTAACGGTGCGGAGCCAAAGCCTCACATTTAACTTTACAACACTCCCGGCGGGTGGGTACACCCGGAGTAGCTATTTATACTATGCACTTTGTGCGACAACACAATATGCATGGGGTTAGCCGCGTCCGGAAAAGGTATTTACACTAAAGCATGCTCAAAATGGGTCAAAAACATGATTTTGGAAATTCTGGGTCATAGGTGTGCACCTACCGAATTCGTAGGCATGCACCTACGTATGCTGGGAGCAACCTGAACTCTCTGATCAGCTAGGTGTCCACCTACCAAAGTAGTAGGTGTGCACCTATGGCTCTGTTCAGCCAACAAAAACTGCAACTTTTTCTAAGGTCGTTTCTAAGGGAAATATCACATATGCTTCACTCAATACTCATCCAAAACCTTCCTAAAACATGTCTAAACATAATATATAAGTTCTAAAACGTGAATTAAAGTCTACAACAAGATTTAAGGCTCCAATTCAAGGCAATTCATCCTACACATGAAAAGGCTCTAAATATTCTCCCAAATCCTAGAACATGATTTCCTAGTTCTACAAGCATGGTGTGAAGTCCTATAACATCGTAAAAAGGATTCTAAACATAGAATCAAAGATTAGTACATGATCAAAACACCAAAGATTCAATGGAAGACCTCCCTACCTCAAAGCACTTCAAGGAAAGCTTCAATCCAAAAAATCTAAATTTGATTCCAAACTCCTAGTGTGAAGAAATTCCAAAAAGCTCCAAGCTTCTTCTCCAAAACCCCAAAAGATGATATTCTTGGCTCAAGATGTAGACTTCTTGATGATGATACTTTTGAGGTGAACAATTTACAAACCCAAGTAGATGGTAAGCAAAATGAAGAATTCCTTCTTCTTCCTCATTCAATCCTTTTCTCTTCTTTTCTTTTTCTTATTTAAAAACATGCAAGTATGAAGGAAAGGTTCAATATTTGATGATGTTTGAGGGTGGTGTAGTTTGTAGAGAAAATGCAAGTGTTGGAGGAAAAGTATAGAAACTAAGAATGATGATAGAGTTTTGGTGTAGTGTTCTTGGTGGTGAAATGATGTAAGATGGTGAAGTTTATTGCAAGAGGTGGAGTGTTTGTGCTAGTGGAGTGTGTAGAGATTTTCTCTTGGGTGGAGGTGGAGTGTTTTATGGAAGGGGTGAGGTGTGATGATTTGATAATATGGTGCAAGGTGGAGGTTGTGGAAGGATGCAAGTGTTTTCTTAATAGGTGGCATTGTGGGAGGTTTCATGGTGAAGAGAGTGAAAGGTGGCAAGAGGTGGTGCAAGAAGAGTGGCAATGGTGAGGTGTTAAAGGGTGATGTGTTGAAGTTATGATACATGATGATGTGTTGTACGATAAATCCAATGTGTTGTATTAGTTCCATGATGATATAATCTTTTAATATAACACTTAAAAATACTTAATTGTTCGGGAAAAAAACGATACTCGATAAATACCTGAAAAATGACATAAATATCCTTTCGTGAATTTACGGGGTATCACATACATCCCGGTGAAAATGATACTATGGCATATATGAACCATAAACAGATATAATGTCTAAATTACATGCTCCTTTCAAGTTCAAACTTTCTGTTTTGTATAATAAAAATCAAACATCCCTGTGCACTTTAAAGATATAAAATATATTTGATCTAAAAATATATATGAAAGGGAGTATACATTCATGATAAAAAGGTGTATACATGGATAAAAAATATATATATATGTAGAGCACAAAAAGGACTTTTGTAGTGAATTTCTTCCTTTTTAACTTGGGAAGTGGTATGCGCACTACACATTTGTGTAGTGCACTTCCACTACATCCACTATTACCATTGATTAAAGTGATGGATTATATATTGTGATGGTCCCAACAAAATGAAGTGGTGTTGATTGTGTTGTGTAGGATGTTGTGGTGAATTAAGTAGTGTATGTATCACTACTCTTTTAACTTATGTGCTTCTTAGCTTGATTAAGGATCAATTTTCCCCATTTCTTTAGCTCAACCTCTGTCTACAAGAGATTGGCAACAATTACTAGTCCAGTTGAAGACTCCTCCACTGTGACAACCCGTACCGGCATGGCCAAACAACCCATACCGGTTGTGGCTCGGGTAAACGGACGGGGCGTTACATCCACTTTTAGTACAAACCGGCTTAGATGGGAAATTGGGAAAATTGTTATTCTCGATTTTTTAGTACCAACCGGCTTAGATTAGTGACATGTATGATAGAAAAACGATATATGGAAATACTAGATAGATCATAATATTTGAATAGGGGAAAAAATCAACAGAATCGTTTCCCTACATCTATAATTATTCGATTATGTACTCTCCGTCTGTCATCATGATCAAAGAAGAAGTTCCATATGCACAAGAACGGAACGGCATATGGTGCTACTAGACCTTATGGTATATGTCAACTTTTCTGAATGATCACCAGAGGCGGATCCAGGAATTTTTTTCAGTGGGGTCACCGGACTGCAAAACTATATTTTTTTATCCAAAGACTTGTTCCAGTTGGGTCACCGGAGCTTAAAACTACATTTTTTAACAACAAAATGATATTTTTTAACAACAAAACTACATCATTTTTACACTAAAAAAACTTGCCGGGTCTCAATGGGGTCATGTGACCCCACCCTGGATAGTGTACTTCCGCCCATTGATCACCCAACAATGATACACATGCAATCTTTATATAGGCAAGACACGGGACCTACTGCATTATAAGATAAAGATATCAAAGAGTCATAGCCATCATTTGACTCTCTAATAATGCTAATTAATAAACCATATAAATACAAAATAACCATAACGTGATAACTATTAGGGCCACATAATATTATCTTTATTTGATAGACTAATAAGAGATAATTCCAGCGTCCTCCCCTGCCCAATAGTTAGGTTAGCAAAATTTTAATGAGTAACTTCAACTGCATGCACATAATGTTACTCACTTGTTTATTAATACAACTTCAACTAGAAAACATTAGAACAAGAACAATGTCGGGCATGCTCTATTAAGTTGAACAATTTCTTCCATCATTACGTATGCAACATCAACTAGTCAAGTTACTTTATGAATGAACTAGTCAAAATATCATTCAGGTCCATAAACCAAACTGAATTATCCTCATACATGAACTCGGTGCACTTTCATGTAACTACTACATCACTATGATGCCAATTTTGACAATCAACTTTAAGCGTCAGTAAGCGAAATATGAGCACAATAAGATTGTGAAATAACATAAGCCGGCGAAATGTCACAATCCAAAATCTCATATTATTCTACTTTTTTTACGCTCCTCTTGTAGCTAGCTTACCTCTAACAAAATGTCTCATAAATACTAATTTTCTAATTTCGACATGCAAAACCGTTCCTCATATAAAGGGTAATGCAGTCAATCTAAACGTTGGCAAAAAGCAACATTGACTAATAACCATAATCCAAAAGACCTAAAGCTCGTGACTTAATTGTTACAATATATGGATAAGGGAGTGTTGGATGCAAGAGGATGTGCACACACTCATATACTCAACTCATTTGACTGAAGAACTCAGCTGACTTAAAATTCAGCCGACTATGTTCTGTCGTAACTTCTTATTCTGTTATAACAGAATGTAACCGTTGTAGTGAAGTATACATCATAAATACTTCACGATTATCAGCATTGTATTTTAACTTGTTGATTTTATTTTTGATCAATAGGAGTTCTACAGCATATTTTCTTTATGTTCTTCAATTTCAACATGGTATCAGAGCGTTTTTTGCTCAGATTGTGCTAACTCTGATATTTAGCAAAAGAAACTTGAGAGTTTTCTTCGAGATTTTTGTTGTGATAAGAGAAACTTGAGAGTAGTCTATGATTGTCTTCTTTATTTTGGAGTTAGAATCCAGTTTTGATCAATTCTTGACTGTTTTGTTCTTGTATTTTCTTTAAGTTTGTGTAATTAGATATTGTTCTTAATAGCCATGGCAACTAAGAAACAAGAACTGAGTCCCGTTTATGTTCATACCAATGAGCATCCTTCATTAGTATTGGTTCATCCATTGATGAATGAAAACAATTATCATCCAGGAAGATGTCTATGAAGATGGTGTTGATAACAAAGAACAAGTTCGGATTTGTTTATGGTTCAATCAAGAAACCAGATGTGAGTTCAGCTGATTTCCAAGTCTGAGGCAATGTGACACAATGGTCAGAACTTGGATCTTGAATTCGGTAGAGAATACAATTTCTCAAAGTTTGATGTATTTCAAGAGTGTTGAGGCTGTGTGGAAGAATCTTGTAGATCGTTTTGCAAGAGTTGATTCTTTTAGATTGTTGGACATTCTTGAGAAGATAATGTTGAGAATACTCTAAAAGATTCTCGTAATCAATCGTAAGATTTAGTATTTATTGTATTCACATTATGTAATGACTATATATATATTGGCATTGTATAATTATTCATAATCAATGAAATCAATTTCCATTACATCCATGTTATGATATCAGAGCGATTCGACTAACGTCTTTATCGTGTCCTAAGTAATCTTTCAAGAAAGTTGTATGGGTGGGAGTTTGTTGCATTAATCTAAATGTACCCTCACCCTCACCCTCCACTTTTACCTTTTTTTTCATTGGTTATTTCTTTTTATGTTATCTTAATTTTTCTAAATAAATTCCTCCTTTGCTTGCAGTAAATGCCGCCTTGTCTCTGTTTGGACCTTTTATTTTCATGAAGAAAATCTTAGCATTCAGAGATGTGTATGTTGTTTGGCATGGTGTTTGGTTTTCCAATGTAGTGGTTTAATTGGGTTATGCCCAATTCTTGTATCTTTTTTTGTTTCTCCTATCTTCAATTTATTCGACTTCCGTTTTTTCCTCTCTATTTTCTAGTCATCTGAGCGCCAAAGCATGAGAAGATGAAACAGCCATATGATCAAGGACAAATTAAAAGCGCCAACACTTTTCATCTTTAGCTTTAGCTTTAGCTGGTAAAGCTACAAACCATGTTGGCAACATTATCGGTATGAACATGGCAAATGTGTCGCTAAAAAGATTTTAGCGACACATTTGCATCTTTTGGCGATACATTTGCCCTGTTCATACCAAAAAAACGCCATGTTCATACCGATCGCCAACATTTAATCCTCATAACAATAATTATCACGGCCCTCCTCCATATAGGACGATTGCCGCTTATATTCAAAAGGCGACATGGCCCCGTAGCTCATCATTAATTTAAGAGCTTTCTCAAATAGCTCCTTTTCATAGAGGCATCCTGATTCCTCGAGAACTGTCCAACCTTGAATCCCATTAATACGCTCCACGTAAGGATTAACAACAACCTCAGTCCCCCCGTTTCTCGTTTCTTCTGCCCCAGCCTCCAATATGTGTTCTAACCCTTCTAAGCAAGCTTTAAAAATCTCTGAATTCCTGCAGCAAAATAGATAGCACAAAGGCTCTATACATCCTTTCGAAACCATGAACCTACCAGCAACAACAAAAACAAAGCAATGATAAATACATATGGACTGACATACCAGAGAAAAAGTATATCTACAAAATGGAGAAAAATAAAGTACCCGATTTGCTCAACTGTTGCACCAGAGGCAGCATTTGAAATAGCCTGTACAGCCGCTTCCATAACGACTAACTCGTCTTTTTGCACCGCATTCACCAATAATTCAATTAAACCAGCGTCACATACAGGCTGAGATACATATCACCGACCCATATATTCTAAATTAAGGATTCGTATCACCGACCCAAACAAATATTACCTTTTAAATAAGATGCAGATTGAAAATTTTCAAATTGTTCAACACAATGACTTCCATCGTTTCACCAGCAATATGCGTGAACAAATTAAAGAGGGAAATAAAGAGGGCCCAAGAATGTTCTAATACAACCAAAAGACAAATGTGTCACCACTAACATTGGGCATTTCAGCATTTGGTTCCTACAACTCTTACAGTAAGTCTCCATCCTGACTGACAGGGGAAATAAATATAAAGGAAAATTAGAGAGCAATATCATCATACATGCATAATTCTGCACACAATATATTATACCTGTATCCACCGCCCCTTCTCTGCAGTAATATACGAAATAATCCAACAAGCTTCTTTGCGGACGTCCACACGGTCATCAGCCAAACAACTTTGTAAGCTATCAAGTATCTTGCCTCTAATGATACACTAGATCAGAAACAAAACACGATTAATACAAGAAACAACACACGCATCAGTGTCCATCTATTGTGTCCTACCCACGGTAAGATAAAAATCTAAGATTTGCATACAACATAAAAAGACCGTGAAGAAAAATTATAAAATGAAGCTATCAGGTTAAACATTGTTAAATGCAGCAATAACGAATGAGATGAAATTTACGATAACATAAAATAAAAAAATATCAGAAAACCAAGACTGCCCAAGAAATTCATACGTCGATTAGGTATGTATCTCCTTCCACGATGTTTCCAAGTGTGCGGAGTGCAGCAACGACCAGGGTGGGGTGCCTGGAAGAAAATATGTGTTGACAAACTGACCGAAATATCTGAAGTCAAATAAACACACAGAGACAAGTGCTCACCTAATGAGTTCCAGCAGCCGGGGGTAGAGACCAGAATCACGAATAAGTTCTCTAACTTCGGCATTTTCACAACCAGATAATACTGCAAGGGAACAACATGCATGTCTAAGCACCCACTCATCTTTCGAGTGCAGAAGATGCCTAAGTGCTTCATGTGCTGGATTCACTGCCTAGCAAATCAACCCGCAAAAAAAAGAACTTCATTCTCACATAACCAAGAAAGAATCGCATAACCAGGAACATAATGTTTTTTTTAATGGTGTAACAGCAGCTAATAATGATATTATCCAAAATTTTCACATTTGATATAACCACATATATTGCAAGAGAACAACAAGCATTTTCTAAGCAGCTTGTTTTTCTCACAGTACTAGCCGTAAAAGTGCACATTGTAGTGCATTGGAGCAATCATACAAAACGCAAGGATCACAAGACCAACCTGATCAATGGTCACCTTAGTGACCTCAGAAGTTCCAGAACCAAGATATTTCAGAGCCTTAGCAGCCTCCACCTGCACACAATTAGATTGGTTGAATCAAGGAAAAATTCCAAATCCCTTAAATCACCAACAAGAACTCTGCTCACGAATATAAGAGAACAAACTTGGACCTGAAGCTCCGGAATATCTTCCTTTGTAAGGAATAGGAGAAGTGCAGGAACAACTCTAGAATTTAGAATAGTCTCTGTCGGTGGGTCTTTCCCTGTTGATAAAGCCAGCTAGTAAGAAAATGGGGTAACTAGGAAAAACCCCATCTAAAGGAATGACTACAATTGACAAGACAAGGTTAGGGAAATTAAAAGAAAAAAAGAAGAAAAACCACCAGAAAGCAATCCGCAGAACCACACAGTTGCAGGCAGCCAACAAGTGCTATCAGATGATTGAACCAAAGGCGCAATGTACGGAATTAACTACAACAACCACCACAACTACAATTAGTAAAGCAAACAAATACACCAAATATGTATGTGTGTGTATATAAATACATATATATCATAACTATGACACTGACCAGTTCATTGACTTTTTTTGAGCGCTCATCTGGCGTTGGTTGAGACATTTGAAGCCTTCTGACATGTCTTTTCTTCGATGGTCCCTCACCCGACATTATGCTAAAAAAACCCCTAAACCTTAATTCAAACCAAACAGGGGAAATGCACATACAAACATGCTTCTTAGAGGGGGTATATAGTGAGCAGGGGAGGCTTAGATTGAGTTTTGATGTATGAGTACACAAGGGTGGTTGCATAATATTGTTAGCACAAGGTATAAACATTGTATGAGTATAAACATTGTAAACTGTACATGATTTTGATCATATGCCATCAAAAAATATTCCGTATTAATTTACACAACTGATATATGTATGCAAGATTCCACAGAAATAACAAAAGCACCCTGTAAAACGATTACATACGGTTAAATGTAACAAAATTATCTACCAAACAAGACACATGTATTCTAATACACTATATGGATTCTTCAGTTTGTGAAATCTGCACAGAAAACAATCACTGCATCTACTAAACGATAGGTCACAATTCTTTATTACATAACAAAAACAAAATTAATCAAACATACACTTATATATAGATAGATACAGACTTCATCTTCAAAGACATTGCAGCAAAAGAGAATATGCTAGCCAAAGAGAAATAAAAAGAATTGTACAATTATTGCTAGCTTTGCAGTTTTTAGATTAAAGGTAGAGATAGGAATCTGAATTCAGACTAAGTACATAAATAACTATGTCACAAATCATATGAATGTATTGTAGGAAACCCAACCTTCGGTGAGTTTGGTAGCAGGAAATTTTAATAATCTAAGCACCGGAGCTCAAAATCCTCCACACAAATATATTTCAACAGAGATGATATCATGATAAGAAGATGCGAACTTTCCAATAGCTTACCCTGAATCTCTGACGATCTGAAAATTTATACGAATCAGACGAAGATGATATTCATCTGAATTCTGATAGTGATATGCTGCAATATAATTGGATGTGAAGAAGATTGCACATTGATACGAGACTCAAGAGGCAGCGTTGAGCCGCGAGAAATTTATTTGTATCCCCGACAAAATACCGACTTAGGTTGTAAAAAAAAAAAAACCCGGAAACCAAACAAATCGAGTAAAAAATCAAAACGATCCAATAAAAAAATCGTAAAGCATGGTTTTTGGTTGGTTTTCAAACCGTAAAATTGAAATATAATTTGGTTTTGGTTTTGGTTTTGATTTTCTCAAATAAAAGTCATTCCAAACCGTGTGTATATATATATATATTTGGTCACTGCTTAAAGTTTACACCATGTCTACATCCAATACATCTTGTGGGGTGAGATCCTCTGCTGTGGTGCTTTTACAGCACTTGTGCTGTGACCATGTAATGGAGGGCATAATTGGGATTTCAAAAAGAAACTGAAAAATAGAAAAACAAAAACAAAAAACATGATTGGTCAATTTGGATACAGCCTGATGTACACACAGCAGCTGATCCCAATTCACATCTTGTGCATGTAAATTTTTCATTTTTCAAGCTTTCTTTAATTTATTTTACAAGTGAAAAATGTATGATGAGATGATAATAATTTAGATTTTAGAGAGTATGTGATACCCGAGTCTAAGTTGACGTCTACGTCACTTTCGGATCATGGTGACATCTTAAAATATTTTATCTCAGTAAATTTATTCGTTTTACATAAAAAAAATATCATGGAAACTTATGAAATATGTCATCTGGACCCTAGGGGAAAAAACTGTTGTAGATTAATCGACAGTTTTTCTGTAGATGACTCGACAACTTCAAATCATAAATCAGAGTATTTTCATGTTCTGCAACTCCAACTCGTTAATCCCACCATAATTGTGACCTTTGGCCTTTCATTCGACTAAATCAGGTCTTGCAAGCATGTAAACCTTCAACTTCAAGCCTATAAAATCCTTCTCATTGTAGCCTCACTTTCCTATCTCTTCTTGTAAGTTTGGTGGAAACTCCGCAGCATTTCTAGCTCCCTAACATCTAAAGTTCCAGCCTTTAAATTACTTGTAAGTATTGGTTTAGTTTCTTAAGTATGGTTTCATAAACTTAAAGTTAGGGTTCAACATGGTTTAGATTGATGGTGTTGATCCAATTAGAAGAGGAGTTTTTCTGGGTTGAAAGAGGATATCTTGGCTGCAAGCTCTCCGAAGTATCAAGTAATTAAGGACTCAAGCATCAAAGCTTTTTTATCACTTTATATGCAATTATGTGAGATGTGTGATATATACATGTTACATGCTTATGTTTTATGCATTCTAAACTTGTATTGTAACATCTCAATTTTTCAAGCTTAGGTTTACTTGAGACTTTTTAGGGTTTCCATCCATCGTTACTATTTTCAGTATTATCAAGATAAACTATATTTTTCCTTGTGTGTAAATTGAATTTGTAGGTAACTATGTTTAAATTGTCTTCACTATACGTAATGAAGAACGACTACTTATCTTAACCCGTACATTGGTTATCTCTTACGTCTATATAAATATATATTTGTGGTGGTGGTCATGTGAATTTTTCGTATATGAATATTTGTTGTTGAATAAACTTTTTATATATTGATATAAATGTGATTATATGTTTCGGCAACTAATTTGATAGCTATAATTTTCTAGTCTAATTATTTAAATACTAAATGTAAGATAAGTAAATGATACCTCTTTCGTATATAAGTTGAACGCCAACATAATCGTATTTTTTTAAAATAAATACTTAATGTTACCTCCAGTGTAGTATACTAAAACATATGTTACGCATCATTATTAGTAGATGAATATGTTACTACATCTTGGAAATAGATTATGAATTTATTTACATCTACTAAAATTATCTTTTCATTTTCAAAATAATGTGAATGTATTAATATTTCCATTTTCTGTTCATATACGTTTCCAAATTTACGGGGTTTTGGCATCAGGAATAATTACTTTATTTACTTGTCATTAAGAAAGCATACTAAATGAATCATAATTATTTTCTCTTATATAAATAATCTGACTAATTGAGTGCCAATTAATGCCTTCGTTGGAAATTCTTTTCTTATCAACATGGATCAACACCTTCTCTTTTCTTTTATTGAATAATAGGTTTCAAAACTTTACACGATTTGCTACGGAAAGTTTAGTCATCCTAATACTAATTTTCTTGTCACTGTTTGATTTTAGCATCAAAGAGTCATTTTTGTATTATTGGTGTGGCTATGATTATGATTCTGTGATTGACCCTAGTGGACCTAGCGGTCGGGAGAGCTTCACAGCCCCTCCTAGAATGACCCTAGTGGACCTATCGGTCGGGAGTAGGGTATTTCATGTATATACTGGGTATGTGATATACATATATATATGTTAAATGGTCTTCAAAGCATGTTTTCTTTTTTCTTTTTTTTTTGAACTAAAGCATGTTTTCTTAAGTTGCTGGTTTTTGAGCTACTGATCCAACGACAGGAATAGGCTACCGATCTATCGACAACAAGGTTTTCTGAAGGAAAAAAAAGAGTTTTTATCAATGAATGGTATTTTGAAAATTTTGAATATACAACCTCGAAACCTTCTTAAACGGTTTGTTCTTTTCATTTGGTAGTGGAACCTTTGGAAAAGAATGTCTTATAGTTTTTATATAATCATGTCTTAGTTATTAAAAAGAAGGAACTAATGCTTATAGATATCATGCATATAGGGTTCTTCTTGTTTATGAACATGGTACTTGATTATTATATAGAAATGGATCTATGACACTTCTTACAATGATAAAGAAAAGGAGACCCTGTAATGGATAAAGTGGTGATCATAGTAAGCACATTTGTGGTGTTGTGCAACATGGTTATGTGATGGATGATATATACTTGCTATGTGGTATAGAAAAGCATGTTATTAGGATAACCTTATGTGATTATGTTATTATGTTCCGTGCGATAGAAATCATGTTCATAAGTTTAATCATATATGGTAATTGTACAGAAAAGAAACATGTATGTTAAACCACTTAGAAACCGTAATAGGTTGGAAATGAACTGTTAATTGAATTGACATCATGTAATCTGCAAGTTGATATATATTCTTCTTATGACACGAAATTAGAAACCGTGTTTTAGGATTACACAATGCACATATGCACATGTACTTTTATACAAATTAGAAATATGTGATATGTTGTTGGAGAGCATGTCTTAAGTGAACTTATGTGATTATCTGCTAGTTCATCTACACATGTTGTGTGATCAAGAAAACATGTTCTAGGATTATGCGGTGCCTTGATGGTTATGATTTATGAGTATTGTAAATGAATGAAAAGCATGATAAAGTCATGAAGTTATTAAAGAAAATAAAAACAGGCTCTTCATGTTGGGCTCTACTAAACATGAATAGCAGGCTCTCTATGTTGGGCTCTACTAAGCATAGATAGGCTCTTTATGTTGGGCTCTACTAAACATAAACATACTCTTCATGTTGGGCTTCATTAAACATGAATAATAGGCTCTCTATGTTGGGCTCTACTAAACATAGATATGCTCTTTATGTTGAGCTCTACTAATCATAAACAGGCTCTTCATATTGGGATCTACTAAACATGATATGGTCTTTAAGCCATAAATGAATGATTAATTAAGTTGTCCTACAAATGTACATTATGTAAAGGAAATGATAAACTTTTATATGTGTTACTTTTATATTATGTTAAAGAAATAATGATATAACATGTTATTACTTGATAATCTTTATGTGGTTAGAGTAGCCTTTTGTTATGCATGCACTGTTTGAGAAAGAGAAACCTAGAATTATGTCTTTATCCCAGTAGCAAGCATCAATTCCCTTCGATGCTAATGTTTCCTTAACGAGCGTCATAGCTCACTGCCTTACTTTCAGTTAAGATGTTGGGTTAAGTTTGATAGACGGTAGCGGTTGGCTTTTGTGACCAAAGGCAAGTGGTGGTGATATCTTTTGATGTGTGATTTTCAATATATAATCACTAAATCCTTCCGCAAGCGCACGGCTTATCGAGTAGTACTTAGGATGTCGATCCCACAAGGACTTGTAGTCAATCACCAAACAATTCCCGATTTATATTAACTAGACAAATCAAATTTTTGGAGGTTTTTATCTAAAAATCCTAAAATTAAAGAAAATAAAGAAAATCTAATTAATAGCCAAGAACTTCAAGATTTAGGGTAATAGGATTCAAGGTTCAGAGGCATTTCTTGGATTTTGGATCCACCACGGCGTTGTTTACATAGAATTTCAACAATCTTTCTATCAATATGAATCTTCCATTTATGAAGACCTATTATCAAATATTACACGTAAACATTCTTTCGAACTATTATCGTGATTTTACCTAGTTTTATCCTACATTTAGTTTCCTACAATGAAGAATAAAATTACATGCATTGAATTACCATAATTATGGGCCACTTTAGGTATAACCTAATTTTCATTGAAGAAATCCCTAAAGATTTGATCTTGGTTTCTAGGTTATCGATTAATTAATATTTTTTCTGTCATCAATTAATCGAATGAAGTTTCTCATGCAATCCTACGGCCATTCACTCCTTCGAGATATTATTTCCGGAAAAATACATGAATAAGCATACAAGATCAAATTCATAAACATGACGAAAATCCTTTATCAATGAAAAGATTGTATCTTTAAAACTATATAATCATCGCCGGGCTTTTCCTAATCCAAGAAACTAATATTTACTCTCGTAACATATCAAGATTCCAAGATTCAACCATATAATTCATACTTTGACAAGAAAAATAAATAAATAGAATAAAGGAGAAAAGATAGAGAGAAACCGTCAAAGTATTGCATAAATAATCAAACCTCGAAAAAGCTTCGTTCTTGAATTCTTAAAACCTAAAATCCTTGTTCTTGGGGATGGGAGAAGATGATGATGAAGAGAGGAAGATAGTCGCCCAAAATCTGATGAAAAATGCGTGAATGATGATTTTCACGACTTAGGGGAGTATAAAAGGGATAATTACGTCATAAATATAAGTTTCCATAATTAATTTAATCAAGAAAATCTCTAAAATCAAATATCTATCAATCTTGGACTCTTCTAGTGTGTGCGCTTCTCTTTTGCATTGAAAATCACGCCAATATGCTAGAAATCACGTTGGGAAAGTTTCCACCAATCATAACATTTCGTTGGCCAGAATCAGATTTCTGGAAACTGTCATACCCTGGGTGTGACAAAGGCTGGTTTTTGAGTTCTTCCAATTTAGCTCTGTTTTTTGGCCTTTTTCTTCTAATCTTGAACAATGCTGCAATAATTCAAACATGCGCAGTAATCTAGTCCAAAAAGGATAAAAACATCGCAAAATAACAACATACGACACCAAATTGAGTCCAAAACATCTAGAATTATTCGATTTTTTAAGAACTTATCATCTTTAAAGTGTTGGATGCCCAAGAACTTGACGATAGCACTAGCAAGTTACAATGAGGAACATTGTTGATTAGTAGAGACATTTCAAGAGGTATCATAATTTACATAGTTGGTATTGTAATATAGGAATTTGAGAAATATGTATTGTTTGTATCATGTAACGAAAATGTTGTATTGGGAATTGTAAAGAGCCGAGTCTTTTTTATGGTTTAGATTCCGCAACTATGTTTTTAACATAGCTCGCGAGGCTTTGTGATACAAGGAAAATTGACATTATTCTCGGGTAATGGCCGAGTGGCCCGTATCCGGAAATATACTTGGGTTTTTGGGTCGGGCCGTTATAGGTAGTATAAAAGCCTGAGGTTGGCTAACTCGGGCACTAAGTGATGATTTTAGAACCACATAAATTGTGAAATTCTAAGTGAAGATGTTAGTGTTTTAAGTAGTAGACTGTTCAGTTTTGATCTTAAAAACTTATACAATGAATCCTAAGTGGCAAGTTAGGTCATTAAGAGATGAATTTTTCGAAGTATGGTCTTTTAAGTATTTATCTTACAATAGGCGTTAATATTAAGGGTGAAATATAAGGGTTGTGCGTTTAAACCTTAGGCTACGACTTAGAATAAGGAACTGTTCTTTGAAATGAGGATGGTTTCTTTTGTGTGTTGTTTAGTAGGTCTTGCAAGCAAGAATCTAAAGTGTCTTACCTTGAGAGGTCCCCTTACAGCTGTTTCTTTGGTAAGTACTCATGAATGTTTCATTCAGTGTTGTATATTCTTTTAATCGCATCTTTTCTCTCCAACTTTAGAGTGACGAATCGTTTTCCAAAAGGCTAACTTTCGGTGTCCAAGTCTCTTAAAGGGGAATCTCTATGTTAAGGGATGTGACTCTACCCTTATCTTCTCAACTCATTCTTGAATAGCTTAACGAATGTCATGTTAAACTCCTCTACGTTTATGGGATGTGTAAACTCAACCATGGATGTTGTATTTTTTCAAACTTGTCTTGTTGGAATATTGTTTCTGCATTCTACTTTATAATTTTGGATGACATAGAACGGACTGGATGGGCTCAGCTCTTGTTTCTTAGCTGCCATAGATATCAAGAACACAAAAATACCAGTTAACAACAATAAAGTTGAAAAAAAGATCAAGAAATGATCAAAATATAGAAGATATACGCAGTTTACTCTCAAGAAACTGTGGAAAATTCAGAAAAGATGAACAACACTTATGATTCTTCAATACTCATAGTGAAACACAGGAAAGCATCATAAATTTTCAAATTAATACCATGTTGAAGCTGTGAATATACAACGAAAACGAAAGAAAGAATGCGGAAGAATATTATTCAAAGAATAATTCAAAAGTTAAGTTTACAATACTATTGATCATGAGGTATTTATAGCTTCATACACCTCATTAATTAGTTATAAGTAAGTTACATATGGTTATAATAGAATCTAACTAAATAATCGTTTTCTGCTTATAGTTGATTTTGCAGAGTAACTCAGCAGTCTGTTGTGTCTCATGTGATCAGCTGAGTCTTCAGCAGTCTGCTGACATGCACTCAGCACTTCTTTCAACACAAATACTGTAACATTATCACTATCATCAACATCATGTGAGACCTCACCTTGCCTCTGTTGTTGCCTAGCCACTCCTAGATGATTCTACTGTTGTCCTTGCACTCCTAGTTTGAGCTACCCCACCTGTCGCTTAGCCAATATTTGATGCTTGGGTGGCTCATTGACTACCTGCTGAACTTGTCCAACGATTGGGGTTTGGGACGCCTGAGCTTTTATGTCATGAACATGTCCAATATTTGAGGCAGAAGGTACCTCAGATAACTCTAGAATTTGTTCTAAATACGCATATGTAGCCTCATATGCATCTCATGTGTCAGCTCCCTCAACTACCTTTGGAACCACTACTGGTTCCTCAACTTGCTCCTCTGCACTTGCACCTGTATCAGTTGGCACTCCCTCTTGACCACCTTCTTGAATTGGTTCTAACGACACTGCACTTGCACCAATGTGTCAGTTGCTCCTTCCACCTGTACATCTACCTGCTTTAGTGTCAGATGTTCCTTCCACGTCTCATTCCATGTTCTTTCCCTGTTTCCGATTCCTTTTATATGCCAAAGCAATTTGGCTTTGATGTGATTCCGGATGGAATCAGATCTGATGTTTTGCCCAGGAAGTAACTAAGGGGAACAATGACGAGCTAATGATCCTAGACCTCGATAATCCAATCAAGATCGTGCCTCCACAATTTCATTTACCTCCTTAACAACTAAACCACGTCTCGTGTCAATGACATACTTCTGGCCTATACCATAAAATGAATACCAAGTACGGGACGAATTATACCTGACTTTATACTCACTTAACCATGCATGTCCGAAAACTATAGATTCACCTATCATTGGAAACACGTCACATAACATGTCAGATTTATAACCGTTAAGTTCAACGGGAACCCACGCTTGTCTTGTAACCTGAACACGACGACTTCCAGTATGACGTAATAAGGACATGGATGCCTATACGACAGCAAGTCCAACTCTTTAACCACCGCATTACTAACGAAAGTCGTCTCTTCATCGTGATCAATGCAGAACTCATATTCCTTATCCCGAATAAGACAATGTGATTAAAATATGTTGTAATCCATGACCAAAATAATATATATCCTCACAACTCTCATGTTTACACTCCCCCCTTTCAAAGTCGTAAAGTAACCTTGTCAAATGAACCAGAAGAGCAAGCAAAAGTAAATATCAATCAAAACCGACTCTTTAGAGGGACACTAGGTTTTCAGACCGAGAATAGGTTGAAAGGTATGAGACTGAGTGGGATAATGTGTGAAAAGTTGCTAAATGCGACTATTAAAGGCAAGAAAGGAAAGGATTCAAGAGACGGAATGAATTCGGATGATTGCAAAATTTCACGGGTGTGAAAATTCTCGTAATTATGCAAACCCCTTTTTTTTGTTGAAAATCAGTAAGTGTCACACCGAGGGTGTGACAGATTTTTTTTTTTTTTTTTTTTTTTTTTTTTTGTTGCAACCAATCAGAAACAAAGCAAATCGGTAATAGTGGGTCAAAGTTGACGGCGGATTTCTGGGATTTATTTATTTATATATATATATATATAAATTTTTTTTTAATTAACAAAGCTAGGGCCGGCTGCAATTATGAATATCAACAGGATATCAATACTTTCGTTCAAGCATACTGGAGATCAAAATTGAGTTGGAAAGAATTGCTGGGAAACGAATTGCTAGGGGGGGAGGGGGTGCTGGACGGAAGAGAAAAACAAGAACAAATTTTTTTTCCCACACAGGAACAAGAACACAAAGGGCTGGGATTTTTTTTTGAATGATGTTACGCAAGCAAGAACAACTAGGGCTGATTTTTTTTTTAATATTTTAATCAAGAAACGAAATAAACGAAATCAAAACAAGAAACAAAAAGGGATATTTGCTCACCGAAGTTGCTGAGCTCTGCTACCAACTGATGTGATTCCGGATGAAATCAGATCTGATGTTTTGCCCAGGAAGTAACTAAGGGAACAATGACGAGCTAATGATCCTAGACCTCGATAATCCAATCAAGATCGTAGGTGAGAACGCCCTACAAATGCTCACGATGCTGGTAAATTCTTAAATGGTTGAATCCTTTACTACGAAGAGAACTCTCACACGCATGTGATTTTTGTGATTCCCTACAACGAAGAGAACACTCACTCGCAAGTGATAAATCAAAGTCAAGAAGACTTCAATAAAAGCTAAGAAAACCAAATTTTATATCATCATAATTGTCTACTGAATGAAAAGCTAGTGTTTGCCTTATACATACTTACAACCAAAAGAACTAGAAACTAAAAAGCAATGTGGGATAAATGCCCACTATGAATAATGTGCCTACTTCCTATTGGCCAGAAACGAAATGTTCCTATTGGCTAATAAAAGAATAAATAAGTAAAGTGCTGAAAATCCAATATAAAATAAAACCAACTCCTAATTATTTAAATAATATCCATAAATAGCACGAATGATGGTATCCTCCGAGCATGAACCGGATCACATCAGCCTTGAACCCTCAACAACAGATAGATTACTTGGCGGAATCGGTGGATCGTTAAGCACTTGATCCACTTCAATATCAGTTGCTGCATCACTTGTTTATACGTTCACAACACTCGATCTAGTCATAACCATAATTCCCTAAACAAAAACAAGACATATGATTCAGAAAACAATAAGCAAAATAAACACTACCTAGGGAACAAAAATGAAAAAAATCATGACCGGAACATCACAACTACTGACGTTGAAAAGTCCAAACCAACGCAACCACACTAACGTTACCACTGAAACACTAACTAATAGCAACTAATAGCAAATTAAGATAGAATGTATATTGACACTGGCCCTGGCGTTGTAGATGCAAAGCAAACGTTGGTATGGCTGACGTTTCACTTTTTAAAATATGAAGCTCTGTAACGTCACCTGATTTGATGTTGTAACTCTACTAAAACGCCAACTTTCCTGACGTTACGAGGATATAGACAAGTTTTTTTGAAATTCCAACAAACGGTTCAACATCAAAATAGACGACATTCAAAGCAAGGTTCCAACGTTAGAACATGTGACGTTATAAGCCCGACCCCCTTCTTCTCCTCACGTTGACTGGTCACAAACTCGCCGGAAAATAGCATAAAATCATTAATTTCCTACCAAAAACCATTCGAAATGACGTAAAATCAATAAACCATCATGACTTTTGTGTGTTGGTTGAAAGTTCTTTTCTTATTAACCTCCACCGGTGGCTCTTTTCAATTTTCCGGCCAACTTCTCCTCTTGTAACGCCCCGCTCCCGGATACCGAACCATTATCCGGAAGAGAACATTCGGCGCGTAATACATTAAATAAATCTAATATTATACACCAGCCTCTACGTCGTCGTATCAAAATAAAGCAACGGAAGCCCAAATGGCTCAGGTAAAACCATACAAGCTACTATGATTAGATTACAACCCAACTATGGTTAAAAGGGAAAGCTTACAACAACGAAACAAAACTTACAACGTTCGATGTTCCAAAAGAAACATACAACACTTGTCTTACAAATTTGAAATAAAAGTACAACATAATCTAGTACAACATTTAATAGAAAGGTAAAAAGAAAGCATCATCATTGCATCAACGTCAATATCAAATCATCATCGAACTCCTCAACGAGCTCAAGGCTAACATGTTCATCTTCTCACCCTAAAAGCACACAAAACAATATATGCAATTGAGGTATGTACAAAGTACTTAGAAAGAGGAAGAAGCTAATGTATAAATAAGTCTTACAACGATAGGTTCATATTATTGTTATTAAGTTATCTTTGTGTGACCGACTCAAACTCTAGGGTTCACTTCATTCTCATCATCATGTCGTGACTAATGGCTTCTAGCTTAGCTTATCTTTGTTAAATCAGCATTCAAGGGCACTACGCATGGTGCTACTAACCACGAAGTATCTGGGTGCAACATATTGGCGGATCACAGCAATATCCACGGGGGAAAGCCCGATAGTGTACACGCTCGGCGGAGTGGGGTCTCGGACTTACGGGGTGGCGTTCCTCCATATGTAGGGTTCAAAGACTTACGAAGTTATCCATTTTATCTGAACGCCCACACATCCCGATATAGACTTGTTCCTTACCAAGAATGGATTGATGTTTAATCTTTTTACTACACAAGTATGTTTATTATTAATTGTTAACTAGCCACCTAAGTATTTTCAAGTAAGCTCCCTCACCTCTAATACTCTCTTTCCTATACCACTAGACACGGACAAGGCTTAGCACATACACAGACATTGAGGAATACTAATTCCTCAAAGCACAAGCCATTCATACCCTTCCGACGGTCCCGAACTTCAACTCTATGGAAGAGTACATCCAGTGCCGGAACTAAAGCCATCAGAAGCTTAATCGAGGCTTGTTCATGTTCATTTAATGTTATTAGATCAAGAAACAACAATTAAAACTAGACTCAGGGCTCAAAACTGACCAAACATAAAATAAAATAAAAACATGTACAGTGCACTTGCAGTGGATCTGGTGCGCCTGCATTGGCTTCAGTGCGCCTGCATTGGCTTCAGTGCGCCTGCACTGGATTCTGGTACGCTTGTACCAAGCCTCTGAATGTAAAATCAAACTTTCTGTCTCCTGGTGCGCCCGCACCAAGCGTGGAAACTCCCAAAAACTTAGTTTTATGCATCTAAACGATCTCCACTCGAATCCAAACAAGTGTAACACCATTAGGCACAACAAAACAGCAGAAAAACCTCACTTTTACATAACTAAACATCACATACTTTTCTAACACAAGTAGGCATGATTTCTAGCATTGAAACACCACAAATCATACCCAAAATACAACCTTAACAACATAAGACCTTAATTAAACATTAGGAAGAGCCTCTTACTTGTTCAAAGCAAAACTCCAAGACAAAACCTGCAGCACTTGAGAAGACTTCAACTAAAACCTATTTGATCACAATTAAACTTGAATTAATTGATCATCAAAAGCGTCTAAACTACAAGAACTACGAATCAACCCAACCAAAGCCTTGAAGATTGATCAATCCTTGACAAATCCATAGTTAGGGCTAAATTCATACATTTACAAAACTCTGAACTTTTGCTATCAAAACGATCCTCTCTTCCCGCTGATTTTGAATCTTTAATCCTTTTTGAAAAGCACCAAGAATTGGATGAGAATTGGGAAGGACTATCTTTGCCTTTTTCCTTTGCTTTTAACGTTGGAGTTTCTAGCGTTTAACTTCTGATTCTTCTTTTGGAAACCTCCTAGTATCCCCACTAAGTAAAAGAGGAAGTTATTCTTCTTGTAAATAACTTCCAAGGAATTAATTGCCACTTAATGCCATTAATTCCCCCAAACTTCCTAAAATTCCCAATAGATCTTTTTGCTTTTCTTTTCCTTTAAATCTGAAATCATGTTTAAGTCCATAAAAGAAAGTATATAATATTCCGTTTCCGTAAAAACACATGTCTGCCTTTTTACGAAAGGTCGGGATATTACACCTCTCCTCCGGCCAACTTCTGCGGAGAAGTTGAAAGCTTTGCTTTTTTTGTGTGTGTTGGTTGGTTCAAATGAAAAAAAAAGGTGGGGGAAAGAAAATAAGTAGGTGAGGTAAGTTTATTTTAAAAGTTCATGGTGATTACAAAAGTGTTGAGGGATTAAAAATTGTTATTTTATGATTTTTAAAAGCCGAAGAACTAAAGTGTCCAGTTTTTAAAAGTTATTTAATGGATGTGGTGTTTCTAATAATTTAGTGGTGTATTGAAAAAATGAATAACAAAAAAAAAAGTGTCAATAGTAAAAATATGGTGGCGATAGAAAGCAAGCCGCCTAAATTTATTTATTTCATTGATGTATGGTTTACCACTGATGATGGCCAGATTAAGTTGCACAAACCATGTACATAATGAATACAATCAGAAGCTTATTTTCTGCTCAGTAGTGCATTCAACTGCGCATAATTATTGTTTTCCCCTAGTTCTTTCCAATAAACCTAAGTACTTGTAACAATAAATACATTCATGGAGGGGCAACTTTATGTTGGCCGAGGCATTGCGTTGCAAGGCCGAACCAACCCAAATGTGTTGATATATAGATATACTTGGAAAGTTAATGCAACATCCAATATAAAGTGGTAAAACATATCTAGGCAACAAGCAACAATCGTCTTTTGCACAATATTCTAATTAATAATAGTCCTGAAAATTTAATGCAACTAACAATTGAAAGGTAAATGTGGTTCAAAATTAACATGCAGCAGTCCTCGAATGTTAATGCTCACTAGTATTGGAATGTTAAAAAGACTATTGTTGGAACATATTGTGGTTCAAAAGTCCCTACCCAATCGTTGTACCTTGAACGCGCATTTTCCGGAATGCTCTTTCAAGGAGAGAAGGGTTCTGCCTAGTAATTGTGACCATTTGAATCGCCCCACCTGTAACAACTAGGGGTGAACAAAAATTTTAAAAATCAAACCAACTGGCCGAACCAATCGAACCAAACCTGAAAGGTATAAACCGTGGCTTATTGGTCGGTTTTCATTTAACTAAAAACCAAACTGTTTAATACAATTTGGCTCCAATTTAAAAAAAAATAAAAACATTTTAAAACTAGACCAAACCGGATTATATATATATATATATATATATATATATATATACACACACACATACCTACATCAATGTACTTCTTTTGGTCCAACTCAACATGTTTATATATATATATATATATATATATATATATATATATATATATATATATATATATATATATATATATATATATATATATATATATATATATATATACACACACATACCTACATCAATGTACTTCTTTTGGTCCAACTCAACATGTTTAAACTTTGTATTTGTAATGTATTAATTATTAATTATTAATTTCATATTCTAAAGATTCAGATTTTGTTGATCATTTCACAGGCCTGTCTTCAATTTTCAATCATTTAAGAGAATCTCGAGTACATGTTAGTTCACAATTCACCACCGCTAACTCATTCTTCTCTTCCTCAACACCAATATTTGAAATATGTAAATGCTGATTTGCATGGCTTATTTCTTTTAATGATATTGATGAACTTCATCATGGACATTTTTCTATTTGTTCATTTGTTAGGCTTGACCTCTTATATAAATATAAATGCACTTACAGACATTAATTTTACATATGTTTGTCTTTCATATGCTTATGATTAGATTATGTTGCACAATAACATTGTTGAGATAATCAAATCAGAGCTGGTGTTTTGGGAAAAATAAAATGACGAATATATTCTAACTAAATAAAGCATAAAATTATATCACATGTTCTTTCTCTTTTGAAACGTGTTAGCTACGTATTCCTCTTTCTCCCTTGACCTTGCTCTAAATATTATTTTGTCTAGTGGATTTTGAGATTTATATATGTTATTCTATAATATAACGATTAGTTCATTATTAGTAACATTTTGAAGTTAATAATTTATTGATTTATTGAAATGAGTAATATATGACTCTTTTATTACTTTGTTTGTCCCAAATTGTCCCAAATGAGAATTCAATGGTAGGTGTCGAGTTTCTTGTGTTGGATGGTGTTAAATTTAAAACATTTGTTATTAGTCATTTTATTAAATTCGCATGGATAGTTATTAGTTAAATTTAAAACATTTGTTAAATCTTCCCATTGGATTTGCTGACATAATAATACTAATGTATTAAATGTATTAAATATATTATCATTTGTTGTTACCAGACAATTTGTAATTTACTATCAATAATTTTAATTGTTGAAGAAAACCGTAAAAAAAAAAAAAAAAAACCAGAACCAAACCAGACCGAACAAATGGTTTACGTCTTAAAATCGTTCTAGTTTGGTTTCAAAAATTGGAAACCGTATAAAATGGTTTGGTTTTAAACAACGGGAAAAAAACCGGCCGAACCGAACCATTTTCACCCCTAGTAACATCATACCTCCGTGCCCTAGCAATGGCTTCTTTGATTATTTGATGTGCTCTACCTGACCCATTAACAGCCTCATCAATTTCTTTGTATTGATAAAGTTGACCTTGACCCCTTCCAGACGACCTGAATCAAGGACTCTTCGTCCCTTAAGTCTTCCCATTACAAAGAAGGAACAATTTGATTTTAAGCCGACAAATTAGCTTTATGCTTTATCTCTAATCATTTCTGCAACTTGTAGTACGGAAGTTGGACGGCGTTTTAGAAAATAATTTATAACCTGTCTTGTAACCGTCTTGATTTCATACACATTCCCCACACATTTGAATCGTCCCATCGGTAACATCATACCTCTGTGTCCTAGCAATGGCTTCTTTGATTTGATTATAGCTTTTACTGCACTTGTCTTCCCCTAGTATTGTTGGGCATTTGCTCCCACGTTTGCTATCTAAGTATTGTAGTATTGTTGGCATGTGCTCTACCTGACCTGCATATCTGAATCGTCTCATCTGTAACAACATCATACCTCCGTGCCCTAACAATGGCTTCTTTGATTATAGCTTTTACTGCACTTTCCTTCCGTTATTTAGAAATTTTCTAACCTACCACGTTTGCTATCTAAGTAATCTAAGTATTGTTGGGCATGTGTTGCACCTGACGGGAGTTTTACCATTGTATGTGACTCTTCATCCCTCAAGTCTTCTTTTCCAGACCTTGAATAATCGAGGAGTTTTATCATCGTATGTGACTCTTCGTCCCTCAAGTCTTCCCATAACAAAGAAGGAACAATTTGATTTTTTAGCTGACTTATTAGCATTTTTATCTCTGATCATTTCTGCTACTTGGGCGTTTTAAAAAATAATTCATAACCTTTCTTGTAATTGTCTTGATGTCATGCACATTCCCCGTATATATAGCAAAAGATGAAATCAGACAACCAGTATGTTTTTATTGAATCATCACTTATAACATTGGCAATGTTATAAGTGATGATTCAATAAAAACATACTGGTTGTCTGATTTCATCTTTTGCTATATATGCGGGGAATGTGCATGACATCAAGACAATTACAAGAAAGGTTATGAATTATTTTTTAATGCCAATCAACTTCTCGGTGCGTCTTCCATCGGTACCACCTACCACAAAATCATCACCTAGCACCGCAATTATCGTAGTACCGGTTATTTCGTTGGGATAGACAGGGCTGTAAGAAAATGATACACGATGGTAAAAACGATATATTCTTATATTCTTAGATGCTTGAAAGTAAATACAAAAAAAATAAAAATAAAAATGTAAGGTTGATGGGTTGACGTAGGTATATGGTCAATAGAACTCATAGATTAAATTTACTAAAGGTCTAAAATAGAAATTAAGCTTTGAACTAAATACATCTAAAAAAACAAAAAACAAAAGAAAAATTGAATAGTCATAGAGAAAAATTGAATGCTCATAGGTGAAACCGTTAATTCTTAATGGCTAGTTCTTCAAAAGAATAAATTGTTAATGGCTAAAACAGAAATTAGGTCTGATCCAAAAAGACAAATGTGCAATAAAGTTATGGAATTGTTCGAAGCTTTATTCAAGGTTTATTCGCACTACTTACTAATTTCAACACAAGGATCATTTCCGGCACTCAAAAAAAATTATTTCAAAATCCACATTTATTTAGCACAGAAATTAAAATAAACCAAAAAATATAGCACCGGAAGTAATTCATGATGTCAATAAAACTCGTCTATAAAAAGAAGTTAGATGTCGGAAATGATCCTTGTGTTGAAATTAGTAAGTAGTGCGAATAAACCCTCGAATAAAGGGTCGAACAATTCCATAACTTTATTGCACATTTGTCTTTTTAGATCAGACCTAATTTCTGTTTTAGCCATTAACAATTTATTCTTTTGAAGAACTAGCCATTAGAATTAACGGTTTCACCTATGAGCATTCAATTTTTCTCTATGACTATTCAATTTTTTTTTTGTTTTCTGAGGCCCAAGTCTATAGGCCCTCAAAATTTGTATACGAAGTCTGAATCTAAAATAAACCCACTATTTTACTTCAATAATAATGCTTATGTTAATAAGGAATCTTACATAGAAAATGTAATAGTCATAAATCAAATCAAGACCTAGATCTTTATGTTTTTTATTGGTATTTATAAAAATAACACACACTCGTGCAATCGAGGATTCCTCATTGAACACTGGCATTTTGATAAAAACTCTTTCAGTTCATTTAACGGATTTTAAAATCTGATAACCCTTGACGGTATTCTATTGATCAGATACGTGGCAAAATTGGTGGACTCGAAAAAAATTTCTCGATGGAAACATCGAAACAAATTCGAAGATCGAGTGTGGACATGAAAAATGTTTTTACATTTTTTTATCATTAAAACTACATTTTCTTTTTTAGATATCACTGGAAGCACTCGCCCCCACCTTAGTCCACTTGGGTTCGCCCCTATGTGGCACTTAAAATAGTCTCCTCTCCTACATACTTGGGACATTGTGGATAGATCATTAAAGCTCTAGTAATTTTAAATAGGTGGCAATTTTTTCTCTTATCAATTCTATTTTGATGAACATGCCATGTTACTCAAAAACAAAAAAATCAAGAATGTTGTTAAAGTACTCAATACCATTATCAAATATCACTCATGAATATCCTAATTTGAGTCTTAAAATGAGTTTTGATTAAGTGGAAAATTTTCATGAAAACAATTTCATCTTCTGATATTTTTTATACACCTCCATCCCATAAAATGTGTCCACTTTTTTAAAATGAATTGTCCCATAAAAATTGTTCATTTAGAAAATCAAATCATCATTAATGCGTCTTTTCGAAACATACCCCTATCATACAATTTAATATTTGTATACTCTTTTCATATTCCAAAGCAAGCATTTATAATGACGTAAGGGCATATATTACCATTAGTGTTTAAAATACAATAATTAATTGTTTTTTTAATATGTGTGCATCACAAAAAATACACTTTTTGTGGGATTGAGCCACGGAGGTAGTATTAATTAGATAGATCCACATAGTACGTGTGTGATCATCAATAAAAGTGATAAAATATCATTCAAAGTTTTGACCCTGGAAACCCACTTGGCTCCGAAAATATACACTATAATAATAATAATAACAACAACAACAACAATGATACATCCACTACATAATCTACATATTTTCTATCCATTGATTATGATAAGACATACTTTAAACAATGGCTAGTGAATCCAAATATTCTCTTGTGACACCCGCTAATGTTCTCTTCTAACACCCGCTATTGTGATTGTGATTACTGTGGCGCATATGATTGTGCATGTCATGGCACACACTTACCCGCTATTGTGATTGTGATTACTGTGGTGCATGTGATTGTGCATGTCATGGCACACACTTACCCGTTATTGTGATTGTGATTGTGATTACTGTGGCGCATGTGATTGTGCATGTCATGGCACACACCTACGACGTTTACTGTTTCAACTTCAAAAATGTGTTGCATTGAGATTGGTCAGAATGATCAAAAGTAAATCATTCCAATACTTCAAAAAAAAAATTATACAAAGTACGGATAATTGAGGGTAATTATGATTTGGTATAGTAATTATGATTTGAGTATAGTCAACATTAACAACATTGTTGATGGTATGTATCGAAGAAGCACAACGAGAGGGTATGGAGTGAAAATGGTCGAAAGATTTAGCACAATCATAGTTTCCCACAATTGATATCTCGATATAGTTTCATTAAATATCCTTTAGTCCTTCATTAATGGATTTCCATATATAATTTTATATATATCCCACGGTCACTAATCATGAGTTATATTTATATTTAATCTTGAGTTAACACTGACACAATGGATTTTCATATATAATTTTATATATATCCCACGGTCACTAATTTGGATACAGTTGGGGCAAGGCATGATAAAAAACGGTAGTATTTATCCATATTCAAAACCCATGATATTTTGACGAATTAAACAAATATAAAGTACCTTGTATTTCGGACTACATCAATGTTTGTTTTTCGTATTTGGGTGAAATCCACGGCCGTGGTCATCTCCATAGTTTTCAACCATATAGTTTCAGAATTTATGTGCGGTGATTTTTGGAATCGACCCTTCAACGGGAGCATGCTTCGGCTATTTAGTCGCTGCAACTTTTAAAAAAAAATAGAAAACAAACAAACAAAGTTAATGTTACGACCATGATCCGGATACCAAGTCTTTAACCAAAAATTGACGTCCGGCACGTAAATAATTAAACTAAATCGATTATATATGTAAGACTGACATCATCAATAACAAAGAACAAACGGAAACAAAAACATGGATTCGAAAAGCTTAAAAAATGGACAAGTAACACAGGCTGCAACTAACTAGAACACGTACATCTAACTTTAAAACAAACCACACAAGGCTTTACAACTATACATAGATAAACCAAGAGAACAAGAAAGAAAAAGAAAAAAAAAACTTTTTTTTTAATAAAAACACCACGTAATTATAAAGTCATTTTTCTATAAGAAAAACAATACAACATTTTATTCTATTTTATTTCTGTTCTCTTTTTTATTTCTTCCACTACATTACTTATGTGACTTGGTCATCTAGCTTCCTACTCCAAGTATGCAAAAATTGGTGATAATATCACACTGCCAATTGATACATTGATACTCCCTTTAACTTTTATTTTATTTATTTATTTTTAGGCAACATACAGCAAATTCATACCCTGGCCCCTTTTTTTCCCTCCGGCAATGACCTTAACAAAAAGGAAAAATATAATATATAAAATAAACAGAACCTACAAACAACAATAAGATTATATAGGGGTTGCACATCCCTTTACCTCAAATCTTTTAAAAAAACATTGCATTCAAGGTTGAATCTTCAAAAACACCAAGAACAAGATCTAGTTGCACAAGCAAAGCTCCAAGAACAAGATCTAGTTGCACAAACAAAACTCTACGATTACTACAACCTTTTAGAAAACTACCACCAAAACGAAACTCTAAGATTACTACAACCTTTTAGACCTTAAAAAGCTAAGAAAAGCTCAAAACACATCTAGATCTAAAAAATGGGTTTTCAAAACACTTACCTTCGGAGTGAAACTTGTATCAAAACGAAGCTATCATCAAGGGAAGTATATTAGTGTAATTGATTTGTGATTTCGACGGTCGGATTTATTGAAAACGGAAAGATTCCCTTTTCTCCTCTCTTTTCTTTTACTTCTCTCTTTTCTTTAGTCTCTTTCCTCTCGATGCGCAGGAAATTTGGGGAATGAAATGAAAAGGGTTTTGGGATTAAAATGGTATTTATAAAGGTAGATACATTTACATTATTGCCCTTGCTAAAATTTACACCTTTAAATACAGTAAATACCCTTTGATAAATATATCTTGACTCTATTTATTTTATAAAAATATAACCAATTAAATTATCAGGACAAATAAAACTAGGGATTAAGGAAAAATGATAAAAATATTTATAAAATTAATAAATAGAATACACTATTTTTTTTAGTTACAAAAAAGATAAAAAAAATTCATACGAACAAAATTACTCTTTAATAAAAGAAGGGACGCGCGCATAGCTTTCCTTCCGCTTCCGCTTCCAGGTTCGGTTTTTTTTTTTTTTTTTCAAACACTCGTAACTTTTGATTTATAACTCCGATCATCGAAATTTTTTCACCAAAATTCATATTCTTTTTGCTCTTTAATTTGCCCAAATACGATACCCTTCCGACGTAAATTTTGAAAGACGAAAAAATATTTGCATTAACCGGAGCGTTTTTCTTATAAACGATCGTAACTTTTGATTTAGAACACCGATCATCAAAATTGTTTCACCAAATTTCATATTTTTTATCTTCATTTTGAGACCTCATTTGGTACATTTTCGACGTAGTATTTGAAAGCCAAATTTTATCGCAGTGTTTACACTAACACAAGAATAAAGAATAATAACACAATAACACAATAATACAATAACACGATTACGCTTACAAAGAATACAAAATATCACCATTAACATTGAGTAATACAACAATCTATCAAAAATGGTGGATATCGTAATGAAACAATCTATTAAAGCATTATGGAGATGCAACTCCCGAGGAATCAAGAGAATAAAAGCCTACTAATATTTGATATAATCAAAAAGCCTATGATGAGAACTATAACATTCTTCAAGTTGTTGAAGACCAAAGCAGTTTATTTTACCATCTATAGACCTTTATCCTTCAAACCCGCACCACATCAAACTTCATGAAAGACGTATGAAGCAGAAAATGCATTAAATAGCAGCAGCTCGGCCTCATCAATAAAGAATTTAGGCTCCTCCATTTTTCTAAAGACAAAAAAACACCAACATTACCTCACCATTTTATCAACAATCTTCAATCACCTAGGCCAAAACCACACCACAACAAATAGTGGAATGCAAGGAAAGATTAAAATCAAATAAAGACATCATATGCTTGCAATAACACCTTTTACGAAAAATACATAGCGATATTAACAGTAACACCCCCAAAACTAGTGTATTAGAAAGCTTAACGATATGAACCAACTGAACAACACAATCAAATCTTCTTTAAAATATCATAGATGCATCTTTAAATCAACCCTTAAACTGTGGGATCACCAATATTATCAACCACAACAGACATACCATTATTTGTGTTCTCAACAGAACTATTAGTTTAAGCTCCATGGTTATCAAAAGAGTTGACAATGGTAGCTTCAATATCTACCATGGCAGTTTCGGTACCTGCCTTAGATTCCCCTCAACCCCAGTTGCCCGAGGAACGGTCCCAGACTCAAAGATAGATTACGAGTGAGTACTTAGCTTAAGAAGATCATTTCTTGTTCATTTATGTACATACCTTTTCTCCATGGAGGCAATGCCAAGTTGCAAGAACCAATTGGTAAATCCACTTTCTGTTTCAATCTTTGGATATCTCTGCAGGTTCATAGTACCACCAATCACCGTCATGTTTCAACAAATCTTAATATCTAAACAATTCAGGCATAGGCCCACACATACTTAAAAACACCACTTTATTAATTTTCTTATAATTCTTCACAGCCAAGTTTGAAAAGGAAAAGTGAGAAATCATGCATTGGGTGACCAATCAAATTAAAAGGGGTGTTAATTATCATCCATATTAGCAAAAGTCACACAACCCTCACACAAAAGTCAATGAAACAAAAACAAACAAGCGTAAGGTAAGTTAAGGACGCCGAATCTCAATACATCCACTAGAAGAATATAAACAAGAATTAAAGAAGAATGCTTTGCATTTTCATTCCAACAAGCAAGAAACGTTGGATTCCTTTGGTAACATGAACAAAGTGAAGAACCGTCAGCATGCATATGTCTTTTTTTCTATTATAAAATTTTCTTCAAACAAGGAACACGCCTAGCCTAGGAGGATGTTGACCCCATGGAGGCAAAATCGTTGTTCCTAATTATTTCTTTATTTTTTGCTTTTCCTACTTGTTCTTTCTGATGCCAAACTGATTGAATCCTCCACGTGAAACTACTTATAGATATGTAAATGCAAATATGTATGTATCTATGCTAAAGAATTAATGTCCCAGTAATATAATTTTCATATAATAACATGCAATTTTTAACAAAAAGAAAAGAAAAGGAAAAAAGACATAAATAATAGAGATATCTGGCAAATTCATGATGATTAGCCAAAAGATTATCGATCAGACAAAAACTTAAAAAGGCAAAAACATAGGGAAGAACCACAGACATCTTCTAACTTTAAAATTAAAAGAAACTGAAAAAGATTTGTTTTTATTGCAATTGCTCTCACTATTCTTCAAGGTTACAAGGAAAGGTGTTAAATAGCAGCATTAGGACTGATCTTGTTCCTAGAAATCTGCTCTAACATAAATACAGAAAATTACACTTCCTTAGAAATAGCACATGTGCTTATACAGCATTGACCACGTTATTTCTAATACCACATGTGCTATTTTGGAGCAATAACTAACCAAATCTTTATAATTAAACTACCATTTTTGAAATAAAAACAGGAGGCCTTCGAAAGACTTGTAACTTTGCACAATCCAGCATACTTTAAACTCCTTATTTCTCCAATTTCACCTTATTACTCCTGTGGCTGATTTATTTGTTGTTATTACCCTCCCTCAAACTTGGCTTGGGGTAAAGGCAAAGTTTGGTGATGAATTGTTGAAGGGAATAACGTGTTGCTTTGGTTTTGTAAAAAGATCGGCCACCCGTAGTAATGTCTTTGGGACATGCTTAGTCACAAGTTTTCCTTGGGCTACTCCGTTCTCGACAAAGAGATAGTCTAATTCGATGTGTTTAGTGCGGGCATGAAACACTTTGGATTAATAGTCATGTGTGAGCACCGAGATTATCACGGTAAAGAGTAGGAGGACACACATTTGGTAGACGAAGGTCTTGAGAGAGATATTGGAGCCAAGTCACTTCGAGTTCTCGTGTGTGCAAGAGCTCTATATTCACATCAGTCTTGGATCTAGAAATGGTTGGTTGTTTCTTGGCACACCAAGAGATGAGATTAGTGCCAAGATAAGTGCAATAACCTGTAGTAGAACGCCTTGTTGTAGGACAACTGCCCAATCTGCATCGAATAGGCGGATAGGCCAAGAGGAGAATCTGCTTGTGAGTTGAAAAGCCGGTGAGATGGTCCCTTTAACATATCCGAGCATCCCGTGAGCTATTTTTAGGTGAGTCGTTGTTGGAGCATGTAAGAACTGAGAAGCATAGTTCACACTGTAGGCCAAATCAGGTCTAGTGAATGTCAGGTATTGTAATGAGCCAATGAGTTGTCTGTATTCAGTTGGATTGGCCAAGAGAGGTGCAGCTGGATCTGGTTGTGGATTTGCTTCAAGTGGTGTTGCAACTGGTTTACAGTCTACCATGTATGCCCGTTCTAAGATGGTAAGGGCATAATGTGCTTGAGACATGAACATCTTGTTTCCTGTGGAAAAAATCTCAACACCAAGAAAATGATGAATTGGACCTAAATCCTTCATTGCAAACTCAACACTGAGTGTGTGAAATGAATGAAGTGAGGAGATCATCCTTTGAGCCTGTTAACAGCATATCATCAACATAAAGAAGTAGGTATAATGAACCTGTGCTGGTGTGATAAATGAAGAGTGAGGGATCTTCTTTAGACTACGGTAAAAGCCATATGCAATTAAGAAGGAATCGAATCGTCAAACCAGGCTCTTGGAGCTGTTTGAGTCCATACGATGCTTTTTTAAGTTTGCAAACATGAGTAGGTAAGAGAGGATCATTCATACCCTGGTGGTTGTGTCATGTAGAGGACTTCATTTACCGAACCATGCAAGAAGGCATTTTTTACATCTAACCGTCTAACTCCGCCAATTTTTATGCAAAGCAACAGACAACACAAGTCTAATTGTGCCGGGTTTGATTACGGGTGAGTAAGTTTCGGTATAATCTACACCATCCACCTGGTTATAACCTTTTGCAACCAACCTGGCCTTTAATCTTTCAAGAGTGCCATCTCGGTTTCAATTTAGCTTTGAATACCCATTTTGAGCCTATTACATGCATATTGGAGGTCTTAGGAACTAGGTCCCAAGTGTGATTATCATGAAGAGCTTGGATTTCTTCTTGCATTGCGCTTTTCCGGCCAGTGTTTTAGAGCGGCGAAGAACGAGTTTTGGTTCTCTAGGGACATCAGGAAAGTGTGAGACAGTGAGAGAGTACTTGGGATTTGGTTTTAAAATGCCTAATTGTGACCTGGTAACCATTGGATGAGGAATAGGGATTGCTGGTTGGGGAATAGGTGAGTCAGTTGATTGAGGTGGAAGTGAAGCAGGACTATGAGGTGGTGCAACAGGAGATTGAGGTGGAAGTGAAGCAGGACTTTGAGGTGAGGATGGAGAGGGTATATCAGTATTGTCATCTTGGATAGAAACATCAGGAGTGGAGTCTGCTATAGGAGGAAGTGGTATGTCAGGAATGTTAGTGTCAGTAGGATGAAGTGAAGGAGGATTTTGATGTGAACGATGATCAGGAGTTTGTGACATAGTCCAATCATCAAAAACACTAACAGGAAAATGTGATGGAGTGGTGGAAGGTGTGGGAGATTTATAAGGAAAGTTGGTTTCATCAAAAACAACATGCCTGGATATGATGACTTTTCTAGTAGAAGGATGATAACATTTGTATCCTTTGTGTTGAATACTATATCCTATAAACACACAGGGTATAGTTTTTGGATCAAACTTATTGTGCTTAGTGTCCCAAGTGTAGGGATAGCATCTGGTGCCAAAAACTCTGAAGGAGGTATAGACATGGTGTTTTTGATACAATTTGTGATAAAGTGAGTCATTATTCAATGATGATGAGGGAATTCTGTTCATAATAAAAACAGCAGTAGCAAAGGCTTCTGTCCATAAATACAAAGTAGAGAACTGTGAAATAACATGGTCATTCCTAATTCTCTAATGGTCCTATGTCTCCTTTCAACCATGCCTGTTTGTTGAGGTGTATGAGGACAAGACAATTGGTGTAAAATGCCAGTTTTGGTGAAGTGATCATGCAGCTTATGGTTTACAAACTCTCCTCCACAGTCTGAGTGGAAAATTTTTATGTTCTTGTCAAATTGCCTTTTAACATGGTTCTCAAATTGTATATATGTGGCATAAAAATCAGATTTATGAACTAAAGGCACAAACCAAGTAAATTTTGTATAATCATCCACAAAACAAGCATAATAAGAGAAACCACCAAAAGATTTAACAGGAGCTGGACCCCAAAGATCACAATGTATTATTTCAAAAGGACAAGTAGTAGTTTGTTCAGAATCAAAAAAAGGTAATCTGCTAAGTTTCCCTAGCTGGCAGCTTTCACATACGTGATGTGCATTTATTTTGCCTAAGACATCAATGAAACCATTGGCTTGAAGATGTTGAACAGTAGAAATTTGGCTGTGACCTAATCTTTGGTGCCATAGATCACTTGATCCAGATTTAAACCTGTGGGAGAAGTACAACTCTGGACTGTTTTGGATGACATAAAGATCACCCTTTCTTTTCCCTGTTATCAGTGGCATTCCAGTTGGCTGGTCCTTTATAAAAACAGAATCATTAGTGAACTCACAAGTGACTGGTTTATCAGAGGTGAGTTGACTGACAGACAGTAGATTCTTTGTGAGTTGTGGTACAAGAAGAACATCTTTTAGTGGAATGTGAGTGTGTGCTTGTCTAAGTGTGTGATTTCCAGTGGCAGTGATAGGTAAAGCAGTACCATCTCCTATAATAACAGCATCAGAACCAATAGTTTTTGAAATATTTGTGAGCATACCTGATTGTCCAGTCATGTGATGAGTGGCACCAGTGTCTGGGATCCACTCAGTGTCTGCAATGCTGTTGTCCAAGGTGAGGGCAGCAAGGGCATGGGGTAATTGATTGTTGTGTTGGTCCTTCTTTGGAATCCACCAACAGATTTTGGCTATGTGTCCCATGACACCACAGTATTGGCATCTTTCATTCAGATACATCTCCCTTTCTGCATTAGTCATTCTCCTTTCACCTGGTGGTGGAGGCTTCCTTTGATTTGCGCCTATTTGAGTGTTTGATTGGGAGCTGTTATCCCTGGATTGTTGAGCTTGAAATCCTCTGCCTGTGGACTCAAATCTGCCGTCCGATTTCGGTGTTTTTGTAGTGTGCATTCCCGCCTTGTCTGATTTTGGCTATAGAAAGCCATTTGTGAGGTGGCTGTTGTGTTTGAGGTATGTGAGTGGAGAACCAGCTTCTCCTTTGGTCCAGATTCTGAAGGTGAGCGACCAATTCAGCATAGGATGGCCTTGGTGGTTTGAGCATGGTGGTGGTGAATGTTTCATAGCTAGGTCCCAAACTTGTTAGTAAAAAATAAACCTTTTCGAATCAAAAACGGGCTTACCAATGGTCAACTAAACTCGTCACACAAGCCCTTAAATTCTCGATGTGTTCTGTGATAGACTTTGCCTCATCCTTTTGAGGTATGTGAGTCGTTGTTTGAGAGTGAATTCTCTTTCCGTGAATCCCGTGCATATGCACCTTTTAGGGCTTCCCATACACCACGAGCAAGTGTCTTGTCCAATCACTAGTCCTAGTGACTCTTCGATAGTGTGCCAATTATCCATCCTCTAAGTAGTCTGTCAGATTTCTTCCATTTTGAATGTTCTGGATTTGGTATCATGATCTCTGTGGCTGGTATGGTGCCTTCTGGTGTGGCTGGAATGGTGCTCTTGATTTGTTGTGCAGGTTCTGGCGTCTCATTAGTTAGATGACCAACCAAATCCTGGCTTTCAGCAAGAGCAAGTGCTTGTTCCCTCCATAGGGGATAGTTTGTCTGTGATAATTTGAGTGTGACAAAGTTGCTGACATTCAACGATAGTGTAGTCATGGCTGAAATGGCTGATTCTGTGTGTTTGTTTGTGTGTTTTGTGTTTGATTTGTTGAGCTGTGAACAGATCTAGATGATGAACTGTTCGATTGTGTTTGATTTGTGTGGCTTAGAAGGGAAATTTTTGCTCTGCTACCATAAAAGAAACTGAAAAAGATTTGTTTTTATTGAAATTGCTCTCACTATTCTTCAAGGTTACAAGGAAAGGTGTTAAATAGCAGCATTAGGATGATCTTGTTCCTAGAAATCTTTCTAACATAAATACGAGAAATTACACTTCCTTAGAAATAGCACATGTGCTTATACGGCATTGACCACGTTATTTCTAATACCACATGTGCTATTTTGGAGCAATAACTAACCAAATCTTTATAATTAAACTACCATTTTTGAAATAAAAACAGGAGGCCTTCGAAAGACTTGTAACTTTGCACAATCCAGCATACTTTAAACTCCTTATTTCTCCAATTTCACCTTATTACTCCTGTGGCTGATTTATTTGTTGTTATTAAAAAAAAATAAAAAAAAATTAAAAGATTGACCTCCATCAAAGAAACACTATGGCTCCGTTTGTTTTCGTTAGAGTTTTTTTTTGGAGTTTTTTTATATCACTTCCCCAATCATATCTTACAATTCTCTTACCAATCATTTTTCCAACTACAAATAAAAAAATATTAAATTATCACTCATTATTTCACTTTATCAACTTTATAACATTTTTTACCATTATTTTATTTATTATACTACTTTATTTCAAAAAAAATCAACAATCATTTCATAATCTACACAAATTTAAAAAAAAAACATCTTAACTTTCTAATCATTACTTCAATCATAAAACAACCCAAAAAAAAAACTCCAACCCAAAACAAACGGAGCCTAGAGGTTATGTTTGTTTTGGGAAAGTTTTTTTTTTTGGTTTTTTTTTATCACATCATCAATCATTTCTCACAATTTTTCCACCAATCAAATTTTCAACTACAAATAAAAAAAAATATTAAAGCATCTCTCATAATTTTACTTTATCAACTTTATTACTTTTTTTACCATTATTTTATTCATTATTCTAGTTTATTTCACCAATCATTTCATAATCTACACAAATTTTAAAAAAACAACTTAACTTTCTAATCATTACTTCAATCACTTTATCTAAAAAAAAAACCAAAAAAACTCCAACTCAAAACAAACACAATTGTTGATAACGTAAACATCAAAGAAACACTAGATTGCTGATAAGGGCATTCGTAGTAGAAGTCATATATGGTGTCCTATCCTTAAAATGAAGATAAAAAATAGAGTTTACCCCAAATAGCTCTCACAGCAGAGTCTCTATCCCAATTTATTTTTAGGGATATGAACAGTGCATCCTACTTGTGAGGATGCACTATTCATGTCCATAAACATATTTAATTATAAAAAATTATAGGGATAAGGATAGGGATACTGCTGGAGCGAAATAATAAATATTTTATGTATATGATTAGGGTTGTGAGGTAGAATATATATTATTTAATAGTATTTGAAATGTTATAGGGATAAGGATAGGGAGACTGTTGTGGAGTGTTTTGAATTGATATGTTTTAAAATAGAGATACGTATTATTTTATATTATTTAGGATAAAAAATAGTGATTCTGGTATGAATGCCCTAACAAATATCAGCTCCAATTACTAAATCAAGACCTCCATCATTTTCATTCAATATACAATCCAATTGCTCTACATTACCCCATTCCAATTTCTCACCTCGTAAATCACAATCCACAAAGATCAATGTTTTTTTTCAAAATTTTCATAACCTCATCATTATGATCGGTTAAAACAACATTACCACAGAATGCTTTGCAAAGAATGCCGGTAATGCCGACGCCGGATCCGAGTTCGATTACTGATTTACCTTGAAGAGATTCGGAGGTTTTGGAGAGATAATCGTTTAGTAGTAATGCACCTGGCCAAAGACCCGTCCAAATGGCCCAACCGGACCGCCCCTCAACCGGAACCGCCGGTTTTCCTGGTGGCCGGTTGGTGCCGGTTTTGAAACCGCCGGTTGGAAAAACCGGCGGTTCCGGTTGGCCCGGTTCACGGTTCACACGGTTTGCTTCCGGTTCAGATCACGGTTCAGCCCACGGTTTTAAAATTTATTAATATTTTTTTTTACATTTTCATATAATATTTATTATTTTCACTATAATAACAAATTACTATTCTTTTCACTATAATTACAAAAGCAAATGTAATATATACTTTTTTATAAATAGATTTTTATTCAGTTTTAAATATAATATTAATATTGTGTTATTTTTTTTTTTTGTAAATTATGTTATTTTTAAAAAATTCGATTGTTATTTTTTCATATGTAATCGTGTCGGAGGCACGACACATATAAAAAAATCAAAGCGAACGTTGTTCTTATTGTTTTTTTTAGTCTTTTATGTTTTTCTGATAGGTAATTATAGTTTTTTTAGTCTTTTATAGTTTTTTATAGGTTTTTTTAGTCGGTTTTAAGTATACGTTGATTAAAAATGTTGTTTTATTAAATATTGTTTTTTTCAGTCTTTTATGTTTTTCTGATAGGTAATTATAGTTTTTTTAGTCTTTTATAGTTTTTTATAGGTTTTTTTAGTCGGTTTTAAGTATACGTCGATTAAAAATGTTGTTTTATTAAATATTACGTGAGATATATTGTGTTGTTTTTCTTATATGTAAATTGTGTTATTTTTTCGGTCTAGTAAAGTAAATTTGATTATAAAATTGAATTTTTTTTACACTTGTAAAAAAATTAATTGAATAAAATACAAACCAAATTTACTTATAACTAAAACCGTATTGAAGTAACGATTAAATCAGAACAACTTCAAAAGTCGGTATCGTAAAGTAAATTTGATTGTTGTGTTTAACAACTAAACAAACTTGATAATCAAAGAAATTAGTATGAGATGTAAGAAATGAGAGAAGAAGTTGTAAGAATTGAGAGGAGATTGATTGTGTAAGATTTTTGAAATGGAATGGGGTAGCATTTATAGGATTTTTTTTGAGGTGTTTGGGAGAAAAGAAAAGAAAATAGCCGTTAAAATTGTAGCCGTTGGACCGGTTCAACCGCCGGTTCCGGTTCCGGTTCCGGTCCAGTTCCAGTCGGTTTTAACCGGTTCCGGCCTGTCCGGTTCCAACCGCCGGTTCCGGTTTGGTTCCGGTTGCCAGAAAGCCCCAACCGCCCAACCGACGGTTCCACCAACCGGAGGTTGACCAAACCGCCGGTTCAAAAACTGCTAGTTCCGATTCCCAACCGCTGGTCCGGTTTTCTTTGGCCAGGTCTACCTAGCCATACTAACTGTCCAGTCAAATCGAAATCGGTTGAAGCAGGTTGGAGACAGTAAAGCTGAAAAACATGAGATCCAAATGGAAATGTTTTCAGCTCGTAATCGTCGTAGATGAAGAATGATCCGTCTAAGCTGATGATGTCGATCGTCTTCTTCTTCTCCTTCCATGGGATTGATGTTTGTAGTTTTGAGCTCAAAATTTGCAGAAATAATGTTAAGCTATTGAAACGTAAAAAGGGGACGATGGGTTTTAGGTTTCAGCCTTTCAGGGTGATCCATAGGATATGAAAAAGGGCAAAATAGTCCGAAGGAAAATGTTTTGTCCTTGAATTAACAACAAAATACAAACTGGATTAAAATTTATATACAGGACGGAAAGTGGACTAAAACCTAACATTCCCATAAAACTATATAAAAAAACAACATTTATACCCTTTGCGAATATACGGGTATCACATCTCACATTGGTAAAATAAGTGAATGTCGACTCCTATATAAGAAAGTGACATAAATATCTTGTCAACTCGAGTTAGTCCTTTCAGCCAAACGACGACGATCTAAACAATTGACCGGACAATTTATAACTCATTTAACGCTACCAGTCCCGGGGTTTGGAGGCTTTACAGAATTGTATTCAGAGCAGACTATCAGGCGGAACTATGCGTTGCACCGTTAGAAACGGTGTAAGAATGACCTCTAGTTTCCTCTGATAGGGACGAAAATGGGACATGTCCAGTGGAACAAATCTTGGTCATTCTGACGATGACGCCAATCACTTATAGGGGGAATATAAAGTGTCATGTTGATAAAGTAAGTGAATGATCAATCCCATATAAATATGAGACATAAATGTCTTGTCAACTTGGATTAGCCATTTTAGAGATCTGATGTGCCTTTTTAGAGAACACTAGGTTAGAATTTGAAAAAATTTCTTCCATCGAATCTTCTAGTAATAAAATGTAAACAAAAAGGACGCCCGTGAAAACTTTTCAAAAAAAAAAGTGTAGTTAGTAGGACGGCATGTGAAAAACTTTTCAGAAAAAGTTGGCCACTTCAAATGAGAGAAGAGTTATAATGGTTGAAATAAAATGGTCCCGGCTGATGTTTTTTTTTTTTTTTTTACAATGCACATATGTTTTTCCCTTCCCGTATGGTTAGCAGCTTGACAGTCAAAAGAATGAAAAAGGCCCCAGCTGATGAAAAAGAAAAAAAAACAAAAGGATTTTATGTATTTATTCTTTCCCCAGTTGCTGTCGATAGTTTAAGAAAAAAAAAAGAAAGATGCAGATAGGTTCGAATAGTAAACAAAAAAAAATATATGTAAAGGTAGTGGTTACATATATATATATATATTATTATGCTTAAAATTGATAATATGGTAATTGTAGTGCGTAGTTCCCTTTCTTTGAAAGAATGGGTGGAAAGAAAAAAGATACAGGTGATGTGCATAGCCTGTAGGGGGAAAAAAAAAAAAAAAAAGCTAAATGTTTAATTAATTTGTTTGTAGTGTGGTGGTATACTAAAGTATGGTTTGGGGTCTTCCTATTATGATCTAAACAACCTTAATAAATATTCATAAACATTACAAAGCCATAAATAGGTTTCTGATGCGTTTAGTTCTGCACCAAGTGGACTTCTTATGGATGAAACTTGGGACCGTCGGAAACTTAGGATTGACCTTGTGCTTTGATGAACTAGGGATCATCATTGTCGTGTAATCGCTAGATTGAGTCTAGAAGTCTAAGAAGAGGGGGTAGGGAGCTTTTGTACCGAATGAAACTAGGTGGCCATTAATCGCTTAATAAACGTAATTGACTAGATAAAAGATTAAGCATCATGAGAGCTTGAATAGGCACGGTACAACATCGGCAATGTGTTGGTTGGCCGATAAAGTGGTAATGGTCACCGCCGGATTCTAGACAAAGCCGCTTAAAGTAGTGATCATACCGCCGGACAACCTCACGAACGAAATAGTCATTCACCGAACAGCCTTCTAGTGCTAGCCGCTTAAAGTGATTGATTGTCTCGGGACCGCTAGGGATTTATCTCTATAGGGTTGCAACTTTTGTCTTAGTGCATATCTCACTAAGTGTAGTGCCCTCGCAAACATGCTGTAACATAGATAAGCTAAGTTAGTAACCCTAGGGACCTCATATTATACCATGAATATAATGTGATAGTTAGATGTAAGATCATGTTCTTTTGGCCTAATAACAAGTTGTTGTTTGAATAGTTTCCGTTATAAAACGTATGATTTCAATAGCTTCTACTCGTTACTAAGTACGTATGTACTTACCCGTTAAATGTTTTATTGAGAAGATGAACAGGTTTATGGAGACAAGGAGTATGATGAAGATGTTTGAGGTCTTGATACGAAGATGTTTTATATGAAGTTGTTCTCTTGGAAACTTTCTTTTATTTCAAGTTTGATACAAACTATGTTGTTATTTCAGATTGAATAATGTTTTTTGTTTGGCTCGTTTTGTGGCCTTTGTTGTAAGACTAGATCGTTCGGCTTCTTTTGTTTTGGAATTGATGTAAGATGTTTCAATTTCCATTTTGGATTTTAGTGCGATTGAATCTGGTTTTGTTGGTCTTTGGAATTTATTTTCCCCGAGTCGTTTCGTTTCCGCATTGTGTTTATGATATATGACGTAAGGCTTATGTATAATATTGGATTATATTTAATATTATACATGCCGGGCGTTCGTTTCCGGATAAGGACTCGGATCCGGGAACGGGGCGTCACAGTTGGTATCAGAGACAATGTTTCTTTGCTGCTTAGGACTTGACTTTCTTGAGATAAGTGTTTAGAGCCTTAGTAATCTGTAAGTTCTCTCTCTTCTTCTACAGAATGGTGACTACACGCGAGAGGTTCGGGTGCTAATAATAATGGTGAAGGGAGTTCAAGGAATCCGTCGCGGGGAAGGGGCGGAGGGTAGAGGCAGAGGCGCAGGACCTACGCTTAGTCGGCCCGAGGTTTCGGGGTGAATACTAATACTACGGTGTCCGGAGTCGGCCGGTTGGACGTGTTCAACAAACAGACGTTCACGGTTTGAGCGAGTAATCGCGCCCTCGACTACAACACACCTCTCGTATGTGTCGGTGGTTGGGGAGATACCAAGGATACATGTAACTCCGCTTGTTACGGTATACCCTCCTCCATCCGTAGCACGGCGGCCACAACCGATCTACGGTCGTCCACCCGCATCGCTTTTTATCCGCCACCGGTTTATGACTACACACCACGGCCTACGCTTCTTCCTCCACCGCCGAGCGGAGCTAATACTTTTGTGGCACCGGGTTATGCTTACCGGCGGTTTCGGCCACAACGGCGGTTTCGGCCACAACAAAGCTTCATCGATGGGGCGGTCACTCGGGGTTTCCACCTCGGCAAGCATATCCTCCACCCCCTTACCAACAACCTCACCAAAGCAAGAGATACCCTATGGATACCCTCCGTTGTACCCTCGAAGCTTCGCCGCTTAGACCGGCGGTTGAGCAAGCACCACCGGTGGATTGGTACACCGGACGAGAAGGAACAGGGTTCGGACTTCTTCGGGAATGTGGAACATTCAAAAGCCGAAGAATGGATAAGGAGTTTCGAAAAGGCCCGCAGAATATACATGTTCCCGAATGCGAGATGGCCCAGCTGGCGCCGGTTTTCTCTTGGGGCAGTGAAGCTTGGATCGACGCCATTCGAGTAGTAATGGAAAGATAACAGATTGGGAAGGCTTTAAAGTTATGTTTTACAACGAGTATTTCCCAATAACAGTACAGGCAGACAAGGCTAGCCAATTCTTAAAGCATAAGCAAGGTACACAGCTGACGGTATCTCAGTATACCAACAAGTTTAATGAGTTGGGAAGGTTTTATCCCGAACTGATGAAGGTTGAAGAGAGGAAAATGGCACTATACAAGGATGGGTTGGCTTATGAAATACGATCGGTATGTTGGGTTTTACGACGGGAATATGGCCGAGCTTATGAACAAGGCTTTGGAGGTTGAGACTTTTAGGAAGAAAGCTACCGTTGTAGTTGGGAATAAGAGGCCGTTTGGATCTTTTCGGAGTAATAATCGTGGGGCACCGCAGCGGAACTTTAAGAAGACCGCAAAGCACCGGCGATGCAGCTTAATCGAAAAGTGGTCCACCCGGTATGTTCTAAATGCAACAAGGCGCATGCGGAGAGTGCAAAGTCGGAGGTAACGGTTGTTTTAGGCGTGGAGAAACGGGGCACTTCTCCAGAACTGTCCTAAGAACTTATCTCGGCGGAACCCGGCGGATAACGTAGGGAATCGAATACAAACCGTGGATCTTCTAGCGAGACCTACTCGTGTCTTTGCTATTGATGTGGAACCGAAGAGCTCGATGATCTTGTTGTTACAGGTACATTTTAAGTGTTTGTGTTTATTATGAATACTTAATATTATATGGACGCATATGATGTTATTTATTGTACTTAAATTGATCCACTTGCTAGGTACCATAATCATAGATAGCTTAGCAGTGTCAGCCTTGTTTGATACTGGAGCCTCAGGTACTTTTGTGTCTTCTAAGATAGCTAGGAAGTTGAGTCTACCACTTCAAGAGTTGGAGAAACCTCTAAGTATCACTACACCTTTGGGAAGAGTTACTAAAGTTGCACAAGTTTTACCTCAAGTCGACGTTAGAGTTGGAACTTATAGGTGTAAATCGACTTGACGAGCTTTGGACTTCACGGACTTTGATGTAATTCTGGGATGGATTGGCTATCCAAGAATTTTGTTCATGTGGATTGTAGAGGTAAGAAAGTGGTCTTCGAGTTCCGGTAGGTCGGATAAGACCTTTCGGGGTAACGTTTATAAGCCAAGTAAGAAGAGGCATCCGATAATATCGGCGGTTAGAGCCATGAAGGCTTTGCGAAGGGTTGTGAAGGGTATGTTCTTTATGCTATGGACACGAGAGAAGCATACTCCTAAGTTAGAAGAAACTCCTATAGTTAAGGATTTCCCCGAAGTTTTTCCGGATGAGTTGCCAGGAAATATGCACGACGGGGATATAGAGTTTGAGATACGCTTAATCCCGGGAGCGACTTTCTACGGCCAAGGCACCTTATAGGATGGCACCGAGTTTGAATTAAAAGAGTTAAAAGTACAAATGCTTAAGGACATGTTAGAAAGGAATGTGATTCACCAAGTACATCGCCTTGGGGAGCACCGGTTTTGTTTGTGAAGAAGAAGGATGGTAGTTTGAGGATGTGCATCGACTACGAGCTTTGAATAACCCGACAATCAAGAATAAGTATCCTTTGCCTAGGATTGATGACTTGTTTAACCGATTGCAAGGGAAGAAGGTGTTTTCTAAGATTGACCTTAGGTCGTTATCACCACCGAAGATCAAGGTTTCGATAGACCGAAGACAACGTTTAGTACGAGGTATGGACATTATGAGTTTCTTGTCATGCCTTTTGGACTCACTAATGCTCCATCAGCGTTCATGGATTTAATGCAAAGAGTCTTCATGCCTTATCTTGATAAATTTGTGGTAGTATTCATAGATGATATCTTGATATACTCTAAGGATGAGAAGGAGCATGAGGAGCATCTAAGGATTGTTTTGCAAACCTTAAAGGAAAAGAAATTGTATGCCAAGTTTTCAAAGTGTGAATTTTGGTTAAAACAAGTTAGTTTTCTTGGCCATGTGATTTCTGGGGATGGAATTCAAGTTGATCCTGCGAAGATAGAAGCCGTTTCTAAGTGGCCTAGACCCACTACAGTGACAGAGATAAGAAGTTTTCTGGGTTTAGCAGGTTACTACAGGAAGTTTGTACAAGATTTCTCGAAGATAGCAACTCCTCTCACTAGACTTACTCAGAAAAACATCAAGTTTGAGTGGACAAAGGAGTGTGAGGAAGCTTTTCAGACGTTGAAGGATAAGTTGACTGCAGCACCTGTGTTGGCCTTGCCAGAGGTTTTTGATAACTATGACGTGTATACGGATGCTTCGAGTCAAGGTTTGGGATGTGTTCTGATGCAAGCAGGGAAGGTAATAGCTTATGCATCTAGGCAGTTAAAGGTTCATGAGAAGAACTATCCTACACATGACTTGGAGTTGGCAGCAGTGGTTTTTGCTTTGAAACAGTGGAGGCACTACCTTTATGGAGTTAAGGCAAGAATATTCACGGATCATAAGAGCCTTAAGTTCTTTTTCACTCAAGAGAATTTGAATATGAGGCAAAGAAGATGATTGGAATTTGTGAAAGACTATGACTTGGACATTCAATACCATCCGGGTAAAGCGAATGTTGTAGCGGATGCACTTAGCCGGAGACCGGTTAATGCTATCACTACCTTGCAAGAAGTGATCCATCAGTTAGACAGTTTACAGATTCAAGTGGTTGAACGGGAAGGTGAAGCTCAGTGTTTTGCGCCATTGATGGCAAGGTCAGAGTTGTTGGATGATATCCGAGCAAAGCAAGATGAAGACCCGGTGTTAGTTGATTTGAAGCGCGTAGCTCGAGAGAAACCTACAAGTGGGCTATCGCTTGGATAAGAGTGGACATCTTTGGTATGGTAATCGTTTGTGTGTGCCGATGTTGATGGACTAAGGCGACAAGTAATGGATGAAGCCCATAAGATTGCTTTTGCGGTTCATCCAGGATCTACCAAGATGTACCGAGACCTCAAAGAAAGGTATTGGTGGCCTGGCATGAAGTTGAATATCGCAGTTCGTGGCAAAGTGTGATACATGCCGGAGAGTTAAAGCGAACATAGAGGCCGGTGGTTTGTTGAAGCCTTTGGAAGTACCGGAATGGAAATGGGAGAACATCACGATGGATTTCATCACCGGTTTACCGCGTACGAAGAGTGGCCATGACATGATTTGGGTGATTGTTGACGGCTCACGAAATCAGCCCATTTCTTGCCATGCAAGGTTGACATGCCTATTAAGAAGTTCACCCAAATATATTTGGATAATATAGTGAGACTTCATGGTGTGCCCTTATCTATCGTGTCCGACGGGGATAGCGATTTATAAGTCACTTCGGAAAGGGTTGCAAAAGGCTTTTGGAACAAAGACGGACTTGAGTACGCCTTCCACCCGCGGACGACGGTCAATCCGAGAGGACAATCCGGACTCTCGAGGACATGCTTAGAGCTTGCGTTCTTGAAGTAGGGGGATCATGGGATGATTTCCTCTCAGTGGCGTTCGCTTATAACAACGGTTATCATGCTAGTTTGGGGATGCCACCGTTTGAAGCCTTGTACGGTAGGAAATGCCGGACTCCACTTTATTGGGACGAAGTTGGGGAAAAGCGATTGACGGGGCCGAGTTAGTTACGCGAGCTAAAGAGAAAGTTGAGCCGATACGGAAGAATCTTAAAGCCGCTCAAGACCGACGAAGAGTTGGGCGGACATCGAAAGAAGACCGTTAGAGTTTGCGGTTGGGGACGAGTGTATCTACGAGCTTCTCCGATGAAGGGTGTTAAGAGGTTTGGGCGAAGGAAACGAGTCCGAGGTATGTGGGGCCTTTTGACATCATCGAAAGGATTGGAAAGTTAGCATATAGACTTCGATTACCGGAATCGATGTCTAGGGTACATAATGTCTTCCATGTATCCATGCTTAAGAAGTGTCTAACTTCTACGGATGTGGAATCACAGCTTGATCCGGATATGCTTCAAGATAATCTATCTTATGTCGAGAAGCCGGTTAAGATCCTAGATAGGAAAGAGAAGGTGGTCAAGAGAAGGATGATCCCTTTGGTCTTGGTGCAATGGAGCAATCATTCACCAAGTGAAGCGACATGGGAAGAGGAAGATGTGATGGCAGATGAGTTCCCAGAGTTTATCGATCTTCCAGGTACGTTCAAGTTTCGAGGACGAAACTCCTCTTAAGGGGGGAGGAATGTAATATCCTGAATTTCGAAAAAAGGGCATTTCAGTCTTTTAATGAAAAATCGGAATATTATATTTTTAATTTGGAATTTAAAAAAAAAAAAAAAAAAAAAAAAAAAGATTAAAGGGTTTTATGGGAGTTAACCTCCCATAATCATCAAAAAAAAAGAGAGGAACCGTTTCTTTGGAGAAAGGGGGCGCAAGTTTGAGAAAGAATAGAGGGAGGAGAGACTTTCGATAATCGAAGCTTAATCGTTGCTCGATTGTGCAGACGCATCAAGAGAAAAACGCTGCGGAAATAGAGGATCGTTTCGATACCAATAACGAACCGTTTGGTGAAGGTAAGGTTTTAACCTCTCTTAGATTTTCTGGCCTTAGACTTGGATATCAGTGTTAAGAGCTGTGTTTTTGGTGTTTGGAATCGTAGTTTGATCATTGGTTTGATCAATGTATAGGGTGAATCGAAGGCTAGGTCTTTGTTGACGTTTTGGATCGTTGTTGCTCGCAATTAAGGTAACGGGGTTTTCATATTGAATGGTTGACGTTTTATAATGATTAACGTGAAGTAAAGGGTGTTAAACCGTATTTAATCATGTTATTGTAGCCGTATTTTTTTTAGTTTATTTCTGTTCGTGGATATAAGTTCTTGTCATATAATATGTATGTGTGTCTGCTTTTCTTTCGTACGGTTCGTCAAACGTTGTGAAATAAAATGGTCCCGGTCGATGTTTTTTTTTTTTTTTGCACATATGTTTTTCCCTTCCCGTATGGTTAGCAGCTTGACAGTCAAAAGAATGAAAAAGGCCCCAGCTGATGAAAAAGAAAAAAAAACAAAAGGATTTTATGTATTTATTCTTTCCCCAGTTGCTGTCGATAGTTTAAGAAAAAAAAAAGAAAGATGCAGATAGGTTCGAATAGTAAACAAAAAAAAATATATGTAAAGGTAGTGGTTACATATATATATATATATTATTATGCTTAAAATTGATAATATGGTAATTGTAGTGCGTAGTTCCCTTTCTTTGAAAGAATGGGTGGAAAGAAAAAAGATACAGGTGATGTGCATAGCCTGTAGGGGAAAAAAAAAAAAAATAGCTAAATGTTTAATTAATTTGTTTGTAGTGTGGTGGTATACTAAAGTATGGTTTGGGGTCTTCCTATTATGATCTAAACAACCTTAATAAATATTCATAAACATTACAAAGCCATAAATAGGTTTCGATGCGTTTAGTTACTGCACTGGACTTCTTATGGATGAAACTTGGGACCGTCGGAAACTTAGGATTGACCTTGTGCTTTGATGAACTAGGGATCATCATTGTCTGTGTAATTGCTAGATTGAGTCTAGAAGTCTAAGAAGAGGGGGTAGGGAGCTTTTGTACTGAATGAAACTAGGTGGCCAGTTAATCGCTTAATAAACGTAATTGACTAGATAAAAGATTAAGCATCATGAGAGCTTGAATAGGCACGGTACAACATCGGCAATGTGTTGGTTGGCCGATAAAGTGGTAATGGTCACCGCCGGATTCTAGACAAAGCCGCTTAAAGTAGTGATCATACCGCCGGACAACCTCACGAACGAAATAGTCATTCACCGAACGGCTTAGTGCTAGCCGCTTAAAGTGATTGATTGTCTCGGGACCGCTAGGGATTTATCTCTATAGGGTTGCAACTTTTGTCTTAGTGCATATCTCACTAAGTGTAGTGCCCTCGCAAACATGCTCGTAACATAGATAAGCTAAGTTAGTAACCCTAGGGACCTCATATTATACCATGAATATAATGTGATAGTTAGATGTAAGATCATGTTCTTTTGGCCTAATAACAAGTTGTTGTTTGAATAGTTTCCGTTATAAAACGTATGATTTCAATAGCTTCTACTCGTTACTAAGTACGTATGTACTTACCCGTTAAATGTTTTATTGAGAAGATGAACGGGTTTATGGAGACAAGGAGTATGATGAAGATGTTTGAGGTCTTGATACGAAGATGTTTTATATGAAGTTGTTCTCTTGGAAACTTTCTTTTATTTCAAGTTTGATACAAACTATGTTGTTATTTCAGATTGAATAATGTTTTTTGTTTGGCTCGTTTTGTGGCCTTTGTTGTAAGACTAGATCGTTCGGCTTCTTTTGTTTTGGAATTGATGTAAGATGTTTCAATTTCCATTTTGGAAGTGCGGCATTGAATCTGGTTTTGTTGGTCTTTGGAATTTATTTTCCCCGAGTCGTTTCGTTTCCGCATTGTGTTTATGATATATGACGTAAGGCTTATGTATAATATTGGATTATATTTAATATTATACATGCGGGCGTTCGTTTCCGGATAAGGACTCGGATCCGGGAACGGGGCGTCACAGTATGAGAATGAATCACAATCCTCTACTTGGTATACCTCACAGACCACTCTCCATCATAATTTTTCTCCTCAAATGATGCATTGCACGGCAAGAATACTACCGCGGTAGATTTGGATAAGCCAATCACAAAACGCCACTTGTCCATTCCTCTTGAACGTATTTATCTTCAATAAAAAAATAAAAAAACAAAATTCTACCGTAGCTTGATCTCTTTAGTTGCAAATTCAAAGCGCATTGGACGTTTGAATTGTATTTTCTTTTGCCTTTTTCATCTATGATCGTTATGTAAACATCACTAAATCGTAATCGAGTCGAGTCGAGTTGATACTCTCTAGGGCTTGAGCTCGACTTGATTAAAAAAGTTCGGACTCGAAACTTGGCTCGAGCTCGATCGAGTCTTAAAAAAGCAAGATCGAACTCGACTCGCTAAGTTCTCGATATAACTCGACTCGTCTCGTAAGTTCGATTATTTTCCTAGAATTCATTTAATTTTTAATGAAATATAGCAAAATCGAGCTCGACTCGTCTAATACTCGACTCGAATAATATTTTTTAATTATGGATAATAATATTTTATAATAAATTTAATTAATTAAAATTATTTAATCAAACTCGATTAAGCTCACGAGCTACTCGATTAATATGTTTTTAAAACTCGAGCTCGGCTCGGTTAATTATTCGAGTAGCTCGACTCGAGCTCGAACTCGAAAAAAACCGATTCGAGTTGATCTCTCTTACGAGTCGAGTACGAATAGCACTCACGAGTAGCCTAGTTCATTTACAGCCCTAATCAGTAAGGAAAATTAACATAACTTTCATTACCTGCATTTGTTTTCTCTAGTTTTCTTCAGCTATGTTGTTGAGGTTTATGACTTTTGGATTTTCCCATGTCATCAAATTTTGTCAAAAGATAATATCACATGGTTAATTGGATTCTCAAATTGTTCCCTTTTTCAAAGATTATGATCAGTCAAAAGATGTTCCATTGACATTAACATTTTTGGTGTTCAATCAATGTCTATATATTCTCATTTAGTTCTTCATTTGAAGAGCTAAAGAAATGTCGACATCAAGCATTAGATGTTTCAAATATTATGACCCATTGACACAAGTGTGATATGTTATGAGAAAATTGCATTATTAATGCTTTCAATAGCTTGGTGTTGTGTTCGTTTAACCAAGAATCTGATGCTTGTATTGATTCTCAAGAAGTGTGGCTGATTTATTGTTGGTTGGCTCTTTGGCACTGCACTGTCGATGGTTGATCTGTTGCCAGAAATTAAAAAATGAGGTTGTGTCAGTCCTGACACTCGAAAATCAGGTCGTGCTTTTATGACATGGAAATTCAGGTAAACGATCCCTACGTTTAAACGTAAGGATTCACATATTCTTCTGCCACAAATCATAGCTGTAAACGTAGGTTCTTACGTTTAAACGTAAGGTATTTCAATAATTAGAAAGTTACAATAAATGTGTGATTCTCTACGTTTAAACGTAGGTTAAAACGCATTTCTCTACGTTTAAACGTACTGTTTCTACGTTTAAATAGCTATTATCTACGTTTGGAAGTGGTAGATGGCAATTAATGTTGTTGTAAGGTACTTGTTCAATATACACCACATTAACGGGCTATTTTTCTCATTCCTTCAGAGTCTTTCAAGTTAATATAAATTTTCTAACCACTTCTTCATCTTTCAAGTCCATTTATTCATCATTCAAGTGCTCAAATGGGTAAGTTTTTGCTATGTAATTTGTCTTAATTCAAGTGTTCAATGTGATTATGTTATTAATGCTAGTAATGAAATGTACTTAAACGAAATGTGTGTTTTTGTCGGTTGTTTATGTAATGTTTATACATCTCAGTAATGTGTTTAAGTCTTTTCTTAGTGTTATTGTTTAGGGTTTAGTGTAAGTAATGATATGTATTTAACTGAAATGTGTGTTTTAAGTAGTGATTATGTTATTTATATTGTAGTAATGATATGTATTTATCGAAATGTGTGTTTTAAGTAGTGATTATGTTATTTATATTGTAGTAAATGATATGTATTTATCGAAATGTGTGTTTTAAGTAGTGATTATGTTTTATTATATTGTAGTAATGATATGTATTTAACCGAAATGCGTGTTTTAAGTAGGTTGTTTATGTAATGTTTATACATCTAAATAGTGTGTTTAAGTCTTTGATATTGTTCGATTGTAGTAAACTTTGGTATTGTTTCCTTGTTGGAGTTTAATTAGTAGGGTTTAGTGTAAATATGTTTTGTTTTCTATTTGTGATAAATTTGTTTAGGTAGGGTTTCGAATTACTATATTGAATGTCTATAATGCATTTTAAGTTGTTATCTAAGTTGATTTTAAATGAGTTAATAATGACTTGAATTGTTTTTATAAAAAAAAAGATAATCGCAACACTATTATTGTTGTCTCGTTCAACGGAGATTTTACGTACGATCATCTCTATAACCGGTGGAATCATGTAAATGGATCGATATTCTCATTATTTGTAAGAAAGAACATAAGATTGAATGCGTTGTTGGATAAATTGCATGTGAGGCTTGGTATTGATCGGTCTGATTCAAAGCTCGGCGTAAAAGCTTTGTTTACTTATGGTTGTGTGGGGAATATACCACCTGATGATATCTTAGACGACGAGACACTAAATGGTTACATCGAAGCGGCCTCTGACAGTAAAAATGTAATTTTTTACGTGAATGCTACACCAGTGGAGGCAAACAATGAACCGATATTTGAGGATGATGGCGTTGATTTAAATCAAGATTGCAATGCCCCGGATGATAACAATAAAACGGATTATAGTCTTGGTAATTTCCCTTCTCCGGTACAAGAACTTGCTACAGATCCAAATTTTAATCTATTCGAGAAACAGTATGGATGTAGTGGGTTTGAAAACCATGTTTCTACACAAAGGCTTGGTGAAGCTTCAGACCAACAGTTTCAGTATCAACCAGTCAGACCAAGTCATAATCTTTCAACTCAACCTTCAAGTAGTCATGTTCGTGTTGAAATGGATGGTGAATACACTGCTCCGTTTGAATTTGGTCCTCCAAGTTATAATGTTATAAATAGCCAATCACATAATCCGTTTCAGTGTCCTCCTAACTAGGGCTGTAAATGAACCTAAGTATTCGATTCATCCGGAGTATTCGGCTCGAAAAAGCTCGATTCGGGCTCGTTTCGTGGGTTCGAACTTCGAGCCGAACCTTACAAATTAGATATTCTGTGGTCGAGCCGAACATGTTCGAACATGTTCGGCTCGGATATCATAAATTCATATACGCTTCGAGCCGAACATGTTTTTTAAAACCGAGCCGAACATGTTCGATTTTTTTTTTAAAACCCGGTTCGAGCCGAACATGTTCGAACGGTTCGACATGTTCGAGCCGAACCGAGCCGAGCTTTTTTCCCCAAATACCAGACCGAACCCGAGCCGAATAATGAAAATATAAGGCTCGGCCATTTCGAGCCGAGCCGAGCCTAAGGTTCGAACACACCGAGCCGAGCCGAACCCTACCAGGGTTCGGTAGGGTTCGGCTCGTTTACAGGCCTACTTCTAACCAACCGTCAAGTAGTCGTGCTCAACCTATCCAACAGCCATATAATTTGTTTGGTGGATCAGTCACTATATTTTTGGCTTCTCCGTTTGCACCTCATATTCAAACCGATCAAACGGGCAGGGATGACAACAATAATCAGGGTGCCAATGCTAGGGCAAGTGTACGAGAAGATTATTCATGGAGGATTCCCACATTTGAAGATGATGTTTTACCGCAGTGTCTATCTACCGGTACGTTACATATGAATGATGTGAACGAATTGTTCATTGGGAAGAAATATGATTCGAAAGAAGATTTTAATTTGAAAATAAAATTGTATGCGGTTGCCAATAATTTTTAGATGAGCTTGGGTAGGTCGGACACACGTTGCTTTTATTACACATGTCTAAACGATACATGCAAATGGCATGTAAGGGCGAAAAGGGTATTGACGAATACAAATGTCTCACATATATTTGAGATCACAACGTTGAATGATATGCATACTTGTGCCTCTCAGAATGCGGATAATGACAATCGACAAGCAACACCTATTGTTATTGCGAGTCTGCTAAGTCAGAAAATGAAAGAACTCGGCAATGAGTATAAACCCAGACATATTATGGAGGACATGCTCACAACTTACAGTGTACAGTTGACTTATGACCAAGCATACCGAGCTCACGAGATGATGAGAATGCTGGTTAGAGGTTCACCGACTGAGTGTTACAATGCGTTACCCTCGTACCCTTGGATGGTGCGTGAGGCCAATGAAGGGACCTATGTTGACTTTCAGCTTGATAATCTGGGAAGGTTCGGAAGTTGTTTCATGGCTTTGGGAGCAAGTCATCGTGGGTTCAAGTATTGTCGACCTATTTTGTGTGTGGACGCCACTCATCTAAAAACCCGTTTCTCAGGGTAACTATTTATTGTTGTTGCTATAGATGCCGGTGACCACCTATTCCCTGTAGCCTTCGATATTGCTGAAAAAGAATGCAACGATTCATGGGGGTATTTCATGAGACAATTGAGGGTGTCTATTGGAGGTATCCATGCTGAAAATTTGAGCTTTATATCTGACAGACACAAGGCTATTAGAAATGTGGTTGGTCAGGTATTTCCCAATGCATATCATGGTGTTTTCTATCATCATTTAAAGGTCAATCTAACAAAAAATGGAAGGATTACGGTTTTTGTGAAGACACATTCTATCAAGCAGCCTATGCATTCTCGGAGGCCAAATTTCTCCAAAAGTATGCCTTGATCAAGGCACAATGTCGTGGCGCGTATCTAAAACTAGAAGAAATAGGTGTTGAAACGGTTGGCGCGTGCCAAATTTCCTGGGAAAAGATACGCCTTAATGACAAGCAATTACGCTGAAAGTCAACTGTGCAACTAGAGGAGCTCGTCGTTGGCCCGTTCCTAGCCTCTTGGAATTCATTAGAGCTACACTGCAGAGATGGTATAATGATAGACGACAGAAGGCGCTTGATTGTGCGACTGTGTTAGCACCGGAGATCGATACAATTGTGGCTTCGAATATTACTGCTAGAAGGAAGTTCAGGGTTAATCCTGTTAACCCCGATGAGTTTGAGGTTCATGGAAATAACTTGCTTCATAGGGTGGTAAATCTACGAGAGAGGAAGTGTTATTGTGGTTATTTTGAGAAAATGGAAATACCATGTACGCATGCTATAACAGCCGCAGCAACACGCAGAATTAGTCCACCCGAACTCTGTTCACGGTATTATAGAGGTGAATGTTTCAAGGAGATTTACATGGGTAGCATATATCCAGATCCTAACAGGGAGGATTGGGATGTTCCGGAGGCGGTAAGAAACATGAAAGTTGGAGTGCCTAATATGAGATATGCGCCTGATGCCAGTGGAGCTCCAAGAAGAGGTAGAATTAATACCACTAGAATCCCTTCTGAATGGGAACGTCCAGGCCATCAGAATGTATGTAGTAACTGCAAACATCCAGGACATAACAGAGCCAGTTGCACGCAATACCGATAGGAAGTCATTGTTTTTGTTAAGGTGATATTAGAATGGATTGTTATTGTGTAACGTATTAATGGATTGTAGTATTTTATTAATGGATTGTAGTAATGATTGTATTCAGTTATTAATCGGAATCAAGTTTGTCTTGTATTACACTACCTTTGTAAAACTAACGGTAATTATTACGGGGCTAACAAAAAAAATAGTAATGATACGTTGGCTTACATACAGGGCTTACAAACATAAAAACAAAGAGTAATGATACATTGAGATAACAATAAGATGACTCTTAAATAAACTAAGGGTGATCATTAAATACGATAGGATGACGCCTAAATAAATGATCTTCAATATTTAGTAATCACCACATTAAACACGACGTGATTTTCTATAGGTTGATCAATGACTTCAAAGCTGCATTCATCTCCCGCATTTAGGTCATTGTCCGCAATGAAATCATTCAACCCGCTTAAACGAACTTTTTGATTTACCATATAGACAATTCTAGCAGGCCATGATTCCCTTGTGGCAATTCGCAGTTCCACGGTCTTGTTCCGCAACATGTGGTTTGTTCTAGCAAATGCCTTTAGAATATTCTACAATACGTTCTTTAAAAAAAAAAAAACCCTTCTTAAACCCAGAAAACGAAAAATCAGGCTAAACCAACAAAATCATGCTAAACAATATCAGGCCAACATAACTAAACCACTACAAACCACTAAAAATTGGGAAATACATATCAGATAAAGGGAAATAAAAATTACAGCCTAAAACGTTGTAAATAGAAGATTATGGGAAATGCATACACTTTCTGTATTGAGTTGATCCATTGAACTTGAGAGATTGTGGCAAATGTAATCTTTTCTTGCAAAATTGCCGTTTAAACGTAAGGAACTGCCTGATAATGAACGTTTGAAAGAAGATAGAAGAGAGAGACATAAGTAATTCAAAACTTTATAGATTCTTTACGTTTAAACGTAAGGATCCTTACGTTTAAACGTAAGGACACTTATGTTTAAACGTAGAGAAATGAACATTTATTGTAACAGCCTAATATTGAATTACCTTACGTTTAAACAGGGCCGGCCCTGGAAATTTTTCGGCCTTCGGCGAATCGTCGAATTAGGCCTTCTAGTTCGAAGGTTTTTTTTTTTTTGAAAAAATATATTTACAAAATATTACTTCATTATCGCCTTTTTAACATCCGTAGATATAAAATTCAATTAATTGATAAACTCAAAACATACCTATAAAATAGTAAAATTAATCATCTCTTTTGTAGAATATTTAGGTCTTTTAGTTCGAAGTATATATATATATATGGTGGCAATAGAAACCACATATATATTGGAGGGTTCTAATATATCAGGGTTCAAAAGGCTCAAAGTTGTTTAAGGGAATCAATAAATTAATTGGAATTGCCGGGACAAAAAAAAGGCTCAAAGTGATTTAAAGAAGTAAAAAAAAGACACAAAGTGTTTTAAATGAATCAAAAAAAAAAAATTAATTGAAATTTCCGGGACAAAAAAAAATGCTCAAAGTGATTTAAAGAAGTAAAAAAAAAAAAAAGGCCCAAAGTGTTTTAAATGAGTCAAAAAAAACCTACCATTGCCGGGACTTGAACTCAGGTCTCTTAAAGAAATGCAAAACATCTTAACCAACAGAACTACAATAAATAATTGAAAAATCTTCGAACATATAATATTTATTATTGTTAATTATCGTTTGTTTGCAAAACAAGTATTTTCGGACCCCCGGGATGGTTGGGCCTTAAGCCCACGCTTCCTTTGCTTCCTTATTGGGCCGCCCCTGCGTTTAAACGTAAGGTTCCTTACGTTTACAGCTATGATTTGATGCAGACGGATATGTGAATTCCTTACGTTTAAACGTAAGGAACCTTACGTTTACCTGAATTTCCATATCAGAAAAGGCACGACCCGATTTTCAAGTGTCAGGACTGACATAACCTCATTTTCCAATTTATGATCTGTTGCTTTTCTCATAAAGCATTCTACCTACTGCTCCTTTGGATGTTGATCATAAGTAGCTCGTCTTTCTGTTAGAGTAGTGATAACATCACAACAAAATGACCCAACATTGTATACAACACACTTTGGGGTCATAATTATGATGTGGACCTATTAATTCATATAGGTCCAAAAAATCAATGATTTAAAAATTTGTTGTGGTATTTGTTGTGTATATTTTGTTGTGGCAAAAACATTTCTCTCTCTTAAGATTCTGTTGCACGTTTGAGTGGACTATTTAATGTTGGCATTCTCAAGTACACATGGGCGGATGTATGTGTTACAAGGGGATCACGTGGCCCCACTGAGATTTGAGAATTTTTTTTAGTATTAAAACGATGTAGTTTTGTTGTTAAAAATGTCGTTCTATTGTTAAAAAAATAAAATTTAGGCTCCAGTGACCCATTGAAAAAAATTCCTGGATCCGCCCCTCTCAACACTCACTTGGTGAGAGTAAACACCTAAAACTTCCGTCAAAAACTTCATTTTAGATGTTCAATCAACGATAGATATTATAAAGACTTGATTAAATGCTGAAAATCCACGATACTAAAGATATGGTAGTACAACACCAAAACCAACCCAAAAGGCAAAAGTTGGATAACAAACCATCCAAATATACACCATTTCGAAATTGAACCCAATAACACTATAAACGGCTTACAGAAGGTGCGTCTTGTTCAGGAAAAGCAACCATTGTGACTATTGCTTGTGATGTAGAGAGAATTCCACGTTTGAAACCGTTATTCGTTTGATTTTTTTTTTTTTTGTTACACGGAGAGGCCAAAGGCCTAAAAGAGGGAGGACAAAAGAACTAAACCCTAGGGAGATGAACTCCCCTCATGTCATTTGCAAGAAGATCAGCAGCCTCACTTGGAGGGTCTTCCAGAATAGTAACTCATCTCATGCTGTCACGGCCTATTCCGGAAAATCTATCAGCCACCCTATTAGCTTTACGGTGTCTGAAAGTTATCTGCACTTCCCAATCCAACTCCTTCATCTTGTATATGTCTTCAATGATGACCAGGCTATTTTCATTCTTGCTCAATAATCCCTTTGCGTTTTTTTTCCTTCAAAAACCCGATTATGCTGCAATTGTGGTGGGAGGAAGAAGAAACGATTCTCAGATATTTAAATTGCACGAGGCGAGCCCATGCAAATTGGCACGGGGCGTGTAATAAAGCATGGGATTCGAACGAGGCGTGAATGGACCCGTGTAAATTTACACGGGCTGCCTGTTCAATTTGAATTCCTAGCAGTTTGAGCCCTCCACGTGTAAATCTGACATGGGCACATGCAATTTGACACGGGCTTTGACCTAAAGTGTGAGGCTTCCTTGTTTGTTATTTTTTAAATTCAACATGGCTTAGGAGTTAGGAGGATCACGTGATATTTTGCACGGGTTTAGGCCGAGCCCATGGCAAATTGAACGCGCTACTCGAAATAAAATGTCATGTCTGACACAACCTGAAATTAAATAGAGACCTTTATAGGGTCTTGATTCTACTACCTACATCCCATATTATAAGTCATTTTGGCTTTGCAAATTCAGATTAAGAACCACTATAAAAGATCTAATTTTTTATACCGTTAGACTAAAATACTTTTTCTGGTGGATTTATAAAGTAAAAGTGAAATGAAATAATCACAGCTGCTAAAACATTTATTGCTTTATCATTGACAAATTATTGAATTCTAGCGTAATATATATATATACATTTTTTTTTTGGAGGACCAGACTTTTTCACTAGAAGGACAGAAGTCTCTTCCCATTTCTAACGCTAAAAGTAAAGATAAAAAGCAAAAAAAATTAATTCCCTCCAAAAATTCTTTTGAAACTCTTGCACATAACAGTATAAATAGTCTACTCTATTCCTACTCATGCAAATCCTGTAAACATCACATAGAACGATGCTTGACATTGATCTCAATGTTCATATTAATGGAGAAGACGAAAACCGCCGGAATATTTCAATAGACTTAAATTGTCCATTGGGGGGAGAAGAACTTGAAGAAGGTCTTGGGGAGGAGGATAATTGGGAGTGGGATAATGTTGAAGATGAAGGTTAAGTGTTCTCTTTTCTTGAAGTATATATATCTTTTATGAGTTCTTGTTTTATTTTTGTATCTTCCCTGTTGTTGCATATATTGAATTTGTTCCATTTTGTGATCTGAACTCTTGATCGTGCCCTTTTTCACCTTTTGCCTTTGGCTGGCCTTTTTTTTAACGGTGCATATGAACACTCTAAAACATTTTTGGGGGTAGTGAATGAGTTTATTGGAGAGTGTGAATAGGTACGTTTTTTTTAACGGTGCATATGAACACTCTAAAACATTTTTGGGGTAGTGAATGAGTTTATTGGAGTGTGTGAATAGGTACGTACATCAATTTACATTGATGTTTTATTTTTTCTAAAAGAAGAAGTTTAAGAGGAGGGGTAATATTAAGAAAAATAGCATTAATGATTGTATTGAAATGTGAAAATAACTTATATTATGGAAAATAAAAAAGAGACAAAATGACTAATAATATGGGACAGAGGTAGTATATTTCCTCCACAAAATCACTCCCTGTGCGATTGGATAACCGATGCGATCCCAATTTTTCATTAAAATTTATTCAAATAAAGAAAATTTTAAAAAAATTTAATTAATTCATATCCAAACTTTTTAACTTTTGCACTCAGTACCTGGAGTTGGCATTTGTAACGAAACATAAGCCACCCAATAGTACGTAGTGAAGGTTATTAACCAACACAAATATGATACCCCAAAAATACATCCCCAGGAAGTTGACAGAGAAAACACTCAAAACATTTAGATATGATATTATAAGCACAGAAGTTGTAAGTAAGCATCAGGCCGGCCAACTATTTTTATCTTTTCCTCTTTCTTGCTTGCTTGCTCGCTCGCTCGCTCCTCCTCCTCCAACAAGACAGAAAATGATATATAGCAAACTTTACAAACGTATCTCTCCTCCAACAATTAATCACTGTGTGAGTAGCTTTGAATCGCATGCCACTATCTTTACGTGACTCACGTTCTCCTGGCATTCTTCACTCTTGAATATAGCATCTTGTAGTATGAATGTCCACACATTATCGCAAAATCTATACGTGTGAAGATGTCCCTGTCCCAAATGTCGATATCAGCATACTTGACTGATGGTTAAAACACCTTTGGAAACCCACAACACTATGCATGATATTAAATATCAAAGTAATTGCAGCACTACACTGTGCCAATACCATACATAGAGACCAAAGATCATGGTGTATCTAGGCCAGTCACTATATGAAAAGTACGGGGAATGGGGGTAACCTAAAATCTAGGCCAGTCACTATACAAAGAAGAATCCAATGAATCACAAAATATAGACTCTCGTCTCTGACACTCACTTAATACATTAGAGCATGGAGATTGGAACTTCAACTTCGGTTTCTTGTATTGACTAAACTAATCAACACTCTCTGACCCGGTGAAGGAGGGTTACCCATCTACTTGGGCTAGGTCAGTGGTTACGACAAAATTGATAAATAAACTACCAAAGTTGCCTTTGCAAATTCACATTTTAAACATTGCAAATCACCACAAGAAATCACCACTACCTACATATATTGCTCACAAGCACTGAAGCACCTCATTGATAACATGAAGAGACAAATTAAATGATACTGGTAATGCTTATATATTTCACAAAAAGGCCACTGGACACACTTATATGCCTTCTACACCCTCCTCAAGACATGACTTCCATGAGGCTCGTGTCAAGACACACTTTAATTAGTACCTGTTATGTCCTACAAATAAAGAAGCAATGACCTAAAGGCAACTCCAATGGAAGTATTAAGCCAAAGGTTTCACTTACTTTATTCTTTCCTACAATATGTACCATGTTCATGGTCTCAAATTTGATTTGAAGTTTTGATGACATTTTAACCCTTTTCACTAATTTAAAATATGTATGTTTGTAGTGTTAATGAAATTAATTTCTCTTCCTTGCTCTCTCCATAAAATGCAAAGTAAAAGTCCTAACTTTGGACTCATATATGTGACCTCTCCATTTCATCCATTGGAGAACTGAATACATAGACAAAGGTCTGTTAAAGAAAAAAAGAGTTTTAAGACCATCAATTGGAGTAACCCTAAAAGTTCTTCTAATCACTGGAACCAGAGGGAGAATATTAAAAGCAAAAACAAGACAAAAAAACCTTAGAAGGAAATAAAGAAATCACGATGGGTGAGAAATGCTTCTTTTGAGATGCAATGGTCCTACTCAACTTCCCTACAGATGCTGAAAGACCAAGAGCAGGATAGTTCTTCTCAGAATGTGAGGTCCTTGGAAAGAAAGCGGAATACAATAAAGAAACAAGTCTCAAACTTAAACAACACTTAGAAGTGACTGGGAGTTTAGGTAACAGATTAGTAAACCCCAATGGCATCATCATCCAAGAAAAAATGGCACAAAAAGAAAACGAACGATGAAAGGAAAAGGAAAAGACTTCACTCAGAGCAAAGCCGTCAGCTGAAGCAATACAAAATAATGGGGCAAGTAAGTTACAGACCTACTAAGTACAAATCAAAGGATCATGCCTAAGAGGATAAGCCAACGCCTGAAAAAAAGAAGATGATCATGCACACTCAAACTGGAAGTTCTTACTTCATAGTTCAGACAAACGTTAACAGTGATGAACTACACGATTAGATAAATATATTAATATCAATCAAGTATATTCTGACACTAAAAAATTTCACAATTATTTCAGCTAAAAAGTTTAAGAATAAAAATATAATATAAAAAACATGAAATTTATTATTGCTGGCAATTGATCCGTCCCTCACCATGAGTGTCAAAAACACCAACCAGCTCAACATAAAAAGATGTCAAAAGCTTCATAGAACTACGTACAAATAAAAGAAAAGGGATCAAGACAGTTTTAGTTGCTTTTGTTTCACGCTTTTTGCATTTTTATCCCATATGTTTTATCTTAGCACTTTGACCCCTCGTCTAAGCTTTTTCTTTTTTAACTTTTCAGTCCATTTTTGTGACATGTCAAGTTTTTATTGGCCGGAGCATTTCACACTTCCGATTCTAGATTTTAGACAAGCGACACGTTTGACTGAAAACGTTAAAAAAAAATGCATAAATGAAGGGTAAACAGGTAATAGTGCCAAGATTAAACATTGAGGATTGAAGATATAAGTGTAAACATCATAAAATAAAAGAGACCAAAAGTGTCTTTTATCCCAAAAATAAATGTTGATTGGTTTAAAACAACAATCTCTAAAACGTGTCAATCTAAAGCTCTCATAAATCTGATGAAAATTTGTCCCACAAATAATCATGCATTTTCCAAATACAAGACTGCAAAATAAACACAAAACCAAAGAAGTCAGGCTATCCGTATCTAGGTATGCACATTTTCCCTTATAGATCACTTTACCTTGATGGAAACCTTGGTTTTTACTTGAGTGTCGAGTGCATCAGTCATAGACTGCCACAAACAAACAACAAGCGTCAAGTCATTAAAAGGAAAAAAACTTGCATGTATGCTAGTATACTAAACATATTGTTTGTCACCTTCAACAATTAGAGACATAATAGTATTGGCTAAAATTGAATTGTTATCAAAACTTTGAAATACAATATACAAAGTCAGGAGGGAACTTAGTTTTGGAGTCAAGAACTGGAAATTGTTGTTGAAAGCTGAAACTTGAAATGAGGAAAAATAAATGAAAACACGTAACTGATATATATATATATATATATATATATATATATATATATATATATATATATATATATATATATAATTACTTGTATCAATTACTTGTTAGTGGGGAAAAGGAGAGACAGCATAGAAGGCAGTGGTCACCTCAAAGCTTTCTCAACCCAATTGTACATTGCAAGATTAGTGTTTATTTCATGGTTAGATAAAAATTAACCTAAAATTATCAAACGATAAGCCGCAAAAAATGAATCAACCTTATCGAACTGAACAAGCACTTGAATTGCGAGCTCCGGGCTAAGAACCCCGCTGGAGACCATCTCATCTAGAGTCTCCGTCAAGCACATCCCAATCGTCGATCTCCGATAAAGCTCAAACGTCGCCATAACAATTCTCACTACTTCTAATCAAATATCTGTAAAAGTTACATCCAACAATTAGCAACTCAAATAGGAAAGAATTACGAAATATAATTCAATAACACATAAACTTGCAGATATCGATCAGGGAAGGAGCTCACAAATTGAAGGTGAGAGACTTGGCTACGGATGCGAAGAATTTTGAACAGATAAAAATGGAGGGGAGCCGAGATGGTGGGAAGAGATGGAGCTGAATTGGGCTTATATACCCTAGTTTTGTAGCCGGAGGATTATATAGGGGTCGCCAGAATGGAAAGGATGGCTAAAGACGATATTACCCCTGTTGTTCGGCTCTTATGGCCCGTGGAGTTCTTGTCCCTTTCGAGTAAAATTTTTCGCTTTGGAAATTAGTTTTTAATCCAGGACAAAGCATTTTATTATTTTTTATCGTATCGTATTCATTTAGTAGTTGTATTAAGGGTGTGAATCGGATTCGGCTAGTGTTAAAAATCATTGCACTCTCTAATTGAAGATACCGAAATATCATCCAATAATTTAATCAGATAACCGGATCCTTTTGGGAGAAATACAACTACATAAACCGGAGATTTTGGTGGTGGATTATGGCCGCGTCCTTGGTATCATGCCTACGTACACAATATGATGGGATCAAGCAAATATAACATAGTTTTGAAAGTTGAGGATAATGATCATTTTATAGGTCTTCCTCGTAGGGGAATTAATTGCACGAATCCCTTGATGGTAGTAGGGCCATTGTGGTACCAATCGTGGGGCAAACCATGACTCGATTATGCTAGAATCGTGGGATGTGATCAATCATGGATTTAGGCAGTTAATAACGATCAATTGTGGAATCGTGCCCATTAATGTCGTATAACTGCATATGGAGGTTGGGGACAACATGTTCTGTTGATGAGCGATTTGTCTGGCCGGGTTGGCTGATTGATGCTGACATGAGGTCGGCTTACTATGGATTGAACTGTTTGGACCAAGGGACCAGCCGTGGGCTTATGTTAGTGGATGTTAGATTTGTATGTTACTGTATATATTACTATAACAAATACAGTAACATATATGATATTGTAACACTTTCATCAACACGACTGGGCGTGAGTCTAATTCAAGAGATGTGTTTTATTTGCATTCCCGCTTTTTGGAATTAACATGTATGTTAGTGTATATGTGTTACTATCAATTCATGTCCACTGCATGTTACTATGTATGTCATAAGTGGATGCATTTTATACACAGTGACATGTAGTGGATATGCATTTGTACGCAATGACATACAGTGGATATGCATTGTACATGCAATGCCATTCAGTGCATATATTTTATTGTACATGTAGTTGATAGTGTTGGATTGTAAACGCACAATGAATTACTCTAGAAGGGTGAATAGAGTAATTAACGATTTTTTGATTCTAATTCGATTAAAGCTTAAATCGGAGTTTCAACTAAGTTTCAGTTAATTAAACATGCATAAGATTGTTTAATTTAACTATATGAAACCTAAGTTATCCTGGTTGTTTGGGTGGTCTATGTTGTACCAAACATGTTGCAGTCAATCAGATTTAGTTCAATTAAGTGTACTAAACTAGCATGCAGGTTTGCCTAAGTGTTTGTGTTGATTAGGTGATACCAAACACTTGTAGGTTTTAAGTTATTTAGACTAGCATGCACAATCCTATGTGATATAATTACAAACAAAACAAACCAAGCAAAACCAACCACAAGTGCTAAGTTTTACTTGGATCAAACCAAGTGTTAATCCAAGCAGGCTTAGACTAACACTTGAGGTGTAGATTCAAGTATAACTAGACCAAATTACACTAAATCTACTAAGTTCCAATGTTTATACAAAGTTACCAAACCCGAAGCTTTAAAGAACAACAATGTGCAGACCGCAGCAGATCCAGCCCGGTCTTCAACACATCCCTAACACACAAGCCTTGTGGTTGAACCACCAAGTTGGAGCAGCCTCTCCTTGAATCAGTAAACCCAAACATCAAGTGCTACAGCCCTCTCGAACACATTTTTTTGTTTTCACAAGTATACCACTCAAGTGTTTGTGTTACAAAGACTGTTCTCACTTACAATGTTCGTACATCACAAATGACACTCCGAAGGTAACTCTCAAACACACTCAAACCTAACTCCTGACTCTACTTTTTTCTTCCAGCTTCAAGCTTCACCACTTGAGCTCTTGAAAACACCTTGAGAGAACTTGAGTTGTTGTTTGAGGAGGGATGTTTGACCAAGTTGTTTCATTTGCATTGTATCACTTACGATTACTTGATCATTGTTATTGTATAGTTGGGTATATATACTATTAGACAACCGGTGTTTATAACATATGACTTTACAAACAATTTAGAAAAGGGAAGGGGAAAATAGTAGACCGTTTATGAATTGGGGTTAGGGGTAGAACCGTAAATTATAGAAAATTAGAAGACCCCATCTATTATATTTGAGTGAGGAAAAGGAGTTGGGAAGGAGAGCCCTTTATGTTTTAAGATTCATTTTTTAGGATGTTGTAATATTTTATATGGGGAGATAAATAGGTGATACATATAATGTAAAAGGTGACAAAAAGAATATATACATAATATATAGATATCAAAATAATATTTCTGAGTTGCTTTGTTAACAGCAAGAACTCACAAATAATTTCGCTAACTTTATCCGACCGGCTTGGTGAGGTTAATCACCCTTGTCCACCATTAGGGAAATCTTGCACACTCAATAAACACATTAGTAGATTTCAAGAGATATAACATAAGTATGTGCAATTTAATACATCAGAAAATGCAACGGCTATTTTTCAAAGTTGGACAAAGAAGAGTTCAACTTTACATGGTTTTTGAAAAGTCACGAAGATAAAACATATACAGACAAAATTAAGAATTTTGGACTTAAGTCTTATATAAGTGCTTGAATTTAGTTTTTTTGGATTGTGTCATGGTGCCTTTGTTTTAGGTTATCTCTGATGTCTCTCATACAATGTCTGGATAGCTTTGAGGGTACGGTGCACCTATACCGCAACCTGTATCAAGTAGATGAATATTATTTTAATGTTACTGTCTTATTTAAAATTTCAATTATGAACGTCGTACGACAAATGTCCCTTTTATATGCAATTCAAAAGTGTCTACAATAACACTTTTTTGGTAAATAACACATTATTGGTACATTATACATACTTTATCATATGCAATGACATAGTGTTATATTCAATGACAACAACACATATACATGTCCATTAGCATTTTGTAGTATCAGGTATAGTAGTGTGTCATGTTTTGTGTAATTTTATGCAGTTACAAGTAGCATAATAATTTCTTGTTTAGATCTTTAACATACCCGACACATTGCTGTAATACTTTAATCTAATTACCAACATATATTCAAAATTCCCAAAATATAGCTAAATATCGATTATTTTACACTACTTAAGTTTTGAAATCCACCCTAACCTCGAAGGTCCCCACTCCCCGGTCCCTCTGAATGAGTGGAGAAGTTAATCAGGATCCCCCGGTAGCTTAGAATCATGGGCTGCAAATCGCTCCTCATAATTTATGCCTTATAATGGTTATCCGATTGTGGTTGGAGTTAAAATTCCGATTGTGGTTGGAGATTGTAACAACAGGTGTTTCTCTCCCAAATTTTGTGGAACACGTATTTTTTTTAATATGCAAGTACATAATTTTTATATGCAAATGTATTTTTGCAGGGTGAATTTTGTTTCACTTTTGCAATTTTTTCAAATTTATCTATTTTTGTCCATATAAATATTATTATTATTATTCAGGGAACGTCTTAGTTCCATTTAACTATTTAATCTTTCAACAATATTTTTTTTCTTCACCGAAATGAAACTACCTCGTTCAGAGGACTATTACCTATTCTTCACCGAAACAAACGAAATTACCTCAGTGAACTATAACCATGGAGACTCTTTCCTACTGATGAATACTGGAATGGACCTATGATTACCCAGTTTCACAAAAATCTTAATAAAAAGACGTTTGAGTCAAGAAAGCAGAATTTTGTGAAAACTGAACATACTCAGCTGAAAAACCGAGAAAGGCATAAGCATATAAAAACTAATCATAAAGGACCCAAACAGGATATGGGTACCAAAAATCTCTCATTTTGTTTTGCAGGAGAAAATCATAAACTGAGAACGGAAAAGTTGTAATTCATAAAACTGAGTTGTACTCACAAGTCACAACTGAGTTTTTGAATTCACTACAAGTTTTGGATGAGGACAAGGCTGAACATGTACACCTGGAGATACACCGCACCTACTCTATTTACTATTACCAGCTACGGATGACTGAAAAGTCGTACCCTACACACATCTCAACCGTCCATCTTTTCCACTCACCGCCTTTTTCCGTATTTCAATGCATGACATGGTTAATGACAAGACGTTATATTACCCACCCAGATCTTACATCTATCAAATCTACCACTTATAAATACCCCTGTGTCTACCTAAAGTCCTTTACACTTTGCTCTATCTTTATAATTCATCTACTGAAAAGAATTCTCTCAACCTTCAAATTTCTCAAAAAATCTGGAACAATGGCCTTCACTAGAGTTGAACCCGGAATGATCATATCCCTAGATCAATTTGTGGCTAAATACACAGATCAAACTTTAGCCAAACAAATAGCAGGCAAAATCAGAAAAATCAAAGGACTTGAGCAAATATTCAATATAAATCTGAAGAATGTATGCTTGGACAACATCGGTGATTTTTATGAATTTGGAAGCAAAAGCATTGAAGATGAAGATGTACTCACCTACACCACACGTGTTAATGGAAAGGAGATTAAGGTTACAGAAAACCTTATAGCAGACATTTTCAGTTTTGAAAAGTCCGGTTTCACGTCAGTTCTCAAAGTATCTAAAGAACAACGTGAGAAACTATGGAAGGATATTTCTATCATATGAGATTCACCTGTATCACTATCTGGATCAACTGGGTTGCTCAAGCCCGAATTTCACTTCATGACGAAGATGCTAGCAAATTGTGTAATTGGAAACGCAAGCAATTTCAGTAATCTGTCCGGCACAAAGATAGATCTACTTTACATGATTTGGTTTGAAGAGGATTTTAACTGGCAGAGATATATTTTCGATCAACTAGTCGCTCAATCTTCTGGTATACCTAAGAAGAAGAATGCTGAGAAGAAAGAGAGATTTTATCTTAAGAAAACTCTCGCTCTTCTAGCTCAAAGGATTATTGATCATTTTGGAATTGCTAAAAGGAAAGAAACTGCAGTTGTTGATGGCAAAATTGTAGCCAAGGAAGAGAAGTCAAAGAAAAGAAAAGCTGGAGGTTCTGAAATTGAACCAAAGAAGAAGAGGAAAAGATCCTCTCAGAAAATTGTAACTCCAGCTGAAGCATTGGAGCATCTCGAAGAACTAAGAGAAACAAAGAGAAAATTGGAAGAAGACACAGCCAGACAACTTACTGAGAAAGTGATGGAAGCGTCACCAGAAAAGTCCGCCACTTCAGTTGCTGAAAGCTTAGCTAAGAAAGTCAGAACTGAAGAAACCCCCACCAAACAAGTTCAAACTGAGGAAGTCCTTATTGAGAAAGAAACAACAGTTAGAGAAGAAGTCGTTCTTACACTGCCAGAGACTGTTTTACAAAAGGAAGCTGACACTCAGGGGGAACAGACCTTGAGAGTTGAGTTTGATGATGAAGATACTGGCAGTGAGGAAAGACTGACTGATTTAGAGACAATGGCCATGCTCAAGCTACTCTCCAAATCAAGATCCACACCTCAAAAATCGGCATCTAGGGCTGAATATGAAGAATCGCTTAAAAACTTTGAAGATTCTCAACCTGAAAAAAAAAGATCTTGCTGAAGCTGTCGAGGTCAGTACAAGTCATCACTATGGATGAACTTGTCGATAAAGACGAAACTGTTGTTGAAACTAAGAAAGATCAGGTTGTTGTAACAACACCTGAAGAAGAACCAGTAGCTGAACTGGAACTTGGATCAGTTGTAGAACGAGTTGCTGAACTTGTTGCTACTGAAGGCACTTTGGAAACTGAGACTGCCATCTCAGTTCCTTTGACTGAAATTGAAACCAGCGTGATCCCATTTGTTGCTGAAGGGGAAACCAGCAAAATTGATCAGCTTGAAACTGAAGAAACCGAAAGAATCAAGGATCCTGTGGAATCTAATCTGGAGATTCCAAGAGAAACTGAATCCATCCTATCTCCACCTGAATCATCTGCTAACTTTGCGGGCCGACGATGGCCGACGCAAAAGGTTACATGCTTATCAAAACTGGAAACTCAGCTCTATATCAGATCAAAGAAGTCAGTTAGCAGAGATGGAAATTACAGAGAAATGGGTGTTTGATCTTTACAACATCACTCATTTATCTCAACTGATCAACACTGATGAATTCTTGAATACTGGATATGCGTTGATCAGAGAAAGTCATTGGAAGGGAACTACAACAGGAGGAAGTTCGAAGAAAGACCACAATGACGATGATGATGATTCTCAGGGAGATCCCAACTTACATAAATGGATTCTTGCTTCTTTACAAGAAAAAGAAAAAGCAAAGGATGTTGCTGAAGAATGATCATCTGAAGCAAGTTCAGATGATAGTGAAAAGACTGAAACTAACTCTGACGGTCAGTCTAAAGAACAGGAAAAAGAAGTTTATCAATCTCCTACTGGCTATCAATCCCCAACTGACCAAACTGTTCGTGAGGTAGCACAGGCTGAAGCTATTATAGCTGCTAAAGATTCTGATGAGGATTTCAATGTCGAAATTTCACCAGTTAAAGAACTTGATCAGTCAAGACTGGAGGAAACAAGAAAACAATTTGAGGAAAGAATGAGTGCTACAGATCACAAAGAGAAACTCAAGTAGATTGTTTCTCCTCTTAAAGAAGCAAAAATGACTGAAGCTGGAATTGATAAGGTTGGAGAAGAAGCTTGAACTGATATACCTTCTCAGGTTGACATTATCAATTTTTATCACAATGAACTGATTCGAATTTAGAAGGATGACATCAGTTTATTTGGAAAAGTGTTAAAATCTCTGGAAGAAAGCAAAACTGAGAGGAGTAACATGGAGAAGAGATTGGATGCTGTCAGAGACAAGTGTCATTGCACCTTGATTGAGATTTGTAAAACAACTATTGAATCTGAAGCAAGAAAAACTGAAACCCAAGAAAGATGGGAAGGCGTTCTCAAAAATGTAGTTGATAGACTGATCTTACTAGAGAATGCATCAAAATACTCAGTTGTAGCCCAAACCATATTGGCATCAAATCAACAACATCTCAACTCCTACATCAAGAGTTTGATCGATAAGAATGATGTCAATAAGGGGGGAAGTTTAGACCTATTAAAATTCAATGCACTTGATATGCCAAAAGTTCTGGAAAGCATTGATGACAAATTGGTCGAGCTGAAGAAAGCAAGAGGAGATTTTACCGATGAAGAAATGGAATTGATTGCAAAAAAAATTCTGAACCAACTGAGAAAAGGATTGGTCTAGATTCTCGTCTCTACAACATTTTCAATAGCTTACCTTTAAGAGAAGGTGAAGCAAGAGAACAATTCCTATCAACTTTTCTGAACATGCAAAAGGTGATTATGCATTTCTGGCACAAATTGAACAAATAGGAGAGAAATGACACTCTACAGAAAGCTTCAGATAAAGTTGAGAAGGAGGAACCTGAGTTTATTCAAGAACTGTTGAAAAGTGGCACATGTGAAAAGCTGAGACAAATTGTGTTTGTGGTTGCTGTACTTTTCAAAAGTAAAATTTTCAGTAAACACAACATGTCCAACTCATGGAACATCTATGCAAGTATTCATGGAATTGAAAGCACAACAACTAATGAAGCCATGAGAGAATATGCTGAAAGATATGACAATGAAGCTGTCAAGTAAATGGAAGAGAAGCTGATACTTAGTCTATTTTCATGTATTATATTTTAATACTCAGTATTGTAACTCGGTATCTTTAATAAAATATCAGTTTCTCGGTTCGTTGTGTTTATCTTTTTTGCATTGCTTTTAAGGAGGGTATTGACATCATAAAAAATAGGGAACTTGTTGGAAATAAACTTTATGTTTTGATGATGATTCATCACTTATTCAGTATTGTTTTTAGACCCCATTGATGAAGTGTCATAACTAGCTGTTATAGTGCAAAGCAAAAAGATGTCTAGAAATCAATGTATAGGATTTAATAGAGTCTGATATCTGTATAAGTTAATCAGACAAGCATCGTAATAGTCCTAGGATCGGGACTGAGGAATTGAGTATTTAACTGAAGGAAACTGAGTTTCACAAGATAACTAACATAAGAGCACACCAACGGAAACTGAAGAAGGTAAGTTCGCTGATGGACACAGACTCAGTTGGCTTATCTAGAAGACTGAAGAACTGAGGGTTCAAACTCAGTTATTGAAGACTGAAGAACTGAGGGTTCAAACTCAGTTTATGAAGACTAAGTCAAGACTGTAAAGTTAGACTTCAGGCAAGATTGTCATGACTTGAACTGACTTTATGGATCTTGTATGATGACTTAAGAATCATAAGGACAATGATATCTTAGATGACTGATTTGAAAGGTGTACTCTTATTAAATCAATTATAATCAGATAAAGAATAAAGTACTGAGATTTTGAAGAAGAGTAAAAACTCAGTTAATGCTCTTAAAAACTGACGACTGACTAAGTTGTGAGAAATCAGTTTTTAACTGAAGACAAGACTGATGACGGATTAGACCTTTATAAATGTCAGAAAGGACACCGACATACATACAGGAAAGCAGGACCACTAACGGCTATAAGGATTCAAATTCAAATAATCCAACCGTTAGAAGACCCTTATAAATAGACTACTTCTACAACAAGAAGAGTAAGGAATTCTAAGAATCAATCTAGTCAAGAAAGATCAAATTAAGGGGGAAAGCAATTCAAAAAGAATTCCTGCTAAGCTTTTCATTGAAAGATCAAGATTTCTTCAAGTGTTCATAAGCTTTCAAAGAAAGATCAAGATCAATCATTTGAAGAAACAGAGCCGTGCATAACTTATATATATAGAAGAAAACGCTCATATCACAATTGAATCATAGTAATTGATTCAAGTCTCAACTTTGATTTCATCAAAGGTTTAGACTGTGAAACACCAAGAAGGTGTGAAGGACAGTTGAGTTCAGTCAGGAAGACTGTGTTTGTGATGAGCTGGTGAAGAGGCAATTCAACCCTTCAAGGACCAGTGTTTCAAACAATTGAAGAGCAACCATCCTACATGTTCTACAAGTGTTTAGATAGTGAAGCTAGGGATTAGTCAAGGACTATCAGTTTAGAACTTTTTGTAACCGGGCCACCTCAAAGAAGTTCTAGTGGAATTTTCCTCCGCATCACAGGGGAAGAGAGGATTGACATGATTACACCACCTAGAACCTCTATAACTCTTGTTTCATTTACCTTACGCATTTACATTCTGTCATTCATTTATTTACAACATTATAGTTATATTCATTTAGTTCATACACTTGGCAAACACAGAAACTGAGTCAGCACCTAAACTGATAACTCTTATCTAAAAGGCTTAATTAATCCGTTGCCGGTTAACTCGACTAAAGATAAGTCAGCGTTGACTTATACTCAGTTAAGTTCGCTTAACTTTGCACAAGTTTCAGTTGAACTCATTCTAGAATAAGATTCAGTTTTTGAGTGAGCTTTTGGTGACAAGTTTATTCACCCCCCTCTAAACTTGTGTTAGCCTTTCCCAGGGACCAACACCCTTGAAAACGAGTTTGAACTCGCTACACGAGTTTGATCTCATTACACGAAAATGAACTCGTTATTCGAACGCGTTTGAACTCGTTACATGAAAACGAACTCGTTATTGAAAAGATGAAGAAGAAGAACACGATATTGAAGATAATGAAGAACATGAGGTGTGAGTTTGAAGACGAGTTTGTTATTCGAACTCGTTATATGGATAAAACGAGTTTGAAATGGATGTAGTTGAAGAAGATGAAGAATTTAAGAACGAAGAAGATGAAGAATTATAAAAACTATATGACAATGAAAGTCTGGAAGTCTAGAAAAAGAGTGTATAGGCAACTCACTCATAAAATTTCTATTTGTCGTTCGTTATTATTATTATTATTTATTTATTTTTTTTCCAAAAAAAAAAAACAAAAAAAGACATTTCTCGGACCAACACCCACCCTCAGATCCCATCCCCAAAACAGTCTCCCGTGCATCCTCACGCATCGAATCCTGACCGCCCCTTCGTCTCTCACGCGAACACGGTAGCAGTTTCATCTTTCTCCCGTTGAATAGAGTGTGAGACCCATTGTATCGCACGTTACTCGGATCATACTCCTCATTTTTTATTCTTTCCCCACGCTTTTCCTTCTTATTTTTCATTCTTCTGACCCCTTCTTCAACATGCACTTGTTATTCAGAAAAATCATTGATCAATTGACTGTAAGAGGATACAAATTTAAGTCCTTCAGTTGAAGACGTTGAGGCAGAGATCACAATCAAATGCATTGCGTGTTTTTAGTGTGAATTGTTGTTTTTAAGAACCCGAGGTCAGAAATGGGCGCCTCGCCTGCAGCATTCCTGTTTGGATTCCTCTGCGTCTCTATCATACTATGGCTGATTTTCATGTAAGTCGTTTGTATTATGGCTCATTGACAAATATGTTCTATGATGTTGTAAGTGTTTGTGATCTAGAGTTTAAGTGTGGAATTCCGAAGTGAATTTCATGTGAATAGCAGTTCCAGTTTGTGCATTGTTCGTAGTTCTGTATGAAGAAGATAATCATGTGGGAAGGCGAGATATGTAGGATATTTGCAATGATTTCCGACTTCCCAGCACGGGACCTATGATCACAATTCAGCTGCTTTTCTCGTTTAGACCACGGATTTTATGGGGTTAAGATAACCGACGATTTGGTTGCTGTCCAGATTCTGTGCCTTAGAGAGCTTCTGTCATGACCTAATTCATACTTTTATTGTTTTTGGAATTATTTAGAGGATCGTAGAATAAGGTGTGATGTTTGGTAGCAAAATACATCAAAGAATGCTTTTAGCGGGGTTACAGAGCTCTATCATTTCCCTTTTCTACTTTCATCTGGATAACATTCTTTGAAACCTCAACTAGTGGCAGCCTGGTTCCTCTTATGGTTTTTCCTCAAGTGTGTTTATTGAGAGGGAGTCATGTGAGCACACTGGATGTCCTTATCCTGACCCCTGGAGCTAGCTAGGCAGCATCTTCTTGTCATTCAGCTAACATCCTTCATTTTACATCTAAACCATTGAGATTCTGTTAGACAACACATATCTTGGTCTTTTCGTCTAATAGATGCTATAATTTTGGCCCACCTGGATTGAAAGAGCTCTTGGGTATATCTCAATCTTATTTATATTTTATAATCTGGTGAAGCTAAACAATTTTTTTCCCCATCCTTGGTGATTCCAAATTCTTTAACTGCAATATAAGCTGGAAATTTCCCGAGGCAGCACAAGGAATTTGTAAATGTGTATTTACAGCTCCATATCGAACTTCTTTGTGTGTGTTTGTTTTTTTAGTTTCTCACTCGTTGTGGAAGTTTTTGAGATATATTAGCCATTTATTTTTATTTTTTATTTTTTATTTTTTTTATGTGCTTATAGTTTGTTATATTGATGATAAGTTCGAATCACATGAAACCTAGTATCTGTTCTTCTTCTTCACTTTCCCAATTCACTTTTTTTGTTTGCTTAAAGCCCCCGGTATCCGGAACCAACTGGTCTGACACTCCGACAATTCACTTTTTGGTATCAGAGCTGAATGGAAATTTTAACCAATGGGTGAACTCTAGAGTACCGATTGGATACATTGCTATTCTCAGTCCTGTTGATTAAGACTGTTGCAAGAGGTTTTTGGAGGCAATGGCGAACAAGACACTAGCAAGCCTATATGCATTTTGATAGTCATTGTTTACTCGCGTAATGTTACTTATGGCGTTTGGTATATGTATTGCTACTTCTATTTGAGTTGGCCTTGAGATGAGTTGGACTTTAGAATGTCATCTCATCTTACATGGTGATTATAAGCAGTCATATACGAAGCAACCTCCTGGGATGACCAATTACTCATGCAATTAAGTATGGTTTTAAGCAATTACCCCATTTTTGGTTTGTTGAGTTTGGCGACACTGTAATTATTTGCCCCTTAGACACAACATCAGGATTCGTTGTATTTTCTATAAGCATATTGAGGGTGGGCAAAGTCTTATGTTTGCTTACATTGATGATATAGAGATTACAGAGATGATAAGGATGATACGGAAAAAACCTAGAAAAAGTTCTCCTCAAACCAAATCTAGAAAAAATGATGCTTGATTTATTGAGTTTCCAAAATTGCTTCCCTGTAAACACATAAAAATAGATTAAGTTGATGTACTATTTCCGCAAAACAACTAGTTAGCGGAGAAAAATAAGGTTAGTAAAATAGTTCCCGGACTAGTTTGACTATTTGCTGTACAGAATATGCAATATGCTACTAATATTAATCATTTTTGTAGCTCTTTTATATGTGTTAATGTTAATTTGTTTTGACTTGTAAGATTGGTATTTTGAGCAACTGTATTTGTTCTTGCGGATTATGAAGGTTATCTTTAGAGATTTGGTGGGAGAGGGATTTGGTTTTGGTTTTTACCACTGTTCATGATCTCGACACCCTAAAAACTTGGCATGAAAATGCTCCAAATAAAGATGATCTTGAAACTGTAGAGAGGAAGAGAATTATTGAAGAATGAAGGTATTTTCACTTGTATTTACTGAATGAAGGAATGATTACAAATAGGATATAACTAGCTGTTAGGAGGAGAGAGGAGGAGAAGGCTTGGTAGGTTAGAGACTACTAACCTTAATTAAAGCGGCTTACAACAATCACCTAACTAATAAATGCCAACTACATAGACAACTGAGTAAACAACTAAGTATGCATGAATAATAGAACAGAATGTAACACAATTAACACATACCACATTAATAATATTTCTGCAGCCCCCTCAAGCTTGGTTGTAGATATTTAGACAATCAAGCTTCAACATAATTCTTGAAATCTGGTTGGAGAGAACATGAGTGAGGGAGATCTCCTTGCAATCAATTTTATCATTAATAAAATGTCGATTAATATCAACATGTTTTGTCTTATCATGGTTGATGGGATTCTCAGCCATTTTCAGGGCAGAAATGTTGTCACAAAGGATCATGATAGGTGCAGCATGTGTATCTTCAACTCTTTTATAAATCTTTTTATCCATAGTTCCTCACATACCCCAAGGACTAATGCTGTGAGTTCAGCTTCTGCACTGCTCCTGGACACAGTGGGTTGCTTTTTACCGCGCCACAGTGGGTTGCTTTTTACCCCACACATCCTCAATATCTTATATACAACTTTAAAATGCTCTTTGTTAGGCTGATGCATGAACTGACTCACAAGGCTTAGAGCGTAGCATATATCTGGTCTTGTATGGGATAGGTATATTAGTTTGCCCAAAAGTCTTTGATACCTGTCCTTGACTCCTTGTCCACAACTTCAGCTTTAGTACCCTTAAGCTTGACTCCAGGATCAGTAGGTGTAGAGGCTGGCTTACAGCCAAGCATTATATTATCCATTAGGAGGTCCATAATGTACTTTCTCTGAGAGACAAATGCCATTGGATGTCCTAACAAGTAACAACTTCAAACTCTTTGGATAGGAGATTCTTCAGACTGGAAATTTCAACAGCATGGTCTCCTGTTATAATGATATCATCCACATACAATATTAGTATAGCACATTTTCCAATTGAATTTTACAAACATAGTGTGATCAGAGTTGCATTGTAGGTAACCAAAGGCTTTGAGAGCTTATTAAGTCTCCCAAACCAGGTCCTAGGGGATTGCTTGAGCCCATATATGGAATTTTTAAGGTGCAACACTTTATTTTTAGTGCCTGGTGTCTCAAGTCCAGTTGGGATTTTCATATAGACCTCTTCACATAAATTACCATTTAAAAAAGCATTCTTAATATCAAGCTCAAATAGGGGCCAATCAGAATTTACAGCAAAGGGACATAAGAATCCTTACAGAATTTAACTTAGCTACAGGGGCGAAGGTTTTTCGTAGTTGAAAAATAAAAGCCAATTGATGAGAAAATCAGTAAGAATCCACAAAAAAAGCCAATTCCTATCAAAAAAAGTTTATTCAAATGTGCCTTGGGAGCACTGTAAGCTCCAATCACATCAAGCCAATTGTAGGAATCAACATATGTAGTATGTCGTAACCACCTAATGATACCAATTAAACTAGTCATACGTGCAAAAACTCACACATGAAGCTGTCAAAAGTTTCATCATGTACACACGCAGCCCCCTTTTTGTACAACATCTTGCTGAAACGACCGCCACCTACCTTCTAGGCTGTAAGACCTCAACTCTCGTCTAGGCGTCGCCTTGGCGAGCACCTTGACAACTTATTTTTAACAGTTTAAACTTTTATGTGAGATGGTAATCTATCAAAGCTACCTGCTACTGTTTCTTGGGCACATATTTGCTAGTCACACGTGAGAAGACATGTTAAACAATATACTACCTCCGTCCCAAAATGTAAGTCCATTTGGACTTTTTCACACAGATTAATAAAGTTGGTTAAATTGGTTATGTGTCATTAATTTTGATGAAAAAGACTAAAATGACCTTTGACCATTATTAATGCAAAGTAATGAAAAGCGGGTGAGTATATAATAAATGAGGGGTAAAAGGAGAAAAATGTAATAAATGCTTCATTGGTAATCTAAATGGACTTACATTTTGGGACAAATCCAAAATGGTAATCGGACTTGCATTTTGGGTGAATTTAGCTTTTCAATAAATCAAAGCTTTTGGGTGAGATGTTAAGAAATTGAATCTATCTTTTTGGCTGTATACATTTTCTATGATGGGGCGTTTGTCTCCATAGTGAAGTTGTTGCCGTGTGGCATGGATTAACTGTAAACAACTTCTTCTGAAACTAAAGATGGATGACCTTTTCCCAGATCACCACCCATGTTTGTTATGTTAGTGCAATGAGCTGCCCAATTGTTCCAATTACCTACACTATTCTTTGTACCCGCAATAGCAAAAACTGACCCAGTATCCACTCCACTTAATGAGAGCAATGCTGGATGATTATGTTTTTTTATTGATAAATTTCAATCAATCCATTTTTTGTTTCAGATTCGCTTCCAGGCTATTGGCATGGGCATTAAGCAGAATTATGGGAGCTTCTGTGGGATTCCAGGTTGGTGGATGGAAATGCTTGAGAGATGTCGTTGTGAAGTTCAAAAAGGTATGCCCTTTTCTCAAATTTTGAATCTGTTGAAGAAAGTTTTTGCTGCTTGATGATTTTGATAGGGCAAAATTCTGGTTGTACAGTGGGTGGCATCTTTTGTTAATAAGTCGAAAATGTATCTTATTAACTGACTCTTGAACTTACCATTTCTATAGTTCAGTGGGATATTGTTGAGGGATAGATGTTTTATGATCAAAGTGTTTTTATATTATATATAATATTGGCTGCCATGTTGTATTTTTAATTTAATATCGCGTGTGTTTAGGGTTTTAGTCTTGATGGGAGCCGGCTAAGTTTCTTTCTGTTTAGTATCTCCTTGATTTAAGGACTTTACTAGGGTCTGGACTCTTTTTGTTTTCTCTTATTTGAAGCCGTGTCCTAGCTTCAGTTGCTGAATGGAAAACATAATAAAAAACTTGAGAACTCTTCTTCATCTCTTTCTTTTAACATGGTATCAGTGTCTTGTTAAATCCCGATACCTAAAAATGAATTATTGTGCCACCATGATTGGACACCAGTAGTTCGTCCATTAGTGAAAACCCTAAGAGCCTGCTTCTGTGATTGGATTAGTCCTTGGAAAGAGTTATCATTCAGCTTATTTATTAGATCAAAATAATGTTCTTCTTTGGCATAAACTTTAGGTCATTCAAGTTTGTCTTATATGAAAAAATTGTTTTCTCAATTATTTTTGAATAAAAAGGCTTTTTTTAATATATATATATTTTGTGTGTGAGTTGGCTAAGCATACTAGGAACACTTATCCTTCTGAACCATATAAACCATCTAGTCCTTTTACTTAGGTCCATAGAGATTTGTAGAGGCCTTCTAGAGTTAAAACTATTAATGGGAAGAGATCGTTTGTCATGTTAATAGATGATCACACTAGAATTTCTTGGGTATATTAGTTAAAGGAAGAATCTGAAGTTGAACATGTTTTCAAAAACTTTTTTGAAATGGTTTACACTCAATTTCAAACTAAAATTCAAATTGTCAGACATGATAATGGCACAAAATATTTTAATCAAGTCTTGAGAGATTTTTTTCTTAAAATGTATTACACATCAAAGTTCATCTGTCAGAACTCCTCAGCAAAATGTAGTCGCGGAAAGGAAGAATCAACACATGCTTGATGTAGTAAGATCTCTCATGCTTGATTCTAGCAAAATGTAGTTGATCTGTTGATGAATTGAAGAATCGACACATGCTCGATGTAGTAAGATCTCTCATGCTTGATTCTAAATGTCCTAACCATTAACGGGGAGAGGTTGTTTTAACAACTATTTATCTTATAAATAGGATGCTCTCTAAGATGTCGGGATTCAAAACTCCTCTAGATGTATTTGTTGAATTACCATCTCTCCCAATAGCTTAAGCTTTTGGGAGAGATTGTAATTCAATATGGTATCGAGACTCGAGGCGCCCATACCACGCCTCACCTCCGCCTCACGCTTTAACAAGTATGGTTTTAACAACTATTTATCTTATAAATAGGATGCTCTCTAAGATGTCGGTATTCAAAACTCCTCTAAATGTAGCTATTGCTTTTGGAGATATTGTAATTCGGTCATTCATTGGATCAATCCTTGTTGGCAACACTCTTTCCCATTTATATTGTACAAGAGTTGGGCCTCTTTGTTGGCCTTGTAGTGCCCTTTATATACCTTTGTGTGCCATTCTGGCCTAGACTTGTTATAGGGCCACACTTGGGGGGCGTGTTGAAGTGTTTAAGATGTTAATTATCTACTTCCCCATTAGCTTAAGCTTTTGGAGCGATGGTAATTCAACAATAATTTATACTTGTTTCTCCAAGTGTAGATTCCTTAGCAATCTGCCCTTGAAGATTTTTGGGTGTTCTGCTTTCAATCTTTTTAATAATGAAGGTAATCTAGACCTAAGGTCTAAAACACGCATGTTTATCCCTTTAAAAATAGCATGTTTCTAGGGTACTCCCAATCTCAGAGAGGATATAAATGTTATGATCCCAAAAGTAATACAATTTTCGCCACTATGGATGTAACATTTTTTGAACATAAGGTTTTTGATAAGAATCGTGGTCAAGGGGAAAGAGGGAGTGATAGCATAGAAGAGTGGTTTGATGTCTTGGATGAACCTAAATCTAATCTAATGCATGTGATGGACAGTTTCGATTCAATGAATTCTGAGGATGGAGGGTCAAAGGATAAAGGTAGTGATTTGGGTTTTTTGTCTCTGTATCATGGCTATGTTTATCCTAAGACTCCTCCCCCTAATAAACTCTTTAAGGGAAAGACTTTTCAAAAAAAGGCCGAAAGGAAGGGGCAACATCTGAACACATGTATGACTCTCAATCTGCACCTCAAGGTCACCCTGAAATAGACAGTCCAGAGGGTGAATCGAAACCTAGTTCACAGATGGAGTTAGACACATAAGACCTTCTTGATGTACACATAAGATCAAGTTGTTGATTTACTAACCTAGACTGTTACGAATCAAGTGTTCAATCATCTGCACTCCAAGCTTGTCTGGATCAACATATACAACCAAATTTGAGGGGGAGTGTTGAATATGCAGTGTTTTTAGTCTTAATTAGTGTTAATTACCTTATCCTTTAGGTCCTAAGTACCCCTGTAGTAGCCTAATCATGCTAAGTGTAGTAAATCTACTTTTACTGTTCACTAGCCGTTGTAAGTGGGGCTTTTTTAAGTTTCTAGCCGTTGGAGGCTTTTCTATAAGTGTAATCTCACACTTCTTTTACCCGATAAGTGTTCTAAGCAATATACAAGAGTTTTCTTCCTCAAATCTGTCTTTCTATCTCCTTTTTCTACGTATTATATTAATTCTGCCGTGTTTTAGGGTTTTGTAAATTATGTTGAGAATTACTTGGTTGCTAAGTTTGGCTATTTAGCCGTCTAGGGTTAAGGGAATAAACTCCTATGATTGAGGATATTAGGTCGGCTAGGACTCTTTCCTGCTTTACAATTTAACTTGCTGCATGGCAGTGTCTGATCATAATTAATTATTGTTGAATAAATAAAGGGGGGTTCTATTTGGACCCTCCTATTTACTACTTGCACCCATTTACTACTTGTACCACAAAAAATTACTTCGGGCACCACATGATTTTTTATATAGGAAGTCATCCACATTGGTCTTGAACACCAACGTCGATCATAATTTGGTGTTCCAAAGGAACACCAAAGTTTCCCTATATAAAAAAGTGTTAAATCTTAGAACGTCGGTCCATGATTTTCATCGGGTGTTCCTAGTGGCATACCAACGTCGGTGACACCGACGTTGGTATGCTGTTTTTTTTTCACCCGAAAAAATATTCATTAATGTGGTGCAAGTAGTAAAAAGGGGGGTCCAAATAGAACCCACCTAAATAAATTTCCTGTTTCTTTATTTCAACAGTTTTCATTCTTTTTCCTAGCGAATCTTCTAAAGGTTTGATGAACTATTCACGAGAAAGTATTTTCATATCTTGTAAAATCAATGCATTAATTTGTATCACCGCTCATGGTTTTTCATTTTCAGGGCGCTGTTGAATCCATTTCTATTGGTGAAATCAGACTCAGTTTAAGGCAGTCCTTGGTCAAACTTGGAGTTGGCATTTTCTCTAGGGATCCAAAATTACAGATATTGATCTGTGATTTAGAGGTTGTGATGAGAGCTTCAAACAAAAGTGCTAAGAAAAGTGGATCCCGGAGATCACGTGGTTCAGGCAGGGGAAAGTGGATGGTTGTAGCCAACATGGCGAGATTTCTGTCCCTAACCGTGACTGAGCTGGTTTTTAAGGTTTGAGTCCTACATTTCTTTTCCTCCTAGTCAATAAACCTGACTTTATCTTGTGCTTTCATCATCACTGTTTGCTCCATGTCTGGTGATTTTATTTGGGTTTCTCTGTTTTGATCATACCTTTCCACTTTGATGTTTTCTTATCGTCAGCACTGTCAGTAATCTAAGTGTTTCAAAATCCCTTATTGGCAATGGAGCCTGTAATTTTATATGGTATTACAATGAATACAAATTCCACTTGCTTTTTGATGCATGTGTGCCCAATTATATCCGCCACTGTTGACCCATGTTGTGACGGATTTATGATTTTTACTGTTCCTTGCAATATACCTCAGACACCAAAGGCTAATGTGGAGGTGAAGGAAATGAGGTTGGATATATCTAAAGATGGTGGATCACGACCTGCATTGTTTGTGAAGCTGCACATTTTTCCAATTTCTGTCTGCTTTGGTGAATCACGAGTGAATTCTGATTTCCTATCCGCTCAAAGCAGTTTGCCTTCTTTTAGTCAGACTGTGTTTGGCTCGACAGATAGAACACCTGCTCCTTTTAACTGTGAAGAATTTTCACTCTTGTGTGAACTGGGTCATGATAGGTAAGTCCATCTATTCATTTGATAATATGAAGCTTACGTACTTTATTTATTCTTCCTGTCTTGTGTTCAACATTTCCTGATTTTCACGACGTCCTTGAGCAATGGGCAAAACTACCTATTGGGACTGTAACGCTATTATCGATCTCTACTTCAATCTATTCCTTCACTGTTAATGGGAAAAAAACCTTACCCGGAACGAATCTATTGTAAGAATGGGCCTTACCAAGTAGATAATGTTGCAGGAAGCACTACATTGAGTTCCAGAATCCATACCATTAGAAATGAAGATAGTGCACTTATGGCAGTAAGAACTCGAGTGCTGGTGTTGCTATGAGTCAAATTTTTCCGAAAAAACTCTTCATCCAACATTAAGTAGAGTTTGCATTTGTTTCTCCTATGCACTAGTTTTTCTGCTTTTATTTTGTACTTTTTTTAAGTAAAAAGCATCTCATAAATATGGAATAGAAAAAAATATATACAAGGTAGAATTTGAAAATCTCCTCAATATATTCCCAAACGCTAAACAAAGAAACAAGACATCCCCTTCACCCCATACAAAAATATATATTTATCCATGACTTAGTGCAACTTCTCATTTTGCCCTAATGTTTCTAACTTCTCTCCAAGTCTTACATAGAGTCTAATATTATCAGCGATTTCCTTGACTTTAGAGCCCTAGCTCATGTACAAATCCAACAATATCAATTTGGTACTAAACAATGCTACGAAGCCTATACTCACTCAAAAAGGAAAACAAAAAGTTCATATGTCCATTAATTAACAAATTCTTTCATCAAATTCTAGTGGATGAAGATATCCAGATGATTTGCTTCTCTTGAAATTCTTCATGCTGTGACATGCATTCTCAGAGAATTCTGCATCTTCAGCACCATACCTCGTCTTTTCACTCATCAGCTTCCTTTACATTCACTGTTGTTTCTCTTGCCACTATTGTTGACAGTCATTGCAGGACTGTCTTTACCAACAAAATGATGTAATTTTTAATTTTGGACCCACCCTTATCTATTGCATGAAAAGAAGAGGTGTTCATGATACACAACCTCAGTCATCACCTCCTTTGGTCCGCCCAATGTAGTCTGTCGCTCCACCCATCATGCCATGCGATAGATGCATTCCTGGAGACATATCATATGTACTCAGTCTGCCTTAGGTTTTGCAGTTTGTGGCAAGTTACTGCACACCTACGTGTAAATAACCAACCATAGGGTATAGTAACCACATGCAGTTGTCTCAGCTTCCAAGGCCATAATGATATCCCTCATTAGATTGCTTCATTAATTGTACTTTTCATCAAACTCGGTGCTTAGTTCTAAGTTTCTTTTTTCTTTCCATTTTGTGTATTTTTGTTCAGGGAAGCCGGTATATTGATAAAGAACATAGATGTCACTTGTGGAGAAGTTTTTGTAATCCTAAGTGACAAACTTTTCTTCAAAAAAAAAAGTGATACCAACAATAATCCTGTGGATATTCAAGTTATGAAAGAGATTGATGGACCAGGCACATCTAAAAAACCTGATAAAAAACCTGCAATTTTGGCTATTACCAAATTTACCTCTGTATTTCCGGAAAAGGTTAGTTTGTCCTGATGCAATTCAGTTGTGCTATTTTTTTTATATAAATTTCCACTTATTTCATTCTACTTTCAGTCAACATTTTTCTTAGCTTCAGCTTGATGTTTTACCTATGTGTCGTCCCTTTGTGATAGAGTACAGTGGAAACATTTGATCCATATAGCCAACCTTACCTAGTGGGAAAAAGACTTGCGAGTTGTTGCATCCCTCCCTATCTGCTAGCTCTTGTGTTCGACCATGCGCCTTTCACCTTTTTTGTCCTCGAGGAAGTCTACACCGTCATGACTATATGGTGAATATTTGACAAGTTCCAAGCACTGGATGTCAGTGTCACAAACAGAGTGGCTTCAAAATGTTTTGAATACTTTGTGCATTGATAGGCATCTGGTGTGCCTTGTTTGACATCCATTGACGACTTTTGCATTTCCCTATGTTGCACATTCCAGTTATATGTGAATGAGTTACATTCAAGATTTCTTATGTATCAACAAAACAAAAGAAAATTCGCACTTCTCTCTCTCTCTCTCTCTCCATCTCTTCCCACTCTCTTCTTCATTGTATGAATAATTGTATCCCTTATGCATCTTATATGGACAACTCCAAACAGTTTTATGCTTTCTTGAAGAGTATGCACTGTTGCTGCTTTTGTTCATAAATTGATCTACCTCTGTATTATGATCAAGGACCATATTTCTGATTTTGAAAATCAAAGGGCTTGAAAAACATGTTTTAAATACTTGCTATCTTGTTTTAATCTGCAAAACACATTTTGAGAGGTATGAGTTGTTACTTAACTGATATACACGGTCATTGATAGGTTGGTTTCACATTACCAAAGTTGGATGTGAAGTTTGTGAACTGGGAACATGCTCTTCTCTTAGAAAACAAGATCATGGGCATCCAGCTGAAGAGTGCAAAATCCCGATCTGTTGAGGATCTTGGTGAAAGTACTAAATTTGACCTACAGATGGAATTTAGTGAGATTCAAGTATGAATAAAAGCTTCCAAGACTTTTAACTTTTTTTAGGGGTATTTTATACTACTGCCTTTCGTCCCATTTCATCTAATATGATTTCTTTATCAATTGCAGCTTCTTCGGGACGCTGGGATATCTGTGGTCGAGATATTGAAACTTGATATTCTTTCCTCAGTTTACATCCCCCTTCAGGTTTTTATGCTTCAATTCAACTTTCATCTGCCATTGTTTCTTCTCACTGTATGCCTATTGAGTGACCCTTATGAATGCTACTACCTTTGTCCCTCAAAACATGTCACTTTTTTTATCCCCATAATTAGTGTCATTTTGGAAAACCAATGCATCATTTATTTCCTTTTTTTTTTTTCCTTTTCTAATATGCCGTTAAGAATCCACCCATTAATTACCCATATCCTTTCACCTTCCAAACTAAAGCATCGAATAATAGTCATATGTCCATATAATAGCAGAAGACACAACATCTACTAAGTTTCATATTCTGTGAGAAAAAAAGTGACAGTTTTTGAGCGACGGAGGTAGTATCCAATGAAGGATAATGACTGGTTATAAACTCGTGCGGATTTTCATGCAGTTCTTCTTTTTGTGAATAGTGTTACCTTTGGTATAGGGTTCATGGGATATCTGGTTTTATTCAGCATTATGGATTCACAACTTTGACTTGTCTTCATGAAGAAGTGTTGTCCTTGGGCTGTCAATTGAAACTGTGGTGCTTCTTTTTGATTTCCCGTTTCTGCTATCACATGCTTTATTTTTGTATTTTGAGTTTTTGACTCTGGCGTTATGTTCTTCAATACTCCATCCAAAATGTAGGTTTTGCCTACTAGCATACCTCTGACATTCCACATCACTTTCATCACCAGCTGCTTTACAATCTGCATTTATCCTGAAAAATTCTGCTATTGCTCTCCTGTCAGCAATAATAGAGTTTTAGACAACAGCAGAAAGTTTTATCTTTAAAACCTGTGACTTGAGTTATCTCTCACAGTTTTTTTTTGATACCCATTCAACATTTTCCTCCCATCAGGAAGGAACCGATGATTGGAATTGAGCCACTTGAGCGACCCGAGCCACACTTCTTTAGCAAATATGCGTTGCGTAAAAAGTGGCGTATTGATTTCTTTCTTCTGTTGCTCATGCACATATTTCTTCCAGAACCGTGCTCCACTTCTGCATTTCTGAGGGTATGGAGTTTCTCATGGCATCTTATCCACATAATGAAAGCAAACCTACAAAAGGCATGCGCAAGGCATAGTACTTTTTCCCAAAGATAACAAGCCTGTTTTCCTCCAAGGGTCGCAAATTCCCCGATCAGCATTCAGGATTATGGCCATCTCACCACTTACGGCCAGCCATTGGGGTGAAAGGAGAGTATTAATCCCACAGAACGTGCATCATCTTATTCTTCCTTCTTCAAGAGACCAAGTCCACCCTGGGGGAGTATAACTCTTTTATTTTAACCAAAAGCATATCAACATTATGGTAAAGGAAAGATACGAAAAAGAGGAAAAATGGAACTTTTTATTATATTTCATCGAACAAACTAAAGCCAACATACGGCGTTAAATAAGAAAACAGAAATAGTCCAAACCCTAGTAAACTTCTTAAATCAAGTAGTTACCAACATATACAAACCTAGCCGCCTCCCTCCAAGTCTTCAAAATCTCTTGCAAAATCTTCTTGAGCCACATCCCTTCACATATTCCAAAGGCAAGAGCCCTAAATTCAGCTTCTGCATTGCTTCTGGAGACAACATGTTTCTTGCTTCTCCCAGCAGTGAGATTTCCCCATATAAACAAAGAATGTCCAGTTGTTGATGTCCTATCAACAACTGAACTTGCCCAATCAGCATCAGTAACGATTTGAATCCTTTTGTTGTCTGTTTTTTTAATGAAGCCCTTGACCACCAGTTCCCTTGAGGTATCTTAGAGTTCTAATCACAATTTGATAATGTTCTTGACAAGGTTTGTGCATGAATGGGTCACAAGGATGGCTGTAAGACTGATGTCAGTTCTAGTGTGAGGTAGGTAGATGAGTTTTCCCACAAGCCTCTGGTACATTCCAACATCAACAGGTTCAAAGGTGCCTTCTTTGCCATGTTTGCGACCAGGATCAACAGGTGAGGAGGCTGGTTTGCAGTCATTCATGCCAGTTTCTTCTAGGAGATTCAACACATTTTCTCTGTGATATGACAATACCTTCCTTGGACCTAACAATCTCCATTCCCAGAAAGTGTTTGAGGTTGCCAAGGTCATTGACCTCAATATCCCTTGCAAGAGACTTCTTTAGATCAGAGATTTCACCAATGTCATCACATGTTATGATGATATCATCCACATAGACAATCATGATGACTCTTTTTCCAGATTGAGTAAATTTAGTGAACAATGTGTAGTCAGGATGACACTGATCGTAACCATAGGATTTGACCGACTTGGTGTATCTGCCAAACTAGGCTCTAGGTGACTGCTTGAGTCCATAAAGATTGCAAAGGTGACTGCTTGAGTCCATTAGATATAACTTAGGCCCCTTATTACAATTATTCTTATAAGACAAAGGTTGTCCAAAGAATAAAGCAGCCAAATGGCTAAAAAGAAGCCCCAACGGCTCATATACAGTGTTCCCAACGGACACTGTACAATAAAAGCAGATTCAAGGGCAAACAGCCAAATACAAGAAAATAGACAGCCTAATACATAGCCAAATATACAAAATTTTAACAAAACACACTCTATAAATTAAAATACAAGACACCTACAAATACTTTAGAAATAAAACACCAATACACCATGATGCTAAACATCTATGATCTATCTTTCAACACATTGCATTATGACTAAGCAAAACAAGATTTCTTAATGATGCACCTAATTATTTTTTCTTCTATGTACGTGTGAGCTGACACAGCCTAAATGTTGCCTGCTGAAGGAACTCTCAAGTATTGTACAAGCACCTGGTGAAGGAACAATTAATTACAAGAATTTGGTAGATATTTCTGCTATAGTAGTAGTTGCTTAAAAGGGCACTCATGTGGCTGTTGTTGACTATTATTTTGCTGCTTAAAGTTACGTTTTCCTGTACAGTGGATTGAATAGGGCAGTAGTAATGGATAACATGTATGCTTTCTTCAGCTTATTTGATTTTGTTTCATTCTTGGAAAGTTTATATGCATAATAATTTAAACTTCTAAGCCTTTTGGGTACTTGAAGGCTTTTGCTGCATTCAATTTGGGAAGCTTATTGTTCTGATTTTTTTTTTTTGTGAACTTGCAATCTTTTCTTTTAAAAGTTTGGAGTAAATCTTATATTTGTGTTTTTTACAGCCAGCATCAACTATCAGATCTGAAATCGATATTAAGCTTGGAGGTACTCAATGCAACTTAACAGTTAGTAGATTAGTCCCATGGATGTCCTTGCGCTCTTCCAAAACAAAGAAATCATTGAGTAAGGAGGAAAGTCTTCATGTTGAAAAGCCAAATTCAACTGAACAGAAAGCCATGATGTGGACCTGCACTGTTTCTGCTCCAGAAATAACTATTGTGCTTTATAATTTGAGCGGTTCACCAGTATACCATGTAAGACTTGTCTAACCTTTAAATGCTTACCTTATGGCTTTGAGATTTATTCTTGTGATCTGATAGCATGTTAATGTCTCCTATCCTGTTAGTACTCAACTGACGCATTGAAAAATGCTGGTCACTTAGATGCCGTTTGGGCGACATTCTTGATCCATTTCTGTGTTTTTAATTCATGTGTGCTTAGGTATATATGTATGTAGATTTTAGAGCAGAGAAAGAAGTTGAAGATAAGTCTTATTACTTTCATCTTAAAATGTAAAGGCAGGTTACAATGAGATATATAGAAGGGGTAGAGACTATCCACCTTCCAACAGTAATAAAAAGCTAGGGAACAGCTATCAGACAACTAATTAAATGGTGTCTTAAGCAGCCAACTAACACCAGTCAGTTTACTTATATTATGTAAACAGCTGGTAACAATAATAAATACAGAGATTAAAAGACACTGATGTTAGATTAATATAGTAACTAATATTAGATCCTTCAATACTCCCCCTCAAGCTGGTTTATAAATGTCTAATAAACCAAGCTTGCTTACACAAAACTGGAAAGGGATTCTAGGTAACCCTTTAGTGAACATATCAGCCACCTGGAGTTTGGGTGGAACATATCTCAGATCAATGATTCCACTCTCAAGTTTTACTTTGATGAAATGCTTGTCTATTTCAACAGCGTTTTTGGTCCTATCATGTTGAACAGGGTTGTTAGAAAATTCAATTGCAGATTTGCTGTCACTAAGTTGTGTCATAGGCCCATTCATCATGATTCCCAGTTCAGTGTGGACTCTCTTAATCCAGATGAGTTCTCATATGCCAAGGGCAGTTGCTATGAACTCTGCTTCAGCACTGCTTCTGGCAACAACAGCCTGCTTCTTGCTTCTCCATGATACAAGATTGTCTCCAATGAAGATACACCATCCAGATGTAGACTTTCTGTCAGTTATAGATCCAGCCCAATCAACATCAACATATCCTTTTACTGTTTTACATGAACTACTCCCCCTGCCTTGAAGAACAGACCACTCCTGGGATTTTTCTTTAGGAATTTTAACACTCTAAAGGCAACATTTTGATGTATCTTCCTAGGCTTGTGCATACATTGGCTGATCTGACTGACTGCAAAAGAAACATCAGATCCGTTGAGACAAATATATTAGTCTTCCATCTAATCTTTGAAACAGTTCCTGATTAACAGGTTCACTGTTCTCATCATCTCACAGTTTGACAGTGCTATCCACAGGGGTATCAACATGTTTACACCCAAGGAGTCCATAGTCACTTAGGAGATCAAGAGTGTACTTCCTTTGAGTGACATGGATCCCTTGTTTAGACCTAGTAACCTCCATTCCAAGAAAGTACTTGAGGTGCCCTAGATCTTTAATGTCAAATTTATTCTTAAGAAAAGACTTGAGTTTAGCAATATCATTCTCACAGTTTCCAGTTATTATGATATCATCCACATACACAAGTAAAGTAGCGATCCCACTGTTTTCCGTGTGATATAGAAAAGGGTGTGATCACTATGACCCTGTGTATATCCTCCTTTTTTTTTTTTATAACTTTAGAAAAACGATCAAACCAAGCCCTTGGAGATTGCTTTAGTCCATATAAAGACTTGAGCAATCTACATACTTGGTTTTTCTTAAAATTTCCTTCAAGACCAGGAGGAGGCAACACGAAGACATCTTCTTTAAGATCACCATTTAAAAAGGCGTTTTTACCATCCATTTGATACAAAGGCCAGTTCTTAGTAGCAGCCAAAGCAATAAGAATTCTAACAGAGTTGAGTTTAGCTACATGTGCAAAGGTCTCATTTAAGTCTATGCCAAGAGTTTGGGTGTACCCTATGACAACTAGACGAGCCTTATACCTACTCACAGATCCATCAGCATTACATTTCACAGTAAACACCCATTTACTCCCAACAGGTTTAGTATTATCGGGTTTATCGACAATTTCCCAGGTCCTGTTTTCTTTGAGAGCTTTCAGATCTTCTCAAACAGCCTCTTTCCACTTGGGATGCTGTAAAGCTTGAAAGATGTTGTTGGGAATATAATGGTTGTCTAAGTTGGAAATAAAGGAATTCTAACTCTTAGAAAGTGCACCATAGGAAACAAACCTTTGAATAGGATGTGAAGTGCAGACTCTAGTGCCTTTTCCAAGGACAATAGGCAATTCATTAGGTACAAGAGAAGGACAAATATCACCTGATTCATTGTCAGTGGATTCAGTGTTATCATGATTCTGTGGAAGTTCTTCACATGTAGCCTCCTCATCATAGTTTTGGGGAAGTTCTTCACAAGCAGCCTCCTTATCATTATTATGAGACTGTAAACAAGACTCAGTGTTCACAGTTCCTTGATCTTTATTCTTTCCTTTTCTGGTGTAAATGATGATATCATTAGACTCTGTGGTGGACAGCTCCTTTTCAGTACCTTTAGGGTTGGAAATCAGCTCAGTACTAGGATCAGAACATGGCACCATAGGTAAGACCAGAAAAACGTACCTGTCATGATTGGAGGTAAAATTAGTAGGGATAAAAAGGTTGTTGTTCAAAGAAGGAAACATCAGCAGAAACATATAAACGTTTGGATGAAGGATCATAGCATTTGTATCCTTTCTGTGTAGATGAGTAACCAATAAAAACAGTCTTGACAGCCCTAGGCTCAAGCTTCCCTCTATTCTGGGAATGAATATGCACAAAGGCAGTGCATCCAAACACTTTCAGAGGTAAGTTTGATACCATTTGGTTACTGAGAAAGCAAGAGTTCAACACACTGATAGGGGTATGAAAACTCAGAATTCTGGAGGGCATTCTATTGATTAGAAAGGCTGCAGTTAGCAAAGCCTCACCCCAGTAGTAAATAGGCATATTGGTTGTGAAAAGGATGGCCCTAGCCACTTCCAATAAGTGCCTATTTTTCCTCTCTGCTACACCCTTTTGCTGTGGTGTATTAGAGCTGGAAGTCTGATGAATTATACCTCTTTCAGTTAGATAGGGGCTAAGAACAGAGTTTAGGTATTCAGTACCATTGTCAGATCTCAAAACCTTAATCTCAGTATTAAATTGGTTTTTAATCATAAGATCAAAGTTCTTGAATATGTTAGCAACATCAGACTTGTTCTTCATTAAATATAAGCCAACACATTCTTGTATGGTCATCAATAAAGGTAGCGAACCACCTATTGTTGGTTAGGTTTAGTACCTTTGATGGCCCCCATACGTCAGTATGTATCAAATAGAAAGGCGAAGAGCACTTATATGGTTTTGGTTTAGAAGAATGTTTGGCTAATTCACAGATCTCACATTGAAAACTTTCTGTCTTTTGATTCAAGAACAAACCCGGAAACAATTTCTGAAAATAATAAAAACTAGGGTGTCCTAGTTGATAATGTAAAAGAACATCTTTAGACAAAATTCTACTAGAAAGAGCCACTTCATCCTCCTCTTCTTCCTTGAACAAGTACAATCCATCACTCATTTTAGCATTGCCAATCCTCATTAGTGATTTCGTATCCTGAAATTCACAATGAGAGGGATAAAATTTAGCCACACATTCTCTGTCATTAGTAAATCTACTAACAGAAAATATGTTACATGAGTGATTTGGAACATGTAGAACAGATTCAAGTGACAGGTTATCAGAAATAACAATTTTCCCAGTTCCCATAACTGTGGATAAAGATCCATCAGCTATTCTCACCTTATGTTGACCATTAGAAGGAAAATAAGTTGAGAAAAGGGATTTGTCACCTTCATATGGTTTGAAGCCCCTGATCTATGATCCAAGAGGTGTTACCTCCCTGAACAGCAGCTCCAGTCGATGCCTCTGGTTTTATGTTTAGTTTTTTGTCCAGCAGTTGACTAGTTCATTTGAAAAAAGATCTGAGTTTTAGGCAGTGAAAGCTTGCTTCTGATCATTCCATGAGTTAGGCTTCTTCTGACCAGGATTTTTGGACAGATTGTTGGGTCTGCCATGGATGCCCCAACAAGTGTCCCTGGTGTGGCCTTTCTTTTTGCAATGATCACACCAAGAAACTCCCATTGGTCCTTCTTCTGGAAACCCTTGGAATTTCCGTAAGTTTCAGTTTGTTGATTTAGCAATGCAGATGGTTCTCCCCCTGGAGTAGGAAGTAGGCCACCCCTTGCTCCTCTTCTGTTTTCCTCCTTTATGATAGAAGCAAAAGCTTCTTGAAGAGAGGGGAAAGGTACAAGGGCAATGATTCTTTCTCTAGCAGCTTCATAGGTAGGATTTAGGCCTTCCAGAAATTCAAAGACCCTTTCCTTCTCTATGAACTTTCCAAATTTTCTAGCATCTCCTGCACAATCCCATTCAATTGCAGAGAGCTGATCATACTCTTGCCAGAGCATCTTCAAAGAGTTGAAGTTTTGGCATTATCCAGACTGCCTTGTTTCATGCTTCTGAGCCTAGATTTTACTCCAAATGCCTGGGAAAAATTTCTCTGATCAGAGTAGGTTGCGGAAATGGCATCCCAGATTTCTTTTGCAGTAGAGCAGAAAAGATGAACCTGGCCAATTTCAAGCTCCATAGAATTAATAAGCCAAGCATTTACAATGGCATTTTCAGTTTCCCAAATGTAGTATGCATCTGGGTTTTCTTGACTTGGAGCTTTAATGGATCCAGTCAAGTACCTCATCTTGCCTCTCCCAGTTATAAACATTCTAACTGATTGAGCCCACTGAATGTAGTTGTTCCCATTCAGTTTCATGGTGGTGATTTGAAGGGTTGGATTATCAAATCCAGAACGAGCAGCGGATGTAGTTGAGGAGTTGGTAGTACCAGACTGATTTTCAGACATATTTTCAAGAAGAAGTAAGGGGAAGGTAGAGAGTCGGTTATGGTTCTGCTACCATGTAGATTTTAGAGCAGAGAAAGAAGTTGAAGATAAGTCTTATTACTTTCTTCTTAAAAAGTAAAGGCAAGTTACAATGAGATATGTAGAAGGGGTAGAGATTATCCACCTTCCAACAGTAACAAAAAGCTAGGGAACAGCTAACAGACAACTAATTAAATGCTGTCTTAAGCAGCCAACTAACACCAGTCAGTTTACTTATATTATGTAAACAGCTGGTAACAATAAGAATAAAGAGATTAAAAGACACTAATATTAGATTAATATAGTAACTAATATTAGATCCTTCAATAATGTATAAATTGCACTTGTCCTTTGAGATCTTAAACTTTTTGTTGAGATGGTAATTTATCGTGTTGCCTGAGTACGAGGTATTCAGATCGAAACCTCATTGCCCTTGCCCCATGAATTTGAAATTTAATTTATTTTACTAGTGTTGTTTACCCCGCTACAACAAAACTATTACTATTTCCGTTACTCTACTACAACATATTTACTTTTGTCCACGTGTTGACAAGCTCATACGTGAGGGGCATGTTATCTATCTATATATATATATATATATATATATATATATATATATATATATATATATATATATATATATATATATATATTATCGCACTTCTCTTTAACAACTTAAACTTTGTCTAGGGACTGTTTAATTGAATAAAGTGTGGTCAGAATTGCATTGTCGAAATCCAAACTCTGGGACTGTTTTACTTCAGCAGTAAATCTCCCAAACCAAGCCCTGGGAGATTGCTTGAGACCAGATAAAATCTTTTAAACTTACACACCTTCCCTTTAGTGTTAGAACTTTTACATCCTGGAGGTATTTTCATAAACACATCTTCTTTCAACTCCCCATTAAGGAAGGCATTCTTTATGTATAGTTGGTATAGGGGCCAGTCAAGATTAGCAGCTAAAGAAAATATCACTTTAACAGTGTTTAGTTTAGCAACAAGGGCGAAGGTCTCTTGGTAGTCAACACCATGAGATTGAGTGAAACCTTTTGCTAATAGTCTTGCTTTGTACCTATTTATGCTCCCATCAGAGTTATATTTGATATTAAATATCCACTTACAACCTACTGGGTGTTTACCAGGAGGAAGATCAGTTAGCTCCCATGTTCCAAGTTCTATTTTTCTTAAGGGCCTGAAGTTCTTCCCGAACAGCAGTTTTCCACTCAGGGAAACTAAGGGCCTCATGAACAGAACTGGGGATGCTATGCTGATCAAGATTACTGATAAGAGCACAGTAGGATGGATAAAGGTTCTTATAAGTGATTAAGTGGTTCATAGGATGTTTGGTACATGCCCTAATCCCTTTTCTCTGAGCAATAGGTCTATTTATCATCATGAACAGGCACAGAAATAGGAACAATATCTCATGATGTGCCTTCTATTTCCTCTGGAATTTCTGATGTAATGGCAGGTGAATCTCATTTCTGTTGCCCATATCCTTCTGTTTCTTGGATGGCTTTGGCTTTCTTACATATACTTGGGTAATAGGAGGTCTGGGATACAATATGGTGCATGAACTTGGACTGTCAGTTGGTTCAGATTGCTGATGACCTTCCCCCATATAGTCATGCTGAATAGGATTAAGGTCACTCAGACTAGACCCTTCTGTATTCCAATTATGGCACTGTTGAGTGTAGCCGTAGGCCCCCCCCCCCCCCCCTCCCCCCTGAAAATCAGAAATGTAAAAAGGTTGAGATTCAAGGAAGGACACATCCATAGTAGTGTAGGTTTTCTTGGTTTTTGCACTGTAGCATTTATAGCCTCTTTGTCTGGAAGCATAACCTATAAAGTACCAGGGGTGGATCCACGTGCCCCAGGGGGGGTCACGTGACCCCACTGGATTTTAATTTTTTGTTTTTTTAGTATTAAAACTATGTAGCTTTGTTGTTAAAAAGTGTCCTTTTGTCGATAAAAATTGATGTTTTAGACTCCGGTGACCCCACTGGAATTTTTTTTGGGATAAAAGATGTAGTTTTAGACTCCGGTGACACCACTGGAATAAATTCCTGGATCCGCATAAACATGCATTTCTCAGCCTTAGCTAACTTATTCCTATGGTGATAATGAATGAAGGTACACATCCGAATTTTTTGAAAGGAACATTTAGAAACATACGAGAAGTAGGAAGCATGGTAGTTAAAACATGGCAAGGGGTGTTGAATTTCAATATTCTAGAGGGCATTCTGCTTATGAGGTGAGTTGCAATTATAGAAGTTAGGAACATTCATAGCAAATAATAAAGCTCTTGCCACTTCTAACAAGTGCCTGTTTTTCCTCTCTGCAACCCTGTTCTGCTGGGGGTATCACACCAAGAGGTAATATGCACAATAGTTTATACAAATTTCACTTTGAAAAGACTTTAACTTGAAACTGATGCAATCACTAAAGTTATAGAAAAGTGAAACATCTGCTTAATAGAAATTACCTGGGACATGAGCGTAACGCTGTCTGATTCTTTGCAATATGTGCTGTAACCTCTTATTTGTTATCATTATATTATGCCTGATTAATATTTCTGGATTTCATCTTATTCTGTGATTAGTCAATATTTGATGGCATCTCATTCATGTCTTTCTGGATTATAGGGTTGCTCACAGTCAGCGCATATCTTTGCTAACAACATATCAAGTACTGGTACTGCGGTGCATATGGAGCTTGGTGAACTTAATTTGCACTTGTCTGATGAATATCAGGAAGGCATAAAAGAGAGCCTGTTTGGTGTGGAGACAAATGCAGGCTCCCTACTGCACATAGCGAAGTTTAGCCTGGACTGGGGCAAAAAGGATATCGATTCACCGGAGGAAGGCTGCAGCAGGTGTAAAATGGTTCTCTCAAGTGAGGTATCCGGAGTAGGTTTCTACTTCACCTTCAGGCGTCTTGAATCTCTGATATCGACTGCTTTTGCTTACAAGGCTTTGTTGAAAAAGTTGTCTGCTTCCAGTAAGAAGCCTGCAAACTTCCAGAAGGAAAAGTCATCCAGGCCATCAGGGAAGGGGATTCAGCTTGTAAAATTCAATCTTGAAAGATGCACTGTGAATTTCTATGGGGATGTAGGATTGGATAAAGTTATGATTGAGGACCCAAAACGTGTTAACTACGGATCTCAGGGTGGTCGAGTCGTTATTAGTGTATCAGCAGATGGTACCCCTCGGACAGCACTAGTAATGTCCACTATTTCAGACGAGTACAGTAAGTTGAAGTATTCTGTATCACTCGATATATTCCACCTCGGTTTTAGCATGAATAAGGAAAAACAATCAGCGCAGATTGAGGTTGAGCGAGCAAGATCTATCTACCAGGAATATTTAGAAGACAGCAACCCTAGATCAAAAGTTGTTTTGCTTGATATGCAAAATGCAAAATTTGTGAGGCGACCTGTTGGAGTGGCTGTCGGCTCTCTTTTTAGTGCTACTGATATTGCTGTTAGATGGGAGCCTGATTTACATATTGCACTTGTTGAGCTTTCATTGCACTTGAAGTTACTGATGCACACTCAAAAGCTGCAAGTTCTAAAAAATGAAGAAACTATCTCTGAGACAACAGATAATAAAGAGAATGAAATTTATGTTGAATCTTCACAAAGTGAAAAGCAGCATAAGAAAAGAGAGTCCATTTTTGCTATTGATGTGGAAATGCTGAGGATATCCGCTGAAGCTGGAGATGGGGTTGAAACCATGGTCCAGGTTCAGTCAATATTTTCCGAGAATGCTAAAATTGGTGTGCTTCTAGAAGGACTCATTTTCACTTTCAATGAAGCAAGAATTTTTAGAAGTAGCAGAATGCAAATTTCTCGTGTTCCAAGTACATCTGGCAGTATGTCAGATTCAAAAACCGAGACAGTAACCACCTGGGATTGGGTAATTCAAGCCCTTGATGTCCAAATATGCATGCCATACAGGTTAGAATTGCGTGCCATTGATGATTCTGTGGAAGAAATGCTGCGTGCACTGAAACTTGTCACTGCTGCTAGGACTAAAGTCATATTGCCTTTGAAGAAAGACAGCGTGAAACCTAAAAAGGCAAGTTCATCAAAATTTGGTTGTGTAAGGTTTTGCATCAAGAAACTAGCAGCTGATATTGAGGAAGAGCCTTTTCAAGGTTGGCTTGATGAACACTATCGGCTTTTGAAGAATGAAGCCTGTGAAACTGCTGTCAGGTTGAACTTCCTTGATGATACTCTTATGAAAGCTGGGCAAACTGAAAAGGATGATTCTGTTAATGAAGTCAAGATTTGTTTTGAGGGAGAAGAGATTAATATTCATGATAATGATGCAATCGAGAAATTGCGAAATGAGATCTACAAGCAGTCATTCCGTGCATATTATCGAGCATGCCAGAATCTTGCCCCTTCGGATGGGTCAGGGGCCTGTAGGAACGGTTTTCAATCTGGTTTCAAGCCTAGCACTGGAAGAACATCTCTTATGTCTATTTCAGCCACAGAGTTAGATATAACTCTTAGAAGAATTGATGGCGGTGATGCTGGGATGATCGAAGTTCTTCAGAAACTTGACCCAGTGTGCTGTGCTCATAATATTCCATTTTCACGTCTGTATGGAAGTAATCTTACTCTGAGCACAGGTTCTCTCGTTGCCCGCATAAGGGACTACACCTGTCCCTTGTTTGCTGGTACCTCTGGCAAATGTGAAGGCCGTCTTATCTTAGCTCAACAGGTTTCTTTTAGATATGTTTTTTCCCTGCATATGCTGATTGGATGTGTTACAATAACAATTGTATGTGTTATAAGCTCTCTTTACAGATGGTGCCATACCTGCTTTTTGTGACGAGATATGAAAGGATAGCACTATTGCCATAGCAGTTTTGCTAATGCCAGAGCAATTGGGCTTTGGCATTGGCAGAACTGCTCTGACAATATACTAAACAGCAGTGTCATGCTATTGCAAGAGCAATTTGCTCTGGCATTAACTAGCCGACATGAAAAAGTGGTTGGCAGTTGTAGTTTACTGTACCCAGTTATCAGACTAACTGAGCAGCTCTAAGCATCTATGACTTCATGATTAATGCACTAAACATAATATTGGAATTCTTGTGCTTTGATAATTTGAAATGATTTTCCTTGTTAATTTGCAGGCGACTTGTTTTCAGCCCCAAATTCATCAAGATGTCTATATTGGGAAATGGAGGAACGTTTGCTTGCTTCGTTCAGCCACTGGCACAACTCCGCCAATGAAAACATTCTTGGATTTGCCCATTCATTTCCAGAAAGCAGAAGTTTCCTTTGGTGTTGGTTTTGAGCCATCTCTTACTGATATTAGTTATGCTTTTACTGTGGCTCTTCGAAGGGCAAACTTAAGCGTTAGAAACCCAAATCCATTAGTTCAGCCACCTAAAAAGGAAAAAAGTTTACCTTGGTGGGATGAAATGAGAAACTATATCCATGGAAATACTTCTTTATTAATCTCTGAGACCAAGTGGAATGTGCTTGCCAGTACTGATCCTTATGAATTTTCTGACAGACTACAAATTCGCTCAGGTTATATGGAAATTCAGCAATCAGACGGCCGTGTTTTTGTTACTGCTAAGGATTTCAAGATTTTTTTGAGCAGCTTGGAGAGCTTGCTGAAAAATTCTAGCTTGAAGCAGCCTGCTGGCTTTTCTGGAGCTTTTCTTGTGGCACCAACATTTAGCGTTGAAGTCATAATGGAGTGGGAGTGTGAGTCTGGAAATCCACTCAACCATTATTTATTTGCACTTCCCATAGAAGGTGTACCTCGTGAATTTGTTTATGATCCCTTCAGGTCCACTTCTCTCTCTTTGAGATGGAACCTATCACTCAGACCTTACCTTCTCTCTTCTGACAATGACAGAGAATCCTCGTCAAAGGGTGATGGTGCTGCCCTTGATGAATCACGTGGTCTAATTAAATCAGAACATGCCACAACTGGTTGTCCAACTGTAAATGTTGGTCCTCATGACTTGGCATGGCTGATAAAATTCTGGAACTTGAACTATATTCCACCTTATAAATTGCGGACTTTTTCTAGGTGGCCTCGTTTCGGAGTTCCTAGAATTCCCAGATCGGGTAATCTATCAATGGATAAGGTAATGACAGAATTTATGTTCCGAGTTGATGCAACTCCCACATGTATAAGGCATATGCCCATAGATGGTGATGACCCAGCTAAAGGACTAACATTTAAAATGAATAAGCTGAAATACGAACTTTATTTTGGCCGGGGCAAGCAAAAGTTCACATTTGAATGCAAACGTGATATACTTGATCTTGTTTATCAAGGAGTAGACCTTCATGTTCCTAAAGCATTTATAGACAAAGAAGATAGCACCAGTGTAGCAGAAGTGGTTCAGATGACTAGGAAGGGATCATTATCAGCGTCAGGGGACAGAATCACAAATGATAAAAGTGATTACATAACTGGTAGCTCTGAAAGGCAACGTGATGATGGATTTTTATTATCATCTGATTACTTCACAATCAGAAGGCAATCCCCAAAAGCTGACCCAGAGAGATTATTAGCATGGCAAGAAGCAGGCAGAAGAAACCTTGAGATGACTTATGTCAAGTCTGAGTTTGAAAACGGAAGTGAAAGTGATGATCGGACAAGATCTGACCCCAGTGATGATGATGGATACAACATTGTGATTGCAGACAATTGTCAGAGGATTTTTGTATATGGGCTCAAACTTTGTGGACCCTTGAGAATAGAGATGCTGTTTGGTCCTGGGTTGGTGGACTATCTAAGGCATTTGAACCTCCAAAACCCTCTCCTTCTCGGCAATATACCCAGAGGAAGCTTCTTGAGGAGAACAAGGGACCTGATGGGCCTGAAATGTCCGAAGAGGAGAAAAATAAGTCTTCACCAGTAAGCCAAGGCATAAGTTCCTTGTCCCCTCGACAAACTGAGGCATCAAAATCACAGTCCTCCCCATCAAGTTCAACTAAGACGGAAAACTTTTTGTCTGACGCAATTGGTAATCCCGACCTTAAACTTATGAATTCTTGGATCGGGTGAATTGTTTGGTACATGATTTTAATTCATTAACTGCAAAAGAGATTGATAGTGTATATTGAAGATCACAAAATTATAATCATCCAAAATTACATGCATCTACTTTTATGTTCTGTTCATGCCAGAACTGACAAAATACAATTGTGACACATTTCTTGGTACTTGTAATTGCCATGTCTTTTTTCACCCGTGAAGTATTACTTGCTTGCAGCTGTTCTGGCAGTGTGTTACTGTTAGGAAAATGTGAAATCCTTGAATTTTTAGCACTTGTGATTCGATTTGATGCACATGTGTTGTACTTTGTGGCAGCAAAGAACTCTGACAACACTGAGCAGGAGGGGACGCGCCATTTCATGGTTAATGTTATTGAGCCGCAATTCAATCTTCACTCTGAAGATGCAAATGTAAGTTCTTGTGGTAATTGTTCATCTATGTTGAGGCGATCTGTCTGTCAAAAGAAAATAATATTTTGCTTAAACCCTTCAATTATTTTGGTCATGACCATAATCTTGTCAAATGATTAAGTGACACTCCTCGTCTTTCTTTCTTCTTTTTTCCTTTTCCCTTTTCCCTTTTCCCTTTTCTCTTAGTGGGTAATGTGGTTTGACCAAACTTATTCTGACTCTTATTTTTCGAGTTATTTATTGTGCTAGGTTATTTAAATGTTTGTCTGTGAAATGTTTGTTGCCGCTGGAATCAAAGAAGTTTTTCAATGCTTATAAGCTACTTTGCTGTTAAAATCTCTTAAACTACCTTTGTGAAGTTGTCTAATTCTCTATTCCCCATGTGATATATCCCCCTTCAACTGAAACCCTACCCATTATAAGGATATCTGAATGCGTATATATTATTTGTTCCAAGTGAGATGAAAAATACAACTGGTGCTCTCAGAAATGGCATACTCCTATATAAATTGGTTACTGAATAGCAGAAAGCTTTCTAAGTTACCAGATTTGCATCTTATGTTAATTAATTAACTCAAAAACTGCGGGAACATGCCTTCTGGAAACGGATCCTTCAACACAAGAGTTGGGTTCTCTTTTTTCTCATTGACAACAATATTAAGATGCATGTTGGTTTCCCCTCTCTGCTAAAAAAATTCATGGTATGCAGCCATAACAAACATAACAGCATGCTATTACTGAGCTCGTGAAAGACAGAAATTCCTTTGCTAATTTTTTATTTACTTTTTAAATCAGAATTTTTGTATTAATGATCAAATGATCGAAAAATATACAGTCCGAGCCGAGGGGTTACAACCAAAACCAGAATATTCAAAACCCCCTAGCTTCCAAAAATAGGGAAATTTAGTCAGAAGTGAGATGTTCTAGTTAAGCCTACATTTCATCACATTCTTCCACTTAGAAATATAAAGCCTAATAGTATTAATCAATTCAAACTCAACCACAAAACAGGAATAAGATTTTGTCTGGAATACTCTTTTGTTCTTTTCCACCCAAGTGATGTAGATTTGTTGAATTACCATGTCTCCCAAAAGCTTAAGTTGTTGAGGATGTAGATAATTAACATATGAAACACTTCAGCACACCCCCTAAAGTGGTCTATGACACAGAGCCTGGGCCAACATGACACAGGCATATGAAGGGCACAACAAGCCCAACACTTGCACAATATGATTGGGAAAGCTATGTTGGCGGAGAGATTTGAACTCATGACCTCCTACCCTGATACCATGTGGTTTTTTTTGGAGAGAAAACTGAAGTTTCTTTTTTTATTCACTTGATTAAAACAGGTCAGTTTACATAAATATGAGATGATACAAAACTACCTCAAACATAAGAGTCGTGCTTTAGTGGACTCCAAACTCAACTAACCAGTCAAACCCAATCACTCCCTTACACATTAATTACTAGTGCTTACATTAAATAAACAAAAAATACACAAATAAGCATTCTAATAGATCACACATATGCACATATCTAAAGCCTTCACGAAATGACTAATCCTTCAACAAGATTAATCCTAAGGAACCGAGTTGTAGGATTTGAAGCTTGAACTTGTGTATTGTCATCCAAGTCAGCACCTCTCTCCAGGCGACCAATCTAGTTCTGAACCCAAGCTGTCTCAAAAGAGTAAATCAGATTCTCCTAACAAAAAGGCAAGAGAAAAATAGGTGGCAATGAGACTCTTCCTCCCTCAAGCATAGACCACAGGTGCTTGACTGTACAACCTCTTAGACATCATTCTCTTCTTATTGCAAACAATGTTCCGCCACTGAACATCCTATCTGCTTTCATGTTGGATCATGAGAGCAGTTGTTATGGAGACCTCCTTGGAGGGAATTAAGGACAATACTTCTTATCTTGGGAACTATAGTGGATCAGATGGTCTGGTGTAATAGCATCAATGATGTGTGTCTAAACCTCATTCCTTTTGCCAGCAACCCAATTCCAATGATTTGGACCAATGAACTGAACAATCTTCACAGCACCTTCAGTTGACTCAGTTCCTTGTTTTCTCTTTAAAACATCTGAAAGGGTAGCTCATAGTTTCTCTCAAGGGAGCCAAATGTCAGACTGAAAATTGGTGTTCCTGCCATCACCCAAGTGAGCCTCAATATATGATTATATGCCTGTATACAGACTCTTAGGGATAAAAGCTTTTTCCAGATTCAAGAGTCCCTGGGTCTAGGTTGAACATTCCAGAGTGGTGTTTTCTTCATGTAATTTTCCATGGGACTTGACGTACCTAGAGTTGGTTTAAATGCGAACAGTTGTGACCTTCACCGATAGCAAAGCAAGGAGCTCTTGAAGCTGGTCAAAATTGTTGATAGAGGAATTTGAGAGAGAAAGAGGGATTCTTATTATTCCAATCTTGGATAACCTTATTACAAAGAAATACAACTTATAGGACAAAGATTGTCCAAGCTAAAGCAGTCAAACGGCTAGAAAAGAGAGCCAACGGCTCCTGTACAATGTTTCGAACGGACATTGTACATTAAAAACACATTTCTTCCCATTTTGCAGCCTTAGACTAAATACAAGATATTTAGGGAATAATCTAAGACTAATTAGGACAGTTAAGACATATAATAATTAGGACCATTTTCAACACCCCTCAAGGACAAAGAGAAACAACCAAGCTTGATTGTTATGTGTTGGAACTGATCTATTGAAGGTCCTTTCTTGAAGATATCAGCCAATTGTTCTTGGCATGGAACGCAGGAGATCTGAATTTCCTTATTCTCAGCCTTTGCCCTAATAAAATGTCTGTCTATGTCAATGTGCTTAGACTTGTCAAGATGAACTTGATTCTCTGACATGTTTATGGCAGACCTATTGTCACAAAATAGATGAAAAAGTTGCTGTGTAGGGACCTTTATTTCATCAGTATTTTTTCTGAGCCACAATCCTTCAAAGTCCAAAAGAAAGAGCTCTCAGCTCAATCTCTGCACTACTTCTGGGCACCACTGATTGCTTCTTGCTTCTACATGTGGAAAGATTTCCCCAAATAACGGAGCAGTAACCTGTGGTGGATCTTTTATCCACAACTGAACTTGCCTAATTTGCATCTGTGTAGATTTGCAGGTCTCTGTTCTCATTCTTCTTAAAATGAAGTCCTTGATTTGGTGTCCCTTTCAGGTATCTTAAAGTTATGAAAACCACTTGTTGATGTTCTTGACAAGGCTTGTGCATGAACCGACTCACTAGTCTGACAACAAAACATATGGCTGGTCTAGTATGATATAGGTAGATGAGCTTCCCTACAAGTTAGAAATGCTAGTTTCTTCTAGAAGGTCTAAGACGCAACTCATTGAGAAATATGTATGCCTTTTTTGATCCAGCAATTACCACTCCCAAAAGGTATTTTAGATTTCCGAAGTCTTTAACCTGAAAGTCTTGTGCAAGTGAAGGCTTAGAGTTTGTGTATTTCATCAGGATCATCACCAATTATTATTATGTCCATAGTTATCAAGGCATAAGGCGAAGCCAAGGCGAGGCAAGGTCTCCCGGGCGCCTAGGCGAACGCCTGGCATGCTAGGCGAGCAATAAAGTCATGTACTCATGTTTTGGCCTTTTAGATTATAACATATATAAAAGTCAACAAAGAAGATCACATATTGTCATCAAAACATGTTTTAAGCTTTTAACACACGAACCGAGTACTACCGATAAACCAAAAGATTCCAGTGAACCAATCAACCAAAAGGTTTCCGGTTTCAAACGTTCTAAAGTCTAAACGAATCTAATAGACTAATACTAGTCTTAGAGTTCACGAAATGACAAACGATAGGCAAACAACTATCAATAGAATGATAGATTCAAATGATCATCAATCACTATCACTAAGCTCCATCGGTCCTCTCCTGTCACTACTATTCTCCGCATCCACTCTTTGATCAATGTCAGTGTCATTAAACGAGAGAGAAGACTGCATACCTGAAGCTGTTTCGACCTCCCTTCCTGCCGGCTTGATAGATTAGAAGAAGAAGGTGCAGTTATTTTTTTAATCACAGATCGCAGCAGCTAGCAGCTTTGGAGGCTTGCACACGATGAGAAATGAAGAAAAAATGGACATGCTGGGGTCAATAGATTAGGTTTAATGGAATTTAACATGGGTTTTACTATTTTACCCCTAAAATTCACATTTAAACAAAATTATACCGGGCGAACGCAGTTTGTATGCCTAACGCCTAGCTCGCCTAGGCATCGCCTTTAGGTTCGCCGGACATTTTTAGCGCCTTACAGTACACAAGGGCAGTGGATGCTCACCTAGCGCCTAGGCGTTGTCTAGGCCTGCGCCTTAATAACTATGATTATGTCATCCACATAGACAATATGGACAACCCTTTTTCCTGATTTAAAGGATTTCGTAAACATGGTGTGATCAGAGTGACATTGCTTATAACCATAAGCCTTTACATATTTTGTAAATCTGCCAAACCATGACTTGTGGAACTGTTTCAGTCCATAGAGAGCCTTCTTAAGTTTACAAACCAGATTTCCGCATTCAGGATTCCCATATCCTCTAGGAATCTTCATATACACCTCCTTTTATAGCTCCCCATTCAGGTAAGCATTTTTTTATGTAGGGGCCAACCCATGTTCACAGCAATGGACAATAAGACTCTGATGGTGTTCAATTTTGCAACAGAGGCAAATGGTAGTCAATACCATAGGTTTAGGTGTAACCCCTAGCTACCAACCGTGCCATATGCCTGTTAATGGTTCCATTAGAGTTATATTTGTTTGTATATATCCACCTGCACCCCACAAGTTTCTTCCTTTTTGGAAGGGTAGTGATTTCTCATGTGTTGTTGTCCTTTAGAGCTTTCAGTTCATCATGAACATCAAGTTTCCATTCAGGTATTTGGAGGGCCTCCTGAATGTTACTAGGAATATCCGAATATGTTGACTGTCTAGGTTTAATATCCCTTGGATAAGTTAGAATGAGCAAGCAGGTTGTACGAGGGTTACTTTGTACAAATCCTGGTTCCCTTTCTCAAGGCAATAGGTCTTTCATCTGGTATTTCAAATGATGGAAAATTTTCAGTCTGATCAATGATTGAATTTTGAGGGTCCTGATGGTTTAAGGTGGTCCTTATTTCTCCTGGTGTAAACCAGTTCGATAGGTGGTATCACATTTTGAGAACCGTTTTCTGGTCCAAAGCTAGATATTTCAATCCTCCTATCAGAGGTAATGACTTCCCCTGACGTTGGATGCTTATGTTCAGTTTCTTGTGAAGCAGGAGAGATATATCCTTGAGATAGCTGAGATGAAGTCTTGTCCAACATTTTCAAGTTTGCCCTAAAAAGGTTGATTCTCAAAGTAGGTGATATTTAAAGTGTTAAAGAACTTCCTTGTGGAAGGACAATAACACTTATATCCCTTTTGTCTAGGAGAGTAACCTATAAGCATGCACTTGAGTGCTTTTGGATCAAGTGTACTCATGTGATGATTGTTCATAAACACAGTGCATCCAAAGATCTTTAGGGGCACATTCTGAGTGAGGTGACAGTTAGGAAACAGATCTTTGAACACACTTACAGGTGTTTTAAACTGCTGGACCCTTGAGGACATCCTGTTGATCAAATAGGTAGCAGTCAGGACTGCCTCACCGTAAAAATGCTTTGGAACATTATGACAAACATGAGAGACCTGACTGTATTAAGTGTTTTTTTCCCTCCCAACAATGCCATTCTGCTGAGGGGTATCTACATAAGAACGTAAACGAACAATGCCCCTGGCCTTCATCAACATTCCAAGAGATTTTTCAAAGTATTCAGATCCATTATCAGATTTTAAGATTCGTATATTAGTCTTAAACAATGTGTGGACCATATGATAGAAATTCTTAAAAATCACCCCTGATTCAGACTTTTCTTTCATCAAATACACCCAAGTAAGCTTAGTGAGGTCATCAACGAAGCTGATGAACCTTCTAACATACTCCCTCCGTTCCTATTTACATGTCGCAGTTGTCAAAATAAAAATTCTCTTTTATATGTCGTAGTTACATTTCCAACACATATTTTAATACTCTCTCCGCTTTTCAATATTACTTTTCAACTTTCTAGGCTCATTCAACCAATCAATCTTTCATATTCAATACACCACTACACTTTTCAAGATTTTTTTAATACTTTATAATGAAAGTCAATGTAATTATTCATTTTCTTAATCTGTGTGTTTAGTCAAATCATGACATATAAATAGGAACGGAGGGAGTACTTAACATCTGTATTCGCTAGGATTTTTATTGATAAACAACTCAGGAAACAACCTTTTTAGTATACAAAATTTCGATGTCCAAGTCTATTATGCCATAACATGATATTATCACTACAATAGATAGAACTTAGACATCTAGATGACTCACCTCCTGAACCGATTTCAACACTTCCAGACATAAGATATGACCCAGAATTAGCTTTAGCACTGCCAATCATCCTCCCAGTTATTGAGTCCTGAAAGTCACATAAATTAGTTGAAAACTTAAGCACCATATTGGGCCTTTGAGCCAATCTGTTCACAAATATTCGATTACAAGTCAACTTTGGAACATATAAGACATCTTTGAGACATATGCCTTTATTAATGTTGATGGTTCCTATACCCTCTACTTTTGGAGGTGGAACCATCAACAATTCTGACATATCTCTCATAAGCACAGGGATAGAGAGGGTAGAAAAGTTTCTTATTCCCTGTCATATGCTCAGATGCACCAGAGTCAACAATTCAATGGTGTTGAGTATGAGAATTAAAAGCTTGAGAGATTATACTGACTGAGCAACCGAGGCAGAGGATAACACAGACCGGTTTCCAATAATTGAATCTTGGTGCGGGAGTCTCTTTAATGCCTCAATCTGTTCTTGAGTGAAGATCTGGGAAGATGTATTCCTTAGCTAAACAGAGTGATGGCTTGAGACTCCTTCCCAGTCCCAGTTCTAGTTTTCCAGTCTGCTGATTTGCCATGTAATTTCCAGCAGTTATCTTTACCATGGCCAGGCTTTTTGCAATGGTCACACTATGGCCTTTCCTTTTTTCCTTTGTAGGGTTGGAAGGTTTTTGAGATGTGAGCAGAGTTGTCTTGATGAGGTACTGGAGGAATTCCAGTTGGTTGATTTCCAAGCATAAGTATCCTGCGGCTTTCTTCATGCCTGACCTCAGCAATAGCAACTTTTAAGGTAGGCGAGGAGATCTTCCCAGTACTCTTCCCCTGACATCATCAAAGTCAGGGTTTAGTCCCATGAGAAAGGAGAAAACCCTGTCCTTTTCAATGAATAACTTGTGGTCCTTTGCATCCTCGGTGCTTTTCCACTAATGTTCATTGAATAAGTCCAATTGTTGCCATATCCTGCTCAACTGATTGAAGGAGTGAGTAACAGAAGAATCAGCTTGTCTCAGATCCTTTAATTGAGATTTGAGTTCATACTTTCAGAGGTATTATCCCTCCTTGAGTAGAGATCATGAGCAGCTTCCCACACTTTTGCTGCTGTGTTGTAGAACATAAAGTTCTCACTTAGCTTCAGGGGTCATGGATCCCACCGGCCAAGACATGATTATGTTGTTATCAGCCTTCTACTCTGGAGTGTCTCCTGTGAGATGCCCTTCTTTGCTCCTTCCAGATACAAAGATGAGTAGGGAATGAGACCAAAGGTGGTAATTGTTCCCATTGAATTTATGGCGGCTTGTAAGAAGGTGATTATTATCACTCCCCCCTTGAATGTTATATGTTCCATCAAAATGTGGAACAACTTCAGTTGAGGTGATTTTTTCAGGGCTAATGATAAATACAGGGCCAAAATGGGTATACACAGGGAAAATAAGTGGTATTACCAAAGCCATGTAGTGTAATTTTCAAAATTTTGCCTTGGTATCACCAAATTTAGCTTTGGCAATACCAAGGGCCTTTTTCAGAGGTAGGCATTTCTGGTGTTAGAAGAAATCAGCCAGAAAAATTGAATTTTTTAGCTTTTAGGATCTAAGCTCTGATACCATGTATAAATGAAGAGAGGAATTCGAGAGAGAAAGAGAGATTCTTATTATTACAATGTTGGATACCATTATTACAACGCAATACAACTTATAGGACAATGAATGTCCAAGCTAAAGCAGCCAAAAGGCTAGATTAGAGAGCCAACGGCTCCTGTACAGTGTTCCCGACGGACACCATACAGTAAAAACAGATTCCTCCCAACTTACAGCCTTAGACTAAATACAAGATATTTAGGGAATAATCTAAGACTAGTAAGGACAATTAAGACATAAGAATTAGGACCATTTTGAACAGAAATATATATCAGTCCCTTTCCTGTTTAGATCCCGTTTTTAAGTTGTGGAATCATTTAAGCGAAGATATTTTTTGTAATTTCTTTTTGCTGTAAATGTGGGAACCTTACTGGCGATTCAATATACATATCTATATCTATGTATATAATAGATATATACATACATATATACGTACATATACATACACACATGCACACAAATATATATATATATATATATATATATATATATATATACACACACACACATACACACACAGATATATATATATATATATATATATATACACACACATACATATATAGATATATATTTATTTGCTTTTGGGCACTTTTTTTGAATTTGTGCTCGATTAGTTGCAAATTCTGCATCTGAACTAAAATGCCTGTGTACGTTCTTTCAACATTTCTTCTTGAGGGCAAACTTGTTCATTGCTTTTGTTGAACCTTGACTTGACATTACATGCATATGAAGTGCAGTCAATTTTGATTTTATCATGAATTTTCCTCCTTTATCATGAACCCAAGATTTTTGCTTGAGTGGGCCGCTGTTTTTTCTGTGTTAGAGCGGAAATAGCTAGAACTTTCTATGGTTCTAGAAGTATGACCACACTGGTCCTCTGGCAGGTAAGTTATCTTAGGCATGTTACCCTTCAAGTTTGGCATGTTACATGTTACGAATGAGTGACGGCACACTTCAAAATTAGAACTTTGCGTGCTTTGGTACTATGTTGAACTATCTTCATTTAGAAGTTTAGCATTTAGGTGGGTATGCAACCTACATGTCTAAGTACTTCATCCTTTCCTGACGTGGCTTTCATATTCTTCTGTAAAGTTATTTCTGCTTATTCGACTCAAACCGTACTCAATCTGGGAACTGCTTATGTTCTTGTGTTTATGTTGACAGGGTAGATTTCTGCTAGCAGCTGTTAGTGGGCGTGTTTTAGCTCGTTCATTTCATTCGGTCCTTCAAATTGGCTATGAGATGATTGAGCAAGCAGTTGCTGGTGGAAATGCCCACATTCAGGAATCTCAACCTGAAATGACATGGAATCGTATGGAGTTCTCCGTGATGCTTGAACATGTTCAAGCCCATGTTGCACCCACAGATGTCGATCCTGGGGCTGGATTACAGTGGCTTCCTAAAATCCGTAGGAGCTCACCCAAGGTGAAGCGAACTGGAGCTTTGCTTGAAAGAGTTTTCATGCCATGTGATATGTACTTCCGCTACACAAGACACAAAGGCGGCAGGACAGATTTGAAGGTATCATCATGAGCGATGTCCAAAGTTATTTTGACGTGATACCAGGCTGTGCATCACCCAGGTGTTCGCATCTTTCTTATCATACATGTTGATAAAACTTTTTGTTTGCTGCAGGTGAAGCCCTTGAAAGAGCTCACATTCAACTCTCATAACATAACAGCAACCATGACATCTAGGCAGTTCCAGGTTATGCTTGACGTCTTGACTAATCTTCTCTTTGCCAGGCTTCCTAAGTAAGGATATGTACCTTTATTACCTACTCTCTTCCAGTATTCTTTCTACCCTTTCATCTTTGTCTGAAGGTTTTCTCTTTCTCTTATTCTCATTAACGGAGCGAGCAAAATTTTACATGATTGCTCTCTGATTTTCTCTCTCTCTTATTCTCATTAACGGAGGCGAGCAAAATTTTACATGATTGCTCTCTGGTTTTGATTAGTTCTACAACACCAAATGGATTGTAATTTGCTGGCTTTTGAGTTCTGATACTTTGATATATGATATAGGCCTCGTAAAAGCAGTCTTTCATACCCAGCAGAAGATGATGATGTTGAAGAGGAGGCAGATGAAGTAGTCCCGGATGGTGTTGAAGAGGTGGAACTAGCTAAAGTTGAACTGGAGCAAAAAGAGCGTAGTCAGAAGATAATCTTGGATGATATTGGAAAGTTATCTGCATATGGTGATGCTGCTGGGGATCAACACCCCGAGAATGAAAGTGATTTGTGGATGATAACTGGTGGAAGGTCAATACTGGTGAGTGATAACATTCTGACAAGCTTCCTGTTAGAGCATAATATTTTTTCAAATTATTTGCACTCAACTATTGTAAATGTCCAAATAAGCACATGATATGCTCAGTGCTATATGTTTATAGTATGTTTCTGAAGGAGCTGAGAGGAATTAAGAACACATGTAATCAAATGAGAGGTTTCCAGTATCGTATTTCTTGAAGGATTGCAATCCTCATCCTATTATCACATTGATTTTAATGGCCAAGCATCTAATAGGCAATCTAAAGCTTTTCTCTTCGTACAAACATGTGTTAGTGTTGGAAGATTCAAAACTGAGAGGATAAGGTTGTAGTCTTTTATGTTTTAAATAATCATCAATGTACAGCTGTAAATAAAGTTTATTTTACCAAAGCACATTTAGTCTAGATAGGGTAGAATCTGGTAGGTTGTACTACAATTCTACAAATACTTGTACTTGTGGAAATGCAATATATGAAAACTTTCTCCTTCAAATATTGCTTTACTTGCATTTAGTTTGATAAATGTTTCCTTCTGCAGGTTCAAAAACTAAAGAAAGAACTAGCAAATGCACAAAAATCAAGGAAAGCTGCCTCTGCTTCTCTAAGGATGGCTTTGCAGAAAGCTGCACAGCAACGGCTAATGGAAAAAGATAAAAACAAAAGTCCTTCCTATGCCATGCGCATCTCACTGCAAATCAATAAAGTGGTTTGGAGTATGCTTGTCGATGGTAAATCCTTTGCTGAAGCTGAGATAAATGACATGGTGAGACTAGTTTATTGTAAGTGCTTGCTTTATTGTGAGCATGGATCTTTTTGTTTTATTTATTTTCCTTTATTGGGGGGGGGGGGGGGGGCGGGAACAGGATTCTTATTTTATTGGGGGAGAGATGATGATTTAGACCCTGGTTGATACCGGGAAGTCCAATGACCTATTCTACTATGGCAGATCCAGTCCTCGCAAAGTGTATGTTTGGACATGAGTTATTTCCACTTAAAACGAATTAGGGGAATCAAATAAATTAAAGTAAAGTGAAATAATGATTAGGAAGTTGTTTTTTTTTTTTGAAATTTGTGTAGATGATGAAATGATTGGTGTGAGAAAGTAGTATAATGAATAAAATAATGGTAAAAAAGGTAGTGGAGTGAATAAGTGAAGTGGTGAGAGATTATTAAATATTTTTTTATTTGTAGATAAAGAAATGATTGGTGAGATACATTGTAAGACATGAATGGAATGTATAAAATAATGAATTAAAAAAGTAGTGAAGTGAATAAAGTGGTGGGATGATTTAAAACGAATAAAAAATGATTTGTGTCCAAACATGACCTTATAATCTTTAGTGATTGTATTCTAGCACAACAAGTACTCATCATCACAGTTTACAATCCTATAAATAAGGAAATAACAGAAGTCCTAGACACAAACTCCTCCATCACAGGAGCCATCATAAGAATCCTACTTAAAAATACATACTCAGCCTCCCATGCTCCTAAATAACAATGAATGTAACATACTCAATATAATAGCACGTGTGGTTAACTAGAATTTAAAAAGGGAATTGAAATTTCTTATCTTTCACTGAGAGGAAACTGAGGGTATAAATACAAATTACAAGCAAATAAAATCTCCTAATTAGCTCCTAAAAATGAGCCTATGAATCTCAAATAAATGCCTACTAAAAATACACAAGTGACTGAATATTTACACAGTAAATGACACCTAATTGCAGCCTGATTTTCAGGGATTTAATTCCCTAATATCGGCAGGTTTGATGTTCCACACTCCCCCTCAAACTGACCGATATATATCTATTAATCCAAGTGAACGAGTTAGCTCTGCGAAGTTCGGTCTGAATAGAGCTTTGGTCAAAATATCAGCAATTTGTTTGGGTGAACGAACATAATCAAGAGAGGTACTGTTGTCTTCTATCTTCTCACTAATGAAGTGCCTATCAATCTCCACATGTTTTGTTCTGTCATGTTGAACTAGGTCTTTAGCCATTGCAATCACTGAGAGGTTGTCTCTTACTCCGATGGATCCTATTACACCAATTTCGAGATCATCTAACAGTCTCTTCAGCCATATTCCCTTACAAATACCTTGAGCTAAGGCCCTCAATTCAGCTTCTAATCTACTTCTGGCGACAACATGTTGCTTCAACATGTTGCTTTTTGCTTCGCCATGTGATTAAGTTACCCCATAAAAAGGAGCAGTACCCAGTTACATATCTTCTGTCAACTTGAGAGCCGTTCCAATCAGAGTCGGTGTAGACTCCTATTGATCTTAAGTCTGACTTTCGGAACATTAACCCTTTTCCTGGACGTCCTTTCAAGATTCCAAGGATCCTCATAACTGCCTGTATATGCTCCATCGAAGGATTGCTCATGCATTGACTTATACAGCTAACAACAAACCTGATATCTGGTCGTGTGTGAGTTAAGTAAATCAACCTTTCTACTAGGCACTGATATTGACCTTTGTCTGTTGGGTTCTCATCCTTCCGAACTTTTAATTTTACGTTTGGGTTTGCATCCTCTTATGTCTGCTTCATTTAAAACACCCAAAGTATATTTCTTTGTGAGACCGATATGCCTTTGCTGGACCTAGCTACTTTCATGCCAAGGAAGTGCCGAAGTGATCCCAAGTCCTTAATTTTGAATTCCTTTGCAAGCAGGGCCTTTAGCCTTGTCATTTCCTCAGGGCAGTCTCTTATAAGTACTATGTCATCTACATAGACTGTAGAAAAGTAATAGGAGAAAAAGATATTTTATTGATTCTTCCTTAGTATTTTATTACAGACTGATTCACCTTTTATAACGAGAATATCCAAGACTCTTTACCAAAATAACTTCCTATAATTAAGGAGCCGTCATTGGTAAAGCCTAGAGCTAACACAAACCCTAATACTTAAAATAGGCAAAAGTACTCAACGCCCTTATTAGGATATAAATAAAAACATAATTAAACATTATTAAACTAAAGCACAATACGGCAAAGTCTTCAACACCCCCCTCAAGTTGAGCATGGATATTTAACATGCCCAACTTGCTCATAAAGTTGTCAAATCCTTGCTTGACTAGGGGCTTTGTCAATCCATCCGCAACTTTGTTGTACGGACGGAAGAAAGGGAATACAGATTATCCCATCATCCAACTTCTCTCTTATAAATTGTCTGTCAATCTCGATATGCTTGGTCCTGTCATGTTGAACAGGATCATTGGCAATATCAATAGCTGCCTTATTATCACAGTAAAGTTTCATAGGCAGCTCCACTGGAACTTGAATGTCTTCTAGGACTCTTCTTATCCACAATTCCTCACACACACCTTGTGCCATTGCCCTATATTCGCCTCGACCGTACTCTCTAAGCAACCACCCCCTGTTTTTTGCTCCTCCACGTGACCAAGTTACCCCACACGTAGGCCGCAAGTAACCCGATGTGGATCTTCTTTCCTTTGAACCACCAATCGTAATCTGTGTATACTTCCACTCCCTGTTTGAGCTCTTCCCGAACCACAATCCTTCACCAATCGTACCTTTAAGGTACCTCAATATTCGTAAACTCGCTTCTAGGTGTTTTTCACATGGTGCATGCATGAATTGGCTCACTATTCCTACGAAGAAAAGAAATATCCGGCTCGGTGTGAGCAAGGTATATCACCTACCCACCGCCTTTGATACCTCCCTTTGTCCACAGGGACATCATCATCTTTCACTTCCCGTAGCTTTAGATTGGCCTCCATAGAGTACTAGGCGGTTTACAACCACTCATACCGTCTCTTCTAGCAAGTCTAGCACATATTTTCTCTGTGAGGCTACAAGTCCTTTCTCTGATCTGGCAAATTCCATGCCTAAGAAATACCTTAAACTGCCCAGTTCTTTAATCTCAAACTCTAAAGCCAAACTTTTCTTGATCTCATCAATTCCCAGCCTATCACTGCCTGTAAGGATGATGTCATCAACATACACCACCAAGACGGTCAGTTTCCCACTTTGTGACTTTTTCACAAATAAGGTATGATCTGATTGTCCTTGTTTGAACCCCTCTTTCTTCAAGAACTTGGTAAACCTCTCAAACCATGCCCTTGGGCTCTGTTTTAATCCATATAAGGATTTCTTCAGCTTGCACACCTTCCCCGCATTCTTCCCAAGGAACCCAGGTGGAAACTCCATATACACCTCCTCCTTCGATTCCCACGTGGAGGAATGCATTTTTCACATCCGGTTGCTCAAGAGGCTACCCAAGTTTACGGCCACGGACGGTAGAATTCTTACGGTATTCAATTTAGCTACGGAGAGAAATTTTCTCGAGTAGTCCAACCCATAGGTTTGGGTATACCCCTTAGCCACCAACCTGGCCTTGTATCTTTGTAGTGAACCATCTGAGTTGTATTTTACAGTGAACACCCATCTACACCCTACTGGAGTTTTCCCATCAGGTAAATCCACCACATCCCAGGTATTATTCTTTTCAAGAGCATTAACTTCCTCATAGACCGTTGCTTTCCACTCAGGAGACATTAGAGCTTCTTGTATAGTGTTGGGAATTTGAATGGTAGAAAGGTTTGAAAGGAAGGTACAGTAGTGTGGGGCCAAGTTGTGGTAAGACACATACTTACGAGGGGATATAGAGGATATTTGGTGCACTCTCTCGAAGGTTTTCGATGGCTATGGGCACATCTAATAACAAATCGGGAGATGTGGTCTTAATAGAGGTTTCCATGGAAGGGTTTTCATCGATTCAATTTGGTCATCGATATTGACACGAAGCATCGCCTCTTCACCGTTTCGGGATTATTTCCAGATCTTCATTTGGGGGAGGAGTTTGATTAATGCCATTACCTGTGTGAGCATCTGCATGATCCTTGAGTGAAGTCTTCCTCCTAGAATAAGTTATGCCGGGAAACTTCGGATTCCGGTCTTGGGGCCGACTTCGAATTCGCCCACTATTTTCATGGTGATAAGAAATATTACTAGGAGGGTTCCTAGACTCACTATCCTCTTCAAGCAAAACTTGTGATATAGACTCATGTTCATTGAGGATGTCCCCCTGAACATGAGTGTGGAAAAACATTTTATTTTCAAAAAACGTGACATCTTTACTAATGACAACTTGCCGAGTCTCGGGATCAAACAAGTTTGTACCCCTTTTGAGTGGGTGCATAGCCAATAAACACACATTTTTTAGACCTGGGATCCAACTTCCCTTGGTGATAAACATGTGTAAATGCGTACACCCAAAAATTCTTAGGGTAAGGTCTTGAATGATCCCGGTACTTGGGATAAATACTTTTTAACTTGTCCAAAGGACTTTGAAAACATAGGACCCTAGAGGGCAGCCTGTTAATCAGATAAATGGCTGTCAACACAGCCTCTCCCCATAGATACTTGGGTGTTTTAGAGGCCAACATCAAGGCTCTAACTACCTCAAGTATGTGTCTGTTCTTCCTTTCAGCCACCCCATTTTGTTGGGGTGTGTCTGGACAGGAGCTTTGGTGAATCATCCCTTTTTCCAAGAAAAAGGGACCTAGGACAGAGTTAAAATACTCTCTCCCATTGTCACTTCTGAAAATTTGAATTTTGGTTTGAAATTGAGTGAAAATCATGTTATAAAAGTCTATGAAAACTTGTTTAACATCAGATTTATGTTTCAACAAATACACCCATGAGACCCTAGTGTGGTCATCAATAAAAGTTACAAACCAACGTTTTCCAAACAAAGTGCTCACCCTAGTAGGTCCCCACACAGCACTATGAATCATAGTGAAGGGTTTGGTGGGCTTGTAGGGTTGAGAGTGAAAAACAGTTCTTGTATGTTTTGATAATTCACAAACTTCACACTGCAAAACAACTTGATCTTTATTTAAAAATAATTCTGGCAACAGCTTTTTCAAATAGCCTACACTAGGGTGGCCAAGTCTCAAGTGCCATAACAAGATTTTATTCTTATCAACATGAACAGACTGAAAACATAAGTTTCTAGGCATTGTCTTATTCTTGAAATCTTCATCTTCCTCAAGGATATACAGTCCTCCCACTAGTTTAGCATTGCCAATCTCCTTCCCCGTATGAGTATCCTGAAACTTACAGCCATAAACGAGAGAAAGAGATCTGCATTTAGTATCATAAATGAGTTTATTAACGAGACATAAGGTTGCGGGATAATTTAGGGACATGAAGGACATTAGTGAGGGTTAATTTTGGTGAGATAACAATGGTCCCTTTTCCAAAGAATTGTGGAAAAAGTTCCATCTCGCTACCCTTATTTTTTGGTTCCCAGCACACGGAAAATAGGAGGAAAAAATCTGTGAACAGTGGGTCATGTGGTCAGTGGCCCCTGAATCTATGACCCAAAAATCATTTTGTTTTACTCCCAGAAAAGAAAAAGAAGAGGGATTACCTTTCTCAACTAAGGAGCATGAGGAATCACCTGAAGGTTGGATAGTCTGTGCCTGGATCAGTTTAGTGATCTGCTCTATTTGTTCCTGAGTAAACAGCAGTGATCCAGAGGAGTTAGCACTCTGATCAGAAGATACCTGGATGGCTTGGTTGGCTTGCTTCCCTTCTGATGCTCCAGTCCCTGCACTCCTTGGTTTCCAATTAGCCGGCTTGCCATGGATGCCCCAGCAAGTCTCTCTTGTATGGCCCTGCTTCTTGCAGTGATCGCACCATACTTTCTGTTTTCTTCCCTTATTCTCCCCTTTAAATGCGGCTAAAGCAGAGGACTCTATCCCAGATGCAGTCCCCTTATACATCACTTTCCTTCTTGATTCCTCCCTTCTCACCTCTGAAAAAACTTCTCTGAGAGAAGGTAGAGGATTCTTGCCCAAAATCCTCCCCTTTACCTCATCCAACTCTTGGTTTAGGCCAGCAAGAAAGGTATAGACTCTTTCATTTTCTTCCCTTTTTTGGAATTTTACCCCATCACTAGGGCAATCCCAAGATCGATCGTAGGACGGATCCAACTCTTGCCAAAGACTAACAACTTCATTGTAATAGGCGGTCACCTCCCTATTTTCCCCTTGCAAGACCGGATCTTCGTTTTGAGTTCATAGATCTGGGATGAATTTTCCAGATCCGAGTACATTCCTTTACTGCAGTCCACATATCTTTTGCAGTAGCCAGAAACATATGTGGTTTGGCAACTGGCCTTTCCATTGAATTGATTAACCAAGCCATGATCATGGAATTCTCTGATTTCCATGTCCTGGCCTTGGGATCTTCTTCTACAGGCTGTTTTGTCTCCCCTGTGAGATATCCTAATTTCCCCTTACCATCGATGACAAGTTTGATGGTTTGGGCCCACTCAAGGTAATTGCCGCCATTGAGTTTCGGATCGTAAGGAGAGCGGATGTCTTTGCCGAATTGGCTTCTCCTCCAAGGTTTTGTTCAATAGCGAGTAACCGGCCGAACTGGTTGAGGAATCGGATGGGGTATTTCTTAATTCCCCGAGTCATAGGCGCTCGATAATTCATGGTTGAATTTGGTTAACCATGCTCGATACCATGTAGAAAAGTAATAGGAGAAAAAGATATTTTATTGATTCTTCCTTAGTTTTTATTACGGACTGATTCACCTTTTATAACGAGAATATCCAAGACTCTTTACCAAAATAACTTCCTATAATTAAGGAGCCGTCATTGGTAAACCCTAGGAGCTAACACAAACCCTAATACTTAAAATAGGCAAAAGTACTCAACTGCCCTTATTAGGATATAAATAAAAACATAATTAAACATTATTAAACTAAAGCACAATACGGCAAAGTCTTCAACATAGACAATTAAAATTGTCTCTCCCATCAGTGAAGTGTTTAGTAAACATAGTATGGTCAGCTTGGGACTGAGTGTAGCCATCATGTTTGAGAACCATTGTGAATCTTTCAAACCAAGCCCTTGGTGATTATTTGAGACCATAAGCTTGCATACTTTCTCTTTTGTTTGGTCTGTCTCAAAGTCTCTGGAATGCACATATATACTTCCTCATGTAGATCTCCATTTAGGAACCCATTTTTCACATCTAGCTGGAATAGTGGCCAGTCTTTGTTTACAACAATTGATAGTAACACCCCAACGGTATTTAGTTTGGCATCAGGGGCAAAAGTTTTTTGATAATTATAAGTTGGTAATAATATAAGTTGGTAATATTATAAGCCTTTATTAATATTATCGTCCTGTAATATTCATTAGCTTATTACCGTTTGGTAATAGTCAGCTAACAGTGTATTTAAGAGTATTAGCTGTTTTGTAAGAATGGGATACTTTCCCTCAACTACCCATTTATTAGCTGTTATGTATTAGTCAGCCAGGTGGTTGGGAATTAGATTCCAGCTCAATAAAGAGCTTGTAATAGTTCTATTGTTAATTAAGAAGACTTACTTCTCACTTCTTCTACTCTCTTCTTCCTGAAAATCTACATGGTATCAGAGCTCTGAAATACACTTTCAGACTCGATCCTCTTCTCGTTTTTCTTCTCTTTCTTCTGCCCAACATGTCTGAACCTGAAACGACTTCAGTAGGAACTGTTGGGCATTCTTCATCAAGAACAATGGGAGGTTTTGAAAATCCGACCCTTCAAATCACAACCATGAAATTAAATGGATCCAACTACCTACAATTGGCTCAATCTGTATGTTTGTTCATTACTGGGCGTGGAAAGATGGGATATGTAATTGTGTTTCTAGGAGTAGTGCAAAAGTGGAGTATAGGGTTTTGCACACATCATGTGTGAGGCCTTATGGCTAAAGAGGGTCCTGAAAGAACTAAGGATACAAGATCAAGAACCTACAAGAATCTATTGCGATAGCAAGGCTGCCATTGATATCTCTAAGAATCCTACTTAACATGACAAAACAAAGCATATGGAGATTGACAGGAACTTCATCAGTGAAAAACTTGATGGAGAAGACTTCAACGTTACTCACATCTCTACTCATAAGGAGGTGGCTGACATGTTTATTAAAGGCATCAGCAGGCCCCAGTTCAACTACTGCAAAGGCAGCTTGGTTTGATCAACATGTACCAACCAGCTTGAGGGGGAGTGTTGTAAATCATCAGATTTCTTCATGTAATTTTTTTGTTATTTTTTATTTGTTCTTAATCATCCTAAATTACTCCCTAAGTAATTGGATTAAGGACTGATAAGTTTTCTCTCTCTTCTACTCCTTGTAACGGCTAGAATCCTAAGTTGTGTTAGTGGGAGGCTGTCTTGTCAAGGGGCAACGGCTAGTGCTTTTTGTACTCTATTACAGAAACTCTTCTATGAGTTGTAGAACTACTGAAAAGAAGTCTTTTACTCTTATTTTTATTAGCACATTTTACACAATGTTTCTGGCATATGGCTATAGAAGTTATTTGTGCAGAGTCCGAATTTCTGAAGCTTTAGTGATCAAAGTGATTGATTCTGGAGTTTTGGGTGAACTGGCACTCTTCCCATTTATTTAATTACTACCTGCGTCCCATAATATAAGGCTTTTTAGCCTTTACACAGATTAAGAAGCATCATAAATCAATCACATTTTAACATTTTAAGACAAAATATTGCATTGTCTTTTTAGAGTGCTTATAATATTGCATTGTTTAATGTAAAAGTGGAAACAAAGCATTTGATATTGCATTGTTTTGTGAGAGTGCCTTATAATATGGGACAAACTTAGAAAGCTAAAAAGTCATATATTATGGGACGGAGGTAATATTTATTTTCAAATTTTATGAAGGTTGCCTCGAAGCGTTGTAATTAACTGTGAGGAAATGGAAAAAGGTTTGACAAAGTAGTCATCAATTATCAATTAAAAGTCATGAAATCAATATTTGAACCTGCTAGTGGCATAGTTGGATACTGTTGTGTTTGTAGAGGTCAGGCATATGCTGACTCCAAAAAGTAACTATTTTTCACATGAACTCGTTTTGATGTACTTTACCTGAGAATAAAAAAACGGTTTAAACTTTTGACCTTGTGTGGGTGGAAATGATCATAATATTCAGTTGAGGTTTAGGTTACACTATGTGCCTGGATTGGCCTGACAAATGAAGTGTCACGCAAGGTGCATTTAGTGGAGTTGTCTTTGTTCAAAAGGACCACATTACAAAGCTTTATTGTTGAAAGTTAATTTCTTCAGCAATTATTTTAGATTGTTTAATTACTGCAATTTCATATCCATATGAAATGGCTGACATCTGTCGATAGTTTTTGTTCTTTGTTGAATCCTTGTACCTACCTTATCCCGAATGTATGTTCTGTTGTAAGCTTTCATGAATATTCTTTATTTGATGACCTCTAATGTAATTGAGAAGTATATTATAACTTTTGGCAGATATATGATTTTGACCGGGATTACAAGGATGTCGGTGTTGCGCGGTTCACTACAAAGTATTTTGTTGTCAGGAACTGCCTGCCCAATGCCAAGTCTGACATGCTTTTATCAGCGTGGAATCCTCCTCCTGAGTGGGGAAAGTATGTCTGTTCTCTTTAGTTAGTTAATTTATGTTTATTCTTTTATTTGTAGATATTTTCTAGAATTACTTATTTGTAAATTTGTTTTTCTGATGTGGATGTGTTCTAGGACGGCGGCGCTACGGGCTGTTAGGATTTCAGCTGTGGTCTTTTCTTCTTTATAGCCTTAAGCCTTGTGCTTTAGTTGTATATATAGGCTTGTTAACCTTAATTTTAAGTGAATGATAATATAATTCTAGTAGTCTTTGCAAATCCAGTAATCTTGCATCCCATGTTTAGCTCATTCTTTTGTCAATATACGTGATTACCCTACTTAACAAATGATCTATTAGTTAGACAAATGATCGATATATGTGGATTGGAGTTTGTCATCGGTATATATCATGTTGTCATAGATCTTACGCCTAACATAGAAGTGTTGATTGGAACTTTGTTTTATTTAGTGACCAGTCCAACTAAGCCCAGTAAGAGGTGAATAGAATGTATCCTATTTTGTTATTACTAAAAGCAGTTGTTATAGTTCAGTGCTATTTAATATTGAGTAGATTATTGATCTGAAGAGATTACTAAATACTGCATTTTTGCTTGCTTGAATTACCATCTCTCCAAAAAACTCAAGTTGTTGGGGGGAGGTACGTAATTTACTCATGAAACGCAATTGAATTCAACAAGCCCCCTCAAGTGTGGCCCGATAACAAAGATGCTAGGCTGCACAAGGCACACAAAAGCATATAAAGGACGCATCACTTGAACAATAAATGGGGAGACATTGTTGGCATAGAAGTTTGAACCCATGACTTCTTGCTCTGATGCCATAAACGCATAGAAAATGGATGAAAATAATTCTTTCATTCATTTGAGACAGTATTTAAACAAAATTGTAGTTAACTCCTACCTCTTTGAACTAATTCAAACTCTCAACAACCGTGTGCTACAGCAGTGGATTATTAATTTATCTACAATACAAAAAATGCAATCAGTATCAATTTATGCGGAACAAATAACAATAACTTCCTACAGTAGTGCTTAATGGACTTTAATCAAATTGCTGCCACTAAAAAGAATTTGAAATGAATATGAAAAGGAGGAATAGAGTTATTTATGTCCCTTTGAATTGCTTGATAAAAAAGCTTCTAAATTAGCTGTCTGAATTTGCCAAACGGGAGGGAGGACCTCGTTTTGGTTTTGGGGTTTGCATGACTGTTTTGACCAGTTGCACTGACCTCCACTTTGACTTTCTTTTATCTGCACTTTGGATCTAAAGTTTCTTATCTGGACAAGGGTTATGACAACATTTCAAGGCTTTTGCATAATTATGACGGGAAACTTTGAAGTGGTTGAATGATTTTTATGATCCAAATGGTCCTTCTAGTTATGTTAGGGAGGAATTAAAGACACGTTACATATACGCTCATTAAGGGATTTTCTCCATCTGATAATTATTATTTTGACTGCAGAAAGGTGATGCTCCGAGTGGATGCAAAGCAGGGAGCTCCAAAGGATGGTCACTCTCCCCTGGAATTATTCCAGGTAAATCACTCCGCCATCTTTTCTTTTCTTTCTCCCATAGAAGTATTGCTTGATACTCAAATCTTAGAGGCGTATAACATGGAAATCTTCTAGTTGCAAACCAGAAGTATAATAATAAAATTGTGCCCTTGAATGACCGCACTTGAGGATGGAACAATTTTCCTGTAAAAATAGGAAAGGGGGGGGGGGGGGGTACACTCCTCACATATTGTCACTTCAGAGTCTGTACATCCTGTATAATTTTCATATTCATATAGTCATCTTTTTCCCCTTTTTATATGACAATCTTCACATTTGTTGGATTCATACGCCTGTACTTACTTAATTTTTTTCAAGCAAGTAAATTCATTAATTTTGAAAACGGTATTGTTCGATCAAGTGTAGAAGTACGTGATATACATAAAGCCAGCTAGTAAACTCTACATATCAAGAGTTGCAAACCAGTCTATGAGATAGCCTTCACAATCTAACTACCAATGCTACAAAGGCCATTACATCAGCCATTCCACAAGTCATCTACCGTCATCATACTGTTTATATGACAATTTATTTGTTGGATTCATACGCCTACTCCCATCGTCTCGTAATATAGGGTCATATTGGTACTACTTCAGAGTCTATACATCCTGTATAATTTCATATTCATATAGTCATCTTTTTTCCCTTTTTATATGACAATCTTCACATTTGTTGGATTCATACGCCTGTGCTTACTTTAATTTTTTTCAAGCAAGTAAATTCATTAATTTTGAAAACGGTATTGTTCGATCAAGTGTAGAAGTATACATAAAGCCAGCTAGTAAACTCTACATATCAAGAGTTGCAAACCAGTCTACGAGATGGCCTTCACAATCTAACTACCAATGCTACAATGGCCATTACATCAGCCATTCCACAAGTCATCTACCGTCATCATACTGTTTATTTATTTATTTAATACTTCCCCCGTCTCGTAATATAGGGTCTTCTAGCTTTTTTGTGGTGTCCCACAATATAATTCATTCTCACAAAACAATGCAATATGAAATATGATATGATATGTTTTGTTTCCATTTTTACATTACACAATGCCGTATTATAAGACGTCTAAAAAAACAATGCAAAAATTTGTCTTAAAATGTTAAAAAGCGATTCATTTATGATGTTTTTTTAAATTGTGTGTAAAAGCTAAAAAGTCTTATATTATTGGACGGAAGGAGTATATAACAGATCAAAATTTACAACTATCCAAGTGGTCAGAGAACTTGTAGCCAGAATATACAATTAAACCCCAAAGTCGGGCAAAAATCCCCAAGGTCTGTGAAAAAATGATGACTATTTTCCAACTACCTTTAGATTTAATTACACCCCTCCACCTGGAAACGTAGAGTCTAATTGTGTTAATAACATTATCATCTACAATAAAACATGGAATAGGTTCCTGCTGGAACGGTCTTGCATTGCGCTCTCTCCAGACCATATAAATGGCTTTTGAAAAGCAGTCTTCAAAACATCCCAGGTAGAATGAAACCAAGAGGTGATAGCATCCCATTTCGTAGTCGTCAGCCACAACTCTAGGTTCTTTAGGGATGTAACCAGATTCTCCTAGCATAGGGGGATGAAATAAAATGGTGGCTGTGAGGTTCCACAGCATTTAATCAAAGAGCACAAGTGCTCGATCGGGTCACCCAGCACCAGCTAATTTGACAAGTTCCCCATTTCAACTTGAGTGCCATCACAAACCAGATAAAACTTTTGGCCTTTAGCATCAGAAATTAAGCATCGCCAGGCTTAACTCTCAGCCTCCAGAAACATGCCAGCAAAAACAGCTGGAAGAAGAAACCGGCAACCAAACTAACGCAGCCTGATTAACAGCTTCAATGCCTTTGTAGCAACCTTAAGAAACTTTACTGAAAAGGCTGCTCTGAACAATTTTGCTGCTGAAGTTTATTAGTATGCCTTTGAAATAACCTTGAGAAACTTCACCGAAGTTTCTGCTCTGAACAATGTTGGAGCCATTTCTGGAAGCAGACTAATGAACTCCAACAGCAATGGCAGAAGCATTTCTGGTGACAACACTTATCTACAGTGGAAATCATTACCTTCCTCTGATATGGCACCGCCAATAGAGATATCAACCGGATCGACCAAGCCAAAAGGATCACTCAGACAGGCAGAAAATAAATTCCCACCTCTTTTGCTACACAATTTCGGTGACACCGAAGATTAAATTTAGAAGATTGCACAGAGAGCAAAACAGATTTGGATGGCACCCTCTCCCCCCTAAAACTCCTCTGCTTTGCTCCACAAATAAACTCATGTGATCGTCGAGAAAGCAAATCTGAAACACCGCTGGTGAGTGTCTGAATCCGGAAATAGTTTATTGAGATCACCGGACATGCACCATAATATTCCTCACGTAATCCACTAACGCCTCACCGTCGATCGACATGCTGGAGAGATCGACTCACCGGAGAGAAACTGCAGGTCACCGGAACACCAGGTTGGTCGCTGCTGGATCGGAATTAGCATGGAGATATGAAATGTTAATTTCTTTAGGCCTGCACAATCACCGGAGCAATTTTTTTCTTTCCTGTATCTTGTGCTTACATCATTGTGCTTTCACCCAATACCCAATACCCAATACCCAATACTCCCGCTGTTCCTTATTAGTTGAACGGGTTGTCAAAATCACGTAGATTTAGAAAATAATAACTGTTTTGACTGTATTAATAAAAAGGCAAGAATAACTTTGAGTATAATAAATGCATTCTTATTTATAATCTCTCACCTAATAATAAATAAAATTGAAAAAGATAATAAATGCTGTTTCAGAAAAGTAAATTTTCAAATAAAACCAAGGGGGCATATCATTTGTAGTATAAAACCGAAAAAAAAATAAAAATTACAAAGAGAGAACAAAAAGCTCTAGCTAGCAAAAGGACCGAACACCCTTTAAACCTCACAGAAATTATCTTGACCTAGGGCCTAGGCAAAAGTTAAAATTCTTCCAACTGGTCTTGTTCTTCCTAATGCATCTTCTAACTCCACTGGTCCAAGTTTTTATCTGTAGGCAGGTGTTTTACGAAGAATGCTGCTTTAGAAAAGTAAATCTTCTAATAAAATGAAACAAATATCTTTAGCAATTTATTCAATTTAAAAGGAATGGAGGATTACAGTGTAAAACGCCTGCCAATATAATCATGCTGCCTCCTTCTGGAAGTTACTGGAAAATTAATCATCCGCCAGCCATGTTTGTGGTGATTCAAGGTTACTTGCCTCTGCGTTATTCTTTTCGTTTGATGGCGCAATTCTTATTTTTTTGTTGTTACTATTTTTTGGCGCTTTGGAATGCGGTGATTCATATTGTGGTTTGCCTACCGAATACTTTCTCTGGCTTGTAGGTGGAGATATACCCTTTAAAGATTCATTTAACAGAGACCATGTACAGAATGATGTGGGAGTATTTTTTCCCAGAAGAACGACGACAGGTGAGCAGATTGGTGTACCCTTTCTTTTTTAGCCACCGGTTTTTATGTTTCTCTTTTCAATCATTTTTGGCACTCTGCAGGAAGTATGGAAGATATCAACAACAGCTGGTTCAAGACGGGCGAAGAAAGGCTTAGCAGTTCCGGAGCTGTCAATTTTAGGTGCACTTCAAACAAAAGATTCCGGGACATCCTCCAAATCATCAACTTCTACACTACCAGTTACATCTGGAATCAGCCAATCCTCCATTCAAGTTGATTTATTGCAGGTGAGTTCTGCTCCTACTAATTGTGTCTCTGGTTGCTATTAAATATTTATACTGTAGATTGTGATACATGATCAAACTTATGCTGATCATTTTGTTTTACATACCACTTTCAACTGATTTGAGTATTTGTACTGAGTATCATGTGGTCATTGAATTGAACAGCCATCGAAGTTGAAGAATCTTAAAGCCAATATCGTCTGTGGTTCCACTCCAGAACTTAGAAGGACGTCTTCCTTTGATAGAACGTGGGAGGAATCTGTGGCGGAATCTATAGCTAATGAACTAGTCTTACAGGCTCATTCTACTAGTGATTCTTTTGCCGGTGGTGAGCTTCCAGAGGAATCTTTCAAAAGCAAGTCCAAAGAGTCCAAGAGCCTAAAACCTGCACGTACTTCTCATGAAGAGAAGAAGGTGGGGAAAGTGGTTGACGATAAGAGATCAAGGCCTAAAAGGATGAGGGAGTTCCACAACATCAAAATAAGTCAGGTACGATAATTATTGGCAACATAATCAGGTACGGGTACGACATCTTATTATTTTCACATTCGTGACAAGTAGCTTTTCTACGCTGCAGGTTGAACTGCTTGTAACTTACGAAGGATCTAGATTTGCTGTGAGTGATTTAAGGCTGCTGATGGATACTTTCCATCGTGTTGAATTCACTGGAACTTGGAGGAGGCTATTCTCTCGAGTTAAGAAGCATATAATCTGGGGCGTTTTGAAGTCGGTCACAGGGATGCAGGTGACCAATCATGGGCTTTGTCATTTGTTCTGGTTAATAAGAAAGAAACCTTGAGTGAGGTGTTATAATAATAATTATTTTTTATTTTGGTTAATTACAAACTTTATTAACGAGGGAGCAAAATAATTCATACTCTGGAGATAAGCAACGAGTCTTCTTTCCAACCTTCACTCAAACATTTACACAAAACACAAAGCAAACTACTACATTGGAGATTACTTAAAGATCCTATTTTCCAAGCAACAGTTTAGCAATATCCCAATATGTGTCAGATAATTCTGATACTTTCATGGAAGTTTTTGCTGAAAAGGGAAGACTATATAATATACTTCATGTAAACTAATTCTGATGTCGATGTACAGGGCAAGAAATTTAAAGATGTTCAGCATCAAAGAGAAGCTAGCGGTGCTAGTGTGCCTGATATCGATCTTAATTTTAGCGACAGCGATGGAGGTTCAACTGGGAAAACTACTGAGAATCCGCTTTCTTGGCCTAAACGTCCCACTGATGGAGCAGGCGATGGATTTGTCACGTCTATAAGGGGTCTCTTCAGTTCTCAGCGTCGGAAGGCCAAGGCTTTTGTTTTACGCACAATGAGAGGTGAAGCAGAGAATGACATCCATGCAGATTGGAGTGACAGTGAAGCAGAGTTCTCTCCCTTTGCAAGACAATTGACCATAACTAAAGCAAAGAAGTTAATCAGAAGACACACAAAGAAGTTCCGCTCCAGGGGTCAGAAAGGTTTGTGATGTTCATTCTCGTATCAGTTTTCATCAGTTTACTTTGCCCAGAAGTTCATTTTATTTTATTTTTTTCTTATTTGTTTCCTTGGGCTTATTCTGTAGTCAACTGACGTGAACCCTTAACCTTCTCCATTTTGGAAAGCAACGCCTCTACTGATGTTTGAGTGGCCAGAAGTTTCCATTTTTATTTTTATTTTTAATCTCATATTTATTTCTTTTTGAATGGGGGCTTTTTATGTAGTCAACCAACGCGCGTACACTTAACCTTTTCCATTTTAGGTGTGGCTTTCGCCTTTGTCCTTTGATATTTTTGTGTAGACAAATCTTTTTGCCCTTCCCAAAATTTCAAAATTTTTTTTATTTTTTTAAAATAGCTAGTAGATCTGAAGGCTGCACATGCATGCAATCATTTCAGTTAGTTTTGGGATTGAAAGGTTCGGGTAAAATGGATCTTGATCCTTGCTTTGTTTTTTTTTGTTTTTTTTCAGGTGCATCTTCTCAGCAAAGAGGATCACTTCCTTCATCACCAACAGAGATGACAAAATACGATAGTGATTCCTCAAGTGGTGGATCATCACCTTACGAGGATTTCAACGATGACAAGATATGACGGTGATTCCTCAAAAGGGAAACGAGGATTTGAACAAGTAGCCGAGTTGTATGTGTTGGAGGTTTAGTAATCATTGCAACACAGCTGGCATATCAATGCGTGGGGTTTAATTATCTATATATCTGATCATTCTGCCTACAAGGACTGTCTTTTATGAATTCTGAAGAGTATACGGATATCTATACCAAGCTGACTTGATCGTCATCAAGCTGTCTTTCAAAGACGTATCATATAAGAATGATGACAGTTTCAAGAACTGCACATCCCTGGTAACAAAGCCCAATAGCAACTTATACGAATCAAAAGTAAAATCACGTGCCTGGAACATAATTTTTCCAGCAGTCTACGGAGAAGAAGAGGCTGTTGAGCAATCCTGGTTTGGTTCTAGCAATTATACTGATATTATTAGATGATTCAACTTATAGTGGAGTGTGACTTCTTTCTGGGGTCCATTTTGTGTCATCATGTTGCTGCAAATGTCAGCTGTAAGTTAGGGTTCCATGTACATATATTGAAATGAAGAAACTAAAGAGCCAATAACATATTTTTCTTATCATATGTGCTCATTTTGAAGATAGAGGAGGAAATCATTTGTCAATAATAAGTGTTACCAGTTACCACGGCCCATGGATGACGATACGTTTTTGTTGACGCACCGATTGTGCAATCATGGTTGCCTTTTTTTTTTGTGTGTGTGTGTGTATGTACACGTGTGTGTCTGAAAGGATTTTTTTGTTATTGTCCTTCTTTTTGCATTCTTTGAGACTTCCCAAGATCACCTCCCCCCCCCCCCCCACCCCACCCCTTCTTCTCTGATAAGTGAAGGAGACGGTGCACTTTAACCTGATATACTCTATTATTGTAGATCTTATATATATATATATATATACGTACTTATACTTATAATAAAAGTGCAATGTGGTGTTTCCCCTAAAAATTGTTTCCTAGCCGAATGTTTTTCCCAAAAAGTGTATCCTACACAAGCGTTTCCCCTACAAATTATTTATCACTTTTAATTTATTTTATTAAAAATATTAATTGTTTCTAACCTTTTTGTTTTGTTTTGTTTGTTTTCATTATCTTTTTGGTGTGTACCAGGACATGATAGTTACTTTATTTTTACTTGTCAGTGCGTCAACAATTCTCATTGCATATTAAATATATGATGATTGAGGCTAAATTCACCTTTCAAAAACAATTTATAAAGACTCGAAACCGTGGGTAAACTAACTCTCTAACCGGCAGTGTACCGGGTCGATTGCTAGAATAGCTACAGGAGTACGAGGTCGAACCCAAGGGAAAAGTGTTTGTGAGTACCAAAGTGAACGTGTTACTTAGTCTAGGTGATCAATCTTTTTAAAGTGTTTGTAACTACAACGACACTAATATTCTATACTAACAAGTCTAAAGATAAAAAGAAAGAAAGAAGATTAAACTACTAGATTCAAATATAGGTTAAGGGACATAGCCGAACCATGATCAAAATAGCTAGTTTCAACCCCAAGGATAGACAAAACCGGGAGTGTGCATTATAACAAACGAACTCTTGCATTCAATTTCACGGGTGCGTACTCCTAATCCCGGTGCTAAGGTCTGAACAACTCTCTCCTAACACCTTATGCCAAGTTAACTACCCTTCCCTAAAGAAGATTCACTAACAAGACATGTTATGCACTAGAGCCGCTTAAACGTTAAAACGAGTAACCTCACTTTGGGCTCGGGCTTAACAACTAAGCCGAGTCTACGCCGTGATCTTAGAACCCTTTTCCCACACCCCTCTATCCGAACAACTCTCAAGAGTGATGTGTGTGATTTTGACCTAGGTGATCAATCTAGCCCAAATCTGTTATAACAAGTTCTAAGACGTGAAACATGCAAGATACAACAATAAAAAGCACTACCCACTCCCAATTTCATCACCCAAAGGGTGATTTCACTAAATTTCACATGATTCGACTATGAAAAGGGATTAGCTACTCATTATACTAGTTAAAACATGCACAAAACAGTAAATGAAAGCCATAACAAGTAAAAGAAAGAAGAAATTTACCATTAAATTCCGAAATTCGAGATTAGATCCAAAAAGTACAAAATAGAGAAGTAATTAAAATGTGTTCTCTTAGTGTTTTGAATGGGAATCTAAGCTAAGAAATGGAAAGATTAAGCTAATATTATGTTGATGTAAGCTAAGAGAAAGTATTATAAGTTATTACAAATATCGAGCTAAGAAATGGGTAGAGTTTTGCTAAGAGAATGAAGATATACAAGAAATAGTCTAAGGGGGTATATTTATAGGTGGGAGAAAATCTGCAGGAAAAAGGCCTCAAACGCACGTTTGGAAGGCTGAGACTGGCGTTTGACATCTTCAAACGCACGTTTGGATTGTGCAAACGTGCGTTTAGCTTCATTTCGGCGGGGTCTTCTTCTTGAATGCACGTTGTAAAGAGGTTCATCGTTTGGTGGACGGAACGCGCGTTTAGGAGGTTCAAACGCGCGTTTGAAAGACTTGGAACGCGCGTTTAAGGGTAGTTTCAAACGCGCGTTTGGAGGGGTTCAACTCGTATCAACTTGTTTCTCTTGAAACACACGTTTGGGGGGTTCAAACGTGCGTTTGAACCCCCGTTGCCCCAAATCTTCACTTTTCTTCCTTTTTTTTGATCTCTCCTCTTGCCTCGATCATGCCTTTTGCCACAAATCATCGCCTCTCGGGTCTTCGAGACACTGATACCCTATAACATCATACATGACCAAGAACATCCAAACAATTCCGGAGGGTAAAAGTGCTCGGGAATAGGGTTAATATCAACAAAAAGGGGTAGTAATCCATCAAAGTGACGGAATCACTCCCCGTGCCATGAGCTCACGATAACACCCCGAAAACGGTCTAAATCACCCAAAAATGTGCTGAAAATGTGATAAACGGGGATAATTAATGCACCGGAGTCACGTAAAGTTGACTCCCATCAACCACCCCACACTTAGCCTTTGCTCGCCCTCGAGTAAACTAGGCGTTTTAAAACAAACCAAGGGGTTCAACGTTGTGACGTAGGTGCTACTATCCACACCCTCGAGGTAATCACAAAGTAAGAAACACGAACGTATACACATCGGTTATGACATTAGCAAGAAAATGGAGTGTGTGTGTGCTAAGCTAAATCCAAGTGCTCAAAATGATTGTCGGGGCTTGAATCCCGACCAAAAATCTACCAACCGTCTCATACCAACTATCCTCTCCACTAATCAAGGTTACTAAGTTTAGACACAATCGGGTAGGACTTGAAGGGTTATAACGTTAGGCTAGGGTAATTTTGGTTAATCGAAAGGGATAATTTGGGAACTGGAGAAAAGAAGTACGAGTGAACTTAATCAACAAGTGTACCACCTTATTTCTATCATACAAACCACCCAAACTCCTTTTTGATTAATATAACAGTTTGGGAACCATAGGATACTAACATACCCGAACTCATTGCCTAATTCAACTATGTTTCAAGTTTCATGAGACGAGGTCGAATACATTAGCACCTATCTCACTATCCCAACCCCTAACATCATAAAAATCACTTCCAAGCTCATTCCTTTGATTCCAACCCTTTATTCCAATCTATTCCAAACTTTTATTCAATGAGAGCTAATTTATTTTGAACTTTGATTGGTCTTTTTTTTTTGTTTTTTTTTGTGTGGAAAGAATAAATGGAATTTCACAGATTTTTTTTTTTGGGCCAAACCCAAACACTAGGCCCAAGCGAGCTCCCCTTCTCCTTATAGCTCAACACCAAGAAACACCAACCCATCAAAACATCATTTCCCCCACCCCACACTTGCTTTAGCAAGTGTGGCCTAACAAAAGACTAAGTCCACTCGTAGGGTATAAATGAAGGAAACGTGACCATAATTAAGGCTCAAGGGTAGGTTTCTGACTAAGTGACAAAACGGCTATAAAACGAATGGTGGTCAGACCATTCTATCAAGGCTGAGAGGGGCTACGAAGGTCTAACGTTTCGGGATAAGGCTTATTTGGCTCTGGTTGGTCAAAGAGACGCCATGACCGTCATCCCGTGTCCTACTTAGGCAACCTTTCTATTTCGCCTCGAGACTAGTGGTATGTGAGGTAGTAGCAATCAAATTGTGCACAAAGTATAGCTTACGTGAAATTAATACTCCATTCTCAAGATAATAGTAAACCTCGGTGTACACGTTTGGGGTCCTACTAAGGTGATCACCACTCGAATGTGAAAATAACACAAACAACACGGTGTTGAAAACCCTTGAAATTTTTTAAAAATTACCCAAAAATCGACTCGAGCCCGGTCATAGGCTAAGCATACCACATATTAAGCACATTTAACAACGAAAACAAGAAAACGGCTAAGTCTCCCACCCCACACTTAAACGAAACACTGTCCTCAGTGTGTGAGAGATAAAAAGAGTAAAAGACTTAGCTATTTGACCAAAAACCCGGCAGAAAGGCGCAATCGTGACTCGAAACTCGTGACACCCTCGTATAAATCCATCCCGTAACCTAAAGCGAGATCAACATAAACAAAGAAAGCGCATGCACGGGACTGAATCCACGTGCTATAAAGCAAGCAATAGGGTAAGCGGGTGCGTAAAATAACGAGTCCATGCCACAGTGACGAGATCAAAGCATAAAGAGGGGGAATACGGGATATGCAATGGAAGGATACAATAGAATCAATAAAAACAGAACATCCATGCATCAGATATAAACCAATAATAAAATCCACGTCATCCCACAGTATAAGTCAAAGAAAAGGAAAGCATACACGGTCAAGCAGGCCTCAGGGGCTCAAAAATAAGTGCGCGTGTATGCAAAGTGAAGTGTATCCAAAGAATGATGAAAGAATGTCAAAAGTAACTGAAACATCAAAGTATAAAAGAGACAGACTAGCAAAATAAGGTAAGAGTATAAAAATGCATGACAAAACATGCTAGTTTGCTCCATGCCCCTGTACATCAGTGGTGGAGTCAGGTGTGCTCGAAGATGGTGCAACCACAACAGCTGCACTCTCAGTCTGTGTAGGGCCTGCATCACCTGTCCGATCTGCCTCTATCTCAGCCCCATATGTGCCAACCAGATCATCCCAAGCAATGTCATCAAACCCCTCTTCAGGCTCATCAACAAACAAGTCCTCTGATACCCTCTGTAGGTCCGCCTCAATCTCTGGGGTGTACTGGAATGGTGCCTCATCTAAGTCCAACTGAGGAAGGTCTATCTGTCTGGCCCGAGCGAACACCCTCTGATTCTCTACTATGCCGTTCAGAGTCAGCCTCAAACTATCCATCCAATCCCGCTGCTTATGTGCAATGAGAAGTCCCTGCCGCTCACTGAGCCACGGCCCCCGGCTGTAGGTGTAAAAGGTGGAGGAGGGGGTGTAGGTGTGATGGAAGGTCCAGTAGTGAAAGGAGGAGGTGGAGGTATCGTGGTGGTAGTAGTGGTGGTGATGACAGGTGGAGGTATCGGGAGTGTGGTGGATGCAGTCGAGGTGGTAGGGCGAGGAACGGTGTGAATAGGTCGTAGAGTGTGCCTGGGAGGTCTTGGAGCGGTACGGGCATTGAATGGTTTAGGAGCCACGGGCTGATTCTTTTTTCTCAAAATCTATCGTCCGGGTATTCCTCGACCGGTGCTCCCTTGCATAAGCCATAAATGAGGTAAGGGCACATAAGCATTCGACGCTTGACCTTCTGATTCTCTCTAAACTCATCGAAGATGGTTTTCCCGACATCTACCTTAAGATCATAGTGTAAGGCATACAACAATTGCAAATCCTTGATGTGGAAATGCGTAATGTTGTCCTTCGGTAGTAGGCGATTCTGGGAAAACTTCGCTTTAACTTTCCATTCATCCGGCCAAGTTGTCGTCACTAACTGATTCCGTGCACTACTTCCCTTAGCTACCCACTGTAAATCTGGATTGATAGCCTTCCTCAATTTTTCCAACGGATCCCCAGTCTCAGTAATCCCACAATGCTGTATCTCCGATGCAAACCAACTGATATAATCCTGTTCCTCAAAAGCCGGTATCCGGTAGTAATCATTAATGGCCTGGACCGACCACGGGACGTTGACCCCTCGAACCTTAATGAACCCCGACTCTAAGTTGGCGACACTGAAATTAGCATACCACTCCCGAACTAGTGTGAGGTTGAGGTTCCCTTCCGGTTCATAAATCAGATTGTTCCAACCTCTTTTTACCAGGTTGTCTATGAAGGTTTTAGGAACGACATTAAGATCTAACCCCCTCTCATAACACATGTTCTTTGTGGCAATATACTCATTGTAGTTGGTCAGTGCCACCGGAGAATTAAAACGCTGATCAAAGGGCAAAGGGTCGTGAGGAGGAGGATTTAGTGAAGGATCATGCTCGGGGATACTTTGTGGAGGGGTACTTTGTGGAGGGAGTGAAACAGGTGTTGTTGCGGTTTTGGCTCGCATTCGTGCTAAGGGCACATCACTCTCAATGTCTGTTTCCTCCTCACTGTCACTACTTGGTATTCCTCCCCTCAGTATCCGGCTCAAAGTCCTCGTCCGAAGTCTCATCTCGTAACTGTCCGTAAGGCCTTAGGGCTCTAGGATTCCTACTCTCTGCACGGCCCGTGTCACCAATCCGAATACCACCCTTAGGTATCCGGGGATAAACTAGGGTTTTCTGCTTTTTAGGAACGTGTTTTTCTACCGGTTGCTTTCCTTTCCCTTTCCCCTCGGTTTCTTTCCTCTTGGTTTCCCTCATTATCTCTATACTTCACCAAACGCCACCAATCAACCAAATCAAACAATCAAAACCAACCCGGTTATCGTCCAACCGGGATTTCAAAACAAACCAACCACAACAACGAATCACCCCACGAGAGCCACAACAATCACCATCAACAATAAAACAAGCAAAACAAAGCAAAAACAAATACAAAATCAGTAACAGTCGATAAACGGGAAATGGGCGTTTAAACCAAAAAGGCTAAAAACTAACCCTAACCGAAACTTAGACGTAAAACTAAAATGTACCTGTATTATGCTTAAACGAGAAGAGGTGAATGATTTGGAGCGAAGAACAAGTCCCGAAACGTCACAGGAGGTCAAATTCGACCTTGGCAAAAAGTTGCCAAAAGTAAAGATCGAATCGAGAAAACGAGTGATTTGTTGTTGGAAAGGATTAGTAGAATTAAGAGAAGGGATTGAGAGGTGTTGTTTGGTGTTTAAATCGCCAAAATCGGAGTAATATTGAGCGTTTTATGAGAAAAGGGTGGGGAGAGCTGCCGGCCGCCGTAGGGTTTAAGGGGGGATTTTCTGAACGCTGGTTTGAAAAAAACAGGGGTTTATGAAGGAGATGAATCCAAACGCACGTTTGGAAAGGTTAAACGCGCGTTTAGCATGTTCAAACGCGCGTTTGAAGAATGGAACGTGCGTTTGAAAGGGGAATTTACGAACAGAGAGTTGGGGCCTTAAACGCACGTTTGGAATGGTTCCAAACGCGCGTTTGGAAGGGTGGAAGCCTAAACGCACGTTTGAACTGGGTTAAACGGGCGTTTGGAAGCTGGAACAAAGCTAACTCAAGATTGACACCCCACACTCGATTCTAACCACCCCGAGACCACTAGAAACACCAATTCACTCAACAAAAACTACGAAATGGTGGGTTGCCTCCCCCAAGCGCCTTTGTTTTACGTCGTTGGCTCGACAAGATGGATTATACGGTGCCAACTTTTTCAAGTTATACCGTTGGCACGAGGCGAGAAAGGGTAGAAAGAATGACAAGATGGATTGAAAATTATACGGGTCAAGATTTAAAGTCCATGACAAGACTTACACGATTCATCACACGGTATGGGGTCCTTAAGGTTCACTATTTCTAGTGCTTCGTCGTAAGGCAACCTCTCATACCTTTTCAACCGTAAGCCATTGGTGGTAAACGTGCCAAACTTAGGATGGGTGATTTCAATAGCACCGGACGGATAGACTTTCGACACCACGTAAGGACCGGACCACCTAGACTTCAACTTCCCTTGAAAAAGATGAAGACGAGTATTGTAGAATAAGACTTCGTCACCCTCATTAAAAACACGAGGTTTGATCAACTTATCATGGAGTAACTTAGTCTTCTCCTTATACTTCGTCGAAAGATCGTAAGCACAAAGGCGGAACTCATCTAGTTCATTCAATTGGGCCATACGCTTCGCACCAACTAAGGTGTCATCGAGGTTTAGCATTTTTATAGCCCAATAAGCCTTATGTTCGATTTCTACGGGAAGATGACAAGATTTACCATAGACTATCATATAAGGTGACATGCCTAGGGGTGTCTTAAAGGCTGTCCTATGGGCCCACAAAGCATCATCTAACTTTAACGACCAACTCTTGACATTAGCATCTACCGTCCTCTCTAAGATACGCTTAATACCCCTATTCGTAACCTCAACTTGACCACTCGTTTGGGGATGATAAGCGGTACCTAACTTATGTTTCACCCCATACTTCTATAAAAGTTTGTCAAACGGTTTATTGGCAAAGTGGCTTCCATTATCGCTGATTATAGCACGAGGCACCCCAAACCGACAAAAAGATGTTCTTCTTGAGAAACCGGATAACAACATTCCTATCATTGGTGGGTGAAGCTAAGGCTTCAACCCATTTTGACACGTAATCACAAGCGACTAGGATATACTTGTTACCACACGAAGAAGGATAGGGGCCCATAAAGTCAATGCCCCACACGTCAAAAATCTCACAAACAATTATCGGTTTTTGAGGCATTTCACTCCTAATAGATATACGCCCGGACCTTTGACAAGCGTCACAAGATTTCACATAAGCATGTGCGTCTCGGAATAGAGTGGGCCAATATAGCCCACTTTGTAACACTTTCAAAGCGGTCCTTTGCCCCGAAAAGTGGCCCCCGGCCTCTTTATCATGGCAAAAGGAAAGCGCACTCAAAATCTCACTCTCCGGGATGCATCTCCTCAAGATGCCATCCGAACACAACCTATATAAGCAAGGATCCTCCCACACATACTTACCAACCTCACTAAGGAATTTACGCCTTTGGTTCGAGTCATAGTCGGGATCTATAAAACCGCACTCGTGGTAGTTGACAAAAGGTGCGAACCATGGGCTTCCTTCCTTACCGACTTTTAGAAAGTTACCTTTCTTAACCGGAAGAAGGGTGTCTATAGCAAAGAGTTGCTCATGTGGAAAAGAGTCATTTATCTCACTTTGTGCCTTAATCAACTCCTCACTAAGCTCCATACGACTCAAATGGTCGGCTACGACGTTCTCACACCCTTTTCTATCACGGATTTCGAGATCAAACTCTTGCAAGAGCAAAATCCACCTCAAGAGGCGGGGCTTGGCATCTTGCTTGGCAAAGAGATAACGCAAAACGGCATGATCCATGTGCACAACTACACGAGAACCTACGAGATGAGACCGAAACTTATCGAACGCAAAGACGACCGCTAGAAGCTCTTTTTCAGTGGTGGTGTAGTTTTGTTGGGCCGGATTCAAGGTATGACTAGCATAAGCGATAGGCTTGAAAATTTTATCGATCTTTTGACCGAGGACCGCACCAACCGCGGTATCACTCGCATCACACATTAGCTCAAATTCTTGATCCCACTTCGGGGCAATTAAGATAGGAGCGGATACAAGCAATTGCTTGAGCAACAAGAATGCCTCAATGCAAGCTTGGTCGAAATCAAACGGGACATCTTTTCCAAGAAGAAGGGTAAGAGGACGGGCTATTTTCGAGAAATCCTTAATGAACCTACGATAGAACCCCACGTGGCCTAGAAAACCCCTAAGAGTCTTTAGGTTAGTGGGCATAAGAAGCTTAGCTATCGCTTCTACCTTAGCCTTGTCTACTTCTATACCCTTACTAGATATCTTATGCCCTAAGACTATCCCTTCCGTGACCATCAAATGACACTTCTCCCAATTTAGCACCAAATTCGTCTCCTCACATCTACTCAACACCTTTTCTAGATTATCTAGACATTCCTCAAAGGAATCACCAAATACACTAAAATCATCCATAAAGACTTCTAAAAATTTCTCAATCATATCCGCAAATATGGCAACCATGCACCGTTGGAATGTCACGGGTGCATTACACAACCCAAAAGGCATTCTACGGAAAGCAAAGGTACCATAGGGACAAGTGTAGGTAGTCTTCTCTTGGTCCTCTAATGCCACATGTATTTGGTAATAACCACTAAACCCATCAAGAAAACAATAAAAAGCATGACCACTCAATCTTTCCAACATTTGATCAATAAAAGGGAGGGGAAATGATCTTTACGGGTTTGGTCATTTAACTTACGATAATCAATACAAATTCTATGACCACTTACCAAACGCATAGGCACCGCCTCACCTTTGTCATTGATTTCAACGGTCATACCTCCCTTCTTTGGCACCACTTGGGTGGGACTCACCCACTTGCTATCCGAGATGGCATAAATGATCCCAAGCTTTAGCATCGTGACCACATCCTTCCTCACAACCTCTTGGAGGTGTGGATTGAGCCTTCTTTGAGGTTGCCTCACCGGCTTCGCTCCATCTTCTAGAATGATCTTGTGTTGACAAATGGTGGGACTTATGCCCTTGAGGTCACACATCTTCCACCCAAAAGCACGCTTGTGCCTCTTAAGCATTTTCACCAACTCCTCTTCCTGCAAGGCCGTTAGTGTAGCAGAAATAATCAATGGAAGTAAATCATCATTTTCAAGAAAAACATACTTCAAATGAGGTGGAAGCGGCTTCATTTTCAAATCTTTCGGTGGGTCTTCAATTGATGGTTTCTCTAGTTCCCCTTCAAGACCAAGATCAATCTTCTCGGTCCATTTTTCACCCACGAAAGCCGTCTCTTCTAGCTCTATTGCTTCCTCTTCCAACTCTTCTTCTTCATCAAGTTCCGTGCTCACTCTTGCCATGCATTCATCGGGCTTATCTTTATATTCCTGCATGTCAACATGTTCCGAAACGCAAGAATATATAGCATCAACGGAAAAACAGTCCTCGGTGCTCTCCTTAGGATGTTTCATGGCCTTATAAACATTTACCGCGACTTTTTCATCTCCAACTCTGCAAAATAATCTCACCACTCGCGACATCTATCAAGGTCCTCCCGGTGTTTAAAAAGGGACGTCCCAACAACAAAGGTGTTTTGGAGTCCATCTCCATATCTAAAACCACGAAATCTACCGGGAAGGCAAACTTATCCACTTTAACAATGACATCCTCTATCACTCCTATAGACTCCCTAATAGACATATCCGCCATTTGAAGGATCATCCCCGTTGGCTCCAACTCTCCTAGGTCAAGGCTTTCATATATAGCACGGGGCATTAAGCTTACGCTAGCTCTCAAATCACATAAAACACTAGGAAAATGAGTTGTACCAATAGTAACCGGAATAGTAAAACTACCCTTGTCTCTAACCTTCGGGGGAATTCTAGACTTAGCATCAAAAATAGCGGAACACTCTTCATTCAAACAAACAACCTCTTGCATTTTACTCTTGTTAGTTAGCAATCCTTTTAAGAACTTACAATAAGAGGGCATGTTTGCTAGTGCTTCAAGAAAAGGAATGTTCAAGTCAATTTTTCGCAAAATCTCAATAAATCGGGTTTGTGCTTTATTCAAGCAACTTTGTCTATGATTCTTAGGGGGATAAGGGAGAGTACTCAAATCAAAATCTTTTGAAGGAGGAGGGATCATACCTTTCTTACCTTTGGTGCATGGGGAAGACGACTCTTTCATTGGCTCTTTCTCTTCTCTTCTAGTTGGTTCCTCCTCTTTCACATCAATAACCACATAATCTCCCATAGCTTGCGCTTCTTTCCTCTCAACTTCCTTCTTCTTGACATATTCTCCATGATCTTCATTATCTTCAATCCCATCAATATCGCCATCCATGGCCCCCGCCTCGGTCTCGATAGGAGCTTTTCTAGCTTTGTCCTCCCATAGAACTTTCTTTTCACCGTTTGTCCTCAACACTTTCCCACTTCGAGTTAAGATGGCGCTTACATTTCTTGGATTCTTCTCGGTGTTACTCGGTAAGCCGCCTTTCAACTGTACATGTTCCACCACTTGCCCAAATTGAGTTTCAAGATTTTTGATGGCGGACCCATGTTTGTAGTTCATCTCAACCATGTCCTTCTTTATCTCCGCAAAGTTTTTATTCATTTGCTCCAATATGACATCGGTTGCACTCTTCTGAGGTATAGGAGCCAAAGGTGGAGGGTTTTGATAAGTATTAGAACCTTGTTGGTTGTACCCTCATTGTTGTTGCCATTGGTGTGGAGGTTGATAAAATTGCCCTTGAGAAGATTGGCCATGGTTTTGGCCTTGCCTATAACCTTGGTTTTGGCCTTGGTTTTGATTTCGGTTCCAACCTTGATTGTTGTTATTCCTCCAAGAACCATCACCTTGATTTCCATAATTCCCTCCTTGACCTTGTCCCACAAAGTTTACATCTTGGGATTCTTCATACGGTGGCCCACTTGGTTGATCTCCCATATATTGGCCTTGATAGGAGCTTTGCAATTGATTTTGATATTGGGGCCCCGCATTCCATTGTTCCATCGAACAAATACTCATCATCCGCTTTGCCAACTCATTCATATTCTCTTGAGATAGAGTACTAGGTTGCCCTTGAGTTGAGGATTGAGGATAAGCCATATTTTGAGCTTTGGTCGTCATCCTACAATCCTTTGCCGAGTGTGGTCCACTACAAATTTGGCAAAGCTTAGCACTCTCATTCTCCTTTTGCAATCTCCCCAATTGTTGTTCCATCGCTTGTACTTGAGCATGATATTGATCATTTGCCTCTACTTCTTTCACTTCAACCAAACCGGGCTTCTTACTCCTTGTCCCCTTTCTACTTGACGATATGTATTGCCTTGAGGTCTCGGAAATCTTCTCTAATTGGTTCATAGCCACTTCGGGTACCATACTCATAATATCTCCATTGCACGAAGCATGCAAAGTACTTTGATGCACTTGATCCAAACCCCGGAAGAAAGCATGAACTACCTCATAAGATCTCAATCCGTGCCCCGGGCACTCTCTCAACAAAGCCTTAAACCGGTCCCATGACTCATGTAGCTCTTCTCCTTCATAAGCATTGAACGACATAATAGCCTCTTTCATATCCATGGTCTTCGATGGGGGATAATACTTGAGTAGAAAAGTCTTAATCACTTCCTCCCATGTGTGCAAAGAATCATTGGGCAACGAATCATACCACCGCTTAGCTTGTTCTTTCAAGGCGAACGGGAAAAGCATAAGTTTGAGCGCCTCATCACTCACTCCATTGATCTTTGTTGAGTTCACTATTTGGAGAAAGTGATCAATGAACAAGTGAGGATTTTCCAAAGCGGTTCCCTTGAATATAGCGTTGTCTCCCAACAAATGTATGATGTTTCTATTCAATTCCAAATTGTTGGCGGCCACCGGTGGCATTCGAATTGGACTATGCCCCATGGTTGCCGTGGGAGCTAACACAAAGTCTCTACAAGTCAATCCACCTTGATTTTGCTCTTGTTGACCTTTAAACCAATTAGGCATTGCAGTTGCACCTTGATTGTGAGCTTGATTTTGGTTTTGTTCAAATTGATTCAACATCCATGCATTGAACTGTTGCATAATAATGGGATCCATTTGATTCCCTTGGGCCTCGTGTTGAGCATTTTGTGGTATAGGCCCATTCGCATTCACAACATTATTTCCTTGTCCATTCCCACCTCCTTGTGCATTATTGTTGACAAGAGGCGGGTTTTGATTCGGAACTCCATTATTGTTCCCCAAATTTCCTTCAAAGCCTGGTTCACCGTTTTGTGCCATATCGGATCCTTCTTCCAACTCACCCAAACTACTTTCGTCAAAGGCCGGAATCGATTCCTCTACTTGACGACCTCTTCTTCTTTGACTATTTCTACGCCTTGCGTAAGCTTCAATTTCGTCTATGTATGGTTCGAGTGGTGTTTGAGATCTCCGGGTCATGCACTACAAAAAGCAAACAACAAGAAAACAGTAAAATAAAACCTAGGCCCAAGCCTTCGGTTCACTTGCAAGATATCACAAATAGCACACAATTCCCCAGCAACGGCGCCATTTTGATTGAGGCTAAATTCACCCTTCAAAAACAATTTATAAAGACTCGAAACCGTGGGTAAACTAACTCTCTAACCGGCAGTGTACCGGGTCGATTGCTAGAATAGCTACAGGAGTACGAGGTCGAACCCAAGGGAAAAGTGTTCGTGAGTACCAAAGTGAACGTGTTACTTAGTCTAGGTGATTAATCTTTTTAAAGTGTTTGTTTACTACAACGACACTAATATTTATACTAACAAGTCTAAAGATAGAAAAGAAAGAAAGAAGATTAAACTACTAGGTTTAAAAGATAGATTAAGGGACATAGCCGAACCATGATCAAAATAGCTAGTTTCAACCCCAAGGATAGACAAAACCGAGAGTGTGCATTATAACAAACGAACTCTTGCATTCTATTTCACGGGTGCGTACTCCTAATCCCGGTGCTAAGGTCTGAACAACTCTCTCCTAACACCTTATGCCAAGTTAACTACCCTTCCCTAAAGAAGATTCACTAACAAGACATGTTATGCACTAGAGCCGCTTAAACGTTAAAACGAGTAACCTCACTTTGGGCTCGGGCTTAACAACTAAGCCGAGTCTACGCCGTGATCTTAGAACCCCTTTTCCCACACCCCTCTATCTGAACAACTCTCAAGAGTGATGTGTGTGATTTTGACCTAGGTGATCAATCTAGCCCAAATCTGTTATAACAAGTTCTAAGACGTGAAACATGCAAGATACAACAATAAAAAGCACTACCCACTCCCAATTTCATCACCCAAAGGGTGATTTCACTAAATTTCACATGATTCGACTATGAAAAGGGTTTAGCTACTCATTATACTAGTTAAAACATGCACAAAACAGTAAATGAAAGCCATAACAAGTAAAAGAAAGGAGAAATTTACCATTAAATTGCAGAAATTCGAGATTAGATCCAAAAAGTACAAAATAGAGAAGTAATTAAAAGGTGGTCTCTTAGTGTTTGGAATGGAAATCTAAGCTAAGAAATGGAAAGATTAAGCTAATATTATGTTGATGTAAGCTAAGAGAAAGTATTCTAAGTTATTACAAATATCGAGCTAAGAAATGGGTAGAGTTTTGCTAAGAGAATGCAGATATACAAGAAATAGTCTAAGGGGGTATATTTATAGGTGGGAGAAAATCTGCAGGAAAAAGGCCTCAAACGCACGTTTGGAAGGCTGAGACTGGCGTTTGACATCTTCAAACGCACATTTAGCTTCATTTCTGGGCAAGGTCTTAACTGTTCTTCATCTGGAACGAACGTTTAGGAGGTTCAAACGCGTGTTTGAAAGACTTGGAACGCGCGTTTGGGATATTTCCAAACGCGCGTTTGGAGGGGTTCAACTCTGTTTCAGCTTGTTTCTCTTGAAACACACGTTTGGGGGGATTCAAACGCGCGTTTGAACCCATGTTGCTCCAAATCTTAACTTTTCTTCCTTTTTGATCTCTCCTCTTGCCTCGATCATGCCTTTTGCCACAAATCATCACCTCTCGGGTCTTCGAGACACCAACACCTTTCAACATCATAAACAACCAAGAACATCCAAACAATTCCGGAGGGTAAAAGTGCTCGGGAATAGGGTTAATATCAACAAAAGGGGTAGTAACCCATCAAAGTGACGGAATCACTCCCCGTGCCATGAGCTCACGACAGCACCCCGAAAACGGTCTAAATCACCCAAAAATGTGCTGAAAATGTGATAAACGGGGGTAATTAATGTACCGGAGTCACGTAAAGTTGACTCCCATCACACTGCATCAATTGTATGCCGCATTCGTAATAAAGTATTGAAAGCAAATCGAATTTCATAAATTATGTCGGGAAAATGTTGAATGAGGTATCATAATAAAGAGTACCAAAAAATATGAACTATGGTGAACAAATTATAATGATAAAGATTTAATAAAATATACGGATTTTAAATAATCGAGGTGAAGAGAGAAATAATGATTTTTTTTTCCCAAATTTTCCCTACTTTTTTTTTCTCTATTTTTGTTTTATTCTTCCTTTTAATACGTCTGTTTCATTTTCTTTCTTTCTAAATCTTAATTAAGGTCATATTTGTACTTTTCCCCACCATTTGTCCTAATAAAAAGTAAAGTTTTGAACCTGTTCTATTTGTCTAATAATTTTTATTTTTTGTCATTTTGACCTGTTCTCCATTATTATACACTACTAAAAACTATAATAAAAAAACGATATGCTTAATGTTCATATATTCTGCATAAGTACTTGATAATAGATCTTAATATGATATTTTAACATAAACCACTATAAGACTTAACAACCATGAATCTCTATAAGCCACTTCATAATACAAGTCCTGTCACCATGCATAAGTCACAAGTTCAGGTTTGGTGTTCTGATTCTTGTCCTCTCTGTCCGGGCCCAGTTCTTGTTGCTAAGTCCTACTTGAGTCCTTCCACACAATTTAGCTTTGAAATTAGAGATGTCGAAGATAGAGTGAGCAAGTTGTATCTTTTCATCTTTCCGAGTCTTTGCATTAAATTTATTATAAATTAATGAATCTTGCGTCAATTTAGGGCGACCCGGTGGAGCTTGCTTGATTTATGAAAGACACTGTCAAGAATGAGCTGATGAAATGCCATGATGAATTTGAGCTAGAATTGATGGGAAATGCTTAATGTATGCATTCCATCGAAGCTTACGTCTTATGTTGCTGAATTTGAGCTAGAATTGCAGTGCAGTGGTTTGTTGTCGAGTCTCTCCTCTACAAAAAGCACAGGTCAGGTCCTCAAAGGCAGATTTTTGTTTCACTTATGTTCCATTAGCATAGTCGCTTCATGATTGCCTTCATCTTGTGTGCTCGTTGGAAATTTGGCGCGCGACAGTTTTGCTTACACACTTGTAAAGAATATTTTGAATGCAGCAGTGAAGAGAGTGGATGGTAAGATGGATTCTCCATCCTTCTAGTTTTGAACAGTCTTAGGGAATTTAGCCATGATATGTGTGTACTCATTTACTCTCTAATTCTCGGGCAATTTATCTTTTACAAAATTTTGTTTCTTTTGTTTTGACGTGGTTTTTTTAGGTGAGGTGAGGTGAGGTGCGGCAGGTGTGGGGTAGGTGGCAAGGAGGGTGGGGGTGTGTAGTGGGGGCGCGGCACATCGCTATTTTTTTTATTGATAAAATCATTTGTTTTTGTGGCACCAATATAAAGCGTTTCTAAAACCTATTTATATTTCCGATTTTTTTATTTTTTATAATTATTTGTTTTTGCCGCAGTGTGGTACCGTGGCAATAGATTCTAATTTTTTGTCGCGGTGTGGTACTGTGACAATAGATTTTAACCATTTGCTGCGGTGTGGCAACAAGTTTTTGCCACGTAGTTGCTTGTGGTGGGCGACACAAAAACATTTGGCGCCACAATAGGTCTATAGTGTCACTCTTTTAGGTTTTAGTGGCACTTTGCAGCCGCGACAAAACTAGTTTTCTTAGTAGTGCGTACTCTTCAAGAACACTTGAAGAATATCTAGATCCACAAGCAGGCTCCAAGTATCTAAGCAACCCACTTCGTATCTACTACCAAAACGAAGTTGTACGATTACTACAACTTTTAAAACATTAAAGAGCTACGAAAAGTTCAAGAACACGTCTAGATTTTGAAACTCTTACCCGATCCGAGTGAAACTTGTGTCAAAATTAAGCTCTCATTAAGGAAAGCGTTTTGGTGTAATTGGTTTGTGATTTCAACGACCGCATTGATCGGAAACGGGAAGATTCCATTTCTTTCCATCTTTTTCTCTCTTTCTTTTTTTCACTTTTCCTCTCATTTTCTCTCCGGCTCACTCTTTGAAATGAGAATGATATAAGGGTTTTGAGTGTAAAGGGGTATATATAAAGGTCGGTACATTTACCGTTTTGTCTTTACTAAAAGTTACACGTTTAAAATAGCGTAAATACCCTTTAATATTTATCTTGACTCTATTTATTAAATTAAAACATAACCCATTAGAATTATCGAGACACACCTAAAATCGTAAAAAGATTTTTATACCACTTACGGAGATACGAGGTATCACACGTAAGATCCCCAATTCACTGGTTGCCTTTTGGACTTACTTTTGACATCAAAGAAGGTACGTACCTATTTTTACACTTTATAATTTTGGTCACTCACTTTTTGGCTTTGGAGTGATACATAATTATGCTGAATCATGAATGAAAACTCTTTTGTTTTGATAGATTTGTAATTTCTTGTACTACAAAAGTTCTGTTAGATACTTTTTATAAATAAATATTTTAATTATCGTTTGCATAAGAGTTGCCGTACGAATTAATGTTATCGCATACGAATTGTCGTACGAATACATACATCAGTTCATGAAGGGATTCACGCATTTTCGGATTCATGCATCTTCAGATTCATGTTTTTCGAACTGATGCACCCCCACATACGAATGGTGATAACCGTTACCCTTTCGTGTAGGAATACATCATTTCGTTTATGAGGTTCATTCAGCCTATAAAAGGTACCAGCATGCAACGAATTCATTCATAAAATCATCAGACAAAATTCAGAGTGTCCTCGGGTTTGATTCAAACAAGTCACTATTCGAATCAAACTCCTCCATTGTAGCCTGAGAGATTTTTGTTTGAATCCCTAAGTGACAACTGCGTGGGACGAAACATCTCTTTAAAGACAATGCTTTTGCGTGCCTTGGAGTTGTTCACATTCTGTCAAATCCTAAACAATCAATTTTTTCCAACAAGTTCTTCCTGATCACCCTAAGCAAGAACATTTGAAGACCGTTGATGAAGTTGCTTATGACTATCCACATGCAAAGCAGCAGGTTTAGTTGAAATTACCTTGCTCTTTTCTTATCATCTTCAATATTGTCCCCATTGTATTGCATCTAATTCCCATCAGTCCTTGTTGCATGAATGTAAAGTTGTTTCTTCTAAATGTCTTGATTTTTTGGTCCTTTATTTTAACGGGAGGGGAATGTTTAGGATTGTGGCGTTAGAAGAGGTTTGTCACGATGACATGAAAAACAATCTTGCAACCTCATCAATAGAGCTGATGAAGATGCTTTTCAAATTGGAGACAACGAAGTTGACACAAATATTCAGGATGATTTTGAACTCAGTAAATATTCAGGATGATTTTGAACTCAGTATAAAGGGAAGAGTTTCGGCATTGCGATTGCTATTGCTATTTGTTAGAGAATTAAGTCTTCAAGGATGGAATTTGAGATTAATGTTTTAAATGCTTCTTTGAAAACTTAGCAAAAGTTAACATTGTGAAAAATCAAGTATTGATTGGTGTGAAATTGTTTTCAAAAGCCACTCCTTCATGACGTCATGTCCTTTCTCAATGACACCTCCACCATCTTCTTCCTCCTCATGAAGTGTCTGAGTTGGGGCATGATGTTGGGGAGTTTGTGATGATGTGAACAAAAGTATCAAACCAATAGTATTGAGAAAACTAGAGACAAAACACGTAGAGTCGAGGTGAGACTCTTTCATGGTGCTGTTATCATCAATCTGAGGGCATGGCGTACTCAACACGTACACAACCTTCAATGCAGTCAAAAGGAAATGCATTTTCTTTTGCCACCTTCGGAAATCCTCACCATTGAATTGTTCCAACTTGCTGAAATTTGACGTCATCTCCTTGATACTCGACATTGTTCAAACAACAATAGTTTTCGCAGATTGTTGGGGAGTTTGTGATGATGTGAACAAAAGTATCAAACCAATAGTATTGAGAAAACTAGAGACAAAACACGTAGAGTCGAGGTGAGACTCTTTCCTGCGAAAACTATTCGTCCCCTAAGATTGCCTCCGGGTAAATCACGAATGTATTCACGGGATAAAACTACGTCCTTTCTATCTTGACAATTAGATAGAAAGATAGCTACAAAAGTTTTGAAGTTTTGTATGAAGAACTTTGAGGTTTTTAAGAACATTCAAAGAAAAACTGAATATATCTTTTTAGTGTTGAATATCTTCTCTCAAAATGAGTCCCAAGTGTTTTGTATTTATATGCAGTGTTATACTAAGATAACCCACCATACACAACCCTTCAGAGTCAGTTAAAGGTGTAAAACTCGAAAGGATACCAACCAAAACAGCCAAAACTGCTCCAAAAACTGCTTTCTGGACGCCCGTTTGTAATCTGGACGCCCGTCTAAAGCAGACTGGACGGGCGTCCAGTTTCTTCAAACGCTCGTCCGTCCAAACGAGTTTAGAACCTGTATCTAAATCTACACACTGGACGCCCGTCCAGAGAATCCGAACGTCCGTCCAATAAAAGAGATTTAGAACCTGTATCTAAAGCATGACCTAATCTTGCATGCCACAAGTATGAATCATCAACATTTACATGCATAACATTCATAGCAACATTTTCATACAAACCATTACTAACAATATTAAGCATAAACATACCATTGTTAAGATAACCAAATCCTACAAATACACGAATGTATTCACGGGATAAAACTACGTCCTTTCTATCTTGGCAATTAGATAGAAAGATAGCTACAAAAGTTTTGAAGTTTTGTATGAAGAACTTTGAGGTTTTTTAAGAACATTCAAAGAAAAACTGAATATATCTTTTTAGTGTTGAATATCTTCTCTCAAAATGAGTCCCAAGTGTTTTGTATTTATATGCAGTGTTATACTAAGATAACCCACCATACACAACCCTTCAGAGTCAGTTAAAGGTGTAAAACTCGAAAGGATACCAACCAAAACCGCCAAAACTGCTCCAAAAACTGCTTCCTGGACGCCCGTTTGTAATCTAGACGCCCGTCTAAAGCAGACTGGACGGGCGTCCAGTTTCTTCAAACGCTCGTCCGTCCAAACGAGTTTAGAACCTGTATCTAAATCTACACACTGGACGCCCGTCCAGAGAATCCGAACGTCCGTCCAATAAAAGAGATTTAGAACCTGTATCTAAATCTGAACCTCAGACGCCCGTCCAGTGAAGATGGACGCCCGTCTTAAAAGCAGCCAAGGTGAACGCCCGTCCACATAATATGGACGCCCGTCCAAACAACAGCAAAAACCGATTTTGTTCAACACTTGATCTAACACTTCCGTAAGCTTGCAAATGTCAATTATAAGCATGCACCCCGCATCTCCTAACTTATATCGATTGTTTCAAGCTTACCAAACCTCAAAACTAAGTCCAATTACACTAAATGACATTGGTGATATAATCACCAACAATCCTCCCCCATTTAGTGTAACCCTTGATTTAGTTAAAACATATCAACATACAACAATTCATCTTTCAATGATAATATCACGCAGATTGAATTACCATCTAGTATATTACACATTCCAAAATATTCGAGTATTGGGGTGTGACTAAGCATTGAACCCCTTTACACATTTTGAATACTTCAAAGATAATACACAAATGAATTAAAAGACAACTCATATAGCATGCTTGACACTCTTTATCCAGGCCTCGTGTCCATATCAATTCATGAGCATGTAGAAAGCCAACCCTAACTTTCTTGAAGCGGCCAAACTTCATACTCATATAGGTTAGTCTTATCAATCGTGTACCCGCAACAACACTTTTCCATAAGACTTATTAAGATATATTATCAACCTCACATGCGGGTTTAGCACATACCTTCGGGACAAAACACATGTGCCAAATCTAAGTCACTAGGCCTTCCACATTGAATTCAGCCCCTAATGTCGTATTAGGAGGGAATTGGGTATCCTAATGCAAAGATTCAATGGGTTGTAGACCCATCCCGACAACCGACTTGATGAACAAGTCCTTAGCCAATGCTTTGGTCAAATGATCGGCTAAATTCTTTTGAGATCTCACAAAAGCAACGATATCACCCCGTGAGTGATCAACTCACGAATCGAGCTATGCCTAACTCCAATATGTCGCGACTTTCCGTTATACACTTGACTATAGCATTTAGCCAATGTATTTTCACTATCACAATTGATAGAAATTGGTTATATCGGTTTTGGCCACAATGGAATCTCGTAAATCAGTGTTTAAGCCATTCCGCCTCTAAACTGGCCGAAGCCAAGGCAATAAACTCCGATTCCATTGTCGAGTTTGCATTACATGTTTGCTTCTTGGAAGCCCAAGAAATGGCACCACCTCCAAGTAGAAACACCCAACCACTCGTAGAAGAATGATTTTCATTTGATATCCAACTAGCATCCGAGTAGCCTTCTATAACCGAAGGATGTCCAACATAAGTTAAACCAAAATTTTTGGTAAACTTAAGATACCTTAACACACGTGTCACCGCATGCCAATGAACACTACTTGGATTACTAGTATATCTACTAAGTTTTCCAACCGCATATGCAATGTCCGGACGTGTGCTAGTCATTGCATACATCAAACAGCCTATAACTCGAGCATATTCAAGTTGAGACTCCGGATTACCCGAATTTAACTCAAATTTCTCATGAGGATCCATGGGAGTTCTTGCCGGAACAGAATTTTCACAATTGAATTTTTTCAACACTTTCTCGATATAGTGAGATTGTGTCAAAGTAATCCCTTTGTCATTCCTTATGATTTTTATTCCAAGGATAACATCCACCTCCCCCATATCTTTCATAGAAAAACTTGATGACAAAAATGATTTACAACGGTCAACTTGATCTTGGTTTGTACCAAAGATCAACATGTCATCAACATATAGGCAAATGATTACACCATTTCCGGTTTCATCAAATTTGCTATACAAACACTTGTCCATTTGGTTAAGCTTAAAACCATTAGACAATACAACCTCATCAAACTTATTATGCCATTGTTTGGGAGCTTGTTTTAGTCCATACAAGGATTTAACAAGCTTACATACTTTATGCTCATTTCCGGGTATCACAAAACCCTCCGGTTGTTTCATATAAATTTCCTCATCCAAATCCCCATTCAAGAAGGCTGTTTTAACATCCATTTGATGGATAACAAGATTGTTAATGGCTGCCAAGGCAATCAACAATCTAATAGTGGAGATTCTAGCAACCGGGGCATAAGTATCGAAATAATCAATGCCTTCTTTTTGTCTAAAGCCTTGTATCACCAACCGGGCTTTATACCTTTCAACGGATCCATCAATTTTCATTTTTCTTTTGAAGATCCACTTGCAACCCAATGGTTTACAACCACGTGGAAGATCCGTTAATATCCACGTATCATTGCCTAAAATGGAATCCATCTCATCATTAATGGCTTCCTTCCAAAAGGCAACATCCCGAGACTCCATAGCCTCTTTATAAGTTCTAGGATCATCATCAATATGATAACAATATGCATATTGAAATCCTACATTATCTCTTGTACCCTCCACCAAATATGTTTGGAAATCGGGACCAAAAGATTTTAATTTCCTTGCCCTTTTGCTTCTTCGAAGCATTAAAGGCTCATCTTGTGACTCTACACCACCACAACTTTCTTTAAATCCAATGTTCATAGGAACAACATCTCTAGGCCTTGATATAGAAGAAAACCGACTTTCGTCAAAGAGAGCATCCCTTGATTCAATTACGGAATGAACCGCAACTGAATCATTTGGTTCTATAACATAGAACCTATATGCCTTTGAATGCAAAGCATATCCAATGAATATGCAATCAATGCCTCTTTCCCCCAAGGTTTTAATCTTGGGATCTTACGATCGCTTACATCCCCAAACATGCAAATAATGCAAGTTTGGCTTCTTTTTATACCAAAGCTCATATGGGGTAATAGGACTCTTTTTATTAGGAATCATATTCAATAGATAACAAGCTGTTAACATAGCTTCTCCCCAAAAACCCTCACTCAATCCCGAGTAAGAAAGCATAGCATTCACCATCTCTTTTAGAGTTCGATTCTTTCTTTCAGCTATGCCATTTTGTTGTGGTGTATAAGGTGTAGTTCGTTCATGTATAATCCCACAAGATTCGAAAAATGGTGGATCATAGTATTCTCCACCTCTATCCGTACGAAGTTTCTTTATTTTAGTTTCAAGTTGCAATTCTACTTCGTTTTTAAATACTTAAAACTTTTCCATTGCCTCGTCTTTGGTAAAAAGTAAGTAAACATAACAAATACGAGTGCAATCATCAATGAATGTAACAACATACTTTTTGTTTCCAAAATATGGTGTAGAACTAAATTCACAAAGATCACTATGAATAAGTTCCAAAATAGTAGACGACCTTTCAACACCTTTGAAAGGTTGTCTTACAATTTTAGTTAATTTACAAGTATCACACTTATTCATAGTCGTACTATAAACAGGAATTAAGTCATTTTTAGACATTTATAACATTCTTCTAAAATGCACATGACCTAATCTTGCATGCCACAAGTATGAATCATCAACATTTACATGCATAACATTCATAGCAACATTTTCATACAAACCATTACTAACAATATTAAGCATAAACATACCATTGTTAAGATAACCAAATCCTACAAATACACCATGTTTAGTTAATACATAACGAGAGGACTCATATACTTGTTTATAGCCCTCTTTACATAAAATACTACCGGAAACCAAGTTTTTCCGGATTAAAGGAACATGTAAAACATTGTTTAAGGTTACAAATTTTCCAGAACTAAATTGCAAATTAACAATTCCTCTTCCAACAACAAAGGACTTAGACTCGTTTCCCATATGCACAATGGATCCGTCTTCAACCTTTTCATATGTTGAGAACCATGATCTATCCTTGCATACATGTCTTGTCGCTCCCGAGTCTATCCACCAACTAACATCATCATCCTGCAAATAACATGCTTCTGAAATCAGTGGTACATAATTCATATCAGAATTAAAGCCACAATCATTAACAAGTGTACCTTGATGTTTTGGTGGATCCGAGTCTTTCGACCCCTGTCCCGAACCTTTACCGGTTCCTTTACCATTGTTATGCTTTCTAGCATGACAATCCGCCCTAAAATGGTCTTCCTTACCGCAATACCAACAAGCCCCTTTAGGCTTTTTGTTGAACTTTGCTTTGTTCTTGTTGTTGTTGGAATCAAACTTTCTCTTGTTATTATTTTTCTTAGAAGTTTCCCCAACTTCAACCATGTTGATTGAAGTTGAGCCACCTGCAATGTTCTTACCGCAACCTACAACATTTTTACCACTTTCTTGCAAACGCAAACTTTCCTCTATCCTAAGATGAGAACCAAGTTCAATCAACGAAAGTTCTTCCGTCTTATGTTTCAAGGAATTTTTAAAATCCCTCCAAGAGGGAGGCAACTTTTCAATGATGCTTGAAACACAAATGGACTCATCCATAGCCATTTTATGCATAGAGAACTGACCAAACAAATGAGATAATTCATGATATTGATCCATAACCGGACGATTATCGACCATAACATACTTCATAAAATTACCAACAAGAAATTTCTTACTTGATGCATCTTCACTCACATACTTAGCCTCCAAAGTATCCCGCAACTCTTTAGATGTTTCAATTTCACGATAGGTGTCAATTATAAGCATGCACCCCGCATCTCCTAACTTATATCGATTGTTTCAAGCTTACCAAACCTCAAAACTAAGTCCAATTACACTAAATGACATTGGTGATATAATCACCAACAATCCTCCCCCATTTAGTGTAACCCTTGATTTAGTTAAAACATATCAACATACAACAATTCATCTTTCAATGATAATATCACGCAGATTGAATTACCATCTAGTATATTACACATTCCAAAATATTCGAGTATTGGGGTGTGACTAAGCATTGAACCCCTTTACACATTTTGAATACTTCAAAGATAATACACAAATGAATTAAAAGACAACTCCTATAGCTTGCTTGACACTCTTTATCCAGGCCTCGTGTCCATATCAATTCATGAGCATGTAGAAAGCCAACCCTAACTTAGTGTTGAATATCTTCTCTCAAAATGAGTCCCAAGTGTTTTGTATTTATATGCAGTGTTATACTAAGATAACCCACCATACACAACCCTTCAGAGTCAGTTAAAGGTGTAAAACTCGAAAGGATACCAACCAAAACCGCCAAAACTGCTCCAAAAACTGCTTACTGGACGCCCGTTTGTAATCTGGACGCCCGTCTAAAGAAGACTGGACGGGCGTCCAGTTTCTTCAAACGCTCGTCTATCCAAACGAGTTTAGAACCTGTATCTAAATCTACACACTGGACGCCCGTCCAGAGAATCCGAACGTCCGTCCAATAAAAGAGATTTAGAACCTGTATCTAAATCTGAACCTCAGACGCCCGTCCAGTGAAGATGGACGCCCGTCTTAAAAGCAGCCAAGGTGAACGCCCGTCCACATAATATGGACGCCCGTCCAAACAACAGCAAAAACCGATTTTGTTCAACACTTGATCTAACACTTCCGTAAGCTTGCAAATGTCAATTATAAGCATGCACCCCGCATCTCCTAACTTATATCGATTGTTTCAAGCTTACCAAACCTCAAAACTAAGTCCAATTACACTAAATGACATTGGTGATATAATCACCAACAATCCTCCCCCATTTAGTGTAACCCTTGATTTAGTTAAAACATATCAACATACAACAATTCATCTTTCAATGATAATATCACGCATTGAATTACCATCTAGTATATTACACATTCCAAAATATTCGAGTATTGGGGTGTGACTAAGCATTGAACCCCTTTACACATTTTGAATACTTCAAAGATAATACACAAATGAATTAAAAGACAACTCATATAGCATGCTTGACACTCTTTATCCAGGCCTCGTGTCCATATCAATTCATGAGCATGTAGAAAGCCAACCCTAACTTTCTTGAAGCGGCCAAACTTCATACTCATATAGGTTAGTCTTATCAATCGTGTACCTGCAACAACACTTTTCCATAAGACTTATTAAGATATATTATCAACCTCACATGCAGGTTTAGCACATACCTTCGGGACAAAACACATGTGCCAAATCTAAGTCACTAGGCTTCCACATTGAATTCAGCCCCTAATGTCGTATTAGGAGGGAATTGGGTATCCTAATGCAAAGATTCAATGGGTTGTAGACCCATCCCGACAACTGACTTGATGAACAAGTCCTTAGCCAATGCTTTGGTCAAATGATCGGCTAAATTCTTTTGAGATCTCACAAAAGCAACAGATATCACCCCGTGAGTGATCAACTCACGAATCGAGCTATGCCTAACTCCAATATGTCGCGACTTTCCGTTATACACTTGACTATAGCATTTAGCCAATGTATTTTCACTATCACAATTGATAGAAATTGGTTATATCGGTTTTGGCCACAATGGAATCTCGTAAATCAGTGTTTAAGCCATTCCGCCTCTAAACTGGCCGAAGCCAAGGCAATAAACTCCGATTCCATTGTCGAGTTTGCATTACATGTTTGCTTCTTGGAAGCCCAAGAAATGGCACCACCTCCAAGTAGAAACACCCAACCACTCGTAGAAGAATGATTTTCATTTGATATCCAACTAGCATCCGAGTAGCCTTCTATAACCGAAGGATGTCCAACATAAGTTAAACCAAAATTTTTGGTAAACTTAAGATACCTTAACACACGTGTCACCGCATGCCAATGAACACTACTTGGATTACTAGTATATCTACTAAGTTTTCCAACCGCATATGCAATGTCCGGACGTGTGCTAGTCATTGCATACATCAAACGACCTATAACTCGAGCATATTCAAGTTGAGACTCCGGATTACCCGAATTTAACTCAAATTTCTCATGAGGATCCATGGGAGTTCTTGCCGGAACGAATTTTCACAATTGAATTTTTTCAACACTTTCTCGATATAGTGAGATTGTGTCAAAGTAATCCCTTTGTCATTCCTTATGATTTTTATTCCAAGGATAACATCCGCCTCCCCCATATCTTTCATAGAAAAACTTGATGACAAAAATGATTTACAACGGTCAACTTGATCTTGGTTTGTACCAAAGATCAACATGTCATCAACATATAGGCAAATGATTACACCATTTCCGGTTTCATCAAATTTGCTATACAAACACTTGTCCATTTGGTTAAGCTTAAAACCATTAGACAATACAACCTCATCAAACTTATTATGCCATTGTTTGGGAGCTTGTTTTAGTCCATACAAGGATTTAACAAGCTTACATACTTTATGCTCATTTCCGGGTATCACAAAACCCTCCGGTTGTTTCATATAAATTTCCTCATCCAAATCCCCATTCAAGAAGGCTGTTTTAACATCCATTTGATGGATAACAAGATTGTTAATGGCTGCCAAGGCAATCAACAATCTAATAGTGGAGATTCTAGCAACCGGGGCATAAGTATCGAAATAATCAATGCCTTCTTTTTGTCTAAAGCCTTGTATCACCAACCGGGCTTTATACCTTTCAACGGATCCATCAATTTTCATTTTTCTTTTGAAGATCCACTTGCAACCCAATGGTTTACAACCACGTGGAAGATCCGTTAATATCCACGTATCATTGCCTAAAATGGAATCCATCTCATCATTAATGGCTTCCTTCCAAAAGGCAACATCCCGAGACTCCATAGCCTCTTTATAAGTTCTAGGATCATCATCAATATGATAACAATATGCATATTGAAATCCTACATTATCTCTTGTACCCTCCACCAAATATGTTTGGAAATCGGGACCAAAAGATTTTTCTTTCCTTGCCCTTTTGCTTCTTCGAAGCATTAAAGGCTCATCTTGTGACTCTACACCACCACAACTTTCTTTAAATCCAATGTTCATAGGAACAACATCTCTAGGCCTTGATATAGAAGAAAACCGACTTTCGTCAAAGAGAGCATCCCTTGATTCAATTACGGAATGAACCGCAACTGAATCATTTGGTTCTATAACATAGAACCTATATGCCTTTGAATGCAAAGCATATCCAATGAATATGCAATCAATGCCTCTTTCCCCCAAGGTTTTAATCTTGGGATCTTACGACTGCCCTACATCCCCAAACATGCAAATAATGCAAGTTTGGCTTCTTTTTATACCAAAGCTCATATGGGGTAATAGGACTCTTTTTATTAGGAATCATATTCAATAGATAACAAGCTGTTAACATAGCTTCTCCCCAAAAACCCTCACTCAATCCCGAGTAAGAAAGCATAGCATTCACCATCTCTTTTAGAGTTCGATTCTTTCTTTCAGCTATGCCATTTTGTTGTGGTGTATAAGGTGTAGTTCGTTCATGTATAATCCCACAAGATTCGAAAAATGGTGGATCATAGTATTCTCCACCTCTATCCGTACGAAGTTTCTTTATTTTAGTTTCAAGTTGCAATTCTACTTCGTTTTTAAATACTTTAAACTTTTCCATTGCCTCGTCTTTGGTAAAAAGTAAGTAAACATAACAAATACGAGTGCAATCATCAATGAATGTAACAACATACTTTTTGTTTCCAAAATATGGTGTAGAACTAAATTCACAAAGATCACTATGAATAAGTTCCAAAATAGTAGACGACCTTTCAACACCTTTGAAAGGTTGTCTTACAATTTTAGTTAAGTTACAAGTATCACACTTATTCATAGTCGTACTATAAACAGGAATTAAGTCATTTTTAGACATTTGTAACATTCTTCTAAAATGCACTTGACCTAATCTTGCATGCCACAAGTATGAATCATCAACATTTACATGCATAACATTCATAGCAACATTTTCATACAAACCATTACTAACAATATTAAGCATAAACATACCATTGTTAAGATAACCAAATCCTACAAATACACCATGTTTAGTTAATACATAACGAGAGGACTCATATACTTGTTTATAGCCCTCTTTACATAAAATACTACCGGAAACCAAGTTTTTCCGGATTAAAGGAACATGTAAAACATTGTTTAAGGTTACAAATTTTCCAGAACTAAATTGCAAATTAACAATTCCTCTTCCAACAACAAAGGACTTAGACTCGTTTCCCATATGCACAATGGATCCGTCTTCAACCTTTTCATATGTTGAGAACCATGATCTATCCTTGCATACATGTCTTGTCGCTCCCGAGTCTATCCACCAACTAACATCATCATCATGCAAATAACATGCTTCTGAAATCAGTGGTACATAATTCATATCAGAATTAAAGCCACAATCATTAACAAGTGTACCTTGATGTTTTGGTGGATCCGAGTCTTTCGACCCCTGTCCCGAACCTTTACCGGTTCCTTTACCATTGTTATGCTTTCTAGCATGACAATCCGCCCTAAAATGGCCTTCCTTACCGCAATACCAACAAGCCCCTTTAGGCTTTTTGTTGAACTTTGCTTTGTTCTTGTTGTTGTTGGAATCAAACTTTCTCTTGTTATTATTTTTCTTAGAAGTTTCCCCAACTTCAACCATGTTGATTGAAGTTGAGCCACCTGCAATGTTCTTACCGCAACCTACAACATTTTTACCACTTTCTTGCAAACGCAAACTTTCCTCTATCCTAAGATGAGAACCAAGTTCAATCAACGAAAGTTCTTCCGTCTTATGTTTCAAGGAATTTTTAAAATCCCTCCAAGAGGGAGGCAACTTTTCAATGATGCTTGAAACACAAATGGACTCATCCATAGCCATTTTATGCATAGAGAACTGACCAAACAAACGCAATAATTCATGATATTGATCCATAACCGGACGATTATCGACCATAACATACTTCATAAAATTACCAACAAGAAATTTCTTACTTGATGCATCTTCACTCACATACTTAGCCTCCAAAGTATCCCACAACTCTTTAGATGTTTCAATTTCAAGATAGGTATCAAACAGATTATTAGACATACCGTTCAGGATGTGACCACGTCATATATAGTCATCGTTTTCCCACTTACTTTTTCTCCTCGACTCTACGTGTTTTGTCTCTAGTTTTCTCAATACTATTGGTTTGATACTTTTGTTCACATCATCACAAACTCCCCAACACATGATACGTGCGCCTGAGCCTGTTAATGATGAACAGATAGAGGACAACCTTTCAGGAAAGACATCAGAGGAAGAAAGTAAAAGAAAGAAGTGGGACCATGACACCTATCCTATATCTCAATCTCATACCCGAACTGAGAATGAAATGACAGAAGTTCATTAAGATGTTAATCACAATATTGACTCATATGCTTCTAACCAGTCCCAGAGTCCAGAAAAACCTAAGCCTCCTCAAGAGGATCCTCGACTTGACTTACCAATTGCTATCAGAAAACCTCCCAGAGAGTGGCACCAAACGACCTTTGTAAACGTTGTCCAACAATCTCAGTTACTCCAAAATCTCCACAAGAATAAAGCATTCCTTTCTTCCTTATCTAAAGAAAGCATTCCTAATAATATCCGAGAAGCTCTTAGTTATCCTAATCGGAAGAAAGCGGTTTTGGAGGAAATGAGGGCTTCAAAAAGGAATGGAACGTGGGAGGTGTCGGATTTGACCTTACAGAGGAAACTTGTGGGGTGTAAATGGGTGTTTACTATGAAACATAATGCTGATGGTACCTTACAAAGATATAAAGCGAGATTGGTTGATAAGGGTTTTCTCAGGCTTTTGGTGTAGATTATGTGGAGACTTTTTCCTCAGTGCCAAAGATGAATACGGTTTGAGTGATTTTGACACTAGATGTGAACATAGACTGGCATCTGAATCAGCCTGATGTCATGAACAGTTTTCTTCATAAAGATTTGAAAGAGGAAGTTTTATGTTGGCTCCTCCAGGAATTGAAGATAGGTTTGATGGAAAAGTGTTTAGATTGAAAAAATCTTTGTATGGATCGAAGCAAAGCCCGAGAGCTTGGTTTGATTGTTACGAGATTTGTGAAGACCTTAGGGTTTGTTCAAGGGTAGTCAGATCATACTCATATGTGATGACTTGATAGGAGTTGATGAAGTTAAGAGAAGGCTGGCTAAGGAATTTGAGATGAAAGACTTGGGTCCTCTCAAATATTTCTAGGAATGGAAGTGGCAAGATCCAAGGATGGGTTGTTGTGTCACAGAGAATATATTTCGGATCTTTTGGCTGAAACTGGTATGAGTAGAGCTAAGCCAGACAGAACTCCAATAGAGCGAAATTCCAAGCTTGGAAAGATCGCAGATGATATTCCAATAAGTAAAGAGAGATAACCACAGATTAGTGGGTAACTTAATTTATTTGTCTCGTACTCGGCCAAATATAGCTTTCCATATGGGTGCGGTTTGCCAGTTTATGCATTCTCCTCCTACTCAGAGACATATGGATGCAGTGTCAGAATCCTGGGATTTCTCAAGGCAACTCCGGGCAATGGGTTGTACTTTAGAAAGATAGATAAGAGAGGAGCTGAAATTTTCATTGATGCTAATTGGGAGAACGAAAGTTAGTTTGTGGACATTGTGCATCGTATGAGGAAACCTTGTTACATGTAGTGCTGAGGAAGAGTTTAGATCATTGGCCTTATGTGTGTATGAAGGTCTGTGGCTGAAGCAAAGTTTTGGATGATTTGAGGATGCCACTTCAGTTATTGTTAAGTTGTTTTGTGATAACAAAGCTGCTGTAGATATCGCTAATGATCCGGTCCATCATGACAGGACCAAGCATGTGGAGATAAATAGGCATTTTTTCTAGGAAAAGCTAGAAAACGGACTGATTAGCATACCGTTTCTACCTACGGCTAAGCAGGTGGCGGATGGGTTTACCAAGGCGCTTGGTAGAGTGGACTTCGAAAGTTTTGCAAGCAAGTTGGGCATGATGAATATCTATGCACCAACTTGACGAGCAGTGCGAAGAAATAGTATGAAGTCCTCCTTTATTATTATTATTATTATTATTGTTGTTGTTGTTGTTGTTGTTGTTGTTGTTGTTGTTGTTGTTGTTGTTGTTGTTGTTTAGTAAGGGCAATGTTGGTATTTTCGTGTAATATGATATTAGTTCGGATGTACGTTGTATACGTCGCTTGCGTCTTTTTTGGTCCATCAAGTTTGTATAACTATATATGTAAGGACATTCTAAGTATTATCAATAAAATTTGAAGTTTTTTTCTCTCTAAAATTCTACAAGTAGGAAATGACAATGAAAAGGCTGAGTGGGTCAAAAGAAAGTTAGCAACAGGACTCTAAATCAAGGACTTTAGTCCCATGAGGTACTTTCTTGGTATGGAGGTGGCAATGTCTCAAGATGGGATAGTACTTTCACAAAGTACACTCTTGACCTTCTTGATGAAATAGGCATGACGAGATACAGGTCTGCTGGAACTCCAAAGGAGTATAACTTTAAACTAGGAGAAACAGGGGAAGACGCTCTGGTTGATAAGGAAAGGTATCAGAAATTCGTGAGAAACTAATATATTTATCACACACCATATCATACGTTTCCTTTGTTGTGAGCGTTGTCAGTCGGTATATGTATTCACTAGTAGAAGCATGTTGAAGCATTCTAGAGGAACACCACACGCTTCTAGTGCATTAACTATATAGTTGAATCTAGTGTCCATCTGTTTAACTGTTTCATTAGATTCCATTATGAACATTTCGAATGCACGTAGAAAACCGTTTATTTTGCAGCGTTTAACTCGGGATGTGCCCTCATGCCTTTGATAAAGAGTCTCCCAAATTTCTTTGGCAGACTTGCATGAGTTCATTGCTCGAGTCTCTCCAGGACTAAGAGAGTTCACAAGGATGTCCATGGCCTTCGAATTCAAGGACAACAATTTGATGTCCTCTTCAAGGAGTTCATGATTAGCCTTGGGAACTTTGGTGACAGTCCTTGCCTCAGTGACAAACTTGATAAGAATCAATGGACCATTTTGAATTATCCGCCATAGTTGATAATCCATTGATTCGATACGAAGTCGCATTGAGTCTTCCACTCCATATACCCCGACCCATCAAATATAGAGGCCTTGCCAAGACAAGCCCTCCTGAGGGGTCATGATAGATGCCATGGAATTATGCATAGTTGAAACTATGAGCTTGTCTATATGAAATGCAATTACAATGCAATTATGCTCAATACAAATATGTAGTGAGACAATGCAAGTATGCTCAAAATGATGATTTATGGAATCTCATAAACTATTAGATAATGGACATGCAATTATGCTCAATACAAATATGTAGTGAGACAATGCAAGTATGCTCAAAATGATGATTTATGGAATCTCATAAACTATTAGATAATGGACAAAGGATTGACGCAGTGAGTGATGTGTGAGAATTCCTAAATCAATTTATTAATACATCCTCAAATTAAATGTGATAACATAAGGGGGTGTAACAAAGATGAATCTGAATTTAAATCGAACCCTTGGAAGAGATGAAACGGCTGTATGATGAAACTACTTGATCAAGTGTAATTCTGCATAACAACTTAGCGAGACCAAGTGTAAATCAAGAATTTAAGAAGCAATCAATCAAACCACTAGTATCAAAACTTGATCACTAGGTGACCTGGCTTTGATAACAATTGTTGGGTTGATGCGCAAACACACTCTAGAGGGGGTGAATAGAGTGTGGGGTAAAAATAGTCTTTTTGAAAAAATTCTAACACTGGGCACAAAAAGCAGGCAATTAATAATGAATCAGAGTATCAAAAACAGTTCAGTCAAGTTGAATCAAATGGAAGCAAGTTTGAAAACAACTTCAGTGATTAAACTGTTTACCCCAAGTCAAGTTTAAACACACAATAGATTGATTGAAAACTTATAGCACAGATTTAACACTTGATTGTGTGAGAGTTTTATAGCATGCAAAGGTTCAATTCAATATAATGTATATAAAAACAGAATAGCAGAACTGAAAATAGGGAATAACTTGATGAACAAATGAACTGATAAACCAAAGGATCAAAACAGTTTAAATACAATACAGATCACAGTTTAGATAAACTATACTACTAAACAGGAGCAGTCTAAATTGCAGGTTAATACTATTACAAGGAATGTTCAGCAATTCACTATAATCAATTCAGCAGATACATCATAGTAGTATATAAGTACAAGTTCAGCAGGTCTTAAGTACAGCAAGTCTATACTATTACAACAATTCAGCAAGACTAGATTTATTGAAGTAAGGTAGCTTTAGTGAAGTCTGGCAGAAGTACTAAAGTGTGAGGAGCTTGACTTTGGTAAGACATCCTTTGAAACCAGATTAACCGACCTGGTTTGACCAAAACTGAACCAAAAATTATAACAGGTAGAACACTGAGGTTCATAATTGATCAAAAACACTTTTGACTCGGAAATTGACCATGAAAACGGAAGGTCATTAACCGAGCTTGGTCAAAATCATGCTAAAACCGAATAAACCAACCAAGGCATGATTTTGACCCATCATTGAACCAAAGTTCTCAGGGAATTGGACTCTAAACCGGCTCTCACGGGGTATAAACCCTCGGTCAGACCAATTACTTAAATTAAATGGGTTAAAGCCAATTTACTTGAGTCAACCCGGCATGGAAATCGGGTTGAGAGGTTAACCGGTGTGAACATAGGAAACTCATATTGGAAACGAACTATGATAATCAAAGCTTCGATCTTTCAGGTGCAACACTTCAGTTTTCGAAGATTCAAGGTGACCAAATCCCTAATCTTCATCCTTAATCTCTACTCCTCAGGTTTACTTAGTCGAGGTAAAGTTCTACGTTCGCAATTGATATACTACATTATTCAAGGTTCGCCCCGGTCTTTTGATTTTTTACAGTTAAATTTACAATTTCAAACTTAAATGTGTTAGAAATTCATTTCTGCTTGTTATCCGAAAAAAAAAAAAAAAAAAATCTGCTCTTTGTAGCCGTGTGTAGCACTAGGACATTCATTTTTTATTCTCATTCTTATTTTCATAACGGTGATGGGTAGTTGGGATATGGAAGTTGACGGAAGACAAGAATATGATGCGAATCATTTTTATTAAAGTTTTATTGAGGTGGTGGCCTGCTGGTTAGTGATGATTCCGGGAGGTGGTGAATTTATAGCAGGGTTGGAAAATATAAAGTTAGGCAGAAAAATCTGGGTGAAACTTGTAGATTTACCATGTGGATAAGATTAAAGTGGAAGGAATCAAATTCTTTGCTCCATGTTTGAAATTATACAAGGAAGTGTTTGCTCTTGTTAGGCTAGTTTGTATTCATGTTTGAGTTGCGGTTACAGAGCTGGTTATTTTAATATTGTAGTGTCGTATTTAAGTTGCCTATTTATTCCCTTGGTATAATTGTCTAGTTTCTACTAGAATTAATTAGATCTTTTCTCATTTATGCTTGTATACGCTCTTAGGCTAATAATATGTTGAACATTATGTATATGTAATGTTGATGCATTATTCAATGATGTACTTGGATAATGAATCTATCGTAATCCTCGATATGCATCTTTACTTTCTCGTGTTTGGAGCTATTCGCCATGCTTGAGGAGATGATTCTACGTATTTATTTTTTATACAGTTTTTTCTCTTCTGTTTTTCTTTTGTCTCCGATTGCATGAAATTCTAATGGAGAGTATTGGCTTATAAGAAATTCGTTAGTTATTTTATTTTTGTGATCCTCTATTTTTGCATAGACAATCTAATGTGACTTTCTTTTAAATGCGTGACTTGGTTGACGACAACTATGAATTGGAAGATCGGATGGAAGATACATAAGCATCCAGAAGTAAAAATCTGGTAAAGATATTGAAGTTAGCTGGTTAGTTTTGTTAACATTTGTGTCTTATGTGGACTGGTGGTGTTTTGATGTGGAGGTCAAAACTTCTTGGATGTGTTTACTGATTGTTTTTCGTCTATTTGATTACATTTCGGGCGTCCTTTAATAAACTATTTCTCTTTTTGGTTGTCCTATATTTTCATGCATCATGGTTAAACTTCGACGAGGATGTCCGATTAAATTTTGAAAGGTTTCATGAAACGTTGGTGTGTTCTTTATGGTAATGAGGCCATAAGAATCCTGGAAGTCTCTGCTGATTTTGACAGGGAACCAATAGTACCATCACCCTTTTTTTTAATGATTAAATTCATTTCTGGCATGTGATTGGAATTTTCGGTCTCGTATTGTCTGAAATCGATAGATTTTGCGTACATTATGTGATGGGAATCATGTGGTGGTGAAGAAGAGGTTTGCCCGATTTCACGTTAAGCCTGTACCGCATATTGAGGGTTTTTTTATGCGACTGCAGACGGCCATTGCTCGAGTGGTTCAGGGGCCGGTGGGAAATGCGAGTGCCGGGTTCCAAACTATCCCAGAATTTTCGAAACGGTTGAGGTTGGTTATTCTTGTTTAAAAGCAAGTGGTTTAAATGAGCAGTGAGCATACAAAACATGACGCCATTATGTTCTTTTAATGCAGTATCGTATCTGAGCAACTTTCAGGTTACAACTCTTAATGTTTTTCTCCCATTAGTAGCCGTAGGAATTGTGTATAGAAAAACATAAGAGTTGTAATGCTCAGATACGGTACTGCATTAAAAGAAAACAATTGCGTCATGTTTTGTAAGCTCATTGCTCATATAAACCATAACCAGCTCTATATATCCCATCATTACCCATATACAATAATCATGCTCTGAATCTGAAGATTCCATCAATAACGCATCAAAAGATTCAACAGCCAACCTCAACCGTTTCAAAAAATTTGGGATATGTTGGAACCTCGCTATCGCCTTTCCCACCGGCTCTTAAACCACTTGAGCAATGGCCGTCTGCAATCACATAAAAAAACCATCGATATGCGGTACAGGCTTAACATGAAATCGGGCAAACCTCCTCTTAACCACCACCAGAATCCTCATCACATCCCTATCCACTTCAGATTATGATTGTAGTTGGATACGATACGAGACCAAAAATTCCAATCACCTAAAAACATGAAAAGAGTGATGGTACTATTGGTTCCCTGTCCAATCAAAATCATCACTTAAGTATCATAAAAAGAGACATCCGGGATTCTTATTACTATAAGAATGCACCAACTTTTCAGGAAAGGTATCAAAATTTAATCTGACATCATTGTCAACCATAATGCTTGAAAACATAGGACAACCACCTACTACAAAAGAGAAATAATTTATTAAAGGATGCCTAAAATGTAATCAAAAGGACGAAAAACAATTGTGAAACACATCCAATAAATTCTGCCCTACACATCAAAACAACATCAGACCACATAAGACGCATGTTAACAAAACTAAGCAGCTAACTTCAATATCTTTACCAGATTTTTACTTCTGGATGCATATATATATATCCTCCATCCGATCTTTCAATTCATATTTGTCGTCAACCAACTCACACATCTATGTTGAAAGAAAGCCGAATTAGATTGTACATGCAAAAATAGATGATAACAAAATAAAATAACTAGCAAATTTCTTTTAAACCAATACTCCATTAGAATCGCACATGCAATTCACCCTCAAATCAAGGATAACAAAAGAAAAACAGAACATAAAAATTGTACAGGAATAAAAACGGAGGATATGACGTAGAATCGTCTCCTCAAGCATGGGCGAATAGCTCCAAACACGAGAAGGTAATGATGCATACAGAAGATTACGATAGATTTATTATCCAAGTACATCATTCAACAATGCACCAACATTACATATACCCTCCATTAACAGTACCAGTGAAGAAATCAGAAAGAAGCAGCATAAGCATAAATAGAGTACCTTTTTTGCCAATACTATATCTTATGTATAAAAATAGTATACATAACTAACATAAGTCAGTAGCATCATCAAACCAAGAGTTAAAAGTAGTGACATCACGGACAACATTTTTCTCAGGCATTTGTTCAAACAACTTGTAAGCGTTCTCAACTTTTCCATGCAAACAAAAGCCCCTGATCATAATGTTGTAAGTCACCTTTGCTCATCCATAACCTTTATTACACATTTCTTTATAAAGCCTCTCGGCTTCATCAACGTTACCAACCTTAAAATATCCGTAAATAAGAGCATCGTAGGTGTACTCGTTCAGTGCAATACCCTTCTGAATCATCTAGCACCATAACTTACGAGCATCTACAAGCCATTCAATTCTACAAAGGCCATTGATTATTGTAGAATACATGACCCTATCTGGAACTTATCCTCTATCCTTGAGGTCATTAAAAACCCGAAGACCTTCATGTCTCATATTTCTCTTGCATAATCCATTGATAACTTCTGGATAAGTATATATATCCGGAGAAATTCCTTTTGCAATCATGCAGAGAAGAACTTCTGATATTTGAGAAGAATCGCCACTCATACAAAAACCACGTACCAATCTATTAAACACAACATGATCAGGGCTGTTTCCAGCCTCCAAAACTTTTCCAAGAAGTTCATAACCTTCCGAAATATTATTTTCTAGGCAAAAAGCTTGAATCAAGTACCAGTCGTTTCTATACCCGTATCAACACGAGAATCCTGCATAAACCTAAACAATTTCCAAACAGCATCACTTCGTCCAGCTTTAAGCACACTTGACATTGCATCATTTACATGTTTTCAACGTAGGACAATGTTTCACAACCTTCATACGACAATTCAAACTCATAGCTTCATCAATTAAACCATTTTTACAAAGACAATCAAAGTAAACCTCTATTACGGTCGGCGTCATCACGAAATTCATTTCTTCCAAGAGCGTTTTCGCAGCTTTAACATTCATAAGACTATTGAAAATCAACACAAACGTAATACCATTAATAGGTTAGATGATGAATGTGATTGATCGTATGACACTGCAGAGGCTGATGTACATACGAAGGTCCGGAGACACATGTCTCCGTGGATTTTCAGAAGAAAAAAGAAAATAAATTGTATTAAAACAATGTGCCCACAAATGAATACTCCGGTTTCTGAATCCGTCACTATGTCTAGGGCAGAAATTACCTTGCAACAAAAGTGTCTGTCTTGGATTCACAGCTCACATTAGCATCATAACATGACATCATAAAACCTACATGGCCATTCTGCATTTCACAATAACAATTCAATAAAGATCATTACTTTATATTTCCTAATTAAACTACAGATATATTCATCAAAAATAAATGAATAAATAAAAATTTAGATGATTACCTCACGGTTTAGAACCTGAGTAGGAAACCAGAATTTCCCAGTTTGAATAGCTAAATACCAAGCCATAACAGAATCTTCAGGCAAAAACCTTATTTTTATCTCATTTTCTTTTCCTACAACATTCCAATCACCACATTAAACTACACAAATATCCAAAACATTTAATTAATGAAGATTTAGCAAAAAGCACAAAAGCACGTACTTAAACACAACACCGAATCAATAAATTTCATTACTGATTCTGAACAAGCAAGATATTAAAACAAGACAGGTAATAAGAAGGACAAGCAACCCCTAATCACTGACCAATCTTACTGCAGTTAAACACACCCTAGAGTGTGCTTTTCTCGGACCTATTGTCCACCCTTGGACAACACTCCTCCTAGGAATGATTCAATCAAGAAAAGCCACAATCACTACAGTTTAACAACAGTAAATTGTCAGGATTAAAACACACCCTAATTTAACACTTAAGCAGCCAAATAAACCTAAATTAGGGACAAGACACTTACAAAAAAAAGCAAGTACGACCACTGAAATTTCAACATATGCAGAGATAAACAAAATGCTATGCCATCAGAGAATAGTGCTTGCGAATCTCGTGAATTGAAGGCTCAAATCAGCATCGGATATTTCATCAAGACAGCACCTTTACATACTCCACCTTCAATAGAGGCAGTAAACACAAAATCAAGGCATATTCCAAAGCATATCAGCTAATAAAAGATAGAAAATACGATATTAAAAGGAAACGAGTGCACGTTTATTGTGAATCAACTGAATGAAGCCCTCGTAACAGGCTACGTTGCTTGAAATCGTATCCACGGTGAAACATGATCGAAATCGAACATAATCAGCACTTAAGATGAAAGCTTTACCTCCTTCGAACCTTCAATGAACGTTTTGAGGAACGTGGTGGCTCGAATCGGATATATCGCAGTATCTTTTCTATCCATATCAGGATTTAGACATGAGGATGAAGGGAGAAACCGAGAAGTGAAAATCTGCAAAAGATTTCCGGAAAATCGGGAATAATCACTCGGGAATGCTCAACATATTATTAGCCTAAAAGTTTACACAAGCACAAATGAAATAAATGATCTAACTTAGGCCGGTAGAAACTAGACGGGGAATAAAATAGACAACTTAAATATGAGATAATCAGCTATGTAACCGTAGCTCAATTCAGTATAGAGATCACTGTAACCGCAGCTCAATTCAGTATAGAGATCAGCTCAAACATTAATACAAACTAGCCTAACAAGAGCAAACACTCCTTTGAATGCCACCACATTTATGTATAATTTCAAACATGCTAGAGCAAAGGATTTGATTCCCTCCACTTTATTCTTATCCACAGGGTAAATCTACAAGTTTCACCCAGATTTCTCATCTACAAGTTTCACCCAAATTTCTCTACCTCCACCACCTCAATAATACTTTAATAGGAATGCTTCGCATCATATTCTTGTCTTCCGTCAACTTCCATATCCCAACCACCCACCATCGTTATGAAAATAAGAATGAGAATAAAAAAAATGAATGTCCTAATGCTACATACGGATACAAAGGAGTAGAAAAGAATTAACTTTTTTTCGGAAAACAAACACACATGAATTTCTACCACATTTAAGTTTGAACTTGTAAATTTAACTATAAAAAAAATCAAATGATTGGGGCGAACCTTGAATAATGTAGTATTTTGGCAACTGACTCGCTGAGATTGATTTTGGGAATAATGAAGGCCGCGGTGCCGCGTCTGCTTTCTGTGCGGGAATTGAAAATTGGATGGATTTTTTTAGGAGAGTAGAAAAAAAATTACAAATGTACAAATGAATATTTAAAATAATCTTACATTTTTTCCATACTGTTCACGCTTTTGTTTCTGTCAACTCACTATTAAGATACAAATTATTCAAATGATTCAAGAAAACTGGATATACTGTATTACCACCACACATATATTTATAGTTACTATGTACAAAGGTGGAGCACGAGGATCACGAATGCACAATTTGCGCCATAAGAAACTAAACTGCTGACGACCAAGTGCCTGGGTCAAAATAACTACCAACTGATAGGTAGTAGGAACATGGGAAGGGACAATCGTCCCAAACAACACCGCATCACGAACAAAATGACAATCAACTTCAATATGTTTAGTACGATCATGAAACACCGGATACGAGCAATATGAAGTGCATACTGACTATCACAGAATAACCGCATCGGCTGGGATGAGAAACACCGAGAGAATACAACAAGGCCCGGGATGAGAGTCAATTTAGCTATCCTTTTATGCGTAATTTACACCACTTATTATGGATTATTTGATGTGGTTTTGGGGTAGCTTAGTGGTTTTTATAGACACTTTTCACCACAACACGAATCATGAGACAAAATATGTTTACGTCTAGAAATCTCTTTATTTTTTGGTGAATTGCATGCATTCTATTGGCATTTGTCACTCTTGGGTATGTGGTTTATTTTTGTTATAGGTATGGCATGATAGAGGGTGTGACAAGAAGCGTAAAGCGACGAAAATCGATTAAAACGGAGTTGGGGAGCGAAAATGGCGCGAAAATTAAGTTCGGAGAGAAAAATGGACGAAAAACAGAACATCTGAGCGCACGCAGGGCTAGGCCCGGGCGCATGCCGGGTAGAAAGGCCGAAAAGGGGAGCGGCAGAATCATCAGGCGCATGCCGGCCTAGGGCCAAGCGCAAGCCCGGCGAGGAGATGCGAAAGAGGATGGTGCGAAGCAAGGATCCAAGACAGGACCAAGCATGTGGAGATAGATAGGCAATTTTTCTATGAGAAGCTAGTAAATGGATTGATTAGCATACCGTTTCTACCTTCGGCTAAGCAGGTGGCAGATGGGTTGACCAAGACGCTTGGTAGAGTGGACTTCGAAAGTTTTGCAAGCAAGTTGGGCATGATGAATATCTATGCACCAACTTGCGAGAAGTGCGAATAAATAGTATGAAGTCCTCCTTTTATATTATTATTATTATTATTATTATTATTATATTATTATTATTATTATTATTGTTGTTGTTGTTGTTGTTGTTGTTGTTGTTTTTTAAGTAAGGGCAATGTTGGTATTTGTGTGTAGTACGATATTAGTTCGGATGTACGTTGTATACGTCACTTGCGTCTTTTTTTGTCCATCAAGTTTGTGTAACTATATATGTAAGGACATTCTATCTAAGTATTATCAATAAAAAAAATTTGAAGTTTTTTTCTCTCTAAAATTCTACAAGTAGGAAATGACAATGAAAAGGCTGAGTGGGTCAAGAGAAAGTTAGCAACAGGATTAGAAATCAAGGACTTTGGTCCCATGAGGTACTTTCTTGGTATGGAGGTGGCAATGTCTCAAGATGGGATAGTACTTTCACAAAGTACACTCTTGACCTTCTTGATGAAACAAGCATGACGAGATACAGTCGGCTGGAACTCCAAAGGAGTATAACTTTAAACTAGGAGAAACAGGGGAAAGAAAACTAATATATTTATCACACACCAGATCATACATTTCCTTTGTTGTGAGCGTTGTCAGTCAGTATATGTATTCACTAGTAGAAGCATATTGAAGCAGTCCAGAGGATACTCCGGTATCTTAAAGGAACACCAGGACAAGGGATTCACTTCAAGAAGACTGAGACCAAAGGAATTCAAGCTTTCACAGATGCAGATTGAGGAAGTTGTACTAACGAATAAAGATCCATTTTGAGTTGCTACACATTTGTGTGGGGTAACCTGGTAACTTGAAGTAGTGCGGAAGTTTAGTTCAGGTCTATAGCTGAAGGAATCTGTGAAACATTGTGGGTAAACAGGTGCAGGAAGATTTAAGAATATCATTCACCTTACTTGTGAAGCTCTTTTGTGATAATAAGGCAGTCATTGATATAGCAAATGAGTCGATCCATCATGATAGGACCAAGCATGTTAAAGATTGATAGGCATTTCATCAAGGAAAAGCTGGAAGCTGGCCTAATTTGTGTACACTATCTACCATGAAAGAAACACATTACCGATGACATGACAAAGACCGACTCGACAAGGCTTTCATGGCTTCATTGGAAAGCTTGGCATGGTCAACATTTATGCTTCTTGAGGGGAGTGTAATCAATCTATGTTTTTTATTTTATTAGTTTTTTTAAAATCTTTTTAATATTAGAGTTGTAGGTATTTTAAGGTGCTTTACAAGGTGAAGAACTTCTGGAAGTGTTGACTAATAAATCAAATATTCTGTAATAAGCAAGAAAACCTTTCCTTGTCTAGAATAGCATTCTTATTCCTCCAAGACTCCTAGGCCAATTGTAATCCTTCTATGTAGGACTCAGCAGAGCCTGAAATGAATCAAGAAAAAAAAACTCTTGATTCTTCAGTCTTTTACAACACCAACAATTTTGTCAAGCATGATAGTAAAAGCACATTGAAGTGGACAAACACTTTATAAAGGAAAAACTAGAACCTAGAGTCATCTGTATGATCTTTGTTCCTTCAACTTCAGATGGCAGACATTTACACCAAGAGCCTACCTAAGCCTATGTTTGAATTTTGCATGAGCATGTTTGGCTTGTTTCGGTACGTACAAATGAGCTTGACGTTCCTCTCTTTTTTTTTCTTACATTACATACGCGTTTAATAAGAAATCACAGATAGGACCAACAGGAGAAAAAAAAACGACACGCCTTCAGCCTCCGGCAGTCTGGATGAGTCATAGAAAATTTTGAAGAGGTCAGGCTTCTCAGACTTTGCCTGTTCATATATGTCAGTATTTAAGTAAGAGACTTAACAACCCAATTCATAATTAACGTAACGTAGTATATTTGAAGTAGTTAAGTGACCTAATAGCTGAATTCATAATGAACGGAAGCATAATACGAAGCTTTAAATGAGTTGTAGAATGGAGCTGGTTGCGAACCTCAGCTATGTCCCGGGTCACGACGCACATACACTCTTTTCCATTAACAGCAATCCACGAGCTTTCAGAACATTTCACTGCTTAGATTACAAGAAGATAGATCTCTGGACGCACCCTTCAATTTCAACATTTTGAAGGGTGCAATACAGGTGTCATGCTCCTTTATAACTTCTCTTTATATATGTACTCTCGGTGGTTATACTTACTACTTCTTCTTGCATGTGACCGTGTCTCAAGTCGGGCAACCCGCAAACTGTTCGAAGGCCGTTTCAACCATTTACGACTCCAAGGACTCTCAAGCTGCGGTTTTAGTTTTTTATTCCACGCATCCTATTGTAATCTTAATTTTTACGGGGGAGTTATTAACTTTTGGGAACATGGGGTCTTTGTTTTCCTATGACATGGATTTTCCCACACTTGGGTTTGACATCCATAGGTTTTAAGGAGGCAGGGCCATGTTTCGTCAACGTCTTTTGGTATTAGGGGAGGGCCAGGATACGGCATGTACGAACCTTCTTTTAACTCTTAATAAAAAGGTTTCGTGTTAAAAAAAAAAAAAAAAAAAGACAGTTATAAGGCAACCCATAATGCAGATATAAAACGAAAATCACCCAATTTTACAATGGAAAATTAGGGATAAGGACACAATCTGAAATGTTTTTAAGTAACGGATACATATTTTTTATAAACTACATAATTTTTATAGCGAGAAGGACAAACGAGTGAATCCCGAAAATCAATCTCCCCGAATCCCGAAATCGGTGAATTTTGACGGTAAAAATTAGTGAATTTCGACAACGAATTTTGAAAATTAGTGAATTTCGACCCAACACAAGTGAATTTCGACGGTGAATAAATAGTTTTGTCCTTTATGCAAAAGTTTCAAAAAACTGACCTTCTACTCAATTGATGAAATATTTCAGATTTTACAATTTATATATATGTACAGTAAGTAAAAGGGAAATAGATACCCAAAGCACCAACCTGATTTCAAACCCTGAGAAAAAGCTGATATAGATGTTCTGCGATGGTAGGTGGTTCTTGTGACGAGAGTGATCCGGATACTGAGTACTTAACCGAAAAAGGACGTCCGACAGGCCGACATATATATAATTAAAATAAATCGATTATATACGTAACCCTCACGCTATCAACACCGAGATAATTAACAAGCGGAAAACGAAAACAAACATAAACTCGAGAAAAACTTAAAAGATCACTAGAACGATCGACAAGTAACACGGGTTTGCGACTAAAACAAATCCCAAGATACATACACAAAGTTGAATATTCATTCAACTATAACAATCTTTTAATTACAATCCGAGGTACAATTATCTCAAAGCTATTACGAAAGAAAATGGAAGATTCTATACCATTAAAGGGTTTTTTTGTTGATAAGGACTACTTATCAACTTAATAGGGCGTTAAGGACGGACTAACAAATTATTTGGTAATAAGGACTAATTAGTTTTTAATAGACTAATTTAGTTGACAGAAATTTTATTATGGTCCTAATAAAACACACAAGGGCCCACCGTGTAAAATATAAATGCCATTAATTTACATTTTTACCCTTCTTATAAGGATTTTCATTGGTAATTTAGGGTAATTTGGTAAGGTTTCAAAATTTTTGTCCTTTTTATCAATTAAAATGTAATAGTGTTCTAAATGCCTATTATTTTACTTTTTATGTCCTTTTGGGCAACTCCCCCTTAATAAAACAGAAAAAGAAAGAAAGACTTCCACAGCTGCAGCTTCGGGAATCACTCTTAAGCGATCTCGAACTCAACCTACAACACAACCACCTTCTCAGGGTGGGGAACGACATACTAAAGGGAAGTACATATATACCTAATAAAAGGTACAAGACCGAATCTACGCATGCTATATCATAAGGATTATCAACAATAATATTAATAATATCACATGGTAACATATATGTTTCACTTGCTCAACACTCTCTACTAGTTTCACTAGTAGACTCAACCACATAAGACATTTGTTACACACTAGTCCAAGGATATTTTGCCGGGTGAAAATGCACCAAGACATTTCCTCAACACCTCTAAAGGACATGATAGCTCTAGGTGTTATTCATGTGGATTACTACGCGAGTCTGGTTGATATCTGATCATGTGGAGGCATAATAATACCGTGAAGCGTGGTATAAACGTGCATCGCTAAGGACTAACATATTTTAGCTTTAGACTCATTAAGTACGTATTTAGGCGTTTAATCTAACCACTTAAGTTCATTGCACATAAAAAGGCTTCTTAAAGACCACTAGACCTTAGACCAACTCTACATTACACTACTTAACCTTTGCACATAAATATTGGAATTTAATACATTACCCACGAGGCTAAGATATAAGGCTTCGGTGATCCCAAGTATCTCCCCGCAGAGGGTCTCCACAATGTGCTGAGCCGAATACACCAGAAACCGAACTCCTAAATTCGTCATGTTACAAGTAAGATATTGAACTCAAATCTACATCACATAAGGCCAAATGTATAGTGTTCCAATGCTCCCGTGAGACTCGGTGCGGAGCCAAAGCCACTAGAACACGTCCATTTGACTTTACAACATTCCACATAACTCTATTCCATTTTTGCCTAGAAAATGAGTGAACACTCTAGGATATAATTCCATTTTTCTTCACCATTTTAAACATTAAATCTAATCCAAAACCATACAAAAATAATTCGAAAATTATTCTACAATATGCTTGTAACATTATAGTAGATCTAAACATCAATATAACATGAAATTTAAGCCAAAGTGATATGAAATTACTTTAAAACATGCTTGAAGTAAAAAGGCTACATCTACACACCAAAATAACACATTTAGATTTGGTTGAATACCCATTTACCTATGATTTCACCAAAAAAAACTCCAAGAACTCATCAAAAACACTCCAAGAAGATTTAGATCCACAAAAAAAGCTCCAAAATCTAAGCAACTCGCTTCGAATCTACCATCAAAACAAAATTCTACTATTACCACAACCTTTAAAACATAAACATTAAAAATAAAAAAAATAAAAATAAAAAAAAAGAACCCAAAAACACTTATAGATCTAGAAAATGGGTTTCTATAACTCTTACACGATTAAAGTGAAATTTATATCAAAATTAAGCTCTCATCAAGAGAAGCATCTTAGTGTGATTGGTTTGTGATTTCGACGGTCGGATTGACATGGAAAGTGAAAATCTCATTTTCTTCTTCTCTTTTCTTTTTCTTTTTTTCTCTCAATCTCTCTCACAGGCGCAGAAAAAAAAAAGGAATGAAAAGGGTTTAGGCTAAAAGAGTATATATAGAGCGTGGTACAGTTCCGTTTTGCGTTTACTTAAAGTTACACTTTTAAAATACAGTAAATATCATTTTACATTTATGTTGACTCTATATTTAATTAAAACATAACACATTAAAATAATCATGACACACATAAAAATCATAAATTAAAAAAAAAAAACTTTTATACCCTTTACGGGGATCATCACAGTTCCGCTCTCATAAGGAGATTATGAATAGATAGAAATAATTCTATAATCACTGGGGCCGTCTTCCGAAAATATGCCACCATAGGAGCCACAGAATACTCCACTCCCCAAAGCTGATTCAAAATAGGGACAGAGTTCCCTAATTCCCGGTGTCAATAACAGCGTTTTTTCAATCTACTACTGCTTTCTTTATAATATCCACGACGATTCGGGAAGGAGATAATTACCATATGTCCGAAAAAAGTAACGAATAAAAAAGAAAGAAACTACACCTTGATATCGCACAATAGAGATGCTGGAAAGTATCGTATCGCTGCTGCTGAATGAAAGACTACACTAGTCTTGATATAATCACTGTACAATAAAAAAAATTTGTATACATTAAAAAAATCAGTATGATTTGATTAATCTGTCATAAACATATAGTAAATTTTGTCCATTTAAACACATATCTTTGATAATTTTTTAATGGGCGCTGCTCTTATTTAGCTGAATGAAAGAAATTTCAAGGGTAAAGAAAGAAGGAAAAAAAAAAGTACGATTTTTTTAAAATTTTTTTATAGATCTAGTCGCTATATTTTGATTTAAAACTCGGTATCACTAAAATTTATATTTTTTTCGTCTTCTTTATTCTAAAATCAAATTTGATATTTTTCTGAATAAATTTCGACGTGACGTATTGATCCCAAATTGCATTGGCCACCGGGATCCATTAACCACCCGATGCATTGACCGCCGCGATTCATTGGCTACCATGATGTATTGACCGCCGCGATACATTGACAACTTTGATCAGTGACATCTCATTGTAGCGATTTATGCAATGACGTCTCATTGTAGCGATTTATGCAGTGACTTCTTATTGTAGCGATCTATGTAGTGATGTCTTATTGTATCGAATTATGCACTGACGTGTTATTGTAACGATTTATGCAGTGACGTGTTATTGTAACAATTTATGCATACCTTTGGTTGTAAAAATATGCATTTAAACAAAAAAAAAATAGAAATACAGTTATTTTACAAAGTTATCGAACATTTAAACCAACATCAATCAAATATTTAAAGATAACAAAGAAATAAAGTTACTTTACAAAGTTATCAAATGTGTGTATCAAGTTGTATATGCGGTGACATCAATATCATTGCATCAGTTATCTAATTGTAAATATAGTCATCAATGTCACTGCCTCAGACATCAATGTCACTGCATAAGTCATCAATGTCCCTGCATAAGTCATCAATGTCACCGCATCAGACATTAATGTCACTGCATAAGTCGTCAATGTCACTGCATCAAACATCAATGTCACTGCATAAGTCATCAATGTCCCTGCATAAAACCTAACAACTGCATCAGTCAGCTTTGCTCTTGTTTTGCATTTCTCCAAATGTGGAGCTTTTAATATGGATAAAAGTACAAGTTTGGTGAAACTACAAAGACTCTTCACTATGACTCTTGTAATGGCCACACGTTGTTTGTGCCCTCCTGATAATTGGATTCATTGTGGAATCCCTCAATTCTTTAACACGATCTTGAATCATTTGACGATCTTGTTTAGCTTAATGTCCCTGCATCATTCATCAATGTCACTGCATCGGACATCAATGTCCCTACATCAGTCATCAATGTCCCTGCATCAGACATCAATGTGCCTACATCAAACATCAATATTGTCACTGCATAAGTCATCAATGTCCTTGTATCAGACATCAATGTCAATGCATAAGTCATCAATGTCACTGCATAAGTCATCAAATGTCCCTACATCAGACATCAATGTCACTGCATAAGTCATCAATGTCCCTGCATCAGACATCAATGTCACTGCATAAGTCATCAATGTCACTGCATAAGTCATCAATGTCCCTGCATCAGTCATCAATGTCACTCCATCAAGTAGCATGTAAATCAGAAAAATATTTCTTACTTTGGTAGTTCTTGAGCTTACACTTCTTTGTCAAAAGACATCAAAACCATTAAAAACAGAGCATGCTAAGCAAATGACAAACTACATAGCACGTTTTATATTGTTTTGATGTGGCATAGACATTTGTTAAATAGCATAGACATTTTTACTGATGCATCTTGAAAATGGCAAATAATTCAATAATCTACAACTATCTCATATAACTCTTCTATATATATAATAAGGCCAAAGTAGGAGTAACACACAGGCCACAATAGAGATGACATTGTTCCTATAACAATTGGACCTCTTTTTCTCATCAATAAGCTCGTTTTCTCATCGTTCTTCTGTTTAGTTAGTTTCACCATGTATTTCTTGAAGAAGTTCATATTTGAGATCCCTTTTTCGATGTTTACGGTTTGGTTGTTCTCAGAAGAGATGGCACCATCCACGATTTCTTTGTAGTGGATCTTTTTCTCTGTTTTTCGCAGTGTTACAGGTGCTCCATTTTCTTGCAGCTTGCCTGTTTGATCCTTGACCTCCATTGGTACTTCATGTACTAGTGATCCTTCTGAGCTTTCTTCTACATTGTTAAATATAACTGTTTTTGATCTGCCTTCATTATTCTCTCTCACGATTGACGTCATTAGATCTTCTTGCGATAATTCATCGGTTTCTTGATAAATAATGTCCTTTTCGATATGAGTTCAATGGAATGAAGTTCTATACCAACATCTTTTGAGTCAATTTTGAGCCCCGTTGCGGGATTCGGCTACGGCGAATACTCAATTCGATGATGAAATGTTTTGGTCGTTTTCCGAGGTAAAATGTTGTCGATGTAATCTAGTGAGATATTTGAGTATGATCTTGATCAAGGATTGTTTGAATTTCTCCCCGCTTGCATTTATAGGGACATCAAGTTGAGCTTCTTTTTCTTCTTTATCTTCAATTGCCTCTTCGATTACTTGACATTCGATCAATTTGCTCGTATGCTCGATGCTTGAATCGATTTCACCGCCTCTCCTACAAGCATTTGTATGAACATCATGTTGAGTTTCTTCGTCTTCAACAGCCACTCCTGCTGCATTAAATAAGACACTATTTTTAGGCATTTTTTCTTCAACCGCCTCTGTTTCTGCATTCGTTTGGGCGTCAAATTCAGCTTCTTTTTCTTCAAGTTTAGGAGTCTCTGGCTCTTCTTCAATTTTTAGTTCCTCGAGTGATTCAGTTTTATCGGATACTCCAGCATCTGCAGTAATCAGCAACCCGTTGTTAGAATCTTGAACGCCGATTTCTCCTCTTGCTCCATCTATTTGGACTTCATGTTGAGCTTCTTGCTCTTCTTTTCCCTCTTCTACTACTTCATCAATTAGGCCATCATATTGAGATGTTTTCTCTTCATCCGGGCATGGAGTTTCTGGTTGGATTTTGCTTTCTATTCCTTTTCCTTCACTCGTCTGAATCGCGCTGGTGATCTTGACTTCATCTCATTGATCTGCCTCAAATGTTGTGTTGTTCATTTCCTGTTCCTTTACAATCTTGATGTTCAATGAAACCTTTTCTTCATTTTCAGACACGAAGATTTCTACATTATTGATTTCACTGTCATCTTCATCAGCTGCCTCATGAATCTCATTTATTTTTGAATCATCAAACGATTCAAGGGCGATCAAATCATAATCTTGACCAGGTATTTCAGTTTCAGAAATGTTGCCACTTTCTTGATCATCATGATCAATCAAACCACTGTTTACTTCAATACACGAAACCAGTTTCACATCGGCTTCTTCTTCTCCGGTTTCTTGGTTGTCGAGACTGGAAACTATGGGTTGATGAAGCAGAGGCGGTAATGCTGACAGATTTTGATCTCTGTCTACTATTTGCTAATCTAAAACCATCTGCTCAACTTGTATCCACCAATGGAACACTGTCAACGAAATCATATTGATAATAGAAAGACAGAAAAATAGGAAAAGAAAAAATTAGATCGTCCTTATAACTAAATAAGATTTTGGAGTGTCTTAAATAATTATTAAGTCTCTAACGACGGTCTTATAACTAATAACCACTTTTTTAATTAGATTTACCCGATATAAGGTAAAAAATATATTTAAATGGTAAAAAAATTTAGTAATTGTTTTAGTGTTGTTCAAATTTTATTAGTAGAAAAAAATGCGGTTTGTTCTAATATAAAGTGAAAAAATACTGGAAAAAAAATTTTGGTAAGTGTTTTATTGTTGTTCTAATTTTATTAGTAGAAAAAAAAATGGGGTTTGTTCTAGTATAAAGTAAAAAAAAGAATACTGAACAAAAATTGGTAATTGTTTTAGTAGGAAAAGGTCGTAGAGGACGTGTTTACATCTTATTTGTGTAAAAAGGACAAGAAAATAAGATACTGATTGTAAATGACAAAAAATAATGGATATCCAATAATGCCCTTTATATTTATTTTCCTAATTCTTTTCCTGCATAATTATAGGCGTATTAATTGGTGTATTCAATGCTGGTTGTTTTTTTACGTTTGTTTAGATAGTGGATCCTATTTTCATGCTAATTTTCAAGTCAATTTCCCTAAAAAAGAATTGGCGTATTAATTTGGTTACTTCATATTTTCCTATATTCAAACCACGTTAACAATTTCGTCCAACTCTCAAAAAAAAAAAAAATTTCTTCCCCATTACAACTAACACGATGTCTATGTAGTAACACCATCATTCAAACACCGCTCAATATTATTGACATATAACAATAGTCATGTAGTAACATCAACATCCTGTAGTAACCCATGTTGTAACCCATGCCCTTTTCATCATGTAGTAACACGACTACGCACACTACATACAAAGAATGTAGTTACGCATAATGTAGTATCAAAATGAAAGTCCACATATGAAATAACACGTATTTCACGTTGGTTCCGTGAACACTATCCGACGTAGTAACACCACTATGCAACCACCCACAAACATTGTAACACATAATGTACACCCTAAACCATGAACATTAAACCTTAAACACAAAACCCTAAACCTAAATCCTAAACCCTGAACCTTAAACCCTAACCCTGAACCTTAAACCCTAAACCTTAAACCCTAAACCCTAAACCTGAGTCCTAAACCCTAAACCCTAACAACAATCCTAAACTTGAACCCTAAACCCTAAACTTGAACCCTAACCAAAAGTTTAAGGTTCGGGAATTTTTAGGGTCGATTTACAAGCTAAAACTTTCGTGTGAAATATGTGTTACTTCATTTGTGGACGGGTTGTACCACCGAAAAATATGTAGTTACACCCAAGAATATGTAGTAATACTGTGAAACATGTTGTACCACCAAAAATATATTGTAGTAACAACTAATAAATTAGGTTTTTTAGATTAGATTAGTATTAGACAAAGTTATAATTTTTGATATATTAATAAGTAGTAAATTAATATACATGTGTGTTAGTGCATGAGTTACTTATTATATTAGGTTATGTAGTACAACTCCTTTGGGTTACTTGTGTAATCGTACGAACTTATATCGGTACTTTCGACTACATCCTTCTTACGAACGCATATTTGGGTTACGTGTAATCGTACTTACACCACATTATATCGTCATGAAACACAACGTAATTTTTGTGGCATTGCAATACATAACAACTTGTGAATTAATAGTATTCAGGAAAACTTCAATACTTTCGAATGAGGAGGGCAAGGTGTCTAGCATGATTGCGTTCACATTCATCCCTTTTAGCATTTGCAATTCTTCATCTCGTCCACCTAAAAATTAAAAATTAGGACAATAAATTTTTTTACACCAAACGTAGTAAAACTAGGAAAAAACAAGATGAATGAGGTATAAATCCAATGAAATGTTAAGCTTATATTTCAAACAATGTAGTAACTATTCTTTCATGATTTCACACCTAAATTAAACTTTAATCTATGTTTCTTTTTTTAGTTCCATTAATGACAATAATTGTGTGTTGATTGTTTTGCCCTTACTTTATATATACGTGAAACATTTATGAGATAATTAAGGAGCCTAATTCCTGCACATTTATTGATGTCTTTTTTCCGTGAATTTATTCTTCAAGCACACTTATAGCGAATTGCGAAGCTTCCTTAATTCCGGCACATTTATGTTTATTGCGGAGATTCCCAAATTTGATTTCTTCTCCTAAAAATTAAAAATTAGGACAATAATTTTTTGATTTTCAAGTTAATTTCATCTTTTTCTTGCTTTAGCCGTGAATTTGTTCTTCAAGCACACTATAGCGAATTGCGACGAATAGCTCTTTTGATTTTTAGTTTCAAGGTAATCTGTTAATTCAAATTCGAAGCATTGTTAATTAGTTTTAGATTTGAAATCGAAATTGTGTTTCAAATGTGATTTGATTACTTCGAATCTGTTGTTGTGAGTTGTTTTTTCATTACAATCAAATCACATTGCATTTTTAGATTGTTCCTGCACTTTGTTAAGTGTTTCTGTCAATTCTGTCATTTTTTATTTTCTGAATTGTCAATAGTTACAGTAATTTGAGTATGACTGCAATGTGATTTGATTCTAACGTGTTACTAGTTAGTTGAAGTAACAGTATCAGTATCATCAGTAACAATGCTTTATTTATTTAGTGTGATGTTAACTTGTGCTTGTGTTTTTTGCAGATTGTGTAAGAATGCCGATTCTACTTTGCACTTATGCGTTGGAGTCATATGTTTTGTCGGTTCATCTCCGTATTCTTAAACTTACTTATGCCAAGTTTCACAAAGTCTTCATAAGACATAAGGCTTATGCTCGCACCTAAGTCACAAAGTACCTTCTTAAACAAAAATTCCTCAATCTCACAAGGGATATTAAAACTCCGGGGTCTTTAAGTTTAGGAGGGAGCTTATGTTGTAAAACAACATAGCACCCTAATTGAGACAAATGTTCTCGTATTCCCCCAACTGTTTCTTGTTGGAAAGAATATATGTAAGAAACTTAATTACCATGGGTAGGCATATTGGTCAATGATTCAATTACATGAATGTTAATGTTGAGGTGGCGAAAAGTGTCAAGAAAACATGCATATTTCTTATCTTTATATTTTTAATTTGTTCTTTTGGGGGGTAGGGAAGTGACTCGGGATCAATAATTTTATTATTAGAACTTATACATCCATGTTAGGTCCCCACATATTAGAAGTTTTGACGATACCAAATAGTTGGTTTAGTAACCAAGTATAAGTTTAGTCATGTGAATTGTAAAGGTTTAGTCAGACTTAGTCTTTTGTAAGATAGAATAAAATAGGATAGTCTAAGTCAGAAGATCAGAAGACTTGAAGACCAAACTCTTATCCAAGAAACGGACGAGAAAAGCAAGTCAAAACAAACAAACACGGAATCAAGCCGAGGAATTATGTAAACGGATGAGACTTAGAGCAAATGGATGAGACTTAAATCAAACGGGTGAGCAATAAACAGACTACAAGGATTCACAAGTGACTAAGTAACAAGTATGATAAATTAAAGGGCGTGTAGCCAACTATAATATCAACTCTTGATCTGTGGCTACGAAATCATACAAGTGGAAGAAATAGCATTTAATGCTAAAGGTTGCATTCTAGAAGCTGACAAGCTACAATTGTTCAGTACCAAGTAAACCAACCAACGGGACAAAAGATTTTGAATTAATGCAAGCTGGCATTAAATGAGGACCACTCATTTTCCAACGTTTGACCTACTTCTTGGAAAATATAAATACAAGAAGAAGAGGGAAAATAAAATAAAAAAGTGAAAAGAAAATAGAAGAAAAATATTCAACATACGAGATGGATCGAAAAAGCAAGAACAATATCTTAATCTTCAAGCGTACCACTCTACATCAAGAAAATCAAGAAGATCTTCAAAGGCTTTACAAAGAAAATATCCAGAGATCTACTTGATCTAGAGCTGCACATCAAAGCTACAAATATACATCTACAAAAGCTCTATTATTGTATCATTCTTGATACAACACCAACTCTAACATCAATCAATTCTGATGGAAGTCAAACTTGTTGAAGCATCAGGAAGGGTGTGAAGGAACAGAGGAAAAAATCATACGAGTCATTGAAGAAATAGATCTTCAGACGAGCTACGTGCAAATAGACCATTGAAGCAGTTGGAGGTTGTCAAGGACTGGCTATTTAAAGTGTGAGGCATATGTGGGGTGTCAAAGACACTTGCCTATTGTATTAGCATAGAATACGATAGTGATACCTCCTAAGTCACAAGAGAAGCGGTCACGTAGGAGATACGCCACTCTAAAGATCGATAAAAAATCTATGACTTATTTACTCTCAGCAATTTAGTTTAAGTATTTACATATTTCCATTGCACACTACATTAAACTGAAAACCAAGCCAAGGCTTATTTGAAATCATTATTCCGCTGCATTAACTCTGTGATTCAGATCAGCACCGCAAACGGTCGATTATTATTACTAGTCTGTTTTACTTACTAGTCTGATCCGTATTTGAAAATCACCAAAAATAAAAAGAGTCCATTCACCCCTCCCCTTGAACTCTTTCAAGACTTATATTACGGACCAACAATCCCTTACCCTTGTCATGTGATGAAGTATTGGATGGATTCTTCAAAATCAGCATTGTTGGCTGAAGCCAGTCTCTTTTGGCGGATGCCAACCCTTCACTGTATATACAGCATTCAACAACATTCTTACCCTTACCTTTGGAGGACGCCAAGTCCCATGGATTTGATTCAAGGTCATTTTTTTTGCGAATTGGCGGACTCCAATCCAACCTTGGCGGACGCCAGATCAGCTTTGACGGATGCAACTTCTCATTTTCATATTTTGGAGCTTTATGTTTTGTGTTGGCGATGCCAAACTTGACTGTTCAAGTACTGGGGCTTCCTATTCATCATTGGCGGACATCAATCTACCATTGGCGGACGCCGAACTGTCTTCCTCTCTAAAAAGAGTCCTTAAATCACTCAATTTCGGATTCTTCAAAATCCTTGGCACTTTTACCCATTCTTCTTCCTCTTCCACATCGTCATACTCCTCATTCTTCAAGAAGCTATCCACGATGCCCTCTTCCTCTTCACTCAACTAATATTTCTCATCATATTCATCTTTTTTCTTCTTCAAGACTATCTCTTCCACACAATCTACCGCTCCAGGTGATGATAGCATTAACCCCTCTTGGGCTTCTCTCGGTATTGCTTGGAAATCCCCCTAGTGGTCTACTACTATTCCGCTCTCCTTCTCAAATCAAGTGGTCTTCAATACCATGCATCGATGCTTCCATGTTTTTCATTTTCATATCATGTCCACTCACTGATGTTTTCAATGTACTAACATCTTAAGATACCGTTCCTATAGAAGGCATCATAGTTTGAATATTGGGGGATTGAGTAGCAACAACTCTCATCAAATTTTCCATCATCTTTACCAATTGAGAAACAACATATGTTGATTGAGTAGAACTTTGTTGTGAGGGGACGTTTTGGGTAAGATTTTGTAAGTAAGAATGGGATGGTGGTGGTGGTGGGGTATGTCTAGATGAATGCCCTTGATAGTCTTGGTGTTGCACATTGGAATTGTAAAAACTATTTTGTTGTTGTGCAAGATATTAACTAGGTCCTTGATTTGTCGAATTATCGGCCCAACGGAAAGTAGGATGATCTCTTTGATTACTATTATACGCATTGTTTAACTTCCAGTGTTGTTGCATGAAGCTCACCTCTTCCTTAGAATAATCGCTGACTTTCACAAGTCCCCAGGTGGTACATTATCATTACTCCTCATACCTTCATAGGCATCTTCATTAGGCTCATAGTCTCCCAAATTCTTGCTCGATTTCATGTAATCAACTTTCTTGCTTATAGATGCCAATTGTGCCAACACTTTACTTTGCTCAAAATATTCGAACCAATTTCGTACATCCGTTTGGATACTCTCTCGATAGACTCATAATCATCCAGAGCGCACTCATCATCAAAGAACCATTACATGCACCATCAATTTGAGTACGTGCCTTCTTTTGTAAACCTCGGCAAAAGAATTGGATTTGTAAATCCAAAGAATAATCATGACCGGACAAGCTCCTAAGATTCACTTAATGACTCTCTATGACCTTGAAGGTAGCAATCTTCACTTTCAACTCAATATTTCAACCCGAAGGAAAATATTGGTTTAAGAATTCATTTTGTACTTCCTCCCAAGTTGTTAATGAGTGGTGGGGAAGAGATATAAACCATCCATTGGCTTCTCCAATCAAATAAAATGAGAACAATGCAAATCGGATCATTTCTTTATGCACTCCATTGTTCTTGGTCGTATTACAAAGCTCTTCAAAGTTATAAAGATGCTTGTTCGGGTCTTTGTGCAGTTTCCCTGGAAATTGAGCTCTTGTCTCCACTAACCCAAAGAGATGACACTTAATCTCAAAATTGTTAGCATCATTGTTAAGGAGACGAATAGGATTGTGGGTTTTATTTCTCCTCATCGTCTTTAATCACAAATCGGTCTAGTTTGGCCTTGAGGATTTGGAGGTGGATTGTTGTTGTTCCGGTTTTGATACCAGTTGTGGTTGTTTCGGTTTTGGTTTTGGTTGTGTTTTTGGTTTTAGTTTTGGTTTTGGTTTTGTGGTGGTTGTGGTGGTAATTGAGCACCTTGAGGTTGTGCTTCTTGAGGATTTAGTTGTTGATTTGGCGGATTGGGTGGATTTTGAATTGGTGGATTTGGATTTTGCTCGTTGTGTTGGGCATCGTCAAGTGGTTTCCCTCTTTGTGCATTATCATATATCTCATCCATCTCTTCTTCTAGGTAGAACGATTCTTGTGAAGATGCTTCACCAAGATCCCAACATCGTCGTGCTTGACCACCTCTCCTTTCCAAAATTATATCCCTAATGTAGGTGTTCGGGAATGTAAGGAGTGTCGGGATCCGTACCGCATCGTGATCGGTTTATTCACTACAAAATAGAAACAACAATAACACAATCAACAAACACTTGGTGACTTACCAAAGAGAGGTAAAGAACCAAAAGAAATAAAAAGAAAAGATTAGAAAATAGCGATTTGATCCCAAAACTTTTAAGTCAATATGAGTATCAACCGTTACACAATCCCCGGAAACGGCATCAAAAACTTGATCGAACATTTCTAGGGTTCCAAAATCACCGGCAAGTATACCAGGTCAATTGTGATCTAGTAAAAGGGAGTCAAGGTCATATCCCACAATGATTGTGAGGTTAAGTACCGATTGACTATATTATCTTGGTCCAAGTCAACAATAACAAGTAAGTAAAGGATTAAGATCAAGCTAGAAGCTCAATCACTACACTAGAACTATCAAATGATAAAAGGCCTAACCAAGACAATGCAATGATCAAGTCATACCTAAACTAGCATCATGGGAATGAACAACCTTCCAACCATCCAATAGTGCTCAAGTGTGTGTTACCGGTGCAAACCTCTAATCTAGCAATCACCCCTCATACGAGTGTCCGTAATTGATCTATGTCTCATCATTTGTCTAAAGAAACTCTTGACCTAATGACTCAACATGATGAAGCTCTAGGTTGCAAAGATAAACAATAAACCCCAAACAAGAAACCGAGTTCCACTCAAGGTCGGTTTTATCTTTCGGTCTTCCTATCTCTTTTCCCACACAAAGAATCTCATTTCGAACTCATCAAAGTGTGTGTGCAAGTGTTAGGTATCTACTCCAACACAAACATGCAATACAATACAAATAAGAAGAGATAACAACACAAGATACTAACAACAATGCTCAAACATTCTCATTTAACTAATAAAGATAAATAACTATCACAAAGGCATCATCTTGGCTAGAAAAGAAACTAGACAATCATAGCTATAAAATCCAACATGTCACAAATGGTCTCATATATATGAACACAACTAAATAACAAGTGAATGCTAGAATTTACCCAACCAAAAGCTATGAAATTCAAGAAGGAAACTTGCATTCAATATCAAAATAGCTCCAATGGAGTTTACACCAAACGATGACAACTTGTCCAACAAAGATTATAAAATCAAAACAAGAATTCTTATGTTTACAAATTGAATTAGAAGCTAAACTATGGTGGGTTTTGGCTAGAGAAGCCCTAGAGATGAAAGTGTCTCCAAGCTTGGTAGATGGAATAATGACTTGAAAATTGAATGTTATGACTTAAATGCCTCATTTGCACATGTTGGCGGCCGCCAAAGGGGGTTTGGTTGGCTAGCGCAAGAGTATGTTGGTGGATGCCAACCTCTGCAGGGTGGTTGGTGGCATATGTCAGTCATTAATGTAATGCTTGGCAGTGGATCTATCTTCAAATTGGCGGGCTCCAAGGTGGAATTGGCGGATGCCAAATGGTGTTGGCAGACGCCAACAATGCAAAATCTTCAATTTAAACTCTGATTGGTCTTGGCGGACGCCAAAGAACTGTCGACGGATGCCAATAGCATTAAAATGTGATTTTCCGCTCTTTTATTCATCGAATTGAACCGCGATAATCCAAAGCTTGCACTCCAAAATCTAGGCTTCCGAGCTTCGGTACTTTGTGCTGTAAAACAAAAACACAAGACTACCACACGTAAAACAAAATTTGGCTATTAAGGCCTAGATAATCGACAAAAGTATGGTTTTTTATACTCCCTTCGTCCGTCCTAATTTGTTTGGGACTTTTTGAAACTCTTAAAATTTAAGGAACATCATTTATTGCATTGTCTAGTCATTAAAAACATGATTAATTTACAATTACATCCTTTTTGTATTGTCCTTAAATTTTTTAATAAATGCTAATATGTGGGTATTTTAGAATTTTAAGAAGCAACTTTAAGTCTAAATATGAGTTACAGGACTTATTTTGGAACATCTATAAATGGAATAAGTCTCAAACAAATTAAGACGGATGGAATAATATTTACTATGTACGCAAAATGTTCCAAATCATCATAATAGTTGCTCGAATTGATACGAAAACATCAATATATAAGATATATATAATTTTCGGATAAGATCAGTTTGTTACAACGGTGATTAATGAGTTGTACCAGGTAGAAGGTTATGATGCATCCAAATCACCCCCCACACACCACTACTGTGTGAGAGGGTATATAAGAATTCATCACAACCCTCCACTTGGTAGAATCCATGAATCACCGTTGTACCATAACTCTTTTCACTAATACATTACAATTGGTATCAAAATCCACTATCAAACAAAATTAAGCCACACCATGAGCGGAAGTAGGGAGACATCTCTAGAATTCTCCAATAGAGTCCTAACGGGGAAGTCAATTCCTTACAAAGAAGAGAATGTAATATTCCACAACAAAAAATGGAATAAATATTACTAAAATATAAGGTTAAGACAAAACAAACTTTGTAACTTGATTACCATTTTAGGCCAAACAAGAACGATGACCGTGAGTAATTATTAGGATCCATCATGCCTCAAGTAACACCATTAGGCCTAAGTTCAATCCGGGGCATTACAAAAAACTATAAATTCGTTTACATGTAGACGATACTATCAAATACTAACTAATAAGTAGATAGTTCAATAGGAGTAAAATTCTGTTACACCAACAATTTGCAGGCAAGTGCAGGTCAAACTCAACCGTAAACGAAAAAGAGTTGTGCCAAATAGGCATCTCATTTTGGTACAATATTCATGCAGTAAAATTAGTCTATATGTTAATGCAGCTTGCTCCAACATGATTAGAGAGAAATGAAGAGACATGACATATGATTTACTTTTGTATAAGTATCTTTGAGTAGGTAGGTAGGCTTGTATTAATCTCCCAATCACAATGAGCTAGTATAGCAAAAGAGCAAACTATCAACTTTAACACAAAGTTATCGGCCGGTACCATTACTAGAAGAATATGAACCAATGGGAATTCCATAATCAGAGTCGCTGTCGTCATCGCCCTGTGTGCCATGAAAAACAAGAGAAGAAGCATGTCATAACCCCTTTGATAATGTTTACAATAGAGTATTAATCATGATGGAACTCATTGATTGACAATATCAATCTCCTTCTACAATCAGGAATAAAGTAAACAAGGCCATTTTTTTATAGAGTCAAAAACCATTTTTCTTTCATTTACCGAATCTCTGTTCAGAAAGAAATGCATCAAAATCCCTACAACACATACTTTGAACGGAAAATCCGTATTTGTGCTTAACAAGATAATGCAAAATTAAGAGACTTTGTATTCTACTGCAAGTGTTCTAATAATTCCAGAGGACATACCTCTCCAATGGCAGGTAATCTCTTGGACAAATCCCTCAATATACCCTGCAAATTTATATACATTCTTGGTTAAATAAAATAGCATATATATGGATATAAAAGTTCAGTTGTTGGGTGGAATAAAATGTTCAAAAACTTAAGATTCAGCAGATTGACAAACAATGCTAATTGGAGTATTAAGGCAAAAAGCATAGACCATGATATCAGTGAAACTTGGTTCAAGGCTCGTTTAACGTTTTCCAGAAGTAAAAATTCGTTTACAAACTGAAAGCAAATTTTTTTATTTTTTTTTGGCTACACTTTCTGATGTCGATGTAAGACTCTGGTACCAGCGTCATAAAGGTAGAAAAATCCAAAACATGACAATTAAAATGCTATGACATGTAAAGGAGCTGAAAAACAACACTACCTTGTTTGCCCAAATCAAACCACACGCATTGCATAGCGTCCTAGGACCAGCTGGACCACGCCGCATCATTGGAGTGGCTTTCGAACTTGTACCACAATGTGTGCATCTACTTAGTGATATAAATCAATTAACAAAATGAAGAAGAAAGTTTTTTGAACTCTATGATGGAACACAAACAAACGAAAAACCAGCCTCGGAAATTCCATCAGCAATATGCATGTCCCAAACACTTGTAAACCCAATGAAAACACTGGAGAATGATACTACCACTACATCATTGTCATCGTATTCGTATACCACTATTCAATGAGTGAGACACATATCAATCAATAGGTCCTACCGTTTTGAATGGCACGATGTTGTGTTAGCAGCATTAGCCAAAAACATTTAAGCAAAGTTTGAAATTACTTACGCGGTTTCTGACACACTATCATTGGGGGTGCCAGAGCCCTCTGAAATATCACCTTCAGCTGACTCCTCAGGGATTTTGGGAGCAAATTGACCCTTTTTGCGTTGCATCCTGGTATATTGATACATAGTAGTCATAAAGAAAGTTAATTAAAGAATTAACATACACAACATTTCCAAAAATATGCCTTTAAACAACTCAAACCAAGCTACCATTAAAGCATCAAAACCACAGCTCTGAAATTCAATCAACCCTTTCTTTACCTCAACGCAGCCTCTTGGCGTACATTATATCTGATTTTCTTCTCAAAACATCGTTCTTTCCGCTTTTTACGGAACCTATTCAATGATTCCAATCGCTTTGGATCACTACATCGCCAATTACTTTCCATCGGACCCTAATACAAGATACAAAAGACATGCTAGGTGAACCCAATACATTAAAACTACTAGACTACAAAACAAGTATTGAGGACAATTCCCACCTTCTGCCTTTGACAAGGCGTTTCAGCACCAGGAGTGTATTCACATCCACCCAGAAGTAAAAGCACAGCTTGCACCTGTAAATTAAATGTCATTAAATTACATCTTTGGTCCCTAATTTTAATCACATTAAATAATCAGTATAATTTCCAGTTCAGCCATGTGTTTATTAATTCACCACAAGAATACAATCTTCCAAACTTTCCGCAAAGTCGTTTTTTTTTTATTTATTTATTTTTTTACCTTAAGTGCATACAAACAAACTCCTTCATTCTATTTTTGAGACCTACGCAAAATTTTTTGACAGAAATATATTTGAAAAGAAATAAACTTTTTTTTAGCTCAAATAAAAAAAAAATTAAAAAATTTAACCTTCAGAGACTTCCCTCAAACCAAAAAGAAAAAGAATTTAAAAAAAAATTGTTCAGAGACAATAATGGTAAATTACAAACTACTAAAACTCTCCCTGAGAAAATAGAAAATTACCCATCTTCTTGACAAGATAGAAAGAGGTAAAGAACATTAAAAATTAATAATAATGGTACCCTTAATTGCACCATACACTAGAAAAATGTCCGAGAAAAAATTTCGAGAGGTCTAAATTTGATTTTGAGCCGAATTTTATAAATAAATTCGACTCACACGGTTAATTGCACCATCTTCGATCTACTCGGATATTAGGAAAATCTACGAGAAAAAATTCGAGAGGTCTAAATTTGATTTCGAGTTGAATTTTATACAGAAATTCGACTCGCACATATTGAATTTCAATGCCCAAATAATAATAATGATAGAAAAAATAAAGATCCTTTCAAAAAATAATACAGTAATAATGATAGAAAAATTTGGAGCATAACAAAACTGTTACCTTTTCAGCTGTAACAGAGTCGAAGACATAACACTGACCACGAAACGATAGAGTTAGCTGATTCGAAACAGGACAGCTGTTTTGCATTAAAACTCCGTCATAACCAACACCAGAATCGACGTGCGGTATCTCAACACCGTCATGAAAGGCGCCGCCGTTACCGTAGAAGCCGTCCGGAGGAGGAAGAGGAGGACCGGATGATACATCATCAGCACCCAAGCAATCATCAAGCATGCTTCCTCCGTCTTCGAAAGCAACAGGTTGAAGGTGTTCAACTGAAGTAGCACGGACTCCGGCACCGTCGCCGGGAATAACTCCACTTAGCGATGGCGTCTGCTCTGTATCATACATTTTAATTTTGAAATGGATTACCGTAAACTAAGAGCAGTAGTTGGAAACCCCTAAGAGCAGCAAAAAAGGCGAGTGTTTGAAAGTGCAAATGGTTGGCTGATGATGTGCTATATATAGATACTACTAGTACTTTTTTTTTGATTTGGTAGGGCAGGTGGGGAAGGGAGGGGTGGGGTGGGGTGCCGGAGGAGAGGGGACAGGTACGATGTAGAAGAACCGAGTGTAAAATAGGTTTTCAAAAGTGGTCCACACACGTCGCTTTTGGCGTGAGTATTTTCATTATAATTTGAATTTAAAATGATTTTATTTACATTTTTTCATATATTTATTAAGTACGTGGTTAACTGTTATTGATTTTAACGGAAAAATCTAGAATATCATTTGACCTTATTAATATAATAATTATTATAAAATAGGTGAATATATGATAAATTATAAGTAAAAGGATAAAAAAAATTATTAGTATTTTAAATGAATTTATATTATAAGATAAATTCCAAAAAAATAAACGGATTTATATTTGGAGTATATCGGTTCTCTTCAAATATATATATATATATATCGATGGATCATTCTAATTTATAAAAAAAATAAAAAATTTGAAAGCTGAAAGAAAATTAATTTTCTTCAGCTGTGAAAATAATGTATTACATTGTTTCAAAAAGTATGAGGTATGTTTAATGAATACAATAACTTCCCCTAAAAAAAAAAAAAAAAAATACAATAACTTAAATGAATGCGTAATGATACGTATAAAGAACACCCATAACATTTTTCCAGCTAAACCAGTGAATATTTTTATTTTATTCAGTAAGTTTGATATAAAAAATTGATTGCATTGGTTATCATCTCTAATAATAATAAAGTAAGAGCAAAAATTACTTTATTCCGATTTCCAATTGTACTGATACATGCTATAGATGCCGCTAATATTATTTGAAGTTTCTAGAATTTTGGAAATTAGGTGCTTTCTTCTATCCTTATTCTTTAGAACTGAATAAATATACTATCTTCGTCTCAAAATTCGTTCAGAGTTTCTCACACACACTAAAAAAGTGGTTGAGTGTCAATAATTTTGATGATAAAAATCTAGAATTTCATTTGACCTCATTAATGTAGTAATAATTATAAAGTAGTTGAATGTATAATAAATTAGAAGTAAAGAGAAGAAAAATATTATAAATGCTAATAGTCTACAATACCACTTACTTAATTAATGACACTCAATCACTTTCTTAATCTGTGTGAAAAATTGGTGACTGTATAATAAATTAGAGGTAAATTGAAGAAAAATGTAATAAGTTCTCTATTGGTTTTTTTTTTTGAGAAGACACTATTGGTATTTTAAATAGATTTTTTTTAGTAGAAAATAGATTTATATTATAGGACAAATTCAAACACTAAACCGATTTATATTTTGGAACGACATGAGTTTTAAAGAAATACTGTTCTTTGAATACACTCTTTATTTCAAATTCAAACCTTGAAAATAAAAAATAAATATCGCCTTGGTATTAATGACAATGAACAAAATTTTGTTCCTCTAGAAGCATATTTAGAAACAATATTACTAAACCCCTAAGAAAAACGATAATAGTAACAAGTTTTGAGATTGATGCTTGTACTGTGTGCCATTTGGGTAAGCAAAGAAAATAAATTTTTCCCTTAAGTACTTTTGTTTCCCAAGATGTTTTTCAAGTAGTGCAAGTTAATATATGGGGACCATATAGGCAAACATATAATCAACGTTATTTTTAACCATTGTGGATGACTACTCTAGGTATTCATAGGTATATCTCATGGAAAGTAAAGCAGAAGCCAGTTCGTTAGTGAAAGAATTATGTCATTATATTGACACAATTTTCAAATATTGTTAAAATCATAAGGTCTGACAATGGTTCATAGTTTGACTTAAAAGAGTTCTCTGGTAGTAAGGATATAATTCACCAAAGCTCTTGTGCTTCCACCCCTAAGCAAAATAAGGTTGTAGAATATAAGCACCAACACATAATAAATGTAGCCAGAGCCTTAATGATCCAATCTAAGTTGCCTATAGCTTACTAGAGGTTTTGCATTCAACGTGCCACTTTCTTAATCAGCCTTACCCCTCACACTTGTTATTCATTCTGCTACGCACATTATCAACAACTTCATTCTACGTACTGCCCCAAATATACAGACATCAAAGTCTTTGGGTGTCTAGCCTTTGCTAGTACATCAGCCTTTCAAATTAAGATCCAAGTTTGACAACATAATTCCTCCTTGTGTTTCTTAGGGTATCCTAAACACACAAAGGGTACATTTTACTTAATCTTCATAATATACGGGTCTAAGAGTGACGATACTGGAAATCGTCTGAGTATAAATTTGGGCCCTGTTTTACTTAGTGCAATTCGAACAATATTAAAAGCCTGGAAAAAGTATGAAACGGGAGGGGGGTTTGTGTGATTTTAGGCTGACCCTGAGATGACTAATCTCAAGTTGCATACGTATCATGTGTATGGATCAAGAGTCAAGTTTCTTCGTAGTTCTTGGAATTGTTTATATAGATGGGTTTTTGCCCTAGGCATGCATGTGCCGTGTCCACGTTGGACTCTTATTTCGTATCCTCCAAGGATTGGATTAAACTATGTCAATCCATTGATTCTAGGAGATAATCACGGTATTTTGAATATAAGATGAGAGCCTTTATGGCTGAGGATTCTTTTCATACTTATCTTGTAGATTACGCACATGGGATACTTATCGGGGTGGCTCTGGCCGACATGCGTCGAGCCCCGAGGCCATTATGGCCCGAACTGCGCTGACCCAGCTCCGTTGCGCCATGACCGACCTGCGGTGGAATGAGGAGCGAGTCAGACTGATCTCCCACCTGGGGTTTAGATCTTCCCTTAGGCTTAAAGTGGGGCTTCTGGCCCTTAAGGTTATGGCTTCATTTAATGTTTGGTTAATGTGTGGGTGACACGTGGCGAGGTACAGTTCGAGCTCCGTCAAAGAGAACTTGCAGTAGATACAGTAAACCCTTAAAAACTGCATTTTAGACATTTAAACATTCAGATTTAGAAAGAAAAAAAATAACACTACAACAGATACTCTTTTTTTTTTTTATTGTAAAACACAGATTTTGTACAAGTTTCATTACATGTAGCGCATTCATCCATATTTATTTAAAGTTTCCTTTATGCCCACCGCATTAGGTAAAATGGAAAATTTGATGCATCTTATCTTGGATAGATATTCTATAGAAAAATGTGTTTTTAACATATGTTGAGGGAATCAGATGCAAATGTTTTAAGCCGTTAGCATACATTTGGACATAAAGTTTTTTTTTTTGCTTAAAGCCCCCGGTATGCGGAGCCCACTGGTCCGACTAATCCGGAGTTCGGCCCGGGTCGTGCTTGCAGAGTCTGGCTCTTACTCAGGAGTAAGGCCTGTCCAAGAGCTCTTGCAACATGACGGCTCAGAGGAAAATCGAACCGGTGACCTCCCTAGGCAATCTCAAGTCATTTATTCAAAAAAATAAATTTTAGTTGAAATAATCTTTGGCTTATACATTTTGCATGTGGATGTAATGTATTGTGAGAAATTTACTTTAATTAAATGAATAAAGTTTTGTATTGCTAGTCGGAGCATTGAGAAATTTACTCTTGGCCAAGTTTTATCCCTGAGTAAGAGTCACTCGATTCTGCTAGCACGACCCGGGCTAAACTTCGGATTAATCGGATTAGTGGATTCCGGATACCGGAGGTTTTAAGAAGGAAAAAAAGAAGGAAAAAAAAAAAGTTTTGTATTGCTAGTGTGAATAAGTGAAAGAAACTTGTCCAAACGCATTACATGTTGGACATAGATATTTCATATTCTTTTATTCTTATACATTTGAAGAAAACATATTTTGTATTCTCGTTTGTTTACTTTTTATTTCACATTACATAAAACACAATTACCTGTATAGTATCCTTTCAAAAAAATATTGTCAATTAGGCATTATTCATTGGTAATCACTGAGATTGTTAACCCGGATATTTTGGATTCGAGTCTCAGTAAGAATAAAAGTGTGTGCGCGTATGTTTGTTTCGTATCCGTAAAAAAAATCCTTAAAAAAAGTATTTAATATATTCATCATAAGATAAAACAATCAAATTACATCATGATGAAGAACTCAATTTCAAAACTCGAAAACCAAGACTTTGATATCAGTTTGTTAGAAAAACAAAATCGAGTAATAACGTTCAATTTCAAAACTCAAAAACCAAGACTTTGATAACAATTTGTTAGAAAAACAAACTCGAGTTATAACGTTCAATTTCAAAACTCAGAAACCAAGACTTTGATAACAGTTTGTTAGAAAAACAAACTCGAGTTATAACGTTCAATTTCAAAACTCAAAAACCAAGACTTTCATAACAGTTTGTTAGAAAGACAAACTCGAGTTACAACATTCAAAGACAATAACAGATACTACTAAATAAATATAACATAATTCAAAGTGAATTGTATTTCATTGAGTATTTCAACACAATTCTATGTGTATTGTATTTTATTGATTCAACTGAATGGGGAGAGTACAATATAGGCCTCGGTAACTTAGCCACCAAGTATATAATAGATAAATACAAATAATATAAAATATAAGATAAATATTTAAACTACTTCTAGATTATCCTCGACACGCCCCTGCAATCCCGTGGGAAGTGGCTGAACACGGAGATTTGACTTTAAACTGGAAAAATGAGGCTGAGCCAACGGTTAGGTGAGGACATCAGCTAACCGATCCTTCGAGGAGATAAAAGAGATGCCGAGCTTGCGAGAAGCAAGTAATTCTCGCGAACATGATGGAAGTCGATCTCTATGTGCTTCGTGCAGGCATGAAACACCAGATTGTGAGCAAGGTAGGTGGTGCCTATATTATCACACCAAAGAATAGGTGGGGAAGACAATGAAACCTGCATCTCACGACGAAGACTGCAAATCCACTGGAGTTCTACGGCGGTGTTAGAAAGAGTCTTATACTCGGCCTCAATGCTACTCTCTGAAACCGTCAAGTGTTGCTTACTACGCCAACTAATGAGATTATCACCAAGGAAGACATAATATGCCCCAACAGAATGATGATTATCACTGTCAGCTGCCCAATCAGAGTCAGAATAAGCCTGTAGCGAAATGAGGGACGTGCGGGAGAAGAAGATACCATCGGAAATAGTATGTTTAAGATACTAAAGAATTCGTTTAACGGCAACCCAGTGAGCTTCGGTATGCGAATGCATATACTTGCTAACCTTGTGGACCGCGAAGGCAATATCAGGCCGAGTGAAACTGAGATACCGTCGACCGCCAACAATATTGCGGTAAAGCGACGGATCGGCGCATGGAGGGCCGTTGTCAAGTGCAAGTCAGGTAAAGGCCGACATAGGTGTCTGACAAGGCTTGGCCTTGTCCAGAGAGGCACGCTGCAGAAGCTAAAAGATATACTTGCACTGAGTGAGAAATAGCCCATCGGAGGTAGGAAGCACCTCAATGCCAAGAAAATATGACAGAGAACCAAGGTCCTTAACCGGAATGTGCCGATCAAGATAAGAGATAACCTGATCAACAAGAAAAGACGACGAGCCAGTAATAACAACATCATCCATATAAATCATAATATAAACGCGAGCACCATCACGAGAATAAATATATACATAGAGATGTCGGCTTTGGAGCCGACAAACCCAAACTGAGTCAAGACATCAGTGAAGCGAGAGAACCAAGCACAGGGAGCCTGACGAAAGCCAAAAAGGCTACGTCGAAGATGGAAAACATAGTCAGGATAATCAGGGTGAACAAATCCCTACGGCTGGTGCATATAAACGGGCTAAGATGAATTCCCATGGAGGAAAACATTCTGAATGTCCACCTGGCGAAGAGACCAATCCTGCGAAATGCAAGAGACAGAAGAAAACGAATAGTGACCGGTTTAACAACCGGGCTAAATATATCAGTAAAATCAACCCCTTCGGCCTGATGAAAACCCTTGGCCACTAGGCGAGCCTTGTGACGCTCAAAATGGCCATATGCATGATATTTAGTATGATAAACCCATTTATTGCCTACAATATTCATACGAGGATGCGGAGGAACAAGATCCCAAGTATGGTTGCACAACAACACATCGATTTCCTCTCTCATAGAATTACGTCAATTTGGGTGTTTGGAGGCTTCGGTATAGGAATAGGTTCTAGGGAGTCTGTAGAAACAACAAGGGCTTTAGGAAGCGGGTAGAGGATAAAGTCAGGCCGAGATATAGGTTTGAGGGAATTGGTTTTGGTTCGAGTAACCATGGTATGAGTGGGAGCAGGTGGGGCAGGAGACGAGTCTGGAGAGACCGAGGCCGAAGTGGACCCATGAGAGGTGGGTGCGGTAGGCTCGGGAGTGGGAGTCGGAGGGTGTGCAGCCGGGTTGGAGAGAGCCGGCATGGGAGGTGGATTTTGTTGAGGTGCTAGGTAGGAAGACATGAAGCGGTACAGTGAGATTATCAAGAGTGGGTTTGGAAGGAGAAGGTGTATAGGGGAAGACGGATTCATCAAAAACCACGTGGCGAGCAATATAGATACGGCCATAGGCAAGGTCTAGGAATTTATAACCGTTGTGGGAAGGACTATAGCCGAGAAAAATGCAAGTTTTGGAGCGGAAATCAGTCTTATAATGGTTGGAGGGACGAAGATAGGGCCAGCACACACAACCAAAGTCTTGAAGGAATGTATAGTCAGGGGGGACTTATCATGGAAGACTTTGGTGGAAAGACGGTTGATGATATAAGTGGAAATGATAAAATCATCCTCTCAATAGGGAAGCTAAAGGTTGGATTGGCCAAGAAGAGAAAGGCCGACTTCAACGATTTGATAGTGGCGGCGCTCAATGGCACCAACTTGTTAATGGGTGTGGAGACAGGAAAGGCGATGACGGATGCCAAGAGAGGTAAGAAGAGTGGAAACGCGACGATACTCACCACTTTAGTCAGTTTGGATGGATTTTGGTTTTGTATTAAACTAGCTTTCATTCATAGCAAGGAAGTCAGGAAAGATAGTTTCAACATCACATTTATTTTTCAGGGGATAAAGACATAGGTATTTTGTGAAGTCATCCAGAAAACTGACATAATAACGGGAACCATAAATTGAGAGTTTAGAACAGGGGCCCCAAACATCAGAGTAGATCAGGTCCAAATACGCAGTAGATGTAAAACAAAAGTGTATAACGGAAAATGGTGACTTTTGGCTAACTGACACGAGACACACACAACATGGGGTGCTTTAGTTGGAGTAAAAGTAGGGAGACGTTTTAAGGCTTGACGAAGTACGGAGTAGGAGAAATGACCGAGACGCTGATGCCACGTGGTAGAGGAGGTAAGGGAGGAAGTAAGAGCTTGAGCATGAGCAATGGGGGATGGAGCGGGGTGGAGAAGTGATATAGTCCATCCTTAACAAAGCCCATGAGGTGGACGTGGCCCGAGTAATCCTTTACAAGAAAGTAGGACCCATGAGAGGCAAATTTATGCATAGATAAGAGGTTTCTGGTGATAGAGGGGGTAACAAGAATATTAGATAAATAAATGAGTGGAAGGGGAATTTACAGAAGAAGATTCGTAATGAGTAATAGATAAACTTGTACTGTCACCTACATGCGCTTTGTCGGGCCCAGCATAAGGTGCAGATGATAGGTTGAGATTTCCAAGATCACGAGTGAGATGGTGAGTGGCCCCGGTATCCGCAATCCAATTAAAGCCGGGGTGTGTGGACGTTGCATATGCTTAAGGAGGGGGAATGTTGATATCACAAGGAGCAGGCTGGTGCGGTTGTGGTATCTTATTGCGGATTTATAAACCGAGACCCCGAAAATCGACATATTGAAGTATAATCATATCTCTCGGAATGATTTAGAGAGTGCCACGAGTTTAAATGGTCAATTGAATAGCTTAAGTGGACAAGTGGCCAACCAATCAGTTAAGTAATAATCGAGAAATGTCTTCGACAAACGAATGGCTCATCAAAATGACATTATCTCGAAAAAGTGTTCTTCACGAAAGTTGTAGATTTTTCCGAAAGCTTTCCAATGCAATTTAAATTATGAAGATTGGAGGTCTACAACTTAAACGGTGATCAAGTGGCTAATCGATTTGGGTTAAGAAAAATCCCGTAAAAGCTTCGGAGGAACACGAGGTTATCAAGAAGGCGTTATCCGGAAAAGAGTCCTTCATGAAAGTTGTAGAGTTTCTCGAGACCTTAATTTTGGCATTTGGTTTGCAATTTTTGGAGGGCCGAACTCGAGATATGAATTTTAGAAGTTTAATAATTATATATAAAAAATAATATCTCCACTGCACATGCTGGAGTGATCAAGTTAGTGGGGGTAATCATTATACCGGACCGATCCGGCTTAATCTCGGACCGATCCGGCCTTGAGACCTTTGCCTATATAAGGAGATGATCAGAGAGCAGTTCGAGTGTACCAAATATATATACATCCTACATATATATATATTCTCCTCTTCTTTCTTTTCTTTTTATTTTTTAGTAGTAGTTGTAAATAAGTGATGACGTGGTCAATCAGGTTATAATATACTTGACCACCATAAAGAAATACTAGCAAGAGGACTAGGCCCATCGTAGCATAGCTATAGTGAATCAAGGTCGATCCCACAGGGAACCAATTGTGGATCATCTTATGTACAAACAATTAATTAAACATGTCAAGGACATAAAGGCGGTCTACGACCAACATAAGACAGAGAAAAGTAAAGACACGACTCGACACAACGTAATTAACCTCCCCAATTATAGTCTTTATCGTTTGGACCTAGATAATTTATATAATAAACTGAACTTATTAACTGTCAATCCACTTGTATCTATCTTAGATTGGCTACGGGAGTCATCCTCTTTAACTTGACTTAGCACCGGTAGGTCACTAGATCACTGTGGTATTGTTACGTGACTTCGCCTTTTGGTGCCTCCATCTCATATAACTCACACGCTTACGACTCGAAGGATGCCGATATTAACCGTACACCTCGTCCAGGCAACATTCCTATGGTTAGGCGTACTTCCTAAACGATTACTCAAGCTCTCGTCCAACTAGCAATTACCAAGTTATAGTCTCATGCTAATCTACGACGTACGTATAAGCAGGTGCATGCAATTCCCAAATATAAACCTACCTAGATAACGCTGAACGTCCGAAGATCAATTCATGAGCCTACCTAAGAGTTTTATATCGGTATTTCCTTTTTACACGTTTTAATTAAACTAAGCGAGTAACGTAGCCATAGCCATACCTACTGAGATAATAAATTCTATTAAGTTAACCTAACCATAAAGACATGGCTATCTAACGGATGAACAGGGGCTCGGTCGACCGAATACAGACCCTCGGTCGACCGAATGGTCCTTTCCCTCAGATTGCATCCCTGAATATATCTCTCAGCGTTTCATCATACACAACGGATTAAACAGTAATTCGTCAAGCAATTATATAAATTAACATAGATGCACGGTAATTAAACAACATAGATTCATACATAGACTCTAGGTAGAGGACGTAGGGTATGTGATCCTCATAGACAAGGCATCGCCACCTCCCTAACGTCATAGCCTAAATCTACATCATCTAGCTATGAATTAACTCAAACGATAAAACATAATTGGGGGGGATTAATTACTTAAAAGAAAGAAACAGAAAATAAAGGCTTACATATTTGCAGCCCCTAAATTGCTGGAAACCCTCAAATTATTCTACATTGTATCAAGGCTTTAAGATTGAAGAAAGAATGAAGGGATTCAAGGTATGTGTTGGTGTCTTTTTACAAATTTCGTAGCTACTGCTTATATAGAGGTTTTTGCCGACTTAGGGTGGTTCTAGAAGATAAACACGATTAAAGCCGAAAACCGACCCAAACCCGAGGCTCGGTCAACCGAGAGCTAACACTCGGTCGACCGAAGCATCAGGCTCGGTCGACCGAACCTAGAAATGCCCCTATTCACACGTTTTCTTCGTTTGCCTTGTTCCCCACTGCACGCTTGCGTGTTGATCCGATTATTCTTCCACTTAATGCTCCGATTTCCTTCCTTCCTTATCTTGAGATAATTGATTGAATGACATTAATCCTCTCGATTTGTTGTGATCTGCAAAATCAATAATTATCGCACAATAAATCGGCTTTAAATAATAAAAACAGCTAAATACCAAATATCATATTAATAATCACTTAACATTAAATAATAAATATAAACGAGTGATTTAATATGAAATATACATTATTAATCTCGATTTAAGGTCAACGTTGATGACTTTTACGGGTATAATTTGACCGTCATCAACTACCCCCCACTTAGACTTTGATCGTCCCGAACAAAGCATCAATAAGTCATTCCCCAAGACAACATTTTCTATGGTCAGGTCATACTTACGCAAGAAGCTCAAGTCAACTCATACTAGTCATGCTCGTAAGATATCCATTATTCACTACTCACTATGAGTCGAAGTGATGTGTGCATGTGCATTGGTTTTATATATTCGTAGCAAGATTAGAGTTTATGCCAACTTCGTAATCTCAACCTACCAACCTCAGCATTCATACTTCTTAAGTCTTTAAATTTTTGAAGCACTAGAGCAATAAGCAAGAGCGTATCTATAGGGATTTTGGACTTGGAGACCGAGTACTACTCAAAGCCTCTTAAAGAGTTGAATATTCTTTTCATATCTTCATATTTTTCAAATACTATTAATCTCAAGGAAGAAAACTTTTTAGAGTATCCCCCTATCTTAGATCATGTATAGCATCGAATATTACCACAAGCGCGGGGCTACTTTGGTAATGTTACTACAAGCCCAAGTGTCTAACATTTTGCTAAAACACAGTACGTCTCAAGCTTATTACTCCGCTTAAATGGCTAGAATATAAGAATACCTCGACGATAGATATTGACACTAAGTTTACATAACCAATCATCTATGCAATGTACACATAATTTCTTCGCTTATTATGATTTGCGCGGTATACTCGATTCACGATTGAGTAATTGAATAATAAATAACTACTTGCGAAAACGAGCATGAATATCCTTAAATTTACCTAACATAAGTATAATATGATCACGTACTCATGAAACTTGGTTTATTTCCTATCAATTCTTAGCTAGGAACTCACAATTCTAAGGGTACGAGATACATAATATGGTATTTATTCAATTTTTTCAATCATGTGCCGTTTCATTCAATTTTCAATTATAACAACATAGCTAAGTCTCCTACCCCCCACTTAAACATGGCATTGTCCTCAATGACAAAAATAAATGAGAAGTTAAGAAAAAGACTTAGCTCTGGAAACGGCTCTCAAGTAAAGGCAGAACATCGGAGTAAATGTCAGCACGTTGTGGAGAAGCAAGTGAAAACCTGTATAAGCGAGACAAACTCCACGAAACCGTAAAATATCATGTCTATGGATGTTATAAAATAATGTGGCGTAATGAGGTATAAATACCTAAAAACAAGTTTAAGCCACTTTATTTTATACAACCAAAGACAAGAAAAATACTAAATAGAAAGAAAAATAAACAAGCAACGAAAGATGGTAGTCTTCATCTACAACCTCCACCGCTTAAATATTCTTAAAACCGGGTGGAGAAGACAAAGATCAATAAGCATAACCCCATGTGGGAAAACACGAGGTTGACTCGATCGAAAAGGTATTCAATCCAGGAAAAGAGAAACTTGGTAAGGTATAACGTATACAATGTGACCTATTGGCTAAAGATAAAATCAAATACTTAGCGTAGAAACTTCTCGCTTGCATTGGATATCAACAACTTAGGGAGATGTAGCTACTCCTCGAAATTACTAATAACCCAATGTATCACGTAAAAGTCATAACCGTCATCAACAAGGTCGGATCGGTGTGATAGTTCGTAACAAAACTTATCATCTAGAAATGCCGGAATAGACGGAAAAAAATGTGAAATTTAAAACTTCCGGTAGAAAGATAAGTTGTACTTTGATCGAACCAAAAACCTTTAAAATCTAGCTAGGTTCAGAGCTACACTTACCTCAACTAGGAACATGAAAATCAAAATGATAAAAGATAATCATTAAAACATAGCAATATTTCAAATTCCGCAACACATAGGCATTGTGTAAACAAAATGGAGGTTGAGATGATGACGGGTTTAGAAAAAGATACACATAAGGATGGGAAGAAAAGATAAAGGGTGGGTAAGAAATTGTGTTTATGGGTGAGTTGAAAATGGTTATGGCATTGAGATTGGGTGGGAGAGTGAAACAGATGGAAAGAAAGAGAGACGATGAAAGAATGGTTAGAAATGTGAACTGTTGGGGCGTATTGGTGAGAGGATCGAAAAGGTTGAAGGGTGAAAAGGTATAAATGAAAGGATAATGGTAGTTGCAAAATGAATTGCGCACCACTTTGAATTTTCACCTGGATCACCATTCTAAAAGATTTTGGAGGTTGACCAAAATTGTTCTTGTTCGCACCAATCATTCTCTCGTTACATTTTCGGTAATTCTCGTGCTCTCTTAATGCTTCCATCTTAAGGTTGTTGGCTAAATTTCCTTTTCTTTAGCAATTTTTCGACTCTCCTACGGAACTCTATTTCACGTGGCCTATATTGAGTAAAAAAGTTTTGCACATCCTTAGCCTAATGGCCATCGGAACACGGCAAAATAAAAAACCTCAACATATTTCACGTTACTCTTATTTGACTCAAAGAAAACAAAACCTAAAATCCTAAAAAGAAATCCTAAGGGTTTTAAAGAAGTAGTTCGAGTTTAAAGTCCTCGTTGACTTTCCAAAAATTATCCGTGTCGCTTATCATTCTTGGATCGCCGGACTTTGACCCTCCGAGCACTATTAGAGGTGGCTTTTCGGCCGTTGCGGATTAATACCCTTCCCTTGGTTGTGAGACCTAGGAAACGACATTTATCCATACCATTTATACAAAGCTCTTACCTCGGCTCTCGTTTTAGGAATTAGTGAATTCTAAGAAACTCGGCTAAAATTACGGTTTTGGCCTTGACAATAAGAAACAATGAATCTAAGTACTCCGAATAAAGTCGATTAAGTAGGCAAGCCTACGCCGTCTTATTCGTTGGAACATATGTGACGAGTTCGGGCCAATCCGTCAAGATAAGCCCCGTTTAGCCCGAAGGCTTATCGGCTATGCTAAGTCTTGTCGAACCGCCGTAACGTACATCACACGTGGAGGGGAGTCGATTGAGCCGAAGCTCCGTTGAACTCGCCCGGCCATGGTTAGACCATTTTCGAACCTATGTACAAAGATTCTTCGATTTCTAAATTGTCACCCAAAGCGTAATCTCGTTTCTGTTTAAGGTGGGTTCACCGAGAAGCCATCACCATAAAACTCAACGAAAGCAGAAGATTGTGTTCTCTCAAAACTCAACGTCTTCTTTAGGTTGGGAATGCTTAAACTACACAATTTGTTGCTCCCATGGCCAGTAGAAGCAATCTCATGCATAGGACAAAGAGATTTTAACAGAACTATGATGAACTCTTTATTCACTGCTTCCTTTCAACGACTACATGTTTCCCTACACCCTCTAGATGAGATAGATTTGGGGCAGAACCTTCCACACTAATAAAATTAATCTTACAAACCAACTCCGGGCTAAGATTCTTACTAAGATTCGTGTATAGGCTAACTTATGCTCAAAAAACCAAAAGGTAATAAAACATAAGCAAAAAAGGTAGTACCTTGCCTTCAACATTGTACCACGAAGAATTTAAGCCTTTAAAATTTTTTCGGAGCCATCTTGGTGCTTTAAAGGTATTGCTTCCATTGCTTTTCCCATCTTAGATTCGTAGCTCCACATGTTTGCTGGGTTATTTTCTCAGCGCCCGCGAAAAATTACTGACTCAGATTATTGCTTCCCTGGTTTCTGCAAACAGAAGAAAAACAAAACAAACCGTAGACTGATTTTAACATGGTTTCCCATGCTGCTATCAGACCTACGGATTAAACATACGGGGATAAACAGACACGCGAAATTCCAGACTCGAAAAACACAAATAAGAAACTGTTTAAACAGAACAGAACAAGAACAAAACAAAAAAAAAAGTATAAATTCTCGGTCGACCGAATGAGGTCTCTCGGTCGACCGAATAAAATTTTTTTATTTTATTTTTATTTTTAAAATTAGAATCTGGAATTTTCAGACAAAGCAGACAACCAGAGGGACTCAAAACGTAAAAACTGACTCTAAAACAGAAAACTTGACATGAATAAGAAAATTATTTATATATAAAATTGACCGTTGGTTCCCCGGCAACGGCGCTAAAAACTTGATGACGTGGTCAATCAGGTTATAATATACTTGACCACCATAAAGAAATACTAGCAAGAGGACTAGGCCCATCGTAGCATAGCTATAGTGAATCAAGGTCGATCCCACAGGGAACCAATTGTGGATCATCTTATGTACAAACAATTAATTAAACATGTCAAGGACATAAAGGCGGTCTACGACCAACATAAGACAGAAAAGTAAAGACACGACTCGACACAACGTAATTAACCTCCCCAATTATAGTCTTTATCGTTTGGACCTAGATAATTTATATAATAAACTGAACTTATTAACTGTCAATCCACTTGTATCTATCTTAGATTGGCTACGGGAGTCATCCTCTTTAACTTGACTTAGCACCGGTAGGTCACTAGATCACCGTGGTATTGTTACGTGACTTCGCCTTTTGGTGCCTCCATCTCATATAACTCACACGCTTACGACTCGAAGGATGCCGATATTAACCGTACACCTCGTCCGGGCAACATTCCTATGGTTAGGCGTACTTCCTAAACGATTACTCAAGCTCTCGTCCAACTAGCAATTACCAAGTTATAGTCTCATGCTAATCTACGACGTACGTATAAGCGAGTGCATGCAATTCCCAAATATAAACCTACCTAGATAACGCCGAACGTCCGAAGATCAATTCATGAGCCTACCTAAGAGTTTTATATCGGTATTTCCTTTTTACACGTTTTAATTAAACTAAGCGAGTAACGTAGCCATAGCCATACCTACCGAGATAATAAATTCTATTAAGTTAACCTAACCATAAAGACATGGCTATCTAACGGATGAACGGGGGCTCGGTCGACCGAATACGTACCCTCGGTCGACCGAATGGTCCTTTCCCTCGATTGCATCCCCGAATATATCTCTCGCCGTTTCATCATACACAACGGATTAAACAATTCGTCAAGCAATTATATAAATTAACATAGATGCACGGTAATTAAACAACATAGATTCATACATAGACTCTAGGTAGTAGGACGTAGGGTATGTGATCCTCATAGACAAGGCATCGCCACCTCCCTAACGTCATAGCCTAAATCTACATCATCTAGCTATGAATTAACTCAAACGATAAAACATAATTGGGGGGGATTAATTACTTAAAAGAAAGAAACGAAAAATAAAGGCTTACATATTTGCGCCCCTAAATTGCTTTGAAACCCTCAAATTATTCTACATTGTATCAAGGCTATAAGATTGAAGAAAGAATGAAGGGATTCAAGGTATGTGTTGGTGTCTTTTTACAAATTTCGTAGCTACTGCTTATATAGAGGTTTTTGCCGACTTAGGGTGGTTCTAGAAGATAAACACGATTAAAGCCGAAAACCGACCCAAACCCGAGGCTCGGTCAACCGAGAGCTAACACTCGGTCGACCGAAGCATCGAGCTCGGTCGACCGAACCTAGAAATGCCCCTATTCACACGTTTTCTTCGTTTGCCTTGTTCCCCACGCACGCTTGCGTGTTGATCCGATTATTCTTCCACTTAATGCTCCGATTTCCTTCCTTCCTTATCTTGAGATAATTGATTGAATGACATTAATCCTCTCGATTTGTTGTGATCTGCAAAATCAATAATTATCGCACAATAAATCGGCTTTAAATAATAAAAACAGCTAAATACCAAATATCATATTAATAATCACCTAACATTAAATAATAAATATAAACGAGTGATTTAATATGAAATATACATTATTAATCTCGATTTAAGGTCAACGTTGATGACTTTTACGGGTATAATTTGACCGTCATCAATAAGGCCTTACGCCGTAATAATGTAGTTTTAGTATCGTTGTAATGCTCGGGAAAATCTCGGAGTTCGGTTTTGCTGAAGAAGTTGTAATGTCCGGAAAATACGATTTCTGAATCAACTGCCGTATTCGGGTAACTTTTCTTAAGTATTTATGTTTGTTTTTATATTTTTCGTTGTTATAATGTTTTTAGGCTAAATATAATACTGGCCAAAACTATGTAATCGGTTTTATTTCGATCTTTTCGTTAAAGAAATGTTGTTAAGTTAAAATTATTAAAATTGAGTTAATTGAATCTTTTTCTATTTTAATCGTATTCATATTGACATATTTAATCGATCTGAGGAATTCATAATCTAATTATGAATTGACGCCTCGTAGTCAGGATACGAGATAAAAGATAGAAAAACCGGAGGGTAAAATTGGCCGTGTGAATAACGTGATAACGGAATCCGATTTCCTACCCGGGGGTAAATTTGTTTTGGGAGAAATGAATTTTATTATAATTTGTACTCGAGATCGTAATAATGTTAAATCATCAGTTAAGCGAAACTTAAACCGGAAAGTTAAATCGTCCGGCCTTGACAACCGGAGCCTTTAAAATAAAATTGACCGTTTGACGAACGGAATGACTCCTTTTTATCTAAGGGTAGATTTGTACTCGGGACCTGTTCAGAAAAACCGTAACAGTTGTGGACCTTGGACTGATGCAATGGACATATGACAATTTCATACGCTCGTGTGAGGAGGAATTGTTTACCTCAGGAGTGCACCGTTTCATTTACTCAATTGGACCTAAAATAAAAGGAGAGATCGAACACATTTCATTTAATCGAAAAGATCGTATAAACCAATTATATAAGTTTTGGCCGCTTCTCTAAAATTATCTCGTTTAATATATTGGTACCTATATATTTATATATATATATACTTTGCAATTTATGTACATCTATATATATTTATATATCTATATATATTATATAAGAATAACATTTAAATTACGTATTTATTTTATGTTGACTAGAATAGTAGTGATCCGTGTTATAAAATTACGGTTTAGATCGAGTTAATAACGACTCTTTGGTGTTTAACCACACGTAAAAGAAATTACCAAGTTCCCCGAGGATTCGACACTCGACTCACCATACTAGCACCACAATTTGACCCGATACACTGCCGGTTAGAATCGTTTAACCCGGGAATTGTCTGTCAGATTTCTGGCACCATTCTCAGGGACAGGTTAGGCGGGGTCAGCTTTTTTTGGCGCCGTTGCCGGGGAACGTCGCTAATTTCTTTTTTTTTGTGTCTATGGTTACTACTTGTATTAGCTCAAAGTTCTCGAGAATAAGTCAACACTTTTCTTATCCCATTTCTATTTTATTTTTCGTTGGTTGTTACCTAATAGGTAAATTACCAATTTTTACTACTATCAATTTCTAGTTATTTTCTATTTTCGTTAGTTGATGACCAGAAGTGGTAAGGCCCCGCTCACTCCTTATAAGCCTGACATAAACACTTACGAAAGGCAGTTAAGAGTAGAGAGTAAACGCGGTCATACTAGTCAGGGAAATCCTGACAAATCATCTTCTAATAAAAATACGAGAATGGCTGAAATCAGTGATGAAACACCTGAACAAGGGCTGGAACATGCTCTAGGGCATGGACAGAACCCTATTAACCCTAATAATAATAATAATAATAGAAATAATCAAAATCGGAACCAGAATAATCGTAATAATCCGCCAAATCCGAGACCAATCTGTGATCAAACCGTACGAAGAAACCAGACTAATAATCCCATACTTTTACCTAATGAAGGAGCGAATAATTTCGAAATTAAGTCTCATCTTTTTGGTTTAATTGACGCAAGAGCCCAATTCCTAGGAGAGGATGATGAAGATCCACATCATCATCTCTATCTTTTTGAAGAACTCGTGCAATACACCAAAAGTCAAGGTGCTCATGCGGAATTAACGAGGATGACTATGTTTCCTTTTTCTTTAAAAGGACGAGCCCGAGATTGGTTTATGTCTCTTCCACATCATTCACTTACAAGTTGGGAGGAGATTCAAACTGAATTTCTGAAACAATATTTCACTCCAGGACGAAATTTGGAATTAAAAGTCGAGGTTGCTAATTTTAGACAAGGATCTGAAGAAACACTCGGGAATGCGTGGGAAAGGTTTAAAAAACTGTTACGAGCTTGTCCCGATCATGGTTATTCCTTAGATATGCAAATTCAACTCTTCTGTCGTAAATTGAGAAAAGATTCACGTGCGGATGTAGATCATGCATGTGGTGGTTCGTTAATGATGAGTGAAGCTCAAACAGTTTACGATGCTATAGAAAAGATTTCCAAAAATAACAGAATGTGGGAAACCGGTTCTAGCACCAGAAAAGTAGCTTTTGCAGGAGAATGTACGTCTAATACGGAAGTTCTAGCACATTTAGAAAATTTGAGTAGGAAATTTGATGGCCTACAGAACAAGAACCAAAGTTCAGAAAATAGTACACCAAATGAATACTCAAATCAGAATAATGTGTCATTAGGGAGTGAAGAACCAACAGGATACTCAAGGGAGGAGGTGAGTTTTCTTCAGCAGCATAGGAATTTGAACAATGCATATTCAAACTCGTTTAATGCTATTAGAAGAGATCATCCTACTTATCGATGGTCCGAAAACCCTAGTAAGCCGGACAACCGCCATATCCAAGTCCCCATATAGGAATTATAACCAAGTTTATCAAGAAAATACATCTAATCGAATTTACAAATCATTACCTAGATCCTATCCTCAACATACCACTCAAAGTATACCAAGAACTCGAGTTCAACTCAACCCGTTAAGGAGTTGAAAAATGGGAAAAACTAATGGAAAATATGATGGGTGTAGTATCTACTCAAGCTAAGAATATGGAAACAATGATGACTTCTATTGGTACGATCCACTAAAGATATGAGTACAATGAAAACTTCTATGAGTGGACATGATACCGTAATGAGAACTATAGAAGCCTCATTGAGGAATATGGAAGATCATTTGAGTAGGGAAGGTGAACGTAACAACAGTAGACCCCCAGGAGGATTACCAAGCAACACTGAAAGGAACCCAAGAGAGGTAAATGTTGTAGTTACAAGAAGTAGGAAGCTCTGTGGTAGTAATGGAGTTGAAAACTTTGGGAATAATGAAGTAGAAAATGATTTAGATGGTAAGAATGATGAAACTAAAGATGAAATTGAATTCACTGATGAGGAAGAAGAAATTATAGAGAATTTCTTGAAAAGGAATAGAAGTTTGGAACCTGAAAATGAATGTGAAAAATGGGTAAAAATCTCTAGGATTTTGAAAGACCCTATGGATAAAGATTTAAGGACTTTATTCAAGGAACATGTTAGAATAGATGAAACTGGAAACAAGGATGAAAAACAGGAAGAACCGAAAGAATCTGAAGTAGAGATTGATTCAGGGAACCATTTAAAAGAAAAAATTCAAGAACCTGAAACATGGCGACTAAGTAATACTCAAAGGTTTAAGGAAAAAGGAAAAGAGAAATTGACTAGGGAGCCAAAGGTTATAGATTTAGAATCTTTACTTTACCCTCCTAAAGATCAAATCAAAAAGGCAAAATTTGATAAGAAGTATGCTCGTTTCCTTGACACTTTTCGTCATATTCATGTTAATATCCCTGTTATTGAAGCTCTGATTAATATACCTGCCTATGGAAAGTTTCTGAAAGATATACTGTCAAATAAGAAAAAATTAGAGGACTATGAGAATATATGCCTGAATGAAGAATGTTCTGCAATTACGCGCATAAGTTACCACCTAAACCGAAAGATCCCGGAAGTTTTACGATTCCATGTGAAATTGGAGGATTTACTCGTTTAAGAAGGTCTTATGTGATCTAGGAGCTAGTATAAATCTCATGTCTTATGAGGATTATAAAAAGCTAGGCATAGGAAAGCTTACTAAGATCGAAATGACTCGCAAATGGCGTATAGATCGATTAAGTACCCTAAAGGAATGATTAAGGACGTATTGGTTAAAGTAGACAAATTCTATTTTCCGGTAGACTTTGTAGTTATGGAAATGGAAGAAGGTTATTCAGCACCTCTTATTCTAGGTCGTCCATTTCTAGCTACAGGAAGAACTTTAATCGATGTTCAGAAAGGAGAATTAATTTTGAGAGTCAATGAAGATGAAGTTGCTTTCAATATTTTCAAAGCTATGAACCATCCATATACATCACCAGAATCATGTTCTTTTATAGAAGATATTCATTCTGTCTATGATAATCGATTACCAACTTTTGAAGACAGATTAGAAGAATGCTTAACTCTTGTCTATCTATAAAGAAGATGAGGAAGACATTGAAATGAAAGAGATAATCCTTTCTCTAGATAAAGGAAGCTTTACTTTTAAGCCACCATGGCATAAGTATTTGGAGTTAGAACTAGAAGGACCGGTTCTTAAATCATCAATAGAAGATCCGCCGAAGAATGCGGAATTGAAACCGTTACCTTTAAATCGAAATATGCTTTTCTTGAAACCGATAATCTATTACCGATTATTATTTCATCAACTTTAACCGAGCAACAAGAAGATCAATTACTTAGAATGTTAAGAAAGCATAAGAAAGCTTTTGGATGGACGATTGCCGATATTCGAGGTATTAGCCCCGAGATTTGTGTTCATAAGATAATTCGAAAGAAGATGCTAAACCTTGTATTCAACCGCAACGCCGCCTCAACCCGAATTTACGCTTAATCGTTAAGAAAGAGGTGATTAAGCTATTAGAAATGGGGATAATCTTTCCTATATCAGATAGTGAATGGGTAAGTCCAACTCAAGTTGTACCAAAGAAAGGAGGTTTCACAGTGAAAGAGAATGATAAGAATGAATGGATTCCAACAAGGGAAATTACAGGTTATCGAATGTGCATTGATTTTAGAAAACTAAATGATCATACTAAGAAAGATCATCATCCGCTTCCATTCATAGTTCAAATGTTGGAACGTTTAAGTGGACATAAGTATTATCTTGTTTCTTAGATGGTTATTCGGGATATTTGATTTTCATTGCGGCGGGAGATAGGGAAAAGACTACTTTCACTTGTCCTTATGGAACTTTTGCTTATAAAAGAATGCCGTTTCGTTTATGTAATGCTCTGCTACGTTTCAAAGATGTATGATGTCTATATTTTCGATATGGTTGAGAAATTCTTAGAAATTTTTATGGACGACTTTAGTGTTTACGGAGATTCTTTTGGTAAATGTTTGTCGCACTTAGAAAGAGTGTTACAACGCTCGTGAGGATACCAATTTAGTACTAAACTCGGGAAAAATGTCATTTAATGGTATCGAAGGAATTGTTCTAGGTCATAGAATCTCGAAATAGGAATTGAAGTTGATAAAGCTAAAGTCGAGGTGATTGAAAAATTACCACCACCAAGGTGAATCTAAGGACTCTAAGAGGATTTCTTGGACATGCGGGATTTTATAGGAGATTTATTGCGATTTTTTCGAAGATAGCAAAGCCTCTAAGTCATTTGCTTGAAAAAGAAGTACCTTTTAAGTTTGATAGTAATTGTATGGAATCATTTAAAACCTTGAAAGCGAAGTTGATTACTGCACCAGTATTGGTAGCACCAGACTGGGATTTGCCTTTTGAGATTATGTGTGATGCAAGCGATTTAGTTTGTAGGAGAGTCGTTTTAGGTCAAAGGTATAACAAAATTCTCAAAGCTATTTACTATGCTTCTCACACATTAAACGCAGCTCAATTTAATTATGCAACTACAGAAAAAGAACCGTTGGCTGTAATTTTTGCCTTAGATAAGTTTAGATCATATATTGTTGGTTCTAAGGTAATAATCTACACAAGACCATTCACTCTGAAGTATTTACTAAGTAAGAAGGATGCGAAACCACGTCTTCTTAGATGGATTCTCCTACTTCAAGAATTTGATATTGAAATTAAAGATAAAAAAGGAAGTGAGAATGTAGTAGCAGATCATCTAAGTAGAATGGAAACTGAGGAAGAGATAGGGAATGAAATTAAAGATTCATTTCCTGATGAACAACTATTTAGAATGGATACTCCTTCAACCATGCAGTTATTAAAGAATAGAATTCCTTCTAAGGAAATGTCACCTTGGTTTGGAGATATCATTAATTACTTAACCTGTGATTATATTCCGTCTCATTGGACTTGGCAGCAGAAAAAGAAATTCTTTTACGACTTAAAATTTTATTACGGGAGGAACCGGACCTTTTCCGTAAGTGTTCGGATGGGATAATCGAAAATGTGTGCCCGATAATGAAATTTTAAGTATTTTATCGTTTTGTCATGATCGTGAGGCGGAGGTCATCATGGAGGTTGGAAAACTCGCTTTTAAAGTTTTACAATGTGGTTTTTTTTGGCCTACACTATATAGAGATGCTTATAAGTATGTTAAATCTTGTGAATCTTGTCAAAAATGGGGAAATGTATCTAAAAAACATGAAATGCCTATGCAACCTATTTTAGAATGTGAACTTTTTGATGTTTGGGGCATAGATTTCATGGGACCTTTTCCTATATCTTTTGGAAAAAGATTTATTCTTGTAATGCTAGATTATGTTTCAAAATGGGTAGAAGCTGAAGCTCTTCCCACTAATGATACCATGGTTGTCATACGATTCCTTAAAACGAATATATTTACCAGATATGGCATTCCGAGGGCAATCATTAGTGATAGAGGTTCACATTTTTGTAATAGACCATTTACTAAAATAGTTGAAAAATATGGTGTAACGCATAAACTAGGAACGCCCTATCATCCGCAAACTAGTGGACAGGTAGAGGTATCGAATAGAGAGATTAAAAGAATCGTGGAAAAAACAGTTGATTCAAATCGTAAAAACTGGGCAGTTAAATTAGATGATGCATTATGGGCATACAGAACAGCTTTTAAAACACCAATTGGTTGTTCTCCATATAAGCTAGTCTTTGGTAAGTCATGTCATCTCCCGGTTGAGTTAGAACACCGAGCCTTCTCGGGCTATTAGATTTCTAAATTTCGATCCTAAGGTCGTCGGTGATCACGGATTGCTTCAATTGACGAACTAGAAGAATTTCGTCTCGATTCTTATGAAAATGCTCGAATCTACAAGGAACGCACGAAATCTTTCCATGATAAGAGAATCTTTAAGCGTGAGTTCCATGTAGGTGATCGAGTGCTTTTGTACAATTCACGTTTAAAGTTGTTTCCGGTAAGCTTAAATCGAGATGGACGGGACCATTTAAAGTAACACGGGTTTACAAAACTGAGTCGTTGAACTAACGATGGAAATACAACTTTTATAGCCAATGGCCACGAGTAAAGTTATTTGTGGAGGGAGAAGGAATCACACTTTGAAAAGAAATAAAGTGCTACTGATTGATCCCCCGACAAATTGAAAAAGCAGAGGAAAAATGAAAAACTGAAAAGCAGAGAAACTGGAATCAGCCGAAAACCAGGTTCTATCTATCTTTTCTGTATTTTTTTTTATGTTTAAACTCTTTTCGTCTTTTACCGGATAGACGTAAAAGAACTGGATGTTTTTTTTAGATAGAATAGGAGTTTTTATTTTACTTTTGAAATTAGGCCTTGATAAAGATGTCGCGTTTTCTATAGAAGCTTTAGTTTTTGAACAAAACAAGAAATTGTTGAGAGAGATTAGATTGAGGGAAGTATGTAATGGAACATCAAGAAGTGCGATAAAAAGAAGGGCAAAGTTTCTAATGAGATGCAGAATCTGTGGAAAAAGTGAACATGTTGGACGCTGTGGGAAAAACACAACCAAATCCCAGGATGGGTGTTTGAATATTGTTAGGAAGGGAACGATTAGGTGGTTATCCGAAAATCCCGATGGAATTCCGAGAGATAATTCAAATGCCTCGTTTTTAGGAGTTAGGTTGATCGAGCGTTATATCAGAACTTTGGAAGATTTAGAAATCGAAGAATCAGGAACCCCTTAAGTTTCGAGTCTTTTATTATATTTTATTTTATAAAATTTTCGCATAACTTCTGAAAATTTTATAAAATTGGATCTTTATGAAATTTGAGGAGTTTTATAAAAGTTTTTTTTTTAGTTTTAATGTTTTATAAGAGTTGATATAAATTTATTAAATTTTTATAAGCTTTTTATTAAAGTGTTATAAAGATTTTATTAAATTTTTAGAAATTGTTATAAAATTATAAAATTTCCTTCAAATTTTATTTTTAGTAAGTTTTAAATTTTATAAAATTATTTTTTAGGTTTTAATTAAGTTTTATTAGAATTTTTATAAGTTTTCATCAAAAATCATAAAAAGTAAAAAAAATCGAAAAAATGGAAAAAGTTGGGCACGGACCGATCCGGCCTTAATACCGGACCGGTCCGGGGTCTAAAAACATAAAAAGACGGGGACCCTTCTTTTCTTCTTCTTCTTCCCTAATTTTTTTTTACAGCCGCATAAACACCCAAACCCCACCTTACGAATTTTTTTACTTTTCTACAACAAAACTTCATCTCACACTACACCACTACTTGATTTCTTCTCATTATCATCTCCTCTCTTCAACACAAATTGGAAAATTCAAAAAGGGTCAAAAACAAGCTCCATTTCATTCCGGCGACTTTTGAACTTTTCCGGCCTACTTTTCAACGTTTTCTACACATTAAGGTATAATTTAGTTTATTTAGTTATCAATTTCGTATTTTTCATAATTTGTTAGATTAATTTCAACTGTTTTGATTTTTGAGTGTGTTGTGACATTTTTTATTTTTTGTTGTTTTTGTTGTTGTTTTTGTTGTTGATTGACATTACCAATATCGTAGAATGGCTGAGTCGAGTAGGAGAGTCTCTAAAAAGCGTAAATCAAACATTCCTATATCAACTCCTGTCGTAGGCACAGTAATTTTATCATCTGAGGAAGAAGCCGTAAGCTTTGAAAAAACCGCATCACCAGAGGCTAAGAAAGCATATGAGAACATTTATAGTAAATGTGATGTGTTGGTTGAAAAAGGATTAGACTTGGATGACTTAGGTGATGAAGTTAAGGATATCTTTCGAAGACGTCAGTGGTTAGATTTAGTAGCCAGAAGGGAAGGGGAGATTAACACGACAATAGTAGCTGAGTTTTATTCGGTTTTATCTACTTTGTCAGAAGAGCAGCTTACGCAGTCGCAAACCGTACCCTTACGAACCAGAAATATTCCTTTTAACCCTGCCATCATAAATGCAATTTTAGGAGTTGAGGTTTTTCCTGAGGAGGAGGATTACAGGGTAGTTTATAATTTAGATGATCCTGCTAGCTTTGAGCAGACTGCCCTGAGAGCTCAGACCGTTTTTGACCCGACCGCTGTGTGGGTTGAAAATCGGTTTAATTACGGAAACTGTTTTAGAGGTTTAAGGGCAATTAAAAGATTCATTAGCCATAATCTCTATCCTTCTCGTAAACACACTGCTTTTGGAAAGGAAGATGTTTGTATCTCTTGGGCGATGGTAAACGATGTTAGAGTGGATGTTGGAAAGGTCATGTTTAAGAGAATTTTTGAGAGTATTGTCATCGCCAGACCAGGGAGTCATCTATACTTCCCTTGTTTTATCTCTCGATTTATGTCGTAGGTTGGGAGTACCATTCTGCCTAATGACAAGTTATCTCTACGGGCGATGGAAATCGATTGGACCTAGTTTGACTAGTCTTCCGGATGGTAGTATTAGATCTTTGATTAGAAGACGTCAAACTCGGCCCGGCTCCACCGCTTTTTACATCATCTTCCTCTTTTCCATCTTTTTCTAGTCGGCCTCAACAAACTCCTTTCTCCAACACTATCACATATGACATGTTTCAATCTTTAGTGACGGACGTTGCACGTGGTCAAGCCAATGTGGCTTATTATGCCGAGAGTACTAGGCGGTGGTGTGATGATCTTCGTAGAGGTTTAAGGAGGAACGAGCGATTGCTTCGTAATCCTACTTTTGATGATCCCGCCTATCCACCTTGTCGGTCGATCCTTATACCTTACCGAGTGGGTAACACCTATTCCACCACCTTCGAGCTTTCATCCATCGTCATATCCTTTTGGAAGCCAATCTAGTGGGACGGTGTATTTTCGACAGTGTTCGAGAGACCGGCAATGTCGAGTTGGGGAGGATTCACCGAGTTTGCACATGTCACGACCGGCATGAGTTCGATGGGTCTTGATAGTTCAGTCAGGACCACGACTACAGTTCAGCCGCCAGCTTCTCAGTCGTTTCCGAGTTCGAGTTTTCAAGTTGATCCTGAGGAAGACTACGATGAAGATTGAATTTAATAATTTTGATTAAACATTTTTATTGCACTTTTTATTCGACATTTGTCATTTAGATATTGGTTTGTTTTCATTTTTTGTTTAGTTTGATTTTACAATCGTTTTTATCAAAATTTGGTTTGCATTTTAAATCGGTTTAGTTTTTATAAAAACTATAAAATATCACAAAAATAATTTTCGTATAATTACTACGTCGTTTTACAAAAATATAATGTGTCGTTTTATCCGTTCGTATTAAGTTAAATTAGCATTACAAAGTATCTTCAAGGAAAAGGTTTGTATTGTTCAGCACGTGAAGTAAAAAAACAAAATACAACTTGACTTTTACCTCTGTCCCTCAGTTAAAGTAAGATGAGGCCGGACCGATCCGGCACATTCTCGGACCGGGCCGTGAAGAACAGAAGGCTGAGTCATTTTAGAGTCTGTCTAATGCAGCCACGTATGTATAATTTTACCATCTATTTAAAGAAGTAAAGGCAGGAGCAACAATTGCTCATTCTTTCACTGTCTATCTACCTTCAACTTTATTTCTTTTACTTTTTATCAAGTTTTAAAAATGTCGAACCACTCTTCACCATCGGTTAATTCTTACGAGCCTAATACACCGGATCATCCGGAATCTCAAGCTTCCAATGAGAGTATCATTTTACACAATCGTTTTGCGAATTCTCCAATCCTATTGGAGAAAGGTTTAAATTTAGATAAGCTTGATCAATGGGGAAAAACTATCATTCGAAGTTTTGGTTGGAAAAAATTTGTCAGTACACCGAGAGGTAGGATAAACGTCTCAATAGTGCGAGAATTTTATTCTGCGCTTATGACGACATCTATGATCGATATCACTCGATTGTTCTAGTAAGAGGAGTGGTTGTTCCCTTCTCTTCATCTGTTATCAACCAAATCTTTGAAATTCCACCGATTACGATGCCACATTTTGAAATGCAATGGGGACTACAAAATCCCTCTAATCATTTGAATAAAGTACACGAGTCATTCCAATGTACGTTCCCGCTTTTTGATACAAATCACGACATGTCAACACGAGCTCTACTTCCACATCTAAAGGCGTGGAAGCATTTTATAAATTCTCGAGTTTATCCCACCTTCGGGATTTTGGAAGTTTGACTGAGAATGAAATGCTTCTACTTTTTGCTTTGGCATTCGGTGTATTTGTTGATTGGGGTATATTGATTCAAAGGACAGTGTTGGAGTTTGGGATCACGAGAGGTAGTAGGGGGAAGCCTATGCCTAATTCATGGATGATATCACGTTTGTGTATTCTTCTGAATGGAGTAGAAGAGCTGGAGACGGATGAAATTTTTCCGTCTAGAGATAGTCGGTTTGGGTTATTACCGGTTGATACACCGGGATGTTCGTCTACCATCTAGAGAATTATTAGTAGTTTGTTAGTGATAATTAAGTTTTAAGTTCTTTAGTTAAGTTTACGTTTTTCTTTTAAGTTTGTATTAATCTATCTTGTTTAATATATATATGTCTTAGTTTTTTAAGTTGTTTGTTTTTATTTAATGATATAATTAGTATACGCTAAAATAAAATCAGAAAAATAACGTTAATAGATAATTTTAATTTTATTTTCGAACCTACTTCTTTACTACTCATTGAACATCGGGACGATGCCACTTCGTAAGTGGGGAGTAGAGTTAGGTTAGAAAATTCATTAAAATTTTCGAAAAAATAGTCAAAAATAATTATATTATATGTCTAATTTAGATTTTAATAAGATTTTAAGTTTATATAATTGAGTAATATTAGATATCGTTTTTATGAAATTATATAAGTATGTTGATATTTATAAGTAAAATTTTTAGAATCATTTTCAATATGAATTATGAGTTTGGAATTGGACTTAGTTTGTTGATTTTTGGCACCACAAAAATATAACTATAGCCAAATAACCTACCTCAAATTGATTAGAGTGATCAAGACCTCACTCGAAATTGTCAATTGTAATTAAATAACCAAGCTATAGCTAATTTTGGTCTACATTTCCTTGAAATTCCGCAAGTTTGTACGTACTTATGAAAAGAGATGGAGACATAAAAGCTAAGTTTTGGTATATCTTTGAGATTGGAAAAATTAGATAGGTATTAGTATATTCGATCTTACCTCATGACACTTGTAAGATAGTCGATGTTGGTAATAAGCTCGGATATATTAATATTCTATAAAAGAATTAAGAACGAAGCACCATATTTACACAGAATTAATCAAATATCAGGTATCTTCCTTATCTGTGATTAACAACTTAAAAATAAAAAGAAATGATCGGTTGTAGCTACCAATGATTGGAGTGAGTAGGGTATTATCACGAAATGTCCTATATCACTATGAGGTAATTAAGCTCCCGATTGCCTGATGATAGTAATCCAGCTAGGGTATTATCTCGAAATGTCCTATTGCTGGGAATGAAGGCACAAGATAAAATGAAAAAGGAAAAGTTGAATCATAAGATCTCAGGAATTATTACAAGTTTAAGGAAACCGGACTTGTAATTTTCGATCGAAAGAGTAGTACTCCGATCAATCTTGATGAAGCAATGCCTGTAAGTTTGATTTTCTACACACACTCACGCTTTTAGTTCTTAATCTTAAAAAAAAAAAAAAAAAAAAAAAAAAAAAAGAGAGAGAAAATCTGAAAAAGAGAAGATGTTATTAATCGATGATTATTTTTGATCAAGAATATAAAGATGTAGGTACGTACGACTTGCCTCTTTCTCTTTTGATTTTCCTTTTTTCCGATTAACCAACATCTTGAACCTAAACTCTTTAAGCCATTTTTGTCGACTACCTGACCGAAGTTTCCGATTCCAAAATTTCATAATAGTTGCGATTAAAAATAATTCTGATATTTTATTTATACTTATTAAGTGTTACATGTACAATTTTCATCTAAATAATATTTAATGTTTAAGTTATATACTCTTTCTGTCTTCTTATAATTTTAAATTAGCATAAGTAATATATTTGACAATATAAATTACATTAAAAATTATAATATTATCTTTTATTACCGCTTATTTTTGCTCGAGGACGATCAAAAGCTAAGTGGGGAGTAATTTGATGTATTATTTTTATATGATTAAAAATATGTTATATTATTATGTTTTATCAACGAATTCTATGTAAAATATATGAAATTATGGTATAAAATGTTAATCTTTATAATTTAGAGTAGTTAGTAGTAAAAATAGTAAAAAGTTGTAATTTTGTACCGATTTTAGTAAATCGGAGTGTCGTGTCAGATTTACGTGGGTATTTGTGGTATCTTATTGCAGATTTATAAACCGAGACCCCGAAAATCGACATATTGAAGTATAATCATATCTCTGGAATGATTTAGAGAGTGCCACGAGTTTAAATGGTCAATTGAATAGCTTAAGTGGACAAGTGGCCAACCAATCCGGTTAAGTAATAATCGAGAAATGTCTTCGACAAACGAATGGCTCATCAAAATGACATTATCTGAAAAAGTGTTCTTCACGAAAGTTGTAGATTTTTCCGAAAGCTTTCCAATGCAATTTAAATTATGAAGATTGGAGGTCTACAACTTAAACAGTGATCAAGTGGCTAATCGATTTGGGTTAAGAAAAATCCCGTAAAAGCTTCGGAGGAACACGAGGTTATCAAGAAGGCGTTATCCGGAAAAGAGTCCTTCATGAAAGTTGTAGAGTTTCTCGAGACCTTAATTTTGGCATTTCGTTTGCAATTTTTGGAGGGCGAGAACTCGAGATATGAATTTTAGAAATTTAATAATTATATATAAAAAATAATATCTCCACTGCACATGCTGGAGTGATCAAGTTAGTGGAGGTAATCATTATACCGGACCGATCCGGCTTAATCTCGGACCGGTCCGGCCTAGGGGTGGCATTTGGGCCGGGCTAGCCCGACCCGGCCCGGACCCGGCCCGTTTTTCTCAGGCCCCAACCCGGCCCCAAACCCGCCAAGCCCGGCCCGCCAAGCCCGGAAGTATTTAAGGGCCGTGCCCGGTCCTAGTATGCCCAACCCGTGACCCGCCAGGCCCGGCCCGCAACCCGGCCCGCACCCCGGCCCGCAACCCGGCCCGCCCGGCCCGGCCCCCGACCCGCCCGGCCCGCCCCCCCCCGCCCGGCCCGCCCGACTTTCCCCCTTTTTTTGAATTTTGAATTTTCCCCTCCCCCCACATTTTTTCCCCCTCTTTTTGAATTTTGAATTCCCCCCCCCCCCTTACATTTTTTTCCCCCTCTTTTTTTGAATTTTGAATTCCCCCCCCCCCTTACATTTTTTCCCCCTCTTTTTTGAATTTTGAATTTCCCCCCCCCCCCCACACTTTCTACACCTATAAATACCCCTCTATATCATCCATTCTCCTCACAAATCACACATCTCTCTCTCAAATCTCTATCATTCTCAATATTATCAAATTCTCAATATTATTATCTTCATATTATCGTATATAATATTAATTACTACTTACTAGTTTACTAGTAATTGTAATTTACTACTACAATATTAAATTACTCTATCATATATTCATACTATACTCTTACTCATTTATAAATTTATACTCTTTTATATTCTCTAGTCTTTACTATCTACAAATATGGATAATAATTTTGCACAAGCTTTGGGTGACGAAATTTTTGGTGATATTCCGGTATTCGACTCACAAGATGTACAAGTTTATCCACTTCCCCAAGATTTTTCGAATTCGAGTTACGGTTCGACGCCACAATTTCAACAATTTGGTATGTATCTATCAATTATTTTTGTTTTAATTTGTTTTAATTTATTTTTGTTTATTTTAAATTCGTTTTAATCACCATATTTAATTTTTTAGGTGGCGGTGCCGGTAGTGGTAGTGGTAGTGGTGGTCCTAGTGGTAGTGCCGAATTACCCTTGGAGGAAACACCAAGTTCTTCCACAGTTCCCGGCGATAAAAAAGAATCGAAATCATTAATTTGGAAATATTTTGAAATTCATGATCTACCACAAAGGGAAGGTGATGACCCTAATATTAAAAGAACTAAAACTGTTTGTTTAGTGTGCAGGAAGAAAGGAGTCACGAAAGAATTGTCGTGGATTCGGGGTCAAGGCAACGGAACGCAAACTCGGCATCTCAGAAAAGAGCATGGTATACAATACATTGCTAATGAGAAGCGGATAATACAAGATGGCGGTCATGGCTCTCAAACCCAACTCGGGGGTACATGTCTCAAAATCCCGGGGGAGGTATGCCTTTTACTTTTGATAGACAAAATATGATTGACCGCATGACTCGTTATATAGCAATTGAAGAAAAACCATTTAATCACGCTGAAAGTCGCGCTTTAGAAGAATTTAATAAAATGTCTTTAAATCCACAATATTCATCCGTTTCACGAAAAGTAATTAAAACAACAATGAAAAAACAATATGAAAAAATGAGGAACGAATTAATAGAAATGTTTTCCAACTATAAGGGTCGTGTTTCCTTAACAAGTGATTGTTGGAAATCTCCCCAATATGAGGATTATATTTGTATTACGGCACATTGGTGCGATCCCTCATATAACTTACAAAAAAGAATTATTGCTTTTGATCTATTTGACGAGTCTCACAGTGCTATTAATATATTTAATAGAATTAAACAAACGTTAATAGATTTTAAATTATATAATAAAATTTTGACAATTTCATTTGATAATGCATCCGCAAACACGGCGTCAATACCATACATGAAAGAACATTTACCATTGTTACTTGAAGGTTCACTTTTACATGTTCGTTGTTGTGCACATATTTTAAATTTGTGCGTCCAAGATGGTTTGTCAAACATATACGAAGTTTTAGAACCAATACGAACTATTTTAAAAGCGTTTAGATACAGTGGCAATGTTAGCCGAAGATTTAAAAATTATTGTTCTCAAAACGGTTTAAGGCCCCGTAAATTTTCATTAGATTGTAAAACTCGGTGGAATTCCACCTACAACATGCTTATAGAGGTTTTAAAATATAAAGATGCAATTAGTACATGTTTTAATGAAGAAATGATAAACAAGGGTAATACTACTCGTATTACTCCGGAACTTTGGCAACTTGCCGAAAAATGTTGCACTCTTTTTGAAAAATTTCACAAAGCAACAAAAGTTTTTTCATTGGTTTATGAACCAAATGTACATTCGATTATAGTAGAATGTTGTCAAATAATGTCTGCTTGTAAGTGGTTGTACTTGGTTAACATATGAATTAAATGCAGTCATTCAATCTATAAAGACTAAATGGCTAGCATATTTAAAAACTTTTCCTCACATATATGGCATTGCCGCTATGCTTGATCCCGGACTTAGAAGAGAAAATTTAACGATTTATTAATTGCATATTATTCATTTTTAGAAATAACGATTTTGACGTTGACAATTATGTAACGGAGTGTTATAATATTTTAGTTAAATTATATGATATATATTATGCTGAGAGAAACCCTGACGCTAGTACTAATGGTGGTCGTCCACCTAAAAGCAGTAGATTTGGTGCCTTAGGAAGTATATTAGGTAAAAGTAAAAGTAAATCAACTTCAGTAACATCGAACGCAAGATCCGTAATTGATAATTATTTAAACACTGATGATATAATTGACGAAGATAATTTTAATATTTTACAATATTGGCGTAGTAAAGAGACCCACTGCCCATTTTAACCGCAATAGCTAGGGATATACTTGTTATTCCCGCTTCTACCGTTGCGTCCGAGTCCGCATTTAGTTCGGGTAGAAGAATCGTCACCGACTACCGGACGAGTTTGACCGCCGAGTCGGTCAAGATATGTGTCCGCAACGGGGATTGGGAAAGAGCCAATAGACGGACACAAGACATGGAGTTCGAAGAAGATAAAAACGACGAAGAAGATCCGTGGTTAGAATACACAACATCCGGATCAGGATCTCCATCAACGAATGATTATTATGAAGACTAAGCCAACCATCTACCAATCCATCCAATGACCAAGGTAAGTGACACAGAACTACGTGGGCTTTGATTCTTTTGAGATACGTAGGCGGCCCTAATTATTATAATTTACAAAATCATACTTCCTCCATTCCATTGAATTAAATTACCCCAAGCCCCAAGGCCCAAGTTCTAACTCCCAAACATACTTATTGGTTATTACATTCATACCTCCACCTCCACTCCAACATAGTTACATACTTACTAGTTAGTAGTTACTACCCAAAAGAGCCAAAACTCAAATATACTAAATTACTACCCCCGCAAGTCTCCAACATACTTACATACTAGTTACTTACTACCAAAAACTCAATCATCATACCTATTACCTCCACATATTTACTACCCAAATGCCAAAACCCAATTCTACCCCCGTTATACTTAGCACTTACTACTTACTAGTTACTACCAAAAATCCAATGGAATTGAGGAAGTAATTTTTGATTATTATAATAATCGGGTCCAAGCCCATTTATTTATATTTTTTTGTGTTGTAATAATGTAATTTTTTATGTAAACAATAGTTGTAAAGTTGTAATAATATAATTTATTGTAATAATGTACTTTTTTATGTAAACAATAGTTGTAAACTTGTAATAATGTATTATATAAATGTAATTTTTATTTACGATTAATAAAAATATGATCTTTTGATAATATTATATATTTATGTTTATTATCATTTATTATATTGTCTTATAATAAAAAACGTAAATGTTTACATGTATTATATGTCTTATAATAAAACGTATTAAATACATGTATTATATGTCTTATAATAAAAAACGTAAAACGTAAATCATTTTTTTTAAGTTATTAACATGTTTTAAATTTGCAAAAAAAAAAATAAAAAAAAAATAAAAAATAAAAAACCCGGAACCGGCCCGACCCGCCCAAAACCCGCCCAAACCCGCCCAAGGGCCAGGGCCAGGGCCCAATAAGACCAGCCCGCCCCAGCCCGCAACCCGCCCAAGCCCGGCCCGCCCAGCCCGTGTATAGGGCCCGGGCCTGATCCCCCCAGCCCAGCCCGCCTAGGCCCGGCCCGCGGGTCAGCCCGACCCGGCCCGGAGCCACCCCTAAGTCCGGCCTTGAGACCTTTGCCTATATAAGGAGATGATCAGAGAGCAGTTCGAGTGTACCAAATATATATACATCCTACATATATATATATATTCTCCTCTTCTTTCTTTTCTTTTTATTTTTTAGTAGTAGTTGTAAATAAGGCCTTACGCCGTAATAATGTAGTTTTAGTATCGTTGTAATGCTCGGGAAAATCTCGGAGTTCGGTTTCTTTCAAGAAGTTGTAATGTCCGGAAAATACGATTTCGAATCAACTCGCCGTATTCGGGTAACTTTTCTTAAGTATTTATGTTTGTTTTTATATTTTTCGTTGTTATAATGTTTTTAGGCTAAATATAATACTGGCCAAAACTATGTAATCGGTTTTATTTCGATCTTTTCGTTAAAGAAATGTTGTTAAGTTAAAATTATTAAAATTGAGTTAATTGAATCTTTTTCTATTTTAATCGTATTCATATCGACATATTTAATGGATCTGAGGAATTCATAATCTAATTATGAATTGACGCCTCGTAGTCAGGATACGAGATAAAAGATAGAAAAACCGGCGGGTAAAATTGGCCGTGTGAATAACGTGATAACGGAATCCGATTTCCTACCCGGGGGTAAATTTGTTTTGGGAGAAATGAATTTTATTATAATTTGTACTCGAGATCGTAATAATGTTAAATCATCAGTTAAGCGAAACTTAAACCGGAAAGTTAAATCGTCCGGCCTTGACAACCGGAGCCTTTAAAATAAAATTGACCGTTTGACGAACGGAATGACTCCTTTTATCTAAGGGTAGATTTGTACTCGGGACCTGTTCAGAAAAACCGTAACAGTTGTGGACCTTGGACTGATGCAATGGACATATGACAATTTCATACGCTCGTGTGAGGAGGAATTGTTTACCTCAGGAGTGCACCGTTTCATTTACTCAATTGGACCTAAAATAAAAGGAGAGATCGAACACATTTCATTTAATCGAAAAGATCGTATAAACCAATTATATAAGTTTTGGCCAGTTCTCTAAAATTATCTGTTTAATATATTGGTACCTATATATTTATATATATATATATACTTTGCAATTTATGTACATCTATATATATTTATATATCTATATATATTATATAAGAATAACATTTAAATTACGTATTTATTTTATGTTGACTAGAATAGTAGTGATCCGTGTTAAAAATTGCGGTTTAGATCGAGTTAATAATGCCTCTTTGGTGTTTAACCACACGTAAAAGAAATTACCAAGTTCCACGAGGATTCGACACTCGACTCACCATACTAGCACCACAATTTGACCCGGTACACGGGTTTTTTAACCCGGGAATTGTCCGAGGCACCATTCTCAGGGACAGGTTAGGCGGGGTCATGCGGTATGGCCGGAAGCGGCACAAATCTGGTAGGTGGAGGGTTTTTAACCATTAGAGAAGCTGGAGTGTGGGGGCGAGGGTCGCCACGATCACAGCCTCGCCCCCGGCCTCGAGAAAATCCGAACCATTAAAACTGTGCGGGGAAGTATAGAAACTAAGATTGTGTTGTCGATCTGCCTTTTTTGTTGTTTTTTTTGGTTTTGTTGGGTCGAGAACTCGATTCTAAAATAGAAGCAGCACTATAGCAGCGGAGCAGCCAAGCAATTGTAAGCTTTATGGGACTGTAGGAGCATGGCACCGACGATTGGGCTGGAACTGGAGGAGCGGGTTGAACTCAGTCGAAGAAGGGGGACACAGTCGATTAAGATTGGGTTGGTTTGAAGAGGATTCAGATTGGGATGGAGCTCTCCGTTGAAAAGGATCTGTCTGCATACGAGGAGGATCAGCCGACACCGGGCCGAACCACCGAGTGGAGGAGGAGTAGCCGGGCCGATTTTTTTTTTTTTTTTGAAAAGAAAAATGTTAGGGTTTAAGGAAGAATTGACATAATGAGAGATAGAAATCGAAATGCTCTGATATCATAACATAATTCAAAGTGTATTGTATTTAATTGATCACCTGAATGAGGAGAATACAAATATATATGCATCGGTAACTTAGCCCCAAATATATAATTGATAAATACAAATAATATAAAATATAAGATAAATATTTAAACTACTTCTAGATATCCTTGACAAAATAACATAAGAGAACAACTAAACACTCAATTTATGTGTTTCGATCAATGATTTACGATTCATACAAGTCCATAAGCGACGACGAAACGACGTCGTTTATGCACATTATCAGCTTCATTTCATGCCCAATCAATTCACCTCGTTCTCAGACTTTCAGTGCGCTCACGTCACTGCACCACCACCGCTTTCGCTTGTTCGTTCCTCCACCACCGCCTTGCTTTCTTTTCTCCTATAAATATGCACCGTCATGAATCAAGAATTTTTTCTGGCATTACCGTTGTTTTTGTGGTGAGTTCTTCCTCTTCTCTGTGTTTTTTCCCTGGTGTTTTCGTTTTGGGTTTTAAATGTGTGGTGAATGCGATCGTTTTTGCAGCTTGGTTCATCTGGGGACTGGTCAGCTTGGTTCATCTGGGGACTGATCGTTTTTGCAGATCGTTTTCAGTTAAGAAATACATCCATTTTTTCTCTCTTACATAGTACTTGGACTGTAGTATATCTTCAATTTCCTGTTGAATTCATTTTGCCTCACTCATGCAGGTCGATTGTTCCCTTGATCTAATAGGGGAGAGGGAAAAGAAGAAAGGGAAAAAAGATGAGGAATTATCAAAGAAGGATGAAAAGGGCTCAGAAACAGTGGAGAAAATGAAGGAAAAATGGGGGAGAATTGCATCATTATAGTTCCGTTTTTTGCTTGGAGGTTGGTAAAATCTGACCCTTCATCAAATATATATAGGTAGAGATATTTCTTTTTTTTTTTGTTGTGCAGAATCAGACGAATCCGGCATTGGTGGTAGTGGTGGCGGTGGGCGGCGGATCCAGCCGTTAAAAGCAAGTCAACAAAACCAACGGCGCAGATCATTTCACCGGTGGAAAGAATACTCGCATTCTGTCAGTAGATTTCATCAAGGCACGTCGGCGGGGATTGCTAAGAAACCAAACCCACCCTTTTAAGCTCAGCTCTCCTCCTCTTTCATTTCCAAGCCATTTCTTCTTGCTATCGATTCTTCAAGTTACCGTTGTCTTCTATTCCGTAAAGGTAATTCTGAGATTTCTTTATTATTAGTTTTTTTGTGGTAATTTTTTCCGGTTTCTTTTGGAGTTTGATTTGAGATGTATGTGCGTGATTTGTGTCTGGATCTGGGATTGAGTTACGAAATTGGAGCTAATTTAGGTAGCATTCTGTTATGGCTTTCTTTTCTTTGATTAGTTTAATTAACTCTTTGTTATTAGTTTTTTTTGTTTGTTTATTCACCCGATGGATCTGTGTTGTTCATTTCTTTATTGAGTAATCTGATTGGAGCTGAATTGAGATGTTTGTATGGTTTTAGCTCGATTTGAAGTAGAATTAAGGTGCCCTTTGGAAGGAATTTTTGAAATCGTTCCTGTGATTATGAATTTTAGACTTGCCTAAATTTTGAAGTGGGTGATACGATTTGTGTCTTTTTCATTGATTGATTTGGGATCAATTGAATAAGCAACCCAACATGATTTTCTGAATCACAGGTGTGATGGTAGCTTTCTGTTTTCTTTTTCATCTAATAATTGGATTTTTCTGTTTGAATGCCCAGTTTTGGGGTGAAAGAGCTCACCGGTTGTATAATTGTTTTCTTGAGTACGTGTGGTTGGTTTATTGTTTTTTTATTATGTATATGTTTATTGTTGTATACGGGATAATTTGACTTATGAGCTTTCTGACAATCTCAATATATTCTCCGTCTATTTGGAATCTCAATATATCGAGGTAGTGTCAATGGATATTTCTGACAATCCAGCTGCATACAATCTTGTTGATGAGCTTATTTTGGTTTGCTCACTGAATTTTGAAATTTGAAGGAAATGAAGAAATGGGGTTCTTGATTTGGGTTCAGATTGAGAAAATTTGGAGGAAAGATTAATGTTGGGAAGAGATTTAGAGGAGAGTAATGGGAGTGTTACCAAAGATTCAGTAAGCAAATCGTATCATATTGCGTCATAGTCTTCTTCCCAGGTTGATCTAACAATCTCAATATATTCGGTTGTTGCTACAATTATGCAATGGTTAGTTTCTTGGATGTCCTTCTAGAACTAAATTTGCATTCTTTGCTACTTTAACGTTTCTTAATATCTTTTATACTTGCAGGACAGAAACGGAATTCCTTCACAAACAAATGGTGCACCCCTTTATTTCGTTAGATTATGTTTTACTTCGCCATTTATTTCTTTGTGGTTGCTAACAAACAAATGATTACTTTTTTTGCTTTTCCTAATAACGTTTCTGCTTGTGGTTTTACAGAAATGGTGCACAAAAGCTATTAGGCATCCTTTTAAATGAAAAGGTACCATGTTTTATATTGGAATATATTTCAGTTCCCCTCTCATTAGCCTCTCATGTCACAGTTTCAAAGAACTTGTTGCCGGTCGGCCTCTTTCGAGTTGCGGACGATGAGGAAGTTCTTTGCCGCGGCTCTTGCCCATTCGGACCAAATGATCAAACTACGGAGGGAGAAACCCATCCACATTACGTTAAACGATCTATACCTCTAAGTGCAAGCTTAAAAGATGCCGAGGAATTGGAGAAATATATCGTTGTTAGAGAAGAGATGTTTAAGAAAGAAAAAGAGTTCGATTTTAGGATCATTGGTTTTGAAACGACTATACGAAGTCCATACTTTCACGTCCGCCCTAAAAATGCTGCGAAACTTGAAAATTGGCACAATTATCTTGATTTTATCGAAGGAGTAAGAGACCTGAATAAGGTATTTCAACTATTTTCATTTGAATTTGTGTTTTTCTTTGGTTTCTAGCTTTAGTTGCCCTTGTTAAGCACTAACATACAGTTAAAAAAATCTGCTGCAATTATTGGCTAAAACGGGGTATTGAACTTGGACTAAAGCATGGGCTTTCCATTTGCTTTTGATAAGGCTAGGTACTTCAAACTCTCATTTGTGAGTCGAAATTCTGGGATTCTACAAACGGGTTTTACTTGTTTTATACACCGTAAATCATGCTTATATCCGGATGCATTTCATGAAAAACCTATATTAAGTGTGTTTTTACTTGTTGGTGAACAAGAAATCCATGTGATGCACTTGTTGAGGCATTCATGAAGACGGACGATGCATTCGGAAAGAATTAAACTCTCATCGGGATACCAACAAAGGCATTCGAAAGATTGGCATCCTGGTTGCACTATTCTTGCTCTTTGTCATTAAAAACGGGCTTTTTGTTGCTAATGCTTTGGGGCTGCAGAACAATCTTGTGTCGCGGTGGTCACCCATATTCCCTAAGCAAAGTATGATTGACCCCTCCCCGCCGCCCGGTATTACATTTTCATGTACTTGATCTTATGGCTTTTACTAACTAGGTGAATTTAACATGGTAGGATCATGTGGCAAGTTTCCCGGAGGAGAGGCAACGAGTAATTAATGCTTTGGTGGCGATGTAAAATGGATAATGGATACATTGAGGGTTGGTCGGTACAGGTCTTCGGGTTCTTTCTCCTCCTTTTTTTCCTTGTTTATGATTTTGTTGGATTAATTTTTCGGCATTTTTCATTCGTTTTTTGTTGAAAGTGGCCATTTTACTAGCTATGGATTTTTAAGTCAATGAAATTTCTTTCTACAAGTTACGCGCTCCATCGGCAATGATGATCTTAAGCTTTGTTGTAACCTGTTGAACACGAGATCACGACAACTTTTCTATCTATGGAAGATGAATACATTGTAAGTGTTCTAAATAGTTACTACTTTGTTGAATTGGCAAATTCTTTTAACTCGTATCGGCGTATCGCAAGAATATGATGAGGCTTTATGGTTATTATGGGACTGAGTAATGTCAGCATGTGATTACAGGTAACTTACCTTATTCAATGAGTCACATTTGAAACGATTTTCGAAGCACTATCATCTATAATGAATTACCATCTTTATCAAAAGCTTTAAGCTGTTAAAAACGTGGGTAATCGAAAAATTTATGAACTTCAACACGTTTTAAACAGACACGAAGGCATATAAATTATTGTGCCAATAAAATGGTGTTTCTTTGGCGGTTTCTTGTCATGTTTAAGCACCTTGTTCTGTCTATAAAAATCTCAGCAGAGAGTTTATATTATTGTCAGGTGATGGCTAACGATGGGCTTTGGGATGTTGCTAGCAACACAGATGTAGTAAGCATAATTGACACTGTAAAAGAGCCTGGAATGTGTGCAAAAAGACTGGCTACCGAGGCGGTTGAGTGCGGCAGCAAAGACAACGTCACGGTAATCGTCGTCTTCCTCCGTCCCGTCTCCACCGCGGAAAGAATTTGCGACATAACGGAGCTCGGTGCGGGTTACGCACCCGGTAACCTACAACACCGGACCTTCGTAACTATTTTGTCCTAGAATGTAAATTCATCTCGCCTATGTAATACCAACTGCAAAAACACCTACGTTGTCTATATAATTACGCTTACACGCATCTAACAAAAGCCTCAGAATTTACCTGTATAATTTACGCACACAAAAAACCGTAAAAACGAGGGCAAAAACGTGCATCGCACGTTGGCGGCTCTAGTATATATATATATTGAGAAAATAGTGTATATTATTATTCGGGAGAAAATACAAAGGATAACTCTCGTCTATGAGAGTTTAATTTATGTGGTGTTGAAACTCATTTATTTACAAAAATAAAAATAAATGTTATACCCAGGGAACCTCTTACATTTCTCTTTTCTTTCACAGTTTCAACTATATTTAAGAATAAAAATGTTTTGTTATTCAAATAATCGTACAGGTTGTGTATAACATGAATTATCATTCTGGATAACCACTATACTTAACTTACAACTGCAATTGTCAATTATAAATAAATTATTTTTAATTGCAACAAATTATTATTATAATTTTCGGTTCAATCTGACGGCTAGTCAATGTAGGGTGATAATTGCAACAACAAAAAAAAAATAGAAAACATAAATGGCAAAATTGCAAAAAATAAACATGAGTGACATGTCACAACCTTGATCAAAAGATGGGTTTTTGTGCAATTTAATCTAAAGGAAGTATTAGGTTTTGTAGTAATAATCTTGTTTTTGAGCTGGTGTGAAAATTTGATACCATGTATCGACTTGTCTCGGCAAAAAAAAAAATACTACAATTAACCTCTTGTAAACTAAATCACTAAAATATAACCCTTAATTTACATCATTCACGAAGCTTTGATGACCGTACGATAGAGCCTTTAGGTTGAGTCTTTTTTTTTTTTAATTCTTTTTGGTGTCATATGTTGTCATCAAACAACACAAACAAGCAGCCATGCATTGGACTTGATCATCTTGAGGAAGCATGCATTCTTTAGCACCCATTTCTTTAGTTGCTTGAGATAGATCTGTTGCATAAGGGAAGGCCGGAAGAAGGAGTGTAGACAACTGGATCTCGGGCACCGGTGGGGGCTAGTGCCGGCCCAACCGCCCTTTTACATTGTCGGTGAGATGGTCTAACGACATCCAAGTTGGGAGTGGATTTTCTTCGGTGAGATGGTCACACGGCATCTATATTAAATGATGTGTTTGTCCTCTACTGTGATGATAAATAACTCGGTGATTTTCCTTTCATTGTTAAAAAAAAAAAAAAAAAAAAAAAAAAGAAAGAATAGCCAAGGAAATTCCTAGAGTCGGTTTTGGACCCAAGCACTGTAGTAACCACCAAATCGACGGGTAAACAAATCTGATCCACACAGTTTGAATTCAGTTTAAAAACAAAAGGTCGAGATCTCCCACATGGGTGCACCCGCCCCCCACAAGTAACGCCCAAGCATTTACATGTCACATATTTTGAGGTAATCGAATATTGTCAATTTCTAGTTAACATTCTAGTCAGACACTCTTGACCCCCAATCCAGCATAAAAAACAGTTAAAAATTTTGCTCCAACAAGCAAAATCGGTCCGGCAATAACAAAACAAATCCGTCAAAACTATTGCCAGAGCAAATCTGTTAATGTCAGAAATAAATTGTGTAGACATTAGAGAAGAGCAATGACAATAGATGCTCTACCCAAACAACAAGAAAAAAAAAGAAATACTGCAAGTCTGTAACATTTACAACACTAATGAAGGGGAAATATCATCTGTTGTATTGGTCTTAAAGACAGACAGAGCACAGAACCGACGCGTTTCTGAATCAAATTTATGTTTTACAATCCACATTTTCACTACAATAAAGTAAATGGGGGTTTAATAATTTGGTAGGAGGAAACGATGATGTACGAAATAATTCTATGAGCATTACAACACACAGCCTTGTAAATAAAATAGACAGATCTGAGTGAGAAAAATACAACAATTTGCAGAAGAAGAAGGCTCATACTACAAGTGCTGTCAAATTTTCCATTATCTTTTCTTTTACCCTTTATTGTGTTCTACTTTCCCCTGGAAAAAGAAGGAACCTAACAGCACCGCGATCCCAGTTATCGCGACGGTAAATAGCAGGCGGTTTCTTTGAAATACATTTTGCTGCCTTCTTGGAGGACCACCACCTTGGTCTCTTTCAACTGTCCTTCTTGCCCTTTTAACATTTATTATATTATAAAACCAACAACAATTCATAAGAGAGATTGTATTAACATTTTCCTTCATAACAACATTCAAATACACACTATAACGAGCACTCAATAAAGAAGCTATGTTTTATACGAAAATAAAGTTTCGGTGCATAATAATTAATGATTAAAGAGGCTAAAAGATGTTAAAAGTTTATGTGAATCAGATTCCACTTATATCATGCAAAGTATGTATTTGAATGTTGATTTCTTTTTCTTTTCTTTCGATAATCTCTTATAGCCCACTGCCCAGGTGACGAGTATTCAACAATATTCCGACCACGTCTCTTAATGAATATCTCCAGAATGAAGCTGATCTCATCTTTGAAGCTTATGCTGACACGCCCTCTGTTGAAAGATGTGTTATTAGGTGTGTTGTTAGTCTTAATTAGTGGTTAATTACCTTGTACCTTTGTCCTAAGTATCCCTGTAGTGATCTAATCATGGCTAAGTGTAGTAAAAATGTTTTTACTGTACACTAGCCGTTGCTAGTGGGTTTGTTTAAGTTTACTAGCCGTTGGTGGCTTTTCTATAAAGTGTAAACCTCTCTTATCCTACCCGATAAGAAATTGGAATAATATTTCAAGAGTTTTCACTCCATCATCTCCTTCAAATCTATATTTCTACACCCTCATGTGTGAGCGGAATGGAAAGACTCGATCTCCTTATCGGATATCACCATAAACGATCATCTCAACTAAAAAGTTAAGCTGCCAATGAATGTTCACTTTATGTGGCTAAAAAGTCCACTATACGTGTTAACCTCCCTCCGTCCCAAAACATAAGACATTCTAGCTCTTTGATTTATCCGATATTAGAAGTCGTTCTCATATAGCAATACAACATTTAATGCATTTTTTCCTATATTTCACCCCTATTAACTACCCCCAAATCAACTCATTTAAATGCTGTAGTTTGGTAATCCAGTGCTTAGAATACATTTAATGATCAAGGGTACTTTTGTCCTAGAATACCACAAAATAATTCATTAATTATCTTCCTTAATCTCTGTGTATAAGGCCAATAGGCCTTATATTTTGGGACGGAGGGAGTATTTTGTATCCGTTAAAAGAATAGGTTAAACTATTTGGGAGAAAAGAAATCTATACAGCTATCTATATACACTATAAATTGAACTTTTCAGGAGCATGTTATCAAAGGCACATCTCAATTACGACATTTAAGACTATAGTATACTAAGTTTAAGGTAAACTCCTCGATTTGAGTCCATAAACATCTTTGCTTCTTGCTTTTACTTGTTCTAACACCTTTATGGGTGTGAAAAAATAAAGGGATTTTATTACTTGAGTGATATTTATAAAATAGATTGTGTTAAGATGAACACATTTTAATAGGTTTTTTTTCTACTTAGATTGTCAGCCTTTAAAAAAGATTACGGGAAACAAATTGTAAAAATTGCTTTTTTATGGCTTCACTGAAAAAACAATAGATTCCAGGTTCAAACATTTTCAGGAGTTCAGCAATTCAGCATGCATCCAATACTTAAATTTTCAAATCATCATTCATCAAATGCACCACTAGCAAACTATACCTGGAAGATTCTGCCATGAGATCAGCACTTCCATTGCATCTACTTTCATGGCTACGTATCTCACGAAGTCTAACATATCGGTTGCACAGAGGGCACGATTCTGTGCGATTCCCACAGACTTCCTATAATTAACAGGGATAAAGCAAGTGAGAACTCAATTGACTGTTATAAAGTGAAGCAGCTAATAATAGAAAAAACTTACTACCTGATGCTCAAATAAATCAACAGCGGGCAACGGAAACTCGCAATATTCACATGTCACGATCCTCTTAGGGCAATTTTCACCTTTATGAACCTCCAGAAGCTCACGGTCCATCATTTTGCTGCAAAGAGAACAAGGCACCTGCTCCACGGCAAAATATGCACATATCAGCTGATGGAAAAACGCATTGTACAATCCTCGTTCTTTTGTAAACTGTTGAATACAACCTTCTAATTGATCAATGCGGTTCTATCACCTGAAGTCGTATATCCTCAGAAAAGGAACAAAAATTGCTCAATTAAAGAAGTTAAGAGGACATCTTAGTGTCAACAACAACCTAGCAACGTAAAGAAGGCAAGGAAAGCAGTATACAGCATAAAATAGTTGGAATATTATATTTAGCAACAGAAACCAATAAAGCAATATAGCTCAATTATTCAACCGGCGAGGAAAGCAGATACTTACTAAACTCAATAATAATTACCGTCCTATATAAAAGTGCCAGGCAGTATAATGGAGACCAAACATTACGATTTCTTTCTAGGAAGCAAGATCCTCAATTTCCTTTTGACCAAAGTTGATCGAGCAATGGAATTCTCAGATGTTGCTCTTTCTCAATACCAGATGTGTTGTCCAGCTAAAGGAAAAAATAAAATTATGTAGTAGGCTTTTAAGCTTCTGCCTTTCACGAAATTCAGAAGAACATACTTCTCAGCCTACCACAGTCCACTTGTCAGACATATGTACTCTTCGTGCCACTGCCACTATAATTGTTGAATTCCCAAAAGCTTAAGTTGTTGTGGGGTACGTAATATAGATTTTTAAACACAGACCCTGAAGTATGAGCCTAATACGACCAGCCTAGACTAACAAAGGTTACACTTGGAAAACACAAATGGGGTAAAGGTGGAGGTAGAGAGGTTGGATATCATGATCAAAAGTCCCTTGTAAAATCACCTTATATTTCAAAAACTTAAGTTGTTTGGAAGATGAGTAATTTAAATATTTAAACACAACACAACCTTCTCAAAAAAAAAAAAAAAAAAAAAAAAACCAAAAAAAAAAACAACACAACACAACACAACGAACACGCTTCATCAATAATGTCTAATACTGCCATTAAATTTACATTTCAACCAGTAATGAAGTTTAATCAGTATATTTTCCAGGTTTCGAACAGCTAGATCAGCTAATCCTCTATTCACTTTCAGATATGTTGGCCAAAGAAAATCCCTGAATGGTAATTGTTTTACAAAAATAACAATACAAAATCTAACATGAAAGGAAAATGGTTTCTTGCAGCTGTAGGCCAGGTTTTACCAGAATTGAATTTGCCTTTTGAGTTGAAACACACTAGGTACATGACTTCGAATTAAGCACACAAGAGAAACAACACCTATTATTAGTACTTTTTTGTTGTTGTAAATAACGATACTCAAGCCTCATTCTAACTAAGTGGAGTGTGCTTTATGGATCTTTTATCTCCATTTCTGTCTACCCTCCTCAATGCCCTATATTTCAGATTAAGCACACATCAAAATGATTTAAAACCATGCAACTCTAAACTGCATTGCTCTTTCTAAAAATACCATAAATGGATATACAGCTGCAAGCACACTACATTATTACCCAAGTATGCCAATCAACATGATACTCCTGTAAATGAAGAGCTTCGACCTAGTGGATGACAACCAACGTTTGTAATAAAAAAAACATGGCATAGGGCCACCATGATACTTATGATGCAGCATGTAAACCAGAGAAATTCCGATATGAAGAAGCATTCATATTTCTAGCAGTACTATTTTACAAATCATCTACTATATAACATCAGGCCTATTATGCCTAACCCCATAAATAAGCCTGGAACTGTAAAAGTACACCTGCATGTACTACAGTAACGTACTATTAAGACTCAGCCAAACAAAATGTAGAACACTACATATGTTTCTCCAATAAGGAAGCTCATAAGCTCATGGAACATTTTGGCACTCAGTACGAAATTAGGATCATAAAAGGACCAATTCTTAATTCACAATTCGGTGGGGGCTTACTTTTTGGTACGATTTATGGAAACAAAATTCGCTATTCCAGAAAGTATATTTTAGGTAGTTCTACAAGATAACCGTTATTTCGTTTTACTAAATACTTTTAATTACGGTAAATTAACAACATTTTCCATTTATCACATATACTACATAGATGAAAATAGACGAGTTTCGACAAACACAAAAACTACAAGTTCATCCAATAAAGCTCGCAAGAAGTGAAGTTAGAGGCAAAATCTCCTGTTTAAAGCCTTATTCCCCTAAACACTCATGCCCCATATTCTTTAATATCTTTCTAGGGGCACAAGCTTTTACACTTCTAGATTCTACCGCTTCCCTTTCCAAAATGTGAGAAGTGTTTTAATGATCATCACTTTCCGTCATCTCCCAGGTTATAATTTTTTTCTTTTACTTTCTAGATTCCTGTTTCTGATCCCCATCTTTATCCCTCCTCTGCTGAGGCATGTTTGGAATGTCATAACAACAGCCTTGGGCCGAGAACTGAACTTTGCTGAAGAAGAAGAATGAATTCAAATGGAAGGGAAGACCAACAGAAATTCGCATTAAAGTCTTCTGAATTACTGATTGGGAACATTACGTCTAATGATCTGAAACAGAACCGTTCCCAAATTTAGAATGCTCAAACCAGATCGCAGTTTGCCACTAAACTACCGAAATGGGGTAACCTTGAGACCAATTCATAAAGAAACTCATACAAAGAAACTATACTTCACCTTAGTTATACGTGGTATTCAATCAACATGTTATCAACTCACATACCTGGGCATGAGTGCTCAGAAAATGTTCTTCAGCATACTTTCTAGGAATCATATCACTGCAGACTTTACATTTCTCCAAGTTCCGAGAACAGTGAACAAAGTGCAAATCGATATTTGAAGAAGGAATAGCTCTGTCACTGTGAATACAAATACTAATGACAATCAAAATGACATTTCCAAGTGAAAACATTAGACAATATTGGAACATGATGATTACAGGGATTACAATTTTACACAGCAGTCCAAGTTAACCAGGGTTCTCAGTCATGATTACTAGAAATACAAGTTTACATGACAATTCAGATGCTTACACTTCCACCGTTGCACAAATAGTCTAAAGAAACTATTCCAGAACACCATTGATCACAGTTGGAACAAATCCATTCCATTATGAAAGTAATGACTTGCAGCTCAGAATAGAACGCACGATACTTCTGACAACTCACCGCAGATCAATAAACCAAAGCACCCAATAAACATGTTAGGCTTATGGACATCATCCCATAATGAAGGATCCTTGACATACCCGTAACCCGTGCACTAGCTACTACAAAAGCAATAAGGGTTGAACTTGCCAACTACACACAAAACTTCCTAAGCAACATAACATCATTCTCATAGTGAAGGATCCTTCCGTTATCTGCACAAGCTACTAGGAAACTGAAGGCGGGTTCGCGAATCTTACACAAAACATTTGCAACAAAACTTAGATGGAAACAAATCATGATCCTGTTTGTCCACAGTTCAAATAATACTAATAATGCAATGAAATCACATCTCAAAGAATGGAAAGAACAAACCTCTCCTTTCATTTAAGCAGAAAATCATGATCATAAGTGTCTGTATATACATCACCCAATCAATCACGCACAAGCATAAAAGTAAAACAGCTTGAATCCGAAAACAAGTAGGGAAAAATAAAAAGAAATAAAAACACAAAAAGGGATCACACCAGTGATTACAGACGGTGGTGGTGTCGGTGGTGCCGGTGGCGGTTGCCTGATCAGAAGCATCAGCCATGTTTGGCCTTGTCAAAACCCTCAAGACACAAAAGGAGAATTCCTAAGCCCAAAGGGAAATTGGTTAAAGGATAGGTCAAAAAACGAACAAGGAGGGGAAGGTAAGGTAAGGGAATTTCGGTGAAGGTAAACACTTAATAACTGGCAGACAATTCTTGAAAATATAAGATCGGATTATTATGGAAACAAATAAAATCAAAGAATAGAATCTTCAGCTTCCTGTTTTCTTCGATGGAGAAGACCTTAGGATCGTCGTTGAAAACTTTCCGACTTAAGATAGGAGAAAAGTCGGAAAAAATTTAGATTTTCCTTTCCTTATTTAATCGAGAATATCGAGGGGAAATTGCTACCGGTACCTCCGCTCGTGCGCGGAGGGTGAAGGTGGTTTCATCCGTGTCATAAGTTTTAAAATTGAATTTAAACATTGTGTTTTTTTTTTTATTTTTATAGTTTTATCTATATTATTTTGTTTTAAAATACGCTCTTGACTTAATTATTTCCTGGCGAAGAGACTAGTGAATGTATCGCCTGCATTGTGCATACCCATATGAATGTGAAGACGCAAATTTTAAAGTGATCGTCGATCCAAAACCAATAGAATATGTGAACTTTTATTTTGTTAATTTTTTTTTATATTTACATGTTTACTTTTCTTTTAAAAAAATCATTAAAGGATAGGTATGATCTGAGTCATGCTGGAAAACAAAGGTATGATAAGGCCTCCACCACCTATAAGGGGGCAAGCGAAAGAAGAGGTGAGAGACTGTTCTGCAGGTATTTCAAAAGACATTACTTATGCTACGGAGGATTGCAGGGCGCTAAAGAGAGAAATTGAGAATTTGATTGATGCCGAAGTTCTAGACCGAGCTGAGGGTGATCGACAACATGGCACAAGGCCTATCTCTAACAGGGGAACGAAGACAGAGGTAGACACGGTCGAGATAATCAGCGAAGTAATAAATCCCCAGGGACAGACCATGCCAATAATGAGCCTCACCTCGCGGGGGTTGTTCTCATAATAGCATGAGGACCCAACATGCCGCTATCCCGATCAGGAGCCTCTAGCTAACAGAACTCCGCATGTAGATAATCAAGTTGAAAAAGAATCAAGGTTGTCTGAGAAGATCACTTATGGACCAAATGATCCACTCCCTCTAGTGCTTGGGAATAGAGGGCTTGTCAATAAAGCCATCATTCATAACCACTTGGTGAAGCGCATCTGGGTGAATACTGAAAGCGCTGTAAGTATATTATATCAAAACATCTCTCTAAAGCATAAATAGAGAGACTTCATTCCAGTGGAAACTCCACATTTTGACTTCACGGGGCAATCCAACCACTCAGTATGATACGCTTGGATACCACCTTTGGTGAGAGGAGAATGAGCATGGCCCTTTTGGCGAATTATGTGGTGGTAAATGGGATTTCCGCGCATTCAACATTATTTTGGGAAGGCGTGCGATCATTGACTTAAAGGGAATTATTTCCCCCGCACATGTCAGAATGAAGTTTCCCACATCGCATGGGACTTACTCGTGCTTGCTTCTTCTTTATCTTTCATTTACAATGAAGGACATCCTCATTTTAGACTCGACGATGGCATTTTTAATGTACATCGTTCGTCGATTTATTGATAGGCTTTCAACGGTTTTAGGTCTTACCTTCAATTGCTTTGGTTTAGGTACTTCAACCTTAGCCAACCACCCTTACACTTTTATGAATTTGTACTTAGGCTTATGGTTTTTCTATTATTCATAAGGGTTACACCCTTCTTCTTTGAAGGTATCTTATTCGGAATAGAGTTTGCTGAGAGGATAGCATCCCCCACAAGTTCTGAGATAAACTATAACTAATCAACATAACATTCATCATCTCTTTGAAAGTTCGGCTCTTGCATTCAGCAATATCGTTCGAGTGAAATGTGTATGGTGTAGTTGTTTGATGAATGATGCTGGCGCCTTATCAAGACTCATGAAATAATACATCATATCCACCACCACGATCAATACGGCTACACTTGATCCATTTGATAAGTTGATTCTCTACTTTATTCTTAGAACATTTAAAGGCATCAAAGGCTCGTATTTGCTTTTCAGCGGATCAACATCACAATATCTGATGCTATTGTCAAATAAAAGTAACGAAATACTTTTTATCACCTCTGGTTCACACGTATCTAGAGGTTATGTGTTCTTTTCCTATTGGAAACGGCAAGTTTGCCAATATGGCTTCAACACATACATGACACGTGTGATTAAGATCAAATCTCAAATTTGGTAACCACTCCATGTTCATCAATTGACGAACGGATTTGAAATTTGCACGTCCTAATCTAAAGTTTCAAGTATGACAACTTAAGCACGTAATCAGAGCTTAGAGCCAATCTCACTGGCTCTTAATTTGAGGAGCACCACTGTTTTTGTTCAACAGACAATTCCATTGACAACATAATGATCAATCTCAATTTGATCAGTCCAAGAACCTTTCATTACACACCCAATGTTCTCCTTGTTAGTAATACCATCCACAACGGAAGCGATTTAAGGATCTAGATCTATAATTTACACGTAATAAAATAACTAGATCTACTCTACAAGGGGGTTGTAGAACATACCTCTTGGATCTCAAAATCCAAGTTGAAGAACCGCAATAGGAAGAACAAAGGATAGTGTGAAGAGCACCACGATCTTCCGCACGTGTGATCCGAGCAACTCCCGGTGGAAGGAAATTCTCGTCTCGAATCCTTCCGATATGCTATCCGGAAAACCTCCAAGATTTTCCTCCTTACTTCCCCTTGGCCGAAAATTCCCTTCTTCTCTCTAAGAGATAGAAGTCGAATTATGTTGTGTGTATTAGGCTTGAGAGAACTCTATTTATATAGGAGAGTAATCCTTGTCCTCCAAGGATTTAATAATTAATACAAAATCAATTATTACAATCCTATTAAATAAAAGATAACCCCATAATATTCTAGAACAAATCTAGAATAATATTTATCTTTATTTCTTACCATAAATATTTATCCAATAAATATTTTGTGCACATGTCTTAAAACAATTTCTTGTTTCCTAAAACAATGCTCTTGGGGCGAAAATTATTGCTTGTGACCTAGTCACAATAATTTCGACTAACACACTAAATTGGGCTAAGATTATGAAAAATGTCTTTTTCACATATTTAATTATTTAGCCCAACTAATTTAATAGTCCACTAAACAATTAATTCACATATCGTTTTAATTAAATTCTAACAAGAACTAAATTAATATTATTAGGATTCGACGTCCGATAATAGCTATGCTATAGTGGAGGCACGTCGGGGACCATGGACTAATAATCAGCGGCTCCGATAAATCAAATAAATAATTATCTTACGAACAGAATAATTATATTCGATAAATCAATCACAAGAATATGCCACCATAATGCCGTGAATGCACTCCTCTGATTATAAGATTATATTTATCTCCTCACGAGAATGATAATAAGCGTCCATTGATATAATCATTACATATGGATTAATCCTCCATAGACTGTTCATTCTAAATCGGGAAGTTACCGTTAACCCTTTGTAGAACCTCTTATCCTTATTTACCATTAACCCCCTAGTGATCAATTAATTCATACAACTCACTGGTAGCTAATCAGTTTAACATGAACTCCATGGATCGATCAGTTTCTAGGATTAACAAATAAGGGAACTGTCTATCTACTTCCATAAATGGAAGGAATGGATTCCGTATCCGTGATAACACGTACTACTCACTCAATCCAAGACAATGCCAAGATGGGGTAATTCGGATCACGGACTCAGTGAATCCTTAACCGTCAAGTCAAACCTCATACGATTCAAGCAGTTGACTGTGATCACATCAGGATTAAGATATATCCATAAATATGATCATCAATTGATTCGATAAGACTTCTCGATTACGGAATTATATCGTGAACTCTAATCAAATCGGTCCAGCCCTATATGATATATCTATCACATATAAATGCCCCACTAGGTTCTCTTAACCGAAAGTCCGGATAAGACAATCACACATATTGTGTTGTGGGTGCATTAATAGCACGTTAAAGGAGAGACCCGATACTCTCGATTAACTTCACTACGGGCTAATTGTATTTTAAGTACATCTTCACTAACTCAATCATCCCGTGTATATCCCATACACTGAGTTAAGTGATTACATAAACGATATACTTTTGGGTTTTCTGTAGTGTAAATACTATTGTCACATCGGTGAATATGAGAATAATAATATGAATAATAATATCAATTCATTCATTAAATAAAACAATTACAAAATTGTCTTTCGGGCATTACACCTAACACTCCTATCTTGGTATCACTCCAAGCATAGGACTGTGGGAAGTAACGCCCGAAAGACAATTTCTGTAATTATTTTTATAATTAATAAATGACAGATTTATTATCATCTTATTAATTGCTTTGTGCTTATATTTTATATACACTGCTGAAAACCCCAAGTCGTATCATATATAGCCATATAACTTAGTGCGTGTCACACATGAGGATTGCGTTTATGGTGATACACTTGAAATATTAGTCCATGGTGAACTTAATCAAAGTATGGGGTCTATTGATTAAAAAACCATTAATGCGCCCAGAACACTTTAAGGTGTGACCGTCTTATCCGGACCGTCGATATTGGTTATCTAAGTGGGGCATTTATATATGATGTAGTCATATAGGACTGGACCGATTTAATCTGTATTTCTCATATAATTCCGTGATTGATAAATCTTATTAAATCACAAGATGATCATAAATGGATTAACCTTAATCCTGAAGTGATTGCAGACTCCTGCTTATTTCAGGATATGGTTTGATGTGTTCGTTAAGGATCGCTAAGAGGCGCGGTCCAAATCATTTTCACGTTGGCACTATTCTGGAATGAGTGAGAAGTGTGTGTCTCACAGATATGGAAACCATTCATTCCTGCCAGAAGTAGAAAGACAATCTTCTTATTTGTTAATCCTAAAAACTGATCGATCCGCGGAGTTCGTATTGGTTATGAATTAATTGATCACTAGTGGTTAATGGTAAATAAGGATAAGATGTATTGAAGATACGGAAATAATCCCGCTTCATTACGGATAGTCTATAGAAGGTTAGTTTGTATGTAATGATTATATCAATGGACACTTATCGACTCAACGTTTTGAGAATAAGTTATATCTATAATCGATAGAGTTCAGTTTCGGATTTATGGTGGCGTAATTCCGGAATTAATAAGTTGAGAGAAATATTCTATACGATGAATATTTTATTCAATTTATTGTAGCTACTGGTTATAGGTCCATGGTCCTCGGGTTGGCTCCTAACACGCGAGTGTTTTCTCGTTTTGTGGAACCTCGAGAATAAATTAAATAGTTGGTCTATTTAATGAATATGCGAATATTATTTATTTGGTAAATAATATGTAAAATGGAAAAGACATTTTCTATTAAATTTAATGGCAAATGTGGCGCCATATATGTTGAATAAATTAGGAAAAGAAATTTTCCTAGATTATGTCACATGTGTAATTAATTATTTATTTGTTAGATAATTAATGGAAAAGAGATAAGAGATTGAATTTTTTAGAATTATCTCTTATTTTATGGCAAATATCTTTTTCTTATGGGAATAGGTAATTGTGGTGTGAAAATGATAACTCTCTTGACTATATTCCTATATAAAGATGGTTCCTCCTAGCACAAAAACACACACAAAATTGCTCCACTTTCACCAAAATAGAAGAGAAAAAAATAAGTTTCTTGTTCTAGTCATTAAGAAAAACCTAGGGTTTTTCTTGAGCATATTCGAGGAGGTTCTACGGCGAGGATCGACGTCCACCAGTCGTCGTTAGGAGATACAATCCGGAAGACTGCGGCTCCTCCCCTTTAGTCGACTATTTCTTCCTCTCCGTTTAGGTAAATCTTCCACCTTCTCATAGTTATATTAATTATTTATGTGGTTATCATAGTAAAATCGAATGTGAATTTATTCATAGCTTCCGTTGTGCATGATCGAGCTTCTCGATCGGTGCTGTGAATCAGATCTGACGATCCAATTATGGATCGAATCCAGATTCAGGTTTCTGTATATCCAACATGTGGTAGCAGAGCCAGGTTAAAGCGATTTTGCGATTTTGATTGCATAATTAATTAATAAGGAGTGGAATTGAATAAATATTGCATCTTTTATATGTTTATTAAATATATGCGTGGTTGAATGTTTTGGTTGACGAGATGGATTGGGGTTGGTAGTTGTTTACCGTTAGATCTATTGTAAACCCAAAATTTTCTGGGTATAGGAAATTATGTAATTTATTTTCTTGTGATTTAATTTCTTAGTAGCTCGAAAAATTAGAAAAGCAGCGGCCGTGTTGTAGTTATTTATTTTTCGAAGAAGATCAACAACCCGAAGAAGGAGGCCTACACCAACTCTGCTGGAGCATTATTTGGTAAAGGAAAAGAGCAGAAAAATAATATATGAAGCGGCGGCGGCAGTGGTTTATTTAGATAATTAGTAAACTTTTTTGAACGTAGGGTTTATTTATTTATAGATTAGATACGGGGGTACCAACGGTCCATCTCAGTGGTTTATTTTTCACATTTATTTTCTTTTGTGATTATTTATGTGATATAATCATCTCATACATCATATTTATGAATTTCACTCCTAACGTATGCATACATGTAGAAAATTAATATTGACATTAATCAGACATGTATGTATGAACACGATAATTAATTTAGATTAAAAATAAATTAAATTAATTAAAGGAAAACAGATTTTATCGGGGTATAACATTCACATTATAAACTTGACTTAGGATTATAAACCCTTCGGGGATTTAATTATGTAGTGGCTACATAAAAAGGATTTTAAAAATCAAAAATTTGGAAAATCATGAAAATTTAGACACCCTAACTAGACGGTATTTGGAACCGATAAGTTGGTGATTACTTTTTATGATTTATTGTTTTCGGATTATTAGAAAAGTTCTAAGATCCTAAATTTTTATCATGACAAGTTTAGGACTATAAAAATTCTTTGGTGAGTTTTTATTGTGTAGTGTCTTCACAAGAGATTTTCTAAATAATCGATAAATTGGAAAGTCATGAACATAGTGTCACTAATTAGACGGTATTTGGAACCGAAAAACTAGTGGGAGCTTTAAATTTCGTGATTTATTGTTTTCAAATTATTGAGAAATTCATAAGTCCTAATGTATTAGGATTATAAAATTCTTGGTGAATTTTAATTGTGTAGTGTCTACACAAAGAATTTTTATAAATCCATAAAATTGGAAAGTCATGAATAAGTGACACTAGTTAGACGGTATTTGGAACCGATGAACTAGTGGTAGGAATAACTTAAATATTCATGATTTATTGTTTTTCGGATTGTAAAGAAATTCTGAAAATCCTAACGAGACTACCTAATTTTCAAAATAACGAGTGGGAGTGGGGAAGGTGACAACCGACCCCTCGGCCTCTACTGTTGACACAAGCACCGTGAGAGAATGATGACGCCTCGTGCCGCTTTGATTTCGGCCCCCTTCGGATGACCTTCGCCGCTATCAAAATTCAAGGCTTGGTTTCCGAAAGGATAGGATTTTGAGTACTTGTCGGGTCACTGACCTACCCTTCAGCGGCATACTCGGGGTCTACTTAAAAATCTGAAACAATAGGTCACACTCTGAAGGGTATTTTTAGAAATATCTTGGCTGAAAAAGGAAGGTAATCAACAATTAAATCAGGATGTCTGATTCTCAGTTAATTGTTGAGAAAGATTGTCTCAATTTAATCGTCGTCTCTTTGACCTACCCGTCGGCGGCACTGAGGTGTGAGATTAAATCCTTGGAATTGTAGGATAAACTGCATGCATGGTATCACATTTATAATTCCTAAAATTTATTATTTGTTGTGGTGTATGATTTGATTTATATTTCTGTCATAATTTATTTTACAACTACATATCATATCAAGGTAACTAGACTGCTTAAGTAAATAAAATTGACTGATGATGACTTCGTAAAAGTGGAAAAGTAACAAGAACGTTGAACTCAATAATCGTGAATGCAAATTAATTTTTTGGAAGAGGATGTTCTTCTTGAGCCTACAAACTTGAGTGACATTGATAAGTATGTTACTCCTGTCACTCGTGTTGAACGAGAGACAAATTAAAAATTAGTTCAAAGATGACGAGAATGATTTGGTATCAATCTAACTAGACATACCACAGTTCACGAGTAGTGCCTACTCAAATGAACTGCTAGTTCACGGCCATTTCCATTAAAGAAAGCCAATGGGAAGGCGAATGTCTACAAGTGTAAGCCATCTAAACTAAATAAGTTAAAAACTAAACCGAAATGTTAATAAAGTAAAGTAAAGGATAAGGAAAGTGATTTTGGATCACTAACCTATGAATCCTTAGAGACTTTCTTAACTGGGCATTTTGACCCGGAAGCTAAGTTCTTTTGAAAGAACAAGGTAGCTGGGCATTCATTATTAAGAAAAGACAACGGGCAGTTATTTCAGCTAAGATAGCGGGAGTGATATAAGGAAAGAAATTTCGGATTTTAATCCTTGAATATCGCAGAAATTTAATTTCTATTTTCAGATTAGTTGGGACGAATGGATTCACTTTCAAATCGATAATATAGTTGCCTCAAAGAAAGTGAATATGGCATTCGTATACAATTCTGAGACTCGGGCTTTTGTCTGATAAAGTCAGAACCACTAAGCAATGCTGAAAAGGTACATGCAGGGGCGGCGCCACGTTGGAAGAAAAGGGTCACTTGACCCTCAAAAGCAAAAAAAAATATTAAAAAATTTCTATATATATTATACACAATTTAAAATTTTTATGTACTAATAACTACCTATTGACCCGCTAAATTTTATAAATATTTGCCCTTGACCCATGGTTATACATATATTGTTTATGTAATGTATTAAAAATTTGTAATATGGTGTGCCATTCTCGATCCCTGACCCGTGTCACACAATTCCTGCAGCCGCCCCTGGGTACATGTAACACATCATAAGCTATTAAGACAAATGGTTTCCGTATTAAGATAAACGATTCTTGAGCATCTATTAATTAGTGCATATGTCCTAAAGATAAGATCTTAGGATTGGCTAAGGGTGATTCCTATCTCCCAATCTAAGAACACTGTCTCAAAGGAAAATGACTAAGTAACCTTTCAATTAGGAAAAGGTAATAGAGCTGAAGAAATATCACAACTTGTTCATATTGACCTTCGGAGTCTTATGAAGGATACAAGCTAGTGGGAATTTTTTGAGTAATAGACATTTTGTCTAAAGACTACTCGAAACGCCAAATAGTTTATCTAAATATTTGGAGGAATCTCTGATATTACCAGAGAATAAGGTATTCCATGCTCAGATATAGGCTATAGCATAGCTTCTGGAGCTGATGCTCAGCCTACCTCTGAGTGAAACGATTTCACGGAAAGAATAAACCATGTACAATGTTGTATAGTAATTGATATGCTACATTACACTGCTTAACTCAATTAAGATATTAGTTGCAAAATAACGGTTTACATTATTATGTAATACCGAGAAGTCTACCTAGAAGATGCTTATGAATTTGTGGATAAGGAGTGACGTACATTTACTCCACTTCCGCAAATAGAGGCATTTAACACTACTTCTTGAAGGTAGGATAGGAGATTTTGCATGCACATTCAGATGGTTACTGTTCGTGAAATATCTTAATAAAATGAGTGAAGGTTGGTTATAAGATTCTTATGATCGGAAAGTGACGGTTGTACTGTCGCTACCATTATGAAAGAATGTTAAAAATAACAACCTTGGGCTTTAAAGTAATGTTACTCAAGGAGTTACTATCTGATTTAATCAGACCACATCCAACATTGGTTGTTGGGGGTTACGCTGATAAATACTACTACACCAGATCAGAATGTCGATCCACCCAAATGCAGTGGGAGTATGGTTTAACCATTGACCTACTGTGATCATGTATACTTTACAGTCCGCTGGGGGTGATTGATCACCTATGGCCTATTTGGGCTGTATAGGATTCTGAAAATAGGAGATTGGTTTAAAGCCATGAACCTGTAAATGGAGTTTTTGTGCTCCAGTTCTGTTCACAATCTTGTAGAGCCACCTGAGTGTCTCAGGACCAGTGGGAGCAATTGGATCTGTGTGGAAAAGAGTCGAATGAATGAGAAAGTTTATCTTTCTAGGCAAAGCCAAGTGGTCTAGGGATAATTCCCTGAGAAGTAGATAGTTCAATAGGGGTGATGCCCTGAACTCTCTCACCACTCAGCCTTGCTTGACTCCATGAAAGCAGGAAGATTACCAGGGGTGATGCCCTGAAACTTTCTTGCCGAACAAAAGAGCTTGAATTCATTCGGAATGGAGGGGTTTTAGCTTAAAGCCAATGACATATGCTTATATCCATCGGTGGATTAAAGCAAATCTCTAGGTCATTAAAATCCACATGTTTGAAATATGTGGGCTTGACCAGAATATTTATAAGTCTTTTGTAGACCAGAGAATCAATATTGGTAAAGTAGTAAACATTAGTGTTAATGAAAGGCGACACTGCAACAGTTGTAAGCAACACGAGTGTGTTATCTGAAGTCAAGTACTGACGAGCCAAAGCTTCTCTGAATCAGAGAAGTGGACTATATTCTTAGAATTCGATTCGGTCGAATTCATGAGAACAAGTTGTTGGCCGTATCCTATCCATCTTCTTGGTTAAGATGATATAATGCATTTTCGAATGCTAGATTCAACGAGAGGTTTCCTACCCAACCCTTCACGGAATAATTCTCTCAATCTTCGGGTATAGAGAAAATGAGATAGTTTCTCTTTTGGATAGAGAAAGTTAGGTTATTAAAAGTCAATTGTAGTCGGATCTTGGATTTGAGCAATGGATAGCAGTACATCCTCAAGTCCCTTTAGAGAACGAGGAGTTAATTTCTAGTATATTTGGGTGTGAACCTGAATATTGTTGACTACACTGATTCTGACTTTCAGTTAGATTAAGGATGATCGTAAGTCGATCTCGGGCTCAGTGTTTACTCATTGTGATGGAGCTACAGTCTGGAGATTTGACTTTATAAATCAAATACATAGCAGCTTTTGGAGCAGCTAGAGAGGTAGTACAGCTTGAAAGGTGCTGATCTGGGAGTAATTCTAGGTCTGAGTAAGCGGATATCACTTCACTGTGAAAACCGTGGAGAGGTAGCTTATGCAATGGATCTTCAAAATCGCAAGAGGTCAAAAGCATATTGAGAGAGAGTACCACCTGATCAGACAGACCGTGCAGAGAGGCGACATTTTGGTCCTAAAAGATCGCCTTGAGCCGACAACCTAGCTGATCAGTTTACCAAGTTGCGTGACATTTAGTGCACTGATTAGCGCTTGGCGGGTATGAAATTGGGAGATATGTCTCATCTGCTTTAGAGCAAGTGGGAGAATGTTGTGGATAGATAGAATAAGGGTGGGGTGCTCTAAAAACAATTGTTGCTTGTCTTTACGGGCAAGTGGGAGATTGTTAGATGTAGTGCCCGAAAGACAATTGTTGCTTGTCCTTACAGGCAAGTGGGAGATTGTTGGAAGTAGCGCCCAAAAGACAATTTTTGTAATTGTTTTTATAATTAATAAATGACAGATTTATTCTCATCTTATTATTTGCTTTGTGCTTATATCTTATACACTGCTGAAAACCCCAAGTTGTATCATATGTAGCCATATAACTTAGTGTGTGTCACATATGAGGATTGAGTTTATGGTGACTTGAAATATTAGTCCATGGTGAACTTAATCAAAGTATGTGGTCTATTGATTAAACCACCATTAATGCGTCCACAACACTTTAAGGTGTGACCGTCTTTTCCGGACCGTCGATATTGGTTATCTAAGTGGGGCATTTATATATGATGTAGTCATATAGGACTGGACCGATTTAATATGCATTTCTCATATAATTCCGTGATTGAGAAATCTTATTAAATCACAAGATGATCATATATGGATTAACCTTAATCCTGAAGTGATTGGAGCTCCTGCTTATTTCAGGATATGGTTTGATGTGTTCGTTAAGGATCGCTAAGAGGCGCGGTCCGAATCACTTTCATGTTGGCACTATTCTGGAATGAGTGAGAAGTGTGTCTCACAGATATGGAATCCATTCTTTCTTGCAGGAAGTAGAAAGACAATCCCCTTATTTGTTAATCCTAGAAACTGATCGATCCGCGGAGTTCGTATTGGTTATGAACTAATTGATCACTAGTGGTTAATGGTAAATAAGGATAAGATGTATTGAAGAAGGTTTACGGAAATAATCCCGCTTCATTACGGATAGTCTATGAAAGGTTAGTCTGTATGTAATGATTATATCAATGGACACTTATCGACTCGACGTTTTGAGAATAAGTTATATCTATAATCGATAGAGTTCAGTTTCAGATTTATGGTGGCGTAATTCCGGAATTAATAAGTTGAGTAGAAATGTTCTATACGATGAATATTTTATTCAATTTATTGTAGCTACTGGTTATAGTTCCATGGTCCGCGGGTTGGCTCCTAACACGCGTGTGTTTTCTCGTTTTGTGGAACCTCGAGAATAAATTAAATAATTGGACTATTTAATGAATATGCGAATATTATTTATTTGGTAAATAATATGTAAAATAGAAAAGATATTTTTTATTAGATTTAATGACAAATGTGGCGCCATATATGTTGAATAAATTAGGAAAAGAAATTTTCCTAGATCATGTCACATGTGTAATTAATTATTTATTTGATAGATAATTAATTGAAAAGAGATAAGAGATTGATTTTTTGGGAATTATCTCTTATTTTATGGTAAATATATTTTCCTTATTGGAATAGGTAATTGTGGTGTGAAAAAAGATAACTCTCTTGACTAGTTATTTTCCTATATAAAGAGTCCATCCTAGCACAAAAACACAAACAAAATTGTGCCACTTTCACCAAAATAGAAGAGAAAAAAATTAGTTTCTTGTTCTAGTCATCAAGAAAAACCTTGAGCATATTCGAGGAGGTTCTATGGCGAGGATCGAAGTCCACCAGTCGTCGCTAGGAGATACAATCCGGAAGACTGCGGCTTCTCCCCTTTGGTCGACTATTTCTTCCTCTCCGTTTAGGTAAATCTTCAACCTTCGCATTGTTATATTAATTATTTATGTGGATCATATCGTAGTAAAATCGCATGCGAATTTATTCGTAGCTTCCGCTGTGCATGATCGAGAGTCTCAATCGGTGCTGTGAATCAGATCTGACGATCCAATTATGGATCGGATCCGGATTCAGGTTTCTGTATATCCAGCAAGGACGAGATAACCGAGTCAGGGGTGCAAACCCGACACGTTCACAAGTGTCACAAAAGACACGGTATTATTTTGATACACTTCGGTGTTTTCTTTCATTTCTTTTCAACGAACAGAAGATCAACAAAATTACTATATCCATGTATTTGCAATGGTTCATGAACGTGTATGAAAACTTTAAAAAATACACACCGAATCACGGCTTGCACGGACAATGTTCGGTTATAAAACTAATATTAGTCACATTATAATTTGATATTAGTAAATGTGCCTTTTAAACTTGATTGGTTGAAAACTCATCAAAGTATTGCATTATACCAAGGATCCATAATTCTCAACATGTTAACGAAAATATAATTAGTATAACAAGTAGCTGTTAGGAAATTTACGTGGGAACGCAGCGAATTTAAATTTAAATTTTCTTTTAATCAGGATCGACTTCGTTTAAACAACAAGATAAAAGATGTAGATAAAAGAACTACATTGGATGATCTAAAGTAGATCGTCGCTTTGTCTACGGTTGTAGTTTCTGCACGAAGCCGTCCAAGTGTTCGGCTCTATCGTTGATCCACACGAACAACCCGTCGGAATCCACCATTGGATTGCTATCGGAAAAAGTCAGGTGCTAGGGCGCCTTTTTTCTTTCTCCCAAAACTCTCTCCTAAGAAGCTCTCTTTTATCTCCCTAAAATATTGTAAGAATATTGTATTGTAAAAGAGTTGACACCACTCTCCTTTTATAAAGAGATGAGACGCCTATTGTCACCCTCAATTTGATTGAGAAAATCTTCCTATTGTATAGAGGAGAAAGAAAACCAATTTTCAATAAAATAGAGAAAATAGATATTTTAGATTTATCTCATTAAATACTCAATATCTTATATTAAATATTTCCAAGATATATATTTGCCAATATCTATATATTGAATATATCTTTAATATATTACCATAAATCAATTTACACATGTGTGCAAATATATATATATATATATATATATATATATATATATATATATATATATATATATATATATATATATATATAATATCTAATATTAATACAAGATAATACTATTAATTAATTTGCACAATCCAAGTGTATCTTATACACTATTATATGCGCCCTATATAGCTACAAATCGGTATCCGAAACATTCTTAATTAATTAATATAAGGGGCCAGAGGCCAGAAGGAGAAGGACAAAATGTAGTAACACAAGTACAAAAATATAGTAACACATGTAGTAACTCTCATTCTCAATCATTTTAGATTAAAACCGTCCTTCACAACCTTTAACCTTTAATATAATACTATGATTAATCAATTTGTAAAATCCATGTGTATCATATACACATAATAATTTCGACCTATACACCAATTATGTATATATTTAATTAATCAACATAATTAATATGTTGTATTATATTTATTCATAATAAATAAATACCATCATATTAATTTATCACTATAACACTTTATAGTCGAGATAAAAATTTCCTCATTTGGTTATCGCTATAACCGCATTTTAATCCGGCTAGATGTCCTTATGTGTGTGACCCGATAGGCTTCCGAATATGTTGGCCGTAGGCACAAGGTGCATTTACTAAAATACCCTTCATACATAACGATCATGGATAGCGTCTAGCAACACGCCGACCCCCATTCATCGGAAAAGTCAAATGCAATGACTACTACGTTTCATGCGAAACGGTTACCGTGTAAATATAATCCTATCGCTATTACAATATCCATACGGTCGTATCTCGAGTGTCAATACATTAACGACTGTATCTTATAATCTGGATATCACTCTCTCTCGAAATAACTCATTTACTTACACTTTGCAAAGATTCACGAGAGTAAGATAATCCTTAAAAGAAGTCCATTTCGGATATTTACTCCTATTTATAGGATACACGATTTCCGGATGAGCAGCATGAATCCTACGCATGCGTTAGTATCATACCCAATCACTACCGCATGATCGGCCCATGGCTAGGGGAAACCTCAATAGTGTCAAAAAATGACAATCCACACCGTGATGTCATGAAGACTCCGGTCTTAGGATAATTACACAACCGCCACATAGTGCGACACTTGATAAAATAAGTGGGTCAGTTTAATGTACGCATTCTCTAATACACGTCCATGTACAGTCCAAGTGTCTCTACACTTTGATAGACGAGATCTATCTCTACCTTCAATAAGATAGAAGACATATAATACGTGCTAGTCTAATTGTACTATTAATGTCCCATTTAACAGCATATACGACTAGAGACATTTAAGTATCAAACATTTCAAAGTGAGTCAAGATCTCATCAACCATAATCACCATTATGATTTCTCTTCACAGTTTGACACTAGGGACATTATCATATATACAATATCATAATTGTTCCGTTAAACAAACAAATATATAATAACATAAAAGCCATTTAATATATGTATAAATATAAAGAAATAGTAGAGATGATCCGATCCGGTCGGATCCGGTCCAACCCGATTGGGTTTAGGACACTATTTCAATAGTAGCAGCACAATAATTTCCACAAAAGATTATTATTGTTACTACCACACCAATGACGACTACGGTGCAGGCTAACCAAATATCAAACACGACTGTGATTGAAAGTAGAAACCGAGGACAACATGAGTACTACAAAAACATCCTTTATAACATCGTCATTGAATTAAAACAGACAACTTCCATAATATTTTAATTAACACATACTGTCAAACAATAAAAAAACTTCTTAAGATTGTTGGTTAAATTGTCAATCTAACATGTTTTTAACACGAAATTCAAGCAAAAAAAAAAACACAAAATATGACAGAAAACTTATTGACTGAGAAGAGTGTAGCACTCTGTCCTTAACACGTTTTTGCCCCGATTATGTGCACACGGTAATGACAATAGTCTCCCAAGATACAACAGTCATTCCTTTTTCAGATTGTTGCACTTCAATGAGAACAATACTGCGAACCGATCATGTTCTATAAATCTCTTCTTGACTCAGAAAATATGCAAAGTATTTGTATGGATATTTTAACACAACAGGCAAGAATTTTGTCTAACAAAAAACGTACAAAAAATCTGCTTCCCTTTTCATACAATTGATGAGAATTTATAGGAGAAAAGTGTCTAGTCATTTAAAGGTTGCAACCTTTAACCAAAATGATACAACCTCTTACAGGGTTGTAACCTTTCACCGAACCGATGCAACTCTCCATTAGTTTTTTTAATTCGAATTCTCCAACAATTTAACATCTTATACATAAGATCTTATACACTTTAACACACCCTCTCAAGTGTGGTCATCTGTCCCAACACTTGCACAATCTTAACGATTTTATATACTTTAACACGTCTCCTCAAGTGTGGGTCATATCTCCCAACACTTGCACAATCTTAATCTTAAAGATTTCAACACGCCCCTCAAGTGTGAGTTATCTCTTCCAACACTTGCACAATATATACACTTTAACACTCCCCCTCAAGTGTGGGTCATCTCTCCCAACACTTGCATATATACACTTTAACATGCTCTCTCAATCGTGGGTCATCTCTCCCAACACTTGCACAATCTTAATCTTAAAGACTTCAACACGCCCCCTCAAGTATGAGTTATCTCTCCCAACACTTGCACAATATAAATGGAGAAAATAATGACACCGGTGTTCGATCCCATGACTTATTGCTTTGATACCATGTTGAACTACCATCTCTCCCAAAAGTTTAAGCTGATGGTGATTTTGATAATTAACATGTTATACACTTTAACATTAATACTTTGACTTTAATTCAAACTTACTATAATACCACTTAAATATAATTAATCTAATGTTGTTTTTATTCAGTTACGAGTTAATGAATAATGGTACATTCAAGAAAAAAACACATAAATAGTAGTGTTTAAAAAATTTAACTAATACCTCCATCCAAAAATATATGTAAATCCGTTTAGATTTTTTCACACGGACTAAAAAAATTGGTTAAATTAGTTATGTGTCATTAATTTTGATGGAAAAAACTATAATGATATTTGACTGTCATTAATGCATAGTAGCGAAAGTTGATGTGTATATAATAAATGAGGGGTAAAAGAAAAAAATGTAATAAATGTTTCATTGGTTAAATAAATGAATTTACATTGTGGGATAAAACCAAAAAGCTAAATTGATGACGCAGGTAGTACATCAAGTAAAGAAACATTTTTTTTGACAACTATAATAATTAAATAGAAACGGAGCGCAATTATTAGAGCACTTACTTCAAATATTCTTAACGAATTCTTTATTTTACCTTTATAAATACACAATTTTCTATTTTACAGAATCTCTATCGAAAATGAAATAAATTAGATTCTCTATTCTACATAATGCGATAAATATAAAGAAAATTTTACAGAATCTAGATGAATACGGTAGATGTAAATGAAATTCTATAGAATTTGTATTTTACAGTAAGAAAATATAATCTGCTGCAAGTCGAAATCTTTAACATACAATTTTTAAATTATTTACAGTATCAAGTATAATTGTTCTTAGTGTAAACGTGGAGGACAAAAAGTGAGAAATTATATTTTCAGGTCATTTTAATATCCTATTTTATTTCAGGTCGGGTCAGACCATACATTTTTTTTATGTCCTCCATTGAAATTTCTCCCACGCCTAGTTGAAAAAAGGGAGAAGGGAAGCAACGTTGAAATTTGCACGGGCCGGGGGAAATTTCGACGGGGCGGGAGAGAATTTCGACGAGGCGGGGGGGGGGGGGGGAGGAGAGGGTGAGGGGTGAATTTCAACGGGAGACTTAAAAATAATATTAGGTCTGACCCGACTTGACACGAAATAAGTGGTGTTAAAATGACTCTCTAAAATATGATTTTTCTGAAAAGTTCCGTCTTAATTAAGGGAAATAACCAAAAGTGGTACTCCCTCCGTTTTTATTAACCGTCACTTTTTTAAAATTTGTTTTGTTTACCAATTAGCATTTATTATTTATTCTTTTTTACCCTTCATTTCAATAACCTAAATTTTGATATAATTTTCCATGCACAAAAATTGAAGGATAGTTTTTTTATTTACATTTTATTTCAGATATATTAATCACTTTTTTAATATTTGTGATTATTCTCTCTCCGACGGTTAGATAAAAAAAAAATAGTACTCCACTAAAACCAAAATCCAACGACGATGATACATGTGTTGATCATCTATAAGCTGCCGGAACTTTTGTCTCTATGCTCTTTCCATTGGTTAACGTGTCATATTGTGATTGGATATCAAGACCATCGAATACTTTCATAGATGTTGTTTGGAACCTTTAAAAATCACAGTTATTTACCGGGCAAACACAACTCTGAATAAAAAACGAAAGGTATTTTTGTTGTTGTTTGTAAATCAGTACTATCATTAGAATTAACATATGAATATATAAAACATATCATGCTTTGGCTTTTATAAATGATAAAATCTATGTAGCCCAATTAAATCGAGACATATACACAAAAATTAAAGGGGAAAAGTTTTTTCAAAACCAGCAATATTTTATTAAAAACAGATACAGCATTAAATGTTTCTTTCATAAAACGCTGTAAAAAACATATCCTTATAAAAATTAATGGAATTAAAATTTACACTTTTAATAATTACTTCCTTCGTTCTGAAATAACTGAATCAGTTGCCAAAAATACGCATATTAAAGATGTGTGTTAATACTTTAATTTAAATGTCAAAATGATAAAAAAAAACCCTTAGGTTGTGTTTGTTTTGCCAAGAGTTTTTATGGGGTTTTTTTAACTTTACATCTCCAATCATTTCTTACAATTCTCCCACCAATCAAATATTCAAATACAAATAAAAAAATATTAATTCATCTCTTATCATTTTACTTTATTACATTTTTTACTATTATTTTATTCATTATTCTACTTTATTTCACCAATCATTTCATAATCTACACAAATTTCAAAAAAACATCTTAATTTTCTAATCATTACTTCAATCACTTTATCCATAAAAAACCCAAAAAAAAAAATCCAAAAAAAACTCCAATCCAAAACAAACACAACCATTAGTATATCATTAACGCAATATTGTATTTATTCTCTCACTCCTAATAAGTAGATGTAGGAAAAACACAATAAATATTGAATTGAAATGTAACTGTCCCAACTATTTTAAAATAAATTTTTTGGTATCAGTTATTTCGAAACAGAGGGAGTATAGTGTTAGAAATAATTGTGTCAAAAAAAAAAAAAAAAAAAAAAGAATATCACATTTAGGGCAATGGCAAACGTTACCTATTTTATTAGTTACAGACAAAGTTTCTGGGAGAGAGAGAATCTAACCAAAACGTCCATCTCTTTTGTCTTTCATCAACCCTATTGAATCTCTTCCTAGCTCCTCCCAAAAGAAGTAAGTCTCTTTTACCTTTTTTTTTTTTTAATTTTTTTTTCAAAATTACAAAAACTATATTAATTCTCTTTTTTTCCTCCAAAATCCTAGAAATTCTTCCACCAATACTAATGATTCATCTCTATCTACCTCGTCAAGATCTTTTTTTTTTTTCGGGCTTTAATTCGTATATTATGTCTAAACGTACAGTGTGTTGACCGACAGATGAATTAACAGTTGCAGAAATTAAGCATATCATATAAAGATAAAGACATATATATATAGGGGAAAAATAAAAGGGATCTGAGAAAATGGGGAGAGGAAAGATAGTGATTAGAAGGATCGATAATTCAACGAGCAGGCAAGTTACATTTTCAAAGAGGAGGAATGGACTGCTTAAGAAGGCTAAAGAGCTTTCGATCCTATGCGACGCCGAGGTCGGAGTCATCATCTTCTCCAGTACTGATAAGCTCTATGACTTTGCCAGCTCCAGGTTTGTTTGTTTATATATTCAAAATGATCTTCTTAAATCTTAATTACTAATAGTTTATGTTTTTTTTTTTTTTGTTGTTTTGTTGTTGTTTCCTTTTAAAATTTGTTGTTGTTCGATTTTATGATTGATTTGCATTTAATTTTGTTCATGTGTGTTGGGAGGTTGTGTTTGAGTCTTTCAGATCAGTTGTAATAATTACAGCAAAACCTAGGTAAAATTTGGTCATTTCATGTCCTCAATAAATACATCTCATTATTTTTTTTTCCAAGGATATTCACTTTTTTTTTTTATAATAATTATATATGGAAACTCTTCATCTTTGTCATTCTCCATTGTTAATGGGAATTTTTTTTAGAAGTAATTAATGATACGGGTACAATAGTTGTGTCATAATGAGTGATACAACAGTGATCTGAACCGTTGATCATGTTAGATTTATATCTGATCAATTTAGGCACATTATTTTCAACTGTACAGTGCAGTGCAGTGCAGATCACCGTCGTTGTATCACTGATTATAACACAATAATTATTATTATTTAAAAAAAAATTGTTGTTGCCATGATTTTAGATTCACGTCATGTGATTCATATAATATTTTAGGTCTATAAATGTACGGATAGCATGTGTTCATAGGACTCAACAAGTTGATCAATCAGAGTGGTACAGTTTTATAGAAACTCTTACAGGTAACACTTGATCCGTCTATAAAAATATATATAAGTCATTTTTGTACGGTTTACACAATTAAGAAAATGGACAAGTGCTGTAAATTATAAACAGAAATAACTAAAACATCTTTTTGATTATGAATATTACTGCAATAGTTATAAATAATGAGTTGTTAGATTGTTAATAAATTAATAATAAATATGATATGATAAAAGTTAATAAATACTATCTCCGTCTCAAAATATAAATCTTTTAATTAGCATTTTCGGTTTGTACCAAAATTTAAGTCTATTTATTACATTTTTTTCCTTGTATCCCTCACTTATTATTTACACATCCACATTTATTACTTTGGATTAATAACGATCAAATGTCATTTTAGTCTTTTTCATCAAAATTAATGACATATAACTAATTTAACAAACTTTTTTAATTTGTGTGAAAAAACCCAAATGGATTTATATGTTGGGACGGGTGTAATACTTTATTGATAATCTAAAATGACTTATAGCATGATAAATTTTAAAAAAATTTATATTCTTATTTGTTTTACATTCTTTAAAATGATAAATTAAAGACATGATGATGATGATGATGTGCTTTTCTTTTTTAGGCTAATGATGATGATATGCTAGATACCACATTTTACCGATTGATTGAAGAAACTTAGTCATGAGTAGATTAATTAATAGCATGATTAATCCAAACTTATATCTTTTACTAGAAACAACAAGGTCTAAAAAAATGGCACAAATTCCTCGTTCCTGATTACATGAAAAGAACTAAAATACTCCCTCCGTTCCAAAATAACTGATGCAGTTGTCAAAATTATTTGTTCTATTTTATGTGAGATAGTTATATTTCCAATGCAGTATTTATTGTATTTTTCTTTGTTTTACCCTTATTTATTACAACATGAGTGATAAAAAAACAAGGCTACATTAATTATACTCAAGGGCTTTTTAGCCATTTCATTCTTAAAATCAATGCATTAATTTACTTTCTTAATATGTATGTTTTTGGCAACTGCATCAGATAATTTGGAACATAGGGAGTAATAAATAACTAGCTAACATCCAGCATCCAATGTACACCCCTCCTCATCAAGTTTCTCATCATGAAATTATATTCCTACGTGTCTTCTTGGGAAAAGGGAAACGAGAAATATAAGGGTGAATTTAATTTGCTGGAATTGCTGAGGAGTAGGGCTCCAAAACGCCCTTCGTTCTCTGATCGAATTGGAAAAAAATTAAAAACCTGATATCCTCTACCTCTCCGAGACGAAAGCACAAACAAGGAAGATGAATCACATTAGGACGAGGCTCAATTACCAATCTGGAATTTACAAAGATGCTGAAGGAAAAAGTGGCGGCTTGGCTTTGCTTTGGACGGAAAAGGTGGATATCACCTTTCTAAGTCTTAGCTCCGGGCATATCGACGTAGTTGTGTAGGAGGAGACTGACGATGCTGGAAATCGTCAAGTTTATATCTGGTGTCCGTTTAATCTAATGGTAAAGGATTCTTGATCAAAAATCGAGAAGAATATGAACGAGGGATGGTCTTTTTTTGGGTGATTTTAGATTGAACCTGGGTGTTTTCCCAAGTTGCCTATGTATCATGTTATGTTTCAGGAATCAAATCTTCGTAGTTCCTTAGGGTTTGTTTATATAGGAGCGTCTCATCCATTTCCTTGTTCTACAAGGATTTGTATTCTTATTCCACAAGGATAATCACGAGTAAATCCCAATAATTTAGGGATAATTATGGATATATTTAAACGACAAGATCAATGTCATTATATCATTGGATTCTTTCCATGTTTATCTGATATTATTAAGCCTGTGTGCCAAATACAAATAAGGAAGGTTCTAGATGACCCGCGTCGAACCCCCTAGGCCATCTCGACCTGTACTGCGTTACCCGACCTTCACTCTTACCGAGCCGACCTGCAGTGGTAAGTTAAGAAGGGCCGAGCTGACCTCCCACCTGGGGTTCATGTCCGCTTTCTCAGTTAAACTCTAGGGCTCCTGACCTTTATTAGCTATTAATTCTCTGTCTTCAATTAATGGTTAGCCAATATAAATATGACACATGGCGAGGCTTACTTCGACCCTCATCATAAGCCCCCAGATCTGGCTGAACTACTCGTTGTGAGGCCGGATCTGTTAGAGGTGCTGCTCTGTCATTATCATTTAGACATGTAGAAATTGTAATGACCTACTCGCTAAGTGGAAGAGTTGTTGTTATGACGCTGTCATTCGTGCCCACGTCTTTTGAAGTGGAACGGTTTTTGAGAACGTGTTTGGAGTTTTATAACCTTCGTCGAATCAGTTGTCCGATTAGGAGTTGGCTGATGCCGGCTTTAAGGCCACAAAATATGTAAGTCTCGCTTCTTCAATCTTACTTTGGTGGTTTTCCTTACAGGGATTTGAATAATCCTGACATGGGTACGACATGTGAAGCTCGTCTGAAGGAGTTCTAGGGAGGGGTAGACATTGTGTCTAAATATCCTTCCCACCGTGTTGCAGCTCTTTGTTTAGTGCCTTTTGCGGCTGCTGCTTCTGCTTCTGCTTCAATTGCTCCTGTCGACGTGCCCCAGGACAATGCTTCGTGAAGAATCTTACTCCTGCTACAGAGTCCGGGCAGAACTCAGCCCTTCATTCTTCTGAGGTTTTGAACTTGTATTTCATTTCTACTTCGTTGTCTTTTTTACGAGCCCAACCTGCAGAGCTCAGCTCAGGTCCTTTTGGGGACTTAGAAAATTTACTTCGCAAAGTTAGCGAGCCTGACATGTGGAGCCCAAAAAATTTATCCGACATGCGGACTTGTACGAGTCTGACTTGTAGACCGGATGTTTAGAGTTAGTCCGACCCGCGAAGCTCAGCTCTGCAAACGCATTGAGCCGACATCCGGTGCTCTGAATTTAAATCCGTCCTGCAGACTTTCTTTCTAATGAGTCCGACCTGCGGAGCTAGGTTTGAGTTCATCTGCGAACTAACTTTGTCCTGCAAACTTAATGAGCCTAGCTTGCAAAGCTAACTTTGTCCGACCTGCGGAGCTCAGCTTTGCCAACGCATTGAGCCTGACATCCAGTGCTCTGAATTTAAATCCGTCCTGCGGACTTTCTTTCTAAGGAGTCCGACCTGTGGAGCTCGGTTTGAGTTCATCTGTGAACTAACTTTGTCCCGCAAACTTAATGAGCCTGGCCTGCAAAGCTCTGAAATTTGGATCCGTCCTGCGGACTGGTTTTCTGACGAGTCTGACCTACGGAGCTCGGTTCCATGAGTCTAATCTGCAAACTTTGTTGAGTCCGACATGCGGAGTTCTGAAAGTTGATGTCCATCCTGCAGACTTAAGCAAACTTTTCGGGTCCACCATGCGGAGTTGAAGCTTTCGAGTCCAACCTGCGGAGCTCAAACTTTGGAGTCTGTCTTGTAGACTTTGGAGAAAAGCTTCCAATTTTTTCATGTACAATGTCTTAATATACGCAAATTTTGCAAGTTTTTATATATGCAAATTTTTGCAAGTTCTCTTGACTTAATTTTATTTTCAGGACTTACCTGAAGTACTCTGATCCGTGGTGGGGTGTCTTGCCCTCCAGTATGCCATACATTAACTTATAGTTTTTTGGATGGCATACTTAGTAGCGTGTATATATTTTTTGCCTCTGAAATTTACGTGCATGGCTCTGCAACTCGATGTCTGCCATGCAGACTTAGGAAGTTTGACTGTTGCAAACTTGGTGAGTCTGACTTGCAGAGCTCAGTTCAAACGGAGCTCAGTTGGTCTTCCATCTAGACCTAATAATTTTGACCGAGTCCGGCCTGCGGAGCTCAGTTAGTTCATCCTGCAAACTTTAATGAGTTTGTCCTTTGCAAACTTTATTTTAATTCGACTGAGGCCGACCTGTGGACCTCAGCTAGTTCGTCATGCGAACTATAATGAGTTTGTCCTTTGCAAACTTTCTGAGTCTGACCTGCAGGCCTCAGTTCAAATTTACCTGACCTGTAGTTGTTAGAATCCAGATGCAATAAGATAAACACAGAAGCAATCTAACATAAATAATCAGACAGAGGAACAGAAACAAGAAGAACACATGATTTAACGTGGTTTCCGGCGTTGTGCCGACTACTCCACGGACAGAAAAGAGATATTTTATTATGCACTGAATTTCAGACGGATTACACACTTTACAATAATCAATACAATTGGTATTTATAGGCACAGATCCCTAAACCCTAACCACCAAGAATCTTTGTCGGATTGCCATAAATGCCCTAGATGTTGGATCACTATGCTGATCCAACTCAGCTGACCATTGCACTGATGCAAAACTCTACTGTACCCAAAACCTCAGTAGACCTTCAGCAGGCAGTTGACACCAGAAGAAACTCAACATACTTCCCAGCTGACTTTCACAGACTTGGATACACTTCTCAGCAGACCATCACTCTGCTGATAACCAGTTTAGTTCTACCAGATGTAGAGTTTGAGTCACTTGTGACAAATCTCCAACTTGACTTGAACTCTCATTCATAGTCAACCAGATTGCATATGTACTTGTACCCGATGCATTCATCAATGTCAGATGTACTGTACCAGATTACTCCACAGAATCCACTCAGCTGACTTGCCCTCAGTGAGTTTCCAGATTTCTAGATTATAAGCTTTGAATTTCAGCAAGTCTAGACACAACTGAAACTTGCTCTGCTGAACTGGTTTAGTAAACATATCAGCAGGGTTATCCTTGGTGCTGATCTTCTTCACTGCAACCCTCTTCTCATTCATTAGAAAATGATACCTCACATCAATATGCTTGGTCTCTCATGATGAACCTGATCCTTAGCTAGACAAATTGCACTCAAACTGTCACAATAAATCTCTGCTTGATCCTGATGTAGCCCCAAATCACTGACTAGCCCTTTCAACCAGATACCCTCCTTGGTTGCTTCAGTAAGAGCCATATATTCTGCCTCAGTAGTTGATAAAGCCACTGTTGCCTGAAGAGTTACTTTCCAGCTGACAAATGAATTCCTCAATGTGAAAACATAGCCAGTCATTGATTTTCTACTGTCCACATCACCTGCATAATCAGCTTCACAGTACCCTGTGACCAGACCTTAAGTATCACCTCCATAAATGAGACCAACATCAGTTTTACCCCTAAGGTACCTGAACATTCTTTTCACTGCTTTCCAGTGTTCCTTTCCAGGTTGAGCCATGAACCCGCTGACAGCACTGACTGCCTAAGCCAAATCAAGCCTAGTGCACGCCATGGAATACATTAAACTACCAACTACACTAGCATAAGGAACTTTTGACATATACTCCTTCTCCTCTGCTGATTGTGAAGCATAAACAGACAAATGAATATTAGATGCCATAGGAGTAGTTATTGGTTTTACAGCAGACATGCCAAATCTGGCCAATATCTTCTGTATATAACCCTGCTAAGATAAGAACAACTTCTTTTGTCTTCTATCTCTCCAGATCTCCATCCCCAAAATCTTTTTGGCTGCACCCAAATCTTTCATTTCAAACTCAGCACTAAGGTTCTTCAAATTTTGAACATCAGATTTCTTTTCGTAGCTATCAACATATCATCCACATGCATGACAAGATAAATATGTGATCCATCTCTCAGCTGGCTGTGATACACACAACAGTCATATGGACACCTGTCATAACCCAGTTGGATCATGTAACTGTCAAACCTTTTATACCACTGTCTAGGATCCTGCTTCACCCATACAAGGACCTCTTTAACTTGCACACAAAATCTTCCTTGCCAAGAACTTGAAACCCTATGGTTGAGCATGTAAATCTCCTTATCTACAAGTTCAAGATCCTGCTGTGCCACCGTTACTAGTAACACTCTGATTGGTGTGTCTAACCACTGGTGAGAATATCTCATCAAAGTCTACCCCTTATTTTTGTGTGAACCCTATTGCAACCAAACGTGCCTTATACTTGACCCTTTCTGCCTTAGTCATTCCTTCCTTATTTTTGAAGATCCATTTGCAAGTAACAACTCTCCTATCAGCTGGATGTTCAACTAGATCCCAAGTCTGATTCTTCAATAATGACTCTATTTCATCTCCCATGGCAGCATGCCATTGAGATGCTTCAGAACATGTCACTGCTTCCCTATAAGCAGAAGGTTCAAAACCATCCACTTCTTCTGCAAATTGAAGTGCATATCCAACCATATCATCAAAACCATACCTCTTGGGAGGTACCCAACATTTGATCTTCTAGTCCTGCTAACGGTTATACTCCGCTGACCAATGTTCCCTGTTTGATGCTCTGCTGATCATACTCTGGCTTGATGATTGTTGCATATCAGCTGACTTCACTTGAAGCTCTATCTGTTTCTCAGCCCTCTCAGATTCGGCACTGGTTTCAGATTCAATAGACCTCCCCATTGATGAGTTAATCATAGAATTTTCATCAAAGACCACATCTCTTCTAAGTATGACCCTGGACTCTGCTAAGGACCAAATTCTATAACCCTTAACTCCATCACAATACCCTACAAACACTCCTTTCTTGGCTCTTGGTTCCAGCTTCCTTCATTCACATGATAGTAAACCGTGCTTCCAAAAACCCTTAGAGCTGAGTAGTCAGCAGGCTTGCCTGACCACATCTCAAATGGTGTCTTGAGATTGATTCTTGTGTGAAGACTCCTATTGATCAAGTAGCATGTTGTGGTTACAGCCTCTGCCCAAAATCTCCTTGATAAACCAGCATTTGAGAGCATACATCTTTTCATCTCCAGAAGAGTTTGATTCATCCTTTCAGTTACACCATTCTGCTGAGGTGTATTCCCGACTGTATGATGTCTGGAAATACCGTTATCCTTACATAATGTATCAAACTCTAACCAGCTGAATTCCAGACCATTATCTATTCTGAGCCTTTTGATTTTCTTGCCTGTCTGATTTTCCACTAGAGCCTTCCACTGCTTGAAACTGTTGAATGCTTCACTTTTATTTTCATCATCACCACCCAAGTCATTTTTGAATAGTCATCTATGAATGACACAAAATATCTGTGACCACCCAATGATTCCACCTTTGATGGACCCTATCAATCAGAATGAATATAGTCAAGTGATGCTTATGTACTGTGTATGCCTGCTGAGAACTTGCTCCTATGTACCTTCCTAAACACACAGTGCTCACAAAAGTCCAGATTCTTGACCTTATATCCCCCAAGAAAACCTGCTGAAGAAAGGACTTGTATTCCTCTTTCACCCATGTGACAAAGTCTCCTGTGCCACAACTGAGTCTGCTGTGACTGATGAACTGCTGAGGATGCCACAACAGTAGCAGAGCGAGCCAGATACAATAGAGACTTGTAATATACATAAGGTTCCCTTCTTGATACCTTTGAGGACCACAACCGAATCTTTGTAGACATTCAGCTTTCCACCTTCTCCCTTGAAATTGAATCCCTTGCTGTCTAGTAGACTAAGAGATACCAAATTCTTGGTCATCTATGGAACATGTCTAACATCTTTTAGTGTGCATAATCCACCATCCTCTGTCCTCAACTTGACTGAGCCAATTCATACTATCTTGCAGACCTTGCTGTTTGCCATAAAAATATGACCACCATCTATCTGCTCATAAGTAGAAAACCACTCCCTATGGGGACAAATATGATAGGATGCTCGAGAATCTAAGATCCAAACATCGGCATGATATGTTTTAGTATTCACATTGATAGATTGACTATATACACATGGATGGAACTGTTTGATTCAGCCACAGCTGCTGTGCAATAATTGTTCTCCTACTACCTTTTCTTCTTTGGACAAATAGACTTCCAATGCCCCTGCTCTTTACAGTAATTACAGACATCTATGGACTTAGGACCTTTGAAACTACCATTCTTGGATTTCATCTTTTCTCCATGCCCTTTCCCACTACTAGTGACTACTAGTCCAGTGGCCTGATTGTTTGTCCCTGCTGCCTTGTGTCTCAGCTCCCTGGCATGCAAGGTTGCCCTCACATCCTCGAAAGACACTGTATCCTTCCCACCTATGAAGGACTGCACAAAGTTTTCATATGAACTTGGTAGTGACACCAACATGATTACAGCTGCATCTTCATCTTCAATTTTAACATCAATATTCTTGAGATCAAGTAATATTGTGTTCAGCTGATCCAGATGTTCCCTCATCAGACCTCCTTCATGCATCCTCAGACTAAACAGTCTCTGCTTCAGCAGCAACTTGTTGGTTAATGACTTTGTCATAGACAGGCTTTCAAGCTTTGCCCACAACTTGGCAGCCGTGTCTTCCTGAGCAACTTCAGTGATAACATCATCAGATAAACACAACATGATGGTTGAATGTTCTTTCTCTTCCAGACTATCAGAATCTGCTGAACTCCTTTACCATATAAAGGAGTCCATAATCCTTGTTGTTTTAACAAGGCCCGCATCTTGATTTGCCACAGACTAAAACTATTTCTTCCTGTAAATTTGTCAATTTATGTTAACTGTAGTCATCTTTCTTGCCAAAGATCACAACTTTTATCAAAAATCCATAGCACCGGTGAAGGTCTTGGTGAAGATAAAAGTTGTCCGTACAGATGATTCTCTCAGAACCTACGCTCTGATGCCAGTTTGTTATAATAGGATAGAGAGAATCCAGATGCAATAAGATAAACACATAAGCAATCTAACATAAACAATCACACAGAGGAATAGAAACAAGAAGAACACATGATTTAATATGGTTTCCGGTGTTGTGCAAACTATTCCACAGACAGAAAAGAGATATTATATTATGCACTGAATTTTAGACGGATTACACACTTTACAATGATCAATACAATTGGTATTTATAGGCACAGATCCCTAAACCCTAACCGACAAGAATCATTGTCGGATTGCCATTAATTCCCTAAATGTTGGATCACTCTGCTGATCCAACTCAGCTGACCATAGCACAATGCAGAACTCTGTTGTACTCAAAACCTCAGTAGACCTTCAACAGCTACTGACACCAGAAGAAACTCAGCAAACTTCCCAGCTGACTTTCACAGACTTGGATACACTTCTCAGCAGACCATCACTCTGCTGATAACCAGCTTTGTTCCACCAGATGTAGAGTTTAAGTCACTTTACTGACAGCAGTAATATGAAGTATGTCCTTTGAAAACTTTCTGAGCCTGGCCTACAGTGCTCAGTTTGATTTATCTGAAATGCATTTATAGGAAGTCTGTCCTTTACAAACTTTTTGAGCCTGACCTGCAGTGCTCAGTTCGATTTATCTGACCTGTAGAGTTCAGTTGTCAGTCTTGCTGACTTATAATTTTCTGATGAGTCCGACGAACGGAGCTTAGTTTTCAGTCCTGCTGACTTATAATTTTTTCGCTGAGTTTGACTTGCGGAGCTCAATTGTCAGTCAAAATATGATGCCGAGCTGGAGTCGGGCTTATAGAAATTTTCTTGAGGAGAGTTGCAAATACGATGCCGAGCTAGAGTCGGGCTTTTGGTGCCGTGCTATTAAGCGGACGGTCTTGTGGTGCCGTGCTGTTAAGCAGACGGTCTTTTTGTTGGTTATGCAAAATCTCGTGTGGATGGCGAGCTCGTAATGAAGAGCTCACTGATGGAGAGCTTGTATAAGAGAGCTTGTTGATGGCAAGCTTATAGTGAAGAGCTTGTTGATGGCAAGCTCATAGTGAAGAGCTTGTTAATAGAGAGCGTATAATAAGAGAGTTCGTACTTTGAGAGCTAAAGAAATTGTAAATAGAGAGCTAAGAGCTCGTATATAGAGAGCTGGAGGTCTCGTATATGGAAAGCTGAAGAGCTTGTATATGGAGACTTGAAGAGCTCGTACATAAAAGATTCGATCGAGGTGAGCTCCAAATATGATGCCGAGCCGAGCTCGGTCTTATAAAAGATTCGCTCAATAGAGCTTCAAATATGATGCCGAGCCGTGCTCGGTCTTATAAAATATTCACTCGAGAGACTTCCAAATATGATGCCGAGCTGAGCTGAGCTCAGTCTTATAGAATATTCACTCAAGAGAGCTCCAAATATGATGCCGAACCGAGCCGAGCTTGGTCTTATAGAAGATTCGCTCAAGAGAGCTCCAAATATGATGCCGAGCCAAGCTCGGTCTTATAAAAGATTCGCTCGAGAGAGCTCCAAGTATGATGCCAAGCCGAGCTCGGTCTTATAAAAGATTCGCTCAAGAGAGCTCCAAATATGATGCCGAGCCGAACCGAGCTCGGTATTATAGAAGATTCGCTCAAGAGAGCTCCAAATAAGATGCCGAACCGAGCTGAGCTCGGTCTTATAGAACATTCGCTCAAGAGAGCGCCAAATATGATACTGAGCCGAGCTCGGACTTATAAAATATTCGCTCGAGAGAGCTCCAAGTATGATGCCGAGCCGAGCTCGGTCTTAAAAGATTCGCTCGAGAGGGCTTTAAATATGATGCCGAACCGAGCCAAGCTCGGTCTTATAGAAGATTCGCTCTTGAGAGCTCCAAATATGATGCCGAGCTCGGTCTTATAAAATATTCACTCGAGAGAGCTCCAAGTATGATGCCAAGCCGGTCTCGGTCTTATAAAAGATTCGCTCGAGAGAGCTCTAAATATGATGCCGAGCCGAGCTCATTATTATAGAATAATCGCTCAAGAGAGCTCCAAATATGATGCCAAACTGAGCTTAATATTCGCTCAAGGGTGAGCTCCAACAATAAGATAGTTCATTTAAGTTGTAGAAACGGAAATAAATGCCAATGAGAGCTTGTACCTGCAGAGCTCATACTTGGAAAGCTTGGGAGCTCATACGGGGCGAGCTCATGCTGTGTGAGCTCATTCGGGCCGATCTCATTTTGGTGGTGCTCATTATGGCCGAGCTCTGAGATTTGGATGCAGAAAATTCGCAGCTTCTTTTAGTGTAACAGTAGCATCTTTCCGGTGACGATCGGGCATCGAAATGGATTCCGATCGGCACAAAATTGTGAGGGATTGTTCGTCCCTTCTTCTTCTTTAACCTGAACGGTGGAATTCTTGTTTCAACGGTTCAATTTCCGGAAATCAACCACCGATCTGACTTCTGCATTTTTGGTGATACAGCAGGAACTTTCCGGCGATGATCGGGCATCGAAACGGATTCCGATATGAATGGTGGAATTATTTTTTCAACACTTCAAGTTCCGGAAATCAACCACCGATCTGATTGTTGCGTTTTTGGTGATACAACAGTGACTTTCCGGCGGCGATCGGGTATCGAAACAGATTCCGATCGGCATGAAATTTGGAGGGATTGTTCGGCCCTCCTTCTTATTCAATATGAATGGTGGAATTATTTTTTCAACGGTTCAATTTCCGGCAATCAACCACTGACCCTGCTGCTACGTTTTTGGTGATACAACAGCCTTATGGATTGTTCTTGCCATTAACTTGATCACGAACAACCTTGATCCATTACCGGTAGAAGGACCTCCTTCTAGCACCATTTGACGATGCTGGAAATCATCGGGTTTAAATCTGGGGCCGTTTAATCGAATGGTAAAGGATTCAAGATCATAAATCGAGAATAATATGAATGAGGGATGGTCTTTTTTGGGTGATTTTAGACCGAGCCTGGGTGTTTTCCCAAGTTGCCTACGTATCATATTATGTTTTAGGAATCAAGTCTTCGTAGTTCCTTAGGGTTGTTTATATAATGGGCTTCTCATCCCTTTCTTTGTTCTACAAGGATTTGTATTCTTATTCCCTAAGGATAATCATGAGTAAATCCCTCTAATTTAGGGATAATTATGGATATATTTAAATGACAAGATCAATGTCATTATATCATTGGATTCTTTCCATGTTTATATGATATTATTAAGCATGTGTGCCAAATACGAATAAGGAAGGTTCTAGACGACCTTCGTCGAACCCCCTAGGCACTCTTACCGATCCGACCTGTGGTGGTAAGTTAAGAAGAGCTGAGCTGTCCTCACACTTGGGGTTCAGGTCCGCTTTCTCAGTTAAACTCTAGGGCTCCTGGCCTTTATTAGCTATTAATTCACCGTCTTCAATTAATGGTTAGCCAATATAAAAATGACACATAGCAAGGCTTACTTCGACCCTTATCAGATACTTTAATGAAATTATGTACTCGTATGAAATGGACAGAAAAAATGCACGTTCCGCATCTGCAATGAATAATTTCAGGTCAGTTCTCCCTGAGTGTGATCTGTTCGATCTGGGTTATAAGGGAGAAGATTATACCTTTTGTAATAATATAGAAAGTGACGCCTAGTAAAATCACGAATAGACAGAGGGGTTGCTACAATGGAATGGAAAATGATTTTCCCTAATCATCACGTTTATCATCTCACCACATCTCACTTGGACCACCTTCCGTTGCTTTTACAAGCGGCTCTAGTATTGCGTCAAAAAAGTTGAAGTGGAGAAAGTTACCACGGTACGACCCATTCCGGCTAATAGACGAAGAATTTGCAGATTTGTTTAGTATGACATGGAATAGTCAAAGGCCTTTAGATCACTTTTCTGTTCAATCTAAGATCATAAAAACGAGAGAAATTCATAGGTCCGGTCAACCGCTTAGGTCCTCGCTTGGTCTAAAAGGGCTAACCCGATGGTGATTTATCAAAGTAGATAGAATCACTTCAGAAAAGGTTGACTTCAATTCGAATGGGCTCAAATTACTCAAGGGAATCAGAGACAGACATCATGAAGGAGTTAGAAAGCTTGCAAGATAAAGAGGACATGTTTTGGAAAACCAGAGGAAAATTTGAGTGGTTACAAAAGACGGATTGAAACACGAAATTCTTCCACCATAAAGCAAGCTCGAGACGTCAGTGAAATAATATTGAGGCTTTATCAGATACGGATGGTATTGTTTACACAGATGGAAAGAATTAATGAAAATTGCACACAGCTTCTTCGTAGACCTCTTCACATCTTAGTCGGCTGGGGAACTCGAAATTCCCGATCTACTCTTCTTGACTTTATCCGACGAGGACCGCATAAGACTTTCCCTCCCTTTCGCTGAAGAAGAAATATGCCGAGCTTTGAAACAAATGCCTGGAAATAGATCTCCCGGTCCTAACGGTATGCACATGCTTTTCTTACATAATTTTTTCCAGAAGTCGGCCCTCAGATTACCTCTTTGCTGCTTGTGTGTTTAAATGAGGGACATCACATTGAAGGGTTCAACAATACATATATTGTTTTGGTACCAAAAAAGAAATACCCTGTGGATATGTGTGATTTCAAGCCTATCAGTCTCAGTAATTCTATTTACAAAATACTTGCAAAAACTTCGGCAAATCGATTAAAGAAAGTTTTGGATAGAATTATCACAAACTCTCGGTCAACTTTTATCAAAGGGAGAATGATAACTGACAATATCATTGTGGGTTTTGAAGCTTTTCACTCTATGACTCAAGGGCAAATGGGATGTGACAATCGTTTTGCGATGAAACTCGACATGATGAAAACTTTTGACCGTGTAGAGTGGAGATTTCTTAGATTCATGATGGAAAAAGAAGGCCTTCCAGAAAGAATTATTTCTTTGATAATGACTTGCATCGAGTCAGTAACTTGTCAAGTTCTTCTGAATGGTAACCTTTCTACGACCTTTAAGCCATCACGTGGAATACGTCAGGGGACCCCTTGTCTCATTTCCTTTTTATTTTGTGCGCAGAAGGATTTTCAGCTTTACTCTAGCAAGCTTTGTCTTCTAGAACGATTAAGAGAATATCTTTTGGTAATGGAAGCTTCGAATTAAATCATCTCCTCTTTGCGTAAAATTATTTGATTTTCTCAAAGAATCTACTTTGGAATCTTCGTATGCTATACATGATCTTCTTCACACTTATGAGCAATGTTCGGGTCAAAAGGTAAATTTTTCTAAGTCGTCCTTCTCTTTTAGTAAGTCAGTTCATGCTGATAAGCAAAATGAAATTGCAAACTTTTTTTAGATTAACATTGGTAACGGTCGGGGAAATATTGGGTCTACCATATTTTATCGGGAGGTCAAAATTTGAAATCTTTGAATATATTGAAGAACGAGTGAGGAAGAAATAGGAGGTTGGAAAGAGAAATTTTTTTCAACGGCTGGGAAAGAGATACCGATAAAATATGTTATTCAAGCTATACCACAATATGCCATGCAATGTTTCCTTCTCCAAAAAGACTAATTCACGATTTGGAATCCTTGATCCATCAATTCTTTTGGAGTACAAATAATGGGAAAGAAGTATCCATTGGCGAGCTTGGGATTTATGTTGTAAGATGACGATGCTGGAAATCGTGAATTATTAATTTCGGGGCCTTTTTTTATCCTAGTGACAACTTGCACAAGCTTCAAGAACTAAAAACGATAAAAGTGGGGGGGGGTTCGTGGTGTTTTAGACTAGACTTGAGATATTGTGTCTCAAGCTGCCTACGTATCATGTGTATGAATCAGGAATCAAATCATTGTAATTCCTTATGGATCGTTTTTATAGAGGGGCTTGTGCCCTAGGCTGCATGGGCCGTGTCCTTGGTGGACTATGGTTTCGTGTTCCCTAAGGAAAAGATAATTATGATTTTATCCTATTAATTATAAGAGATAATCTCGGCGATTTGAATATCGGATCACAACCTTTATGTCCAAGAATTCTTTCCATGTTTATCTGATTAGTTATGCACGTGGGAATTCGGGCCGAGATGGACTCAGGCCGACCTGTGGGGTCCGGTATGAGTAGGTTGATCTTATGCCCTGGCCGACCTGCAGAGGTCGGAGGGAGTGGCTGAGCTTGCTCAGCTCGGACCTTGGGGCTTTTGGCCCTTAAAGTGGACTTTCTCTGCCTTCATTTATTTTTGAATCATTGTGGGGATGACACGTGGCGATGTGCTAGTTCGATCTCCGTCATAAGCCCCCCAGATCCGATAGAACTCTTGAGGTTAGCTCGGATTTGCCTAGATCGTGGCTCGGATCCGTCATCTAAACATAGATTTTAGAACTTCATATGCCAGGTTACGGGGATCTGGCGTTATGATGTTGTCACAACTGTCTCAGGATTCGAGGCGTCGATGCCCACTAACTTGAATTGAGACGGTTACCAAGGCGTGTTGGGGGTTATGACCCCATCATATCAATCATTTCTTATTACCATTGCTTATTAAGTCAGAAGATTGGGACCAGGCAATCGATTGTTCTCCCCTTCAACTTACCTAATTTCCAATTTCACAAGTAAGCCGTTCTTCAACCTCACTTTCATTCTTGCTTTGTTTGAGTCTGTTCTGTACTATTCCTCTTTGTCTGTGTCTTCAATTATCACCGGAACCCTAGACATCAAGATGGCCGTTGCCGGTTAAGTTTACAGGATAGACAAGGAGAAATACGAGCCTAAGTTGCCCTCTGATCCTCATCTCTATGCACATGACCCGCCGGAGGAGTTCTGTACAGTTCACAAGGAGTACTTCGAGGTTGGCCTTCGGCTTCCATTCTGCCCAGCTCTCCTTGCCGTGCTTCGCCATTATGAGTTAAACTTAACCAAATAGTCCCCAATGGTGTGAGGGCCATAATTGGGTTTTCTATTTGGTGCCGATTAATCAACATTAAGTGTTCAGTGTGGAGATTTAAGTATTTTCACCACCGTGTGGGGGTGAAGGACCACCCAAACCGGTATTATTTCTCCCGGAGGACCGGCGTTCGAGCGACATTCCTATTATCCCAAAGGGGATTCCTTTTCACAAATGATGGAAGGAGCGATTCTTCTTTGTTCGGGATGAAGGTCTTTGTAAGTTAAGTCGATGGAAAACAGGGGAGCTAGATAATGATGAACACCCTGATATTGATGACAAGTTGGTGGAGAAGATCCACGAATCTGGCTACTCTTTCGAGTGAAAAGATTTGTACGACGAGCTGATCACGGTGGCTCGATTGGAAGACGCGGGGCCAAGCCCTTCCTTAGTAAAGTCCTTAGTAAAGTAGAGCGGCATGCCTGTAGGGCATCTTTTCATTTTTCAGCATGTGCTTTGTTCTTACATTAATTTGTCTAGATGACTAGCACTTTGTTTTTGTTGTTTACAGCGGCCGACTTTGCTGAATTGCTAGCTGAAGCCGAGGCTGAGGTCGACTAGAAGGGGCAGAGCTCTGAGAGGACGGTGAGTGTGGAACCTCCTACTCAATCTTTGGGGGCCGACATGGATACTGCCTCGACAGTGCCGCCCTCCTCCCACTCGGTCTCTGAGGAAGCCGATCCAACTGCCTAGGATACGTCTAACTTGGGAGAAAAAGATGATGCTGGCTTGAACCTTTTGAAAAGGGGCCAGTCAAGGGTGGGTGGCAACCCACATGAGAGGCCTGCTAAGAAGGGCCGATCAGGCGTGCTCCACGATGGATCTCAAAGGCGATAAGGCCCGGAAGGTGCTGCTTCTGACAAGGAGCGCTCTGCCAAATGTCAGATGAGGAGCTGTCGGTTGTTGGCTTTAAGTCGATGGAATTTGTATGTATGTTTTTTTTTTTCTGTATCGTGATTGTGTTTCAACTTATCTTCGTTATTCCTGACCTCTGTTTTTTGCTTTGTTGAGGTACTCTGGTCGGGTATGAAGTCTCCCGGCGATTGGGGAAAGCTTCTGCTGGCACCACCGACCTCACAAAGACCGACTGCTGAGCTGAAGGCTGGTCGGACGAAGCTGAGAGGGACTATTGAGTCCAAGGACAAGGAGATCGAGGGCCTCCACTAGAAGCTTCAGCCTCGGGAGGCCGAGCTAAAAGTATTGGTCGATGAACTCACCGAGAAGAGGAAGGAAAGAGAGCGGTCTTTGGCGGAGCTCTAGAAGAGATTGGTTGATCTGGAGGTTACCGTTTCAGCCTGAGCTGCCGAGGCTGTTCAAGCATACAAATCTTTAAAGGACTTTTCCAACACTTTGAAGGTGCTGCTTATTCCCATCCTGAACCACGGGTATACTCAGGAGTGGATGAGGCCAGTAGTCAGCTCCTTGGCCTTGTCATAGACAATCTTCCCAAGAAGGTTGGGAATGACCAAGGTCTATGACGATCGTTTGAACGAGTTTATGGCGGGAGTGGACATTGTGTCCAAGTACTCCTCAAAGTCTGCTACTCCTTCCAGCTCGATTCCTCCTCCTAAGCAGCGAAGAAGAATCCGACCCCAGATTCTTAGATCAATATGGTTTAGGGATTTTTTTGTCTCAAATTTCCAATGTATTGTAAATTTCTTATTTGATAATGGGAACACTTTTTATCAATGCATTTCTTTTAAGTCTAATTGTTGATGAGGTCTATTGCCCCCTAGTATGCCATTCATAAATTGATGTTTTTGTATGGCATACTTATGCTTGTGCTTATTTTACATATGGACGAGCCCAATATGCGGGGCTCGGACATCCGATTGTCTGAATCTGACCTCTCGGAGTTCGGATATTAACCTTGTTGATTTTCGTCGAGATAAGCTAGATGGTATTGGCGTTAAGTAATGGGCGAGCTAGGCCAAATTAGACTGACTTCCCACGTTAGGTAATAGGCGAGTTTAGCCAGATTGGACTAACATCCCACGCTATGTAATAGGCGAGCTAGGCCAGATTAGACTGACCCCATGCGTTAAGTAATGGGCGAGCTGGGCCAGATTAAACTGACTTCCTACGTTAAGTAATGGGCGAGCTGGGCCAAATTAGATTGACTTCCGGTTAAGTAATGGTCGAGCTAGGCCAGATTAAACTGACTTCCCACGTTAAGTAATGGGCGAGCTGGGCTAGATTAGACTGAGTTCCCGCGTTAAGTAATAGGCGAGCTGGGCAAGATTAAACTGACTTCCAACGTTAAGTAATGGGCGAGCTGGCGCCCGTGAACTCAGTTAATCTGTCTTTGTGGACTTGTACTATCAATTTTAGTAAGTCATATGTCATCTCAAAGTAAGCATATGAAAAGTTAAAGCTGGGCGCTTCGGAGTGCAATTTATTCAGAAATTGTTAAAAAAAAAGACTGTCAACAGAATAGAAAATGACAAGTGTAAATGACTTGCTGAGCTCTTCAAGCCAGGATCACTCCCTTATTCCTGATAGTGGCCGCGTTGTAGTTCCTGGTGACCTCCAAGTCCCCCTTGATCTCGACCGAGCCATCTGTAGTAACTTCAAGCTGTTGTGAGCTGGAGAGATTATAGCCCGGAGATCGATCAAGGCAGGCCTTCCCAAGATGATGTTATAGGCTGATGAGGCCCTGAACACGACATAGGTGACCATGAGGGTCCCGCCCTTTGATTCTTGTCCAAAGGTTGTTGCAAGTCGAACCATCCCCAGAGGATGGATTAGGGGTCCAGTGAATCTGAACAGCGGTGCCGAGAACAAAGTTAGCTCTGAATCCTTGAGCTTCATTGACTGGAAAGCCAAATAGTAGAGGACGTTTACGGCACTTAGTGTATCCATGTAGATCCTCTTGACCAAGTTCTTGTTCACCACAGCTTCAATGACCAAGCCTTCATTATTCGTAACCAATGGAAGTGGTCTCTAGGACTAAGGTCACTTCCCGAGCTAGCCTCTGATCTTTATTGTTTGCCGATGAGTTGGCAGGTCAAGTACTAGGGTTGCCTATTTCCCTGAATGTGTTGCTGGGGCCACCCACGAAGGTGTTGATAGTGTTGATGGGGCGATTGTCTATCTGTCGATCTCTTTCCGGAGATCGATCACTTCTTCTCTGGGGTTCTTGTCTACTCCGATTCTGGTTGAATGTCCTTCACTGATAGTCTTACTGACCTCACGGCTCAGCAAATCTGAGATCATTCAATGACCTTATCCAACTTGCCCTCGGCAATTGCCGCATCAATGTCCCTCTGAAAATCTCTACAGCTGTCCAGGTCGTGCATCCTTATGATAGGCACATAACTTGCTCTGATCCTTTCTTTCTGGGATACTTCGCATGGGCGGTGGGATGCGGCCCAGACCTTTTCTTTCCATAATGGCGAGAACCTGGTTGTGTGGTCTGTTTAGCGGGGTGAAGTCCATGTGGTGTAATGCTTGCCTTCTCTCCGACCGATCCGTTGCCGAACTGGCTGCTCGGTCCCCAGTCGATTTCATTTTCTTGTCAGATTGTTCCTCTAACCTCTCTTTCTTGTGTTCTCCTTTATCCGACTCCCTCTTCAGTCGGTTGGCCTCCTCTTATTGACAGTGCTTAAAGGCCATCTCCATGCATTCCTTCATTGTTCTGGGGAGCTTGCTGTTCAGCTTGGCGTCCTAAACCTGTATTGATTTCTCAATAAACCGCTTCAGATATTGTAGCGGGGTCTTCTTTTTATTCTACTTGAGGGTGAACAGATGTGTAGCATTCCTTTGGAACGGCTTAGCCGTAATAAAGGCGTTAAGGAACATTTTCCCCAACGTTTCAAAGTTAGAGATAGTCCTCGGCAAGATACTTTTGAACCATTCGTGAGCTCGACCTATCAGTAGCGCAGGAAAGGCTTTGTGCTTCATCTCATCTACGACACAATCCAAGTTTATATGAGTTAGGTACTGAAATAGGTGATCTTGTGGGTCTTTGGTTCCATCATACGGTTCCAACTTTGGCACTTTGAACCTTGCAGGGCGTGGATAGTTATCCACCTGCTCGGTAAAGGGAGATACGAGGGATATAAGTGCAGATCTCTTCCCTGATATGAAATCCAATTCTGCTCTAGAAGCCTCCATTGCCCGGGGATCTATCAACTGCTTTCCCCGATTTGAAGAGGACGAACGATCGTCCTTTTGGCTCGCTTAGGCTTCAGAGGGGGAGGTGGTGTTTCCTCTTGAGACTCTTCTGGCTTACAATCATCATTCTCTTCCTGCAAATCTTATCCCTACAGATCCTCTTCCAGGATATCTTCCTGTATCAGATCGTCATCTTCTTCATCCTCCTCTGCTAAAGCAGCGTCGAGAATTGCTTGCTTGGTGGCATCATCCATAGCCACCAGTTGGTCCACCAATTTTTGGTGGGCCTCATCGAGGACAATTTCCTTATGGTCCTGATTGTGATGGTTGGTGTTGGAGGCCGAGGCATCATTGTTGTTGTTGCCGTTTGTAGCCTGATTTTTGGTGGTAACCATGTCGGTGATGAAGCGTTTGAACAAAATTGTCAGAAAAATGAGGCCCTCATTCTAGCACCAATTGACGATACTAGAAATCGTCATTTATTAATTTCGGGGCCTTTTTGATCCTAGTGACAACCCGCACAAGCTTCAAGAACTAAAAACGATAGAAGAGTGGGGTGGTTGATGTTGTTTTAGATTGGACTTGAGATATTATGTCTCAAGCTGCCTGCGTATCTGTGTATGAATCAAGAATCAAGTCATCATATTTCCTTAGAGATCGTTTATATAGAGGGGCTTATGCCCTAGGCTTGCGTGGGCAATGTCCTTGGTGGACTGTGGTTTCGTGTTCCCTAAGGAAGAGATAATTATGATTTAATCCCCTTAAATATAAGAGATAATCTCGGTGATTTGAATATCAGATCACAATCTTTATGGCAAAGGATTCTTTCCATGTTTATCTGATTATTTATGCATGTGGGAGATTCGGTCCGAGATGGACTCGGGCCGACTTGTGGGGTCCGGCATGAGTAGGTTGATCTTATGCCCTGGCCGACCTGTAGAGGTTGGGGGGAGTGGCCGAGATTGCTCAGCTCGGACCTTGGGGAATTTGGCCATTAAAGTGGAATTTCTCAGCCTTCATTTATTGTTGAATCATTGTGGGGATGACACGTGGCGATTTGCTAGTTCGACCTCCGTCGTAAGACAAAAAAAGAAGGGGCATGGGTTTTCGAGACTTGGACTCTTTTAATTTAGCAATGTTAGCGAAACAATCTTGGCGCCTTATACATTTTCCTTCCTCTGTAGTTGCAAACCTTTTCAAAGCTAAATATTTTCGCACAAAATCCTTTCTGGAAGCAAAGCTCGGGTCCAAACCATCTTTTCTCTGCAGAAGTATTTTGGCCGGTAGAGAACCTTTAAATAAGGGTTTGCGATGGTCTATTGGAACTGAAGAATCTGTCCAGATAGGTGTTGATCCGTGGCTGCAATGGAGCCATGTTTTAAGGTACAATTGCTGACTGATGGCGTTTTTATGGACTCACAGGTAAGCTCATTAATTCATCATGGTACTAGTACTTGGATTACTGAAAAGGTTAAATCAATTTCATCCTATCGAAGAAGCAAAAATCTTACAATTTTCTCTCTCAATTCAACCTAGACCTGACCGTCTTATGTAGCACTACTCAGAAAATGGAATTTATTCGGTCAAAATAGGTTACCATATAGCCTTCCAATCTAAGGCACATGGAGGACTCTACAATTCGCTTTCAAGCTCAACAGGAGGAGATCGGGTTTGGAAAATCTTTGGAAGCTGAATATCCACCCTCGAGTGATCCATTATATTTGAAGAATTATCCAAAATGGTCTACCAACCACCCGCAACTTGGCCTACAGAAGAATGGGGTTGCCGACGTGCCCGGTATGTTGTAGAGCGGAAGAATCCATTCATAATTGTCTTTTTGAATGCACAATAGCAAAAGAGGTTTGGGCAAAACTTGATTCTGTAGTCTTATGGACCAAGCTACAAGTATGCTCTTTTGCGGATTTGTTCGTTGTCGTCTTTAGCTCCAAGGAGGAATGCTTATATCTCGTTTTATTGGCTTTATGGCACATTTGGAAGGCAAGATGCTCATGGGTCTTCGAGAAACATGGTGCTTACATGGAAAGGATTATGATCTGCTCTATTATAATCCTTATCATCATCAGTATATGCCATCAAGCCAAAATTTTCCTGATCATCATGATCACCCATAGTCTCAAATGAATCACTCCATGATGACTTAGTAGCGAATGACCTCTTCTTGTACTTTTTAGTGTGGTGACATTTCCACTCAGTATATCCACTAGCATAATTCCCTGATTGTACACTTTTAGCATTTGACTGGTCCTTTGCTCCTTGAAGTACCTCTATTTTGCATTTTTCTTTTGAGGTTGTATCCAAGAGTCTTCTTAGCAAAGTGTTTGAAGTTCTTGACCAGCAGATACAATCTTTCACTCATCTCCATAACCCTATTCAGAGGATCAACATTAGTTCTGATTTTAGCATGTGATCTGGTCTCACCTCCTGTGCTCTCAGTAGCATCAACAACCAACAAAGCAACATTTCTAGAGTTTTTCTTTTTAGACTTCCGCTCATTCATGTTTATGTCATAAACAAACATAAAACCAATCAACTCATCCTTTTCAAGAATAGATAAGTCTTTTGATTCTTTAGTATCGGTGATCTTTGGATCCCATTCTGGGTAGACTTCTCACAAGTTCTTGAAACTTTTCCTAGTTGGTAAGAACATTTCTTATTGAATCAAGTCAATTGACAATCTTAGATAGTCTTGCATCCATTTCACATATGGATTCAATGGGATTCATTTTGAACAACTCATAAGAATGCATCAAGATTAATCTTGGATTTCTTAACCCTGCTTGTTCCTTCATATTCCTTTCAAGTTTCAATCAAATCTCTTTGGCAGTTTTGCAGAGAAATATATCATGCCTCCTCATTACTCATGGAATTAAGTTGAATGGTGATTGCCTTAGCATTTACATAGACATTTTTCTTATCGGCTTCTTCCTATTATTGTCTTGTCTTGTCTTCGGTACATACTTCACAACATCACAAGTAATCGTGGTTTTCACTGGGATGATAGGACCATCCTCACTGACATACCAAAGATCACCATCAAGAGATTCAAGCTGCAATCTTATTGCTCTCTTCCAATGAGTGCAACCGATTACTAGTAATTTATGGTGGTCGATCTCATACCAGACATCCCCTCTTGGGGTTTTGTAAGAGTCATGGTACACAAGTATCCAATCTTTTATACCAATTGAAGGATCACTTTGGGTCAATAGGATAACCATAAGGAGGAAGGGGTTGAATGATTATACAAAATTTTACCCTGTTTGAAATCCTTCAAAATTTTATCTCAAAGACGAAGTGTGTAACTGTCCTGATCCTTAATGACGAAATTTGTTTCAAATTTTAGTGACAAAAAACTAAAATTAGAAACATAAATGAGCGGGACGAACAATTAAACTAGTTTCCATTGATGATTCTAAGAATTGACGATTACAATTGATTCAAGATCAATATATACAACATTACAAATCATTAGGAAGATGAAAAATCAGTTGTAACAAACTAAAACACTCTAACTAACTTCCTAACTGATTTCTTGCATGAGTGTTCGACCTATTGCTTCAAATGAACTTTCTTCAGCTGAATTGTTTTGTAATCGTCCCAGAATTCACCTTACACTCCATCTTCCATCCTTTTACGTTAAGAAGCTCATTTTGGAATTATTGAGAGAAATTATTTTCTATGACCGCAGCTTGTATATGCCTATAGTATCAATATCGTCCTAATACAGGTGGAAATGACATATTAAAGAATAAATAGCTTATATATAGAAAAGAGTTGTGATACCTCCACAATAAAAAGTTACAACTTGGTCACAAGACAATTGTTTACTACTTATTTTGTATTGCGACTTATTTATTGATTTGAGTCCCCAATGATTAATGATATACAAATATGTTGTAACCATTAATTATGGTATTTTATTGTGAAACAATATTTTTAGAAAAAACACAGAGAATGAAAACGGTAATGGACTTTTTATCCTGCATTAGAAAATAGAAGTGGGTCAGTACTTCTTAAGATATGACATGATGTGGCACAATCACAGCCCTCCATGGGTGCTCTAATTCTATGGCTGTTATTGTCTAAGAAGTTGGAATATTCCCCTAAGGAAATCTTTGTTAGATTTGGATAGAACCGTTATGTACTAGTCAGTCCTCCAGGATATTAGCTTGATAAGATAACCTTCTGTATATAGAAAATCTATGAAAAAACTATCAATGAAGTTCATCTTCTTCACTTTATCCTTTTTCTAAGTTGGTATCAAAGCAAGATTTAATGGCGTCTACAGCTTCTACCACTGCTGCTACGACCATCGCTGCAACCGAACAGAGTGCAGCTCCGGCGAGTATTGGTACTATGTCTCAGGCACCGGCTTATGCAAGCTCTATGCTGGTTACCTGGCCGCCTTCCTTTTTTTCCGCAGTTTTCTTCCTTTGGAGCTCCAATTTATCCATCTGGTGGATCTTACACCAGTTTTATGCCATCCGGAGTTCCACCTCCTCCTCTTTTTTCCTCACCGATGCTTTCTGCAATGTCATCACCTCTTCCCAGTTTGATTTCACCTCTGCATGCCAATGACTCTACTTTTTTCTCAGATCTACATGTACTGTGAAGCTCACCCGGGACAACTATCTTCTGTGGAAGTACACTGTTCTTCCTATAGTGAAAGGCTACAAACTTGAAGGATTTCTTCTTGGGACCATACCAAAACCTATGCTGCAAGATGGATCTGGGCTCACTCCTGGCATGAGGTTGCAAGTATCTGCTGCAATTGATCAATGGAACTCTACCGATCAGCTTTTGCTAGGATGGTTGCTCAGCTCTATAACTGAACAAGCCTTGACTGAGGTAATAGGTTGTGCTACGTCTTTTGAAGTTTGGAGTAACCTAGAGAGTCCGTTTAACACTCAATCTGAAGCTAGAATGCTTGAATACAAGACTTCCCTAACCAAAACTGAGAATCGATCAATGGCTGATTATTTGGACTTAATGAAGTCTTATTTTGACAAGTTAGTTGCAGCTGGCTATCCTATCTCCAATTTAGAACTCATACTCGCTGTTCTTGGAGGCCTTGATAAGGAGTATGAGTCTGCTATTGTTAATCTCACTACTAGGGTTGGAAGCCTCAGTTGGCAAGAAGTTCAGTCCCAACTTCTCACCTATGAAAGGCTTGTTGCTAGATTTAATCCTCATAGCATTGCAAGATCTAACCCCTCTCTTAATCTTGCTCAAATGAATCCCAGAGGTTCTAGTTCTTCTGATGTTAGGCCTCAGTTTCATAAATCAAACAGAGGCAGGGGTGGTTCTAGAGGTGGAAGGTCTAGAGGTGATGGTAGGGGATGCAAGTCCAACTCCAATAACAAGAGTGTCTGTCAACTTTGTGGCAAGAATGGTCATACTGTCTTGGATTGTTGGTATCGTTTTGACGTGAGCTTTACTGGTATTAATAATGGGATTAACAACAATATATCTAGGCCTACTGGAAATCCAGGAAATCCAAGACCTACTACTTATATAGCCTCCCTCAGTCTCAGTTGCTGATTCTTCTTGGTACATGGACAGTGGTGCTACCAACCACATCATAGGTGATCTTAACAATCTCCACCTCAGTGTTGGATATTCAGGTTCTGACACAATTGGGGTTGGTAATGGTGTGAACTTACCATTTTAAATATTGGTCAATCTATTCTCCCCACTACACACCCACACAAACCTCTTGTATTACAGTCTATGCTACATGTTCCTGATATTGCTAGAAATCAGTTAAGAGTGTCTAAGCTTACCTGTGACAATGATGTGATAATTGAATTTATTGATTCGTTTGTGCTGTGAAGGTCAATAATACAGGGATACATCTTCTCATAGGAACACTAGATGGTGGTTTGTACAAGATAGGCAGTCCAATTGAGAGTACAATGAGCTCTATTCACTCCCATCAATCTCAACACAAATTTGGTTCTCTTGCAGAGTCTAAACCTAAGTCCGAGTCTAGTGGAGCTCAGTTTGTTAATGTTAATAAGAATCCTAATGTATGGCATATGAGACTAGGGCATCCTTCTTCAAGGATTTTGAGTCAAGTCCTGCAACAATGTAATGTTTTCTTGAATGCAAATCTTGTTGTTTGTGAAGCCTGTCAGTTTGGAAAGTCACATGCTTTGCCTTATGTTTTATCTGATTCTCATGCTGCTCACATGTTTGATCTTGTTCACACTGATGTCTGTGGACCTTCTCCCATTAAATCTACAAATGGTTATTCTTACTATGTGCATTTTCTGGATGATCATACCAGATATACTTGGTTGTATCCACTAAAACATAAATATGAAGTTTGTAATATCATAAAACAGTTTCAAAGAATGGTAGAAACACAATTCTCGACCACCATCAAATGTATACAGTCAGATTGGGGTGGAGAATATAGGAGCATTGAACCATATCTTAAAGATTAGGGGATCCTTTTTAGACACCCTTGTCCTCGTGCTCATGCTCAACATGGCAAAGCTGAAAGGAAGCATATGCATGTTGTTGAGTTAGGACTTACTCTCTTGGCTCAATCGTCAATGCCCTTAATTTTCTGGTGGCATAGTTTTCAACATGCCACTTTGCTCATCAACAGTTTACCTACACCTGTTTTAAAAGGCCTTTCTCCACACGAGTGTCTGTTTAAAACCAAACCTAACTATAAACTCCTTAAGGTTTTTGGGTGTGCCTGTTATCCCCAACTTAGGCTCTTTCAGACTACTAAATTCCAATTTCATTCTAGTAGGTGTGTTAATCTTGGGGTCACTCCAATGCATAAGGGGTATCAGTGTTTGGATATGACATGCAGAATCTATGTCACTAGAGATGTTGTGTTTGATGAGCTAACTTTTCCTTTTGCTACTGGTTTTACACAAGGTCTTCACAGGTCTGTTGTTGCTTCTTCAGAACTTGAAAGTCAGTTTTATTTACACTCTTTGTACTTTTAACAGGATGCACATGCACACACTCCAGTTGTTTAGGTAAGCCCTGATGTCTCTCTTGATCATTCTACCATGACCCCAATATCTCTTATACTATCTGCTCCTAATAGCCCTAATCCTCACATATCACAAAATCATAATTCCTCTGATCCTGTTTATAGTCCTGATTCCCCTACTCCACCAGTATTCACACATACTTCACCATCTCCAACATCACCCACACCTGCATCTACACCTCATAACTCACCTATTCACCATCTCCCACACCTACACCTACACCACCTCCAATTCCTACTCTTGTTAACACACATCCTATGACCACAAGAGCCAAAAATGGCATCTTCAAACTTAAAGCCTTTACCATTGTTGCTCACACTATTGAACCTGCAAGTGTTTCAGAAGATATGGCTAGTGTTGAATGGAGACAAGCCATGGAGGAGGAGTATCAGGCCCTTATGAAAAATGATACATGGGTTTTAGTGCCCCTTCACCAAATCAGACAGTGGTTTGTAGCAGATGGGTGTATAAGCTTAAAATTAAGCTAGATGGCTCTGTTCTTAAACATAAAGCAAGGTTAGTAGCTAAAGGATTCAGTCAAACATATGGGGTGGACTTCATAGAAACATTCAGTCCTGTAGCAAAGGCATGCACCTACAATTAGAGTTATTCTTTCCTTGGCTGTGACATGTAATTGGCCTATCAATCAAATTGACATAAATAATGCCTTTCTTAATGGTTTTTCAAGGAACCAGTGTATATGGCTCAACCCATAGGCTATGTTGATCCTACTAAGCCTCGAATATGTTTGCAAACTTACCAAGGCTCTGTATGGCCTTAAACAGGCCCCAAAGGCATGGTTTGAAGCCCTTAAGTCTTAGCTTCTTGCCTGGAGCTTCAAACAGTCAGTGGGTGATAATTCCTTGTTCATTTTGAAGACTCATCAACATATTCTTATTGTATTAGTTTATGTAGATGACATTCTGGTCACTGGTAGCTCACCTCATCTTATCAACAAATTTATTCAAATGTTGGATTCTAAGTTTTCTCTCAAGAACCTGGGGCCAGTATCACATTTTCTGGGCATGCAAGTTGTGAGGGATTCATCAGGTCTGTATTTGACCCAAACTCAGATGCCACTCAACTCCTCCATAGACTGGGTTGTGACTCTCTTAAAGTTGCTCCTACACCTATTGTTCCTGGTAAGAAACTTGAAGAAGATCTAAGGGAGATATTCCAGAATGTTACACTCTACGGGAGTGCTATATGTGATCTTCAATATCTGACCTGTACCAGGCCTGATGTTACTTTTGCAGTGAACTATTTGAGTCAATTTATGCAAAAGCCACATCTTGAACACTGGAAAGCAATCAAGAGGCTACTTAGATATGTGCTTGGAACTCTTAACCTTGGCTAGCACTTCAAACCTGCTGCTTGTATTAATCTTACAGGTTTTTCTGATGCTGATTGGGGGGTATCCACTGCTGATAGGAAATCTATTGGAGGCTATTGTGTTTATCTTGGAGACTCACTTGTTTCATGGAGCTCCAAAAAGCAAGATGTTGTTTCAAGATCAAGTGCTGAGTCAGAATATAGAGCTTTGGCAAAACTCACTGCTGAAATCAAGTGGATCACATCTCTGATGTCAGAATTACAGATCAACCTCACTGGTGTTCCTACTGTTTGGTGTGACAACATTAGTGCTTCCTACTTAGCTCAAAATCCTGTCTATCATGCCAGAACCAAACATATAGAAATATACATTCATTTTGTCAGAAATGAAGTTCTCAACAAAAAAACTAAATGTATGCTACATTCCTTCTGTAGATCAAGTTGTTGATTGTATGACCAAGGCTCTCACCATTGGTGCATTCCAGAATTTCAGAGGCAATGTGTGTTCCCCACTATTGAGTTTGAGGGGGGATGTTAAGATATGACATGATGTGGCACAATCACAGCCCTCCATGTGTGATAAATTCTATGGGTTTTATTGTCTAAGAAGTTAGAATATTCCCCTAATGAAATCTTTGTTAGATTTGGATAGGACCGTTATGTACTAGTCAGTCCTTCAGGATATTAGCTTGATAAGATAACCTTTTGTATTATTGAAAATCTATGAAAAAACTATCAATGAAGTTCATCTTCTTCACTTTATCCTTTTCTAAGTGTACTAAAGCAATAGACTAAACTTTACTACCCTCCGTTTTATTAAGTGTCATTTTTCAGAAATTTTTTTCTTCATTTATTTGTTATTTTACAACACTAAAACAACATTTATTATTCTTTTCATTTTTTTCCTCCCTTTTGATTAAGCCAAAATTTAATACTATTTCCCATGCCACAAATAAAAGCACCCGTTCAAACAAAATGGCTTGAAATTGAACAAGCTACTAGTACTAAATAAGCTTGGCACAATTTATATATTCAGTCTTTTTATTATTCCAGTGCACATATTCATTTAGGAATATATCATAATATAAAAATATAAGGATAACTTTGTCTTTTTATACGCTAATTCAGATACATTAATCATTTTCTTAATCTGTACGATAAATCTCTATACAACAGTTAGAAAAAACCGAGGGAGTAATATTTTTGGGAGCATAGACAAAGCAAATAGCTATGCCGCGCGCCTAATTACCAAAATCTTCAATTAGGATTTTGTAAGCTATAGTTACCTTGTTATTTGAGGGCACCAACTATTCAAAATTTTATAATGATCATAAAACAAGTATGACTTAATTTATGACCGATCTTTTTTCGGTTTCAAAATTTCAAAAAAAGAGCTCGACCAAGGGTTTGATGTTGTTTTTGGTCATAAGGGTCATGTCTTTGGCATAGGGTTTGACGTGTGGGGTTGTTATTGTTGTTGTGTTATTCAGTGTCTGTTTATGTATTTTTCATTATCGAGAAATATGTGACACAGTTCAATTACAGCATCAAGTCAGTCACCGAAAGATACAAAACATCGAAGGCAGGGTATCAACAAGTTGTAAATCAAACATCTGAAACCCAGGTAACCTCCACAACTACTTTTGCACAACAACATATATATTTAAATTCTCAAACATATTTAAAATGGCTTTGTCTTCAGATTTTGAGAGGGAGTAATATAATAAGGATTGTATATATGTGGTGCAACATCAACGTCTTGGTGGGAAAATTTGTAATGTGAAACCTCAAACGAACTACTACACGTCACTTAATTTTGATCATCAATAGTATATCAACTTTTTTGAGATGCGGTTCTAATGGAGCCACACGTTCACATCTTGGTGTGCCTTTGTTTCAAATTTATTAGTTTTGGTAGGTCCAATTTGACGCCTTATTTTCGGATATCGAGTTTTAATTCGGAAAAAGTGATCGACACATATATAATTAAATTAAATCAATTATATACCTTGACGAAAACAATCATTAATATACTGATGAAACTGAATTTGATTATTGAACTCAAAAGAAATTGATACAATGTGCAAAAGGAATTTACATATGGAGGTGAGAAATATGAAGAAGTAAGATTTCGATCTAAAAGTATGACTGTAGTTGAGCTGCCTACTTGCTTTATATAACAACAAGTGACAGTTACAAAAGGTATATCATTAATTAACTAATCCTATAACTAACTAACTGACTCAAGTAAGTTCAACTTGCATTGGAAGCTGTAACACCCTCTCTCAAGGTGAAGTTACTTGACTTTGTAAATGTTGCAGATTGGGTAACATGACAGCAGATCTGGAAAGTGGCTTTGTATAAGGGTTTTGTAAAGAGGTCTGCGCACAAGTGTGTGGAGATAGGCAATGGTTTTAGTAAACCAGACTGATATCCGCCCCTTATCACATGACAGTCTATCTCTATATGCTTTGTTCTTTTATGAAATATAGGATTTTCTATAATGTGCAGGGCACTCTTGCAGTCACTGATTGAGGTCAAGTTAAATTATTAACTCGATGCCTAAATAACCACTAGCAAGTGAACTAGGTTCAATCGCGGTATAGCTAGATAGAGTCGAGGTCGATCCCACAGAGAATCAATACAAGACTTATCAACTATTAATCCGCTCATATCTGTTTATATTGGCTACGGGAGTCATCCTCTAAAACTTGACGTAGCACCTGTAGGTCACTAGATCACTGTGATATTGTTACGTGACTTCGCCTTCTAAGTGCCTCCATCTCATATAACTCACACGCTTACGGCTCTAAGGATGCCGATATTAACCGTACACCTCGTCTAGGCAACATTCCTATGGTTAGGCGTACTTCCTAAACGATCACTCAAACTCTCATCCAACTAACAATTACTAAGTTATAATCTCATGCTAGTTTACAATCTACGTGTAAACAAGGTGTGCGCAATTCCCTAACATAAACCTACCTAGATAACGCTGAACGTCCGTGAAGATCAATTCATAAGCCCACCTAAGAGTTTTACATTGGTATTTCCTTTTTACACGTTTCAATTAAATTAAGCGAGTAACGTAGCCATAGCCATACCTACTGAGACAACAGATTCAATTAAGCTAACCTAATCATAAAGACGTGACTGATTAACGGATGAAGCAGGGTCAGAGGCTCTCGGTCGACCGAATGCATAGGCTCGGTCGACCGAGTGACACCACTCGGTCACCCGAGTGCTCTACTCCCCGCATCACACCCCCGAATATATTTCTCGCCGTTTCTCATACAAATCGGATTAAATAGTGATTCGTCGTGCAATCATATAAACTAATCTAAATACACGTAAATTAAACACGTAGATTCATCCATAGATGTTAGGAAGAGGACGTAGGGTATGAGATCCTCATAGACAAGGCATCAACACCTCCCTAACGTCATAGCCTAGATCTATATCATCTAGCTATGAATAACTACTCAAACAATTAAAGCATAATTGGGAAATTAATTACTAAAAGAAAAGGAAAATAAACTAGGGCTTACATGTTGCAACCCTAGCTCTTCCACACGCCTGAAGAATCCTTATTTGCTTGTATGTATATATGAATGAATGAATTGGTATATGTGTGTCTTAAAAATTACAAAGGACTTGTGTTTATATAGAGCTACAGCCGACTTAAGAAGACCGACTTAAAATGCCGACATTAGTGAACCCTAACCGCCTCAAAGGATGCATTGGACTTCTGCTGGGCTTCGTGGACACTCGGTCGACCGAATGTATAGGCTCGGTCGACCGAGCCTTCTGTCTTCTGAGCTTCCTCTCGTTTTTGTCTTGGGCCGCCTGAACATGTCTGCAATCCATTAAACCTTCTCCGAATTCCCTCCTTTCTGCTTCCTCAAATAGCCCACTGCAAATTTAGCATAAAACACGGTCTGTAACATCAACTAATACAATAAAACATTTAAATACACAATAATGAATCGTAACCCTTGGCATAAGTAAATTCAGCATATTACGACTAATTATTGCTATATTATAGTTCTTTCAAACTAGAATCGGGGATAAAGATCTTAGAATAACGGGCACAAAATGACCGTTATCAACTACCCCCCACTTAGCCTTTGATCGTCCCGATCAAAATATCAATAAGTCATTCCTCATACAAACATTTTCCAATGGTCACATTATACTAACACAAGAAACTCGAATCAACTCATACCATTTATGCTCATAAGATATTCATTATTCACTATTCATTTTGAATCGAAGTGATGTGTGCATGTGCATTAGTTTTACAATCGAGGCAAGATCAGAGTTTATGCCGACTTTGTAGTCTTAACCTACCAACTTCAGTATTCCCATTTCTTTAGCCTTTTATAGCACTAGAGCAATAAGCAAGAGCGTATCTATCGGGTTTTTGGACTTGGAGACCGAGTACTACTCAAAGCCTCGTAAAGAGTTGAATATTCTTTTCATACTTTCATATTTTTCAGATACTATCAATCTCAAGAGAGAAAACTTTTTAGAGCATCCCCCTATCTTAGATCAAACATAGCATCGAATATTACCACAAGCGCGAGGCTACTTTGGTAATGTTACTACAAGCCCAGTGTTTAACATTTTATTAAAACACAGGTACGTCTCAAGCTTATTATTCCGCTTTTACAGCTAGAAGATAGGAATACATCAGATGATAAATTTGACACTAGGTAAGCATAACCAATTATCTATGCAATGTACACATAATTTTTTTTTATAAGTTGCGCGGTACTCGATTCATTTATCGAATAATTGAATAATAAACAACTACTCGCAACGTACAATATGAATATCATTAAGTTCACTAATCAATAAATCGCAGAAGTATAAAGTGATCACGTACTCATGAAATATGGTTCCTTCCTTATTAAATTCAATATTCGGGACTCACGAAAGTAAATGTGATTCTAAGTTTTAAAAGTTACTCATTTATTATATTATTTGATATATATATATATATATATATATATATATATATAGATCCTTATTCGAGCAAGCTAAGTGACTCGTACCCCCCACTTAAACCATGCATTGTCCTCAATGTATAAAAATCGGAAAAAGAAAAAAACTAAAAAGAGGAACTTAGCTCTGCATAAGCGTGGAAGTTAAACAAGTCCTTGGAAATTCGGCAAAGTCTAACAGGCACAGGCATTGGCTGCTAGCAAGTCAGAAGAATAATCACTGCAACATGCATCTTGAACAAAGCTCAAATCTCGTTACAGGATTAGTCCAAATAGTAATAATCAGAAAAAGGGACCGTAAAAGAGATAACAACTTCGTTAAACATTTTCAAGTCCATAAATTCATGATTACATGTCAATATTTTTCAGCAAGTCCAAAACATTACACGAGTTCAAATTTAGGAAGTAGTGCAACCTACTCTATATAACACGACACACTAGTAGAAACCAGTCAAAATAAAAAAGCGTTAATCATAGGAAATGCAAATACGGAAATACAAATTCTTAATCCCAGAATCCTGGAGCATTGGGATCATAAGGCCCATAAATAGGATTGATTGGTGCTAGTTGCAAATTGTTCGGGCCAGCTTCATCAGCATCGTCCTCGGGCTCCCCTGCTTGTTCTTGATCGTCGCCGTGAACGATAGGTGGTGCGACAGAATTTAAAGATAAGATATGCATTGGCCCCACATAGGAATCGCTGCCTAACACAGGGCACTCGGCTCCCTCACAGAATGTAGTAATCAGTGAACCAAAAGGTAAGGTGTGCCGAGGCTTGAGAGCATCGTCTGTCATTTCCTTGCGTATCAATGCCCCCACGTTCACGGGCCATCCCATGTATAACCAATAAAGCAGAGTGGCATGGGCATAATAGACCGTGGATACATGCTTGGCCGGAAAGAGATTAGAACGGATAAGCCGATGAAGGCATTTATCCTCCCATCTCCTGAAAATCGGGTTCCGCAAATGTGCGGGCAACCTCTCCTATAGTCCATTCTATCCCTAGATAGGCACCAACTTCCTCCAACCAAGTGTCGGACCCGTCAAATGTCACCATATACTCTGGCCCGTCCTCCGAGATATCCAGATCAAAATAAGCATTAAACGTTCCCGGAGAAATTACAATGGGTCGTCCATGAATGGTAACAATATTGGTATCGGGGTGTACGCGTAAATAAGCATAAAATTCCCTTACCCAATTGACGTTGACTCGGCCGGGGGGTGCCACGACATCTCGCCACTGATAACGTTCCACTAATTGCAAAAGCTCGTCTCCACAATTATCCAAATCCAGTCCTCGAGCTCGATGAACAGGGGCATTCGAGAAATTATTAATAAATGAAGCATATACCTCCCGACTCGCGAATTGTGGTACCCCGTTGATTAATGGTATGTCGTCTTCAACTGCCACAAATTGGGCGGCTCTGCGTCTTCTTGGTGGCATTCTGACAGACCAACAGCACAGCAGCTGACGGCGGCAGCAGGGGGACTCTCGGTCGACCGAGAGTAATCACTCGGTTGACCGAGTGCTGGCTGGGCAAGTGTTGCTTGGCTCCTGGCTCTGTATTTGCCCAGTGACTGAATTGGCCGATCAGAAAAAGTTTTCGACAGCTCTTTTGTGATTAAAATTGAAAAGTGAGTGAAATGGTGTAATGGATGAAGATTTTCAAAATATTTCCATTTGCTTTCTACAAGGATTTGGGGAAAAGGTAGGTGGATAATTTGGATGAAGAAAATGGAGAAGAGGATGAAGAAAATGAAGAAGAGGATGAATGGGTTAAATAGAAAAATGGGAGATTGAAAGTGAATGTGATTGGTGGATAAGAATGATTGGGGATTGATGAGGTGTAAATGTGGAATTTGAAAGTTTAAATTGAAAGAATAAAGAAATTGGGAAGAGGGAAAGGTGTATGGGGATATGTAGAAATAAATGGTGTTGACCATTTAATTATGACACACCGAAAATTACCTACAACATATAACCATGTCATAACTATTATTTCACTTTTTCAATTCCTACCGCAAAATTATCCCAACCGACAAGTTGTCCCAAGCACAAAAACAATCTCATTCTTTTCATAAATAAAAACAATCTGGCCTACAGCATTTAAGATAACACATTTCTATTTCCTTAATCAACATTTTTTTACAAAGACTCGGTTACTACACCCTACTTCACGTAAAAACGATTCGAATAAAAAAAGATTTTTGCACATCCTTAACTTAGCAGTCGTCGGAACACGGCAAAAATAAAAAAAACTCCTCATCGTTTCCCGCTACTCTTATTTTTAAGAGAAAAAAAAATGAAAAAAAAATGATAAAATAGAAATAGTTCTACAGTTTAAGTCAGTAGCTCGACTTTCCATAAATCACCACTTTCTACGAACTGCTCTTGGCTTGCCAGGTTTTCACCCGGTTAGCCTTGACCGAAAATGTCTTGCTGTCCTTTTGCACGAGTGCCTTTCCGCGAGATGTGAGTCCAACAAAAAGACAGTCGAACTGTCCATCCAGGCAAGCTCCAACTTTCGTGATTGTCTCAGAACTAGATGAGCTCTCTTTAGCATGAACTCTACAGGTTCGTTTCTTTGCTTGCTTCCTCCTATCCTTGGGTCTGAAGAAAGGCAGGCCTTCAGGATTATGATTTTCTAGAACAGGGGCAGGCTCGACAGCTTTCTCACGACTCAGAACTGTAAGGGTCTCATCTATTTCTTCTTTCTCGTCATCAACACTTTTTCCGGAGTCAAATCTGGTTTCGAATTACCACCTCCTATAACATTTACGCTCACCGGAATAGGGAAATCTGGATTCCTCGTCCCATAGGTCTCAGAACCCTTAGCATCGAAAAATGTAATCTCACGCCTGGACATACGAATTAGGGCTCTAGAAGTATTGATAAAGGCTCTCCCTAAAATGATAGGGCAGTGAGGGTGCTCATCTATATCCATAACAACTATATCTATCTTTAACCTGAGCTGTCCTATGCCAATGATCATATTATTCATATTTCCAGACATGATCGTTCTGGTCCTATCCGCAAACCTAACTTGCAATGGAGTATTTGTGGGGGTAAGGATTAGATTTCTCTCACAAAAACTCTTCGGGAAAATGTTCAGACTCGAGCCAGAATCTATCAAAGCCAACCCTAGGCATGTTCTTTCAAAGGTAACCTCTACCATAAATGCTCCTGGGTCGTCTAGTTTCGGCATCAACCGAGCTTCATTCTCAATATGCGCTGCATCTCTGGGACAGACGACTATAGGGCGATTTAGGTCTATTCTAACCTCAGAATCAGATTCTATATCTGACATGTGATGCATGTAGTCATATCCTGAGTCCGAATCTGAAGAAATCTCTTCAGGATTTAACTTGGACATACCTCTGTATATGTAAGCTTCTTTAGACTCTTTTGACTTCTTAGCTTCTTGAATTCTTGCCTTCATCTTCGTTATTCTCTCCTTGAGTATAGGTGTCAACGGCTTTCTTGGTGTGGTTTTGGTTCTCAACACCAAGACTTCTTCTCCTTGAGCCTTAGAAAACTGATGTGATAACATTTTTGCTAAACAGTTCGCTTGAGTGATTTCTTCCGATTAGTTGCATCATAAGAAAAACAACAAACGGTCATTGAACTAACAGACAGTATGATTACTCATACTGCTGCTAGGCTTATAACCTACTAACTGAGAAAAAACAGAACCTCAGGGGGAAGACAACTATCAGAAAATACAAAAAAAAAAAAAGGGCTCGGTCGACCGAGTGGTACAGTTCGGTCAACCGAATAAACAGATTATTTTATTATATTTATCATTATTTATTTTTTATTTATTTATTTATTTATTTATTTATTTATTTTTATTTTTATTTTTAAACATAAAAACGAAATAATTAAGTAAATTATTTAAGCGATTGGACCATTGATTCCCCGGCAACGGCGCCAAAAACTTGATTGAGGTCAAGTTAAATTATTAACTCGATGCCTAAATAACCACTAGCAAGTGAACTAGGTTCAATCGCAGTATAGCTAGATAGAGTCGAGGTCGATCCCACAGAGAATCAATTTATGGATCCTACTTAAATAGTCAACCTATTTATTTCGTGTAACAAAGACGGTCTATGACCAACATAGGATACGAGAAAAGAAAGACACACTCAAACATATAAACAAATAACACGTAAACAAATAACGTAATCAACTGCCCAATTATAACCGTAATCATTTGGATCTAGGCAATTTATATAACAACAAGACTTATCAACTATTAATCCGCTCATATCTGTTTATATTGGCTACGGGAGTCATCCTCTAAAACTTGACGTAGCACCGGTAGGTCACTAGATCACTGTGATATTGTTACGTGACTTCGCCTTTTAAGTGCCTCCATCTCATATAACTCACACGCTTACGGCTCTAAGGATGCCGATATTAACCGTACACCTCGTCTAGGCAAAATTCCTATGGTTAGGCGTACTTCCTAAACGATCACTCAAACTCTCGTCCAACTAACAATTACTAAGTTATAATCTCATTCTAGTTTACGATCTACGTGTAAACAAGGTGCGCGCAATTCCCTAACATAAACCTACCTAGATAACGCTGAACGTCCGTGAAGATCAATTCATAAGCCCACCTAAGAGTTTTACATTGGTATTTCCTTTTTACACGTTTCAATTAAATTAAGCGAGTAACGTAGCCATAGCCATACCTACTGAGACAACAGATTCAATTAAGCTAACCTAATCATAAAGACGTGACTGATTAACGGATGAAGCAGGGTCAGAGGCTCTCGGTCGACCGAATGCATAGGCTCGGTCGACCGAGTGACACCACTCGGTCACCCGAGTGCTCTACTCCCCGCAGATCACACCCCCGAATATATTTCTCGGCGTTTCTCATACAAATCGGATTAAATAGTGATTCGTCGAGCAATCATATAAACTAATCTAAATACACGTAAATTAAACACGTAGATTCATCCATAGATGTTAGGAAGAGGACGTAGGGTATGAGATCCTCATAGACAAGGCATCAACACCTCCCTAACGTCATAGCCTAGATCTACATCATCTAGCTATGAATAACTACTCAAACAATTAAAGCATAATTGGGAAATTAATTACTAAAAGAAAAGGAAAATAAACTAGGGCTTACATGTTGCAATGGACTTCGCCGGGCTTCGTGGACACTCGGTCGACCGACATAGGTATATGTGTTTCTTGCTTTATGTCAAACTTCTCCGAATTCCCTCCTTTCTCGCTTCCTCAAATAGCCCAGCAAATTTAGATAAGTTAGCCATTGCAAATTCACAATAATGAATCGTAACCCTGAAGTAAATTCGGCCATGGCCATGGCTATATATAGTTCTTTCAAACTAGATTCGGGGAGAGATCTTAGAATTGGAGGACCGTTATCGATTGTGGTTTGCTTTGCTTTATGCTCTCCAACTTATCAAGCCATTGCAATCTCCTAGGAAGGCCATGGCTCTATACTCGAGAATCATGTAATGGACCTTTTTGCTCTCCAAATTATGTCATCACAACCAGCCCATCAAACCAGCCCAATCTGCATCTACATAAGCTTTAAGTTCCAGGGAACCTTGTGCACAAAACAGAATTCCTTGTCCAGGTGCATTTTTCAAGTATTTTAGGAGTCTGTGTGCTACTTTCAGTTGCAGTTTAGTGGGAGCATCAAGAAATTGGCTTAACTGTTGAGTAGCTAGTGTAATGTCCGGTCTAGTTATTCCAAGATATAGAAGCTTTCCTACTAGGCTTCTGTAATAACTATTTGATTCCAATTTTGGTGAATCTTTGCTGTGTAATTTTTGTGAAGTATCCATAGGAGTTTGTACTGGCTGCAATCTGTGTAGCCATAATCTTCCCACAATTCCAGACAATACTTTCTTTGAGACAACACTATACCTTCCTTTGATCTTGCAACTTCCAACCCTAGGAAGTACTTAAGGTCTCCAAGATCTTTGATGCCAAATCTTGAGTTCAGAAACCCTTTTAATTCTTGTATTTGGATCATATTTGGACTGGTGACAAGAACATCATCAACATACACCAACAGAGCAATGAAGTCATCATTTTTTCCTTTAACAAACAGGCTATAGTCTTGCTTTGATTGTCTAAACCCCCTCTTTAAGCAGAGCTTGGGTTAACTTTATATTCCATTGTCTACTAGCCTGTTTTAGGCCATATAGAGACTTCTGTAGTTTGCACACATGTCCAGGTTGAGTATTATATCCTTGTGGAATGGTCATATACACCTCTTCTATAAGGTCTCCATGTAAGAAAGCATTGTTAACATCTAACTGTTGCAGATTCCACCCTTTAGCAGCATCAATGGCAAGCAATGTCCTGACAGAAGTTAGTTTTGCTACTGGGGAAAAAGTGTCAAGATAATCTAGTCCCAGTTGTTGAGTGTAACCTTAGCTACCAATCTTGCTTTGAATCTCTCCACAGATCCATCAACATGTCTTTTTATTCTGTACACCCATTTACATCCTATGGGAGTCTTGCCTTTTGGTAATGGAACAATCTTCCATGTCCCTATTTTTGCAAAGCATCTATATCATCTTGCATTGCTTTCCTCCAGGCTTCATCCTTCACTGCCTCATCATAAGTCTTAGGTTCAGTAAGTACCTGAGCACTAAGCACATAGTTTTTGTAAGTTTTTGACAAATGTGTTAGAGAGTCAACATTATGGATACTATGAGGTGTGGTCCTAATCTTAGAATGATGACATACATAGTCATTCAGGTAGTTAGGAACACCTCTAGTTCTGGATGATCTTCTTTGGTCAGGGACATGATTTGTGGTTACTACTTGTTCTTGCTCATGATGTGGAACAACATCTAGTTGTTCTGGTTCATGAGAAGAATCTACAGCAGCACCACTATCATGTTCTTGTGAATCCAAAGAAGTTGAGCCATCAGCATGCCCTTGTGTGTCAAAGACATCAGCCTGCTCTTCCAAGAAAGGTAAAGGAAGGGAAAAAGTATCAATATTACCTGATGGCTGCTGATAAGGGAATACAAGTTCATGAAATGTGACATCCCTACTTATGAATATTTGCCTTGTTTGCAAATTTAGTAAACAATAACCTTTAACATTTAAGGCATGACCTAGATAAATGGACTTGATACTTCTTGTATTAAACTTATTACCATCAGTATGAAGATTATAAGCATAAGTCAAACAACCAAACACTTTTATATGATTATAAGAAGGCACAGAACTAAACATCAATTCATGAGGAGATTTTTCATGCAAAACAGGTGTAGGTAAGACATTTATCAAGTTAACAGCATGTATAACACAGTAAGTCCAATATATAACAGGAATTCCATATTGGAACCTTAGACTTCTAGCCACATTTAATATGTGCTGGTGTTTTCTCTCCACAACTCCATTTTGTTGTGGAGTATGCACCACACAAGTCTGATGTACAAGCCCTTTAAGAGCATAAAATTCAGAAAGATTGAATTCAAGACCATTATCAGACCTTAACACTTTGATCCTTTTATTAAACTGTGTTTCATTCAGTATACAAAACTTTGGAATCAAAATTTTAACCTCAGACTTGGATTTTAACAAATAAACCCAAGTATATCTACTAAAATCATCTACTATTGTAAGAAAGTATACGTGTCCATGCACACCTGTGATCCTGTAGGGACCCTAGATATCCATATGCACAAGATCAAAGCATTGCACAGAAGAAGACTGACTTATAGGAAAACTAAGCCTCTTCTGTTTTGCAAGTGGACAAATATGGCAAACAACTTCAGTATCTACTTTAATCTCTTGCAATGATGAGTCAAGACCTGCAATCTCTTATGAGAAGCATGGCCTAGTCTGTAATGCCAAAGCAATTGAGATTGATTGGGAGACACAAAAGCTTCAGAAACAGCACACACAGAAACAACATTAGAACATGAATCTTTATCAGCTTTTAGAATGTATAATCCTTTGATTAAGTCAGCTGAACCAATCTTCTTCAAACTGATTATGTCCTGTATCACACAAGAATCTAGATAAAACTTGACATTGTAGGCTCTACTTCTTATTAGTTGACTAATAGACATGAGATTAAAGCCAAACTCTGGCACACAAAGCACATTATCAATGACTAGATCTTTATTGATCTTAACCTGTCCTATATGAGAAACTCTTGCATTCCTACCATTAGGCAAACTAACAAACATCTTTACCACAGATATCCAAGACAAAAGTTTAGATATACCTGACCCCTCTGAGTGAAAATTAGTAGTTAGAGCCACATCATTAACATTGGAACCACTAGAATCTTGATGAGATTTCAGCAGGTTCAAAATCTGTTGATATTGCTCTTGGATGGCACAAATTTGAGGGTTGCCCTGTACACCTTCATATTCATCTTGGACCCAAGAATCACCATTCACACAGTTTGCAGAGGATCTACCCCTTCCTTGCCTCTAAAATTTGGGGAAAACCCATGCTTTTTGTAACATCGATCCACAGTATGACCCAGCATACCACAATGTGAACATTGTGGTTTCTTATTTCCATTACTAAAATTATTTCTATAATTCTGATTCTGAGATTATGCTGCTAGGGCAACCTTCTGATCTACCTCATTACACCCAAAAACCAGCAGCTGATTCAACTATTTTTGCTCCAAAAGTAACACCATAATGCTGTTGTTTTTCTTGTTTAACAGCCATAGAAAAAACAACTTTAATTGAGGGCAGATGATCCAACATTAACGCTTGAGACTTAATAGCAGAATACTGCTCATTTAGCCCCTTCAAGAAACGAATCACATATTGTTTTTCTATGTAACCTTGAAACCATTTCTTTCCACAATCACAATCCGGTGGAGTTGTAAGGGTGATCAATTGATCCCACAACACTTTCAATTTTGTAAAATATTGAGAAATAGTAAGATTACCTTGTTTGGCATTCTGAATTTCTTCCATTATATCCGACAGTGTATAAGTATCTCCTCCTCCAAATCTATCTTCTAGATCATCCCACATGTCTTTCGTTGTTTTATAAGAAGCTATACTCTGGGCAATATCTCTAGAAACTGAATTCACCAACCAAGCCTTAACCATACTGTTATACATTGGCACCAAGAAGAATAGTGATTATCTCTAGGATCAAGAACAGGAATAGATCCATCTACAAATCCCACCTTGTTCTTGAAAGATAAAGCCGTAACCATAGAGATCTTCCAGCTATGATAATTGTTGTCATCAAGAAGTGGCTGAACCAGAATCAAAGCTGGATTCTCATTCGGATGAACCACAAAATCAACAGGAACAACAGCTGCTTAATTCTCCATCTTACATCAAGAAGAACTTCAAGATTTCCAGTGATTGATCGATTGAGTATGAAGCGGAAGTATCAATTATGCTCCGATACCATGATGAAACTGAATTTGATTATTGAACTCAAAAGAAATTGATACAATGTGCAAAAGGAATTTACATATGGAGCTAAGAAATATGAAGAAGTAAGATTTCGATCTAAAAGTCTGACTTTAGTTGAGCTGCCTACTTGCTTTATATAACAACAAGTGACAGTTATAAAAGGTGTATCATTAACTTAACTAATCCTATAACTAACTAACTGACTCAAGTAAGTTCAGCTTGCATTGCAAGCTGTAACATATATGTCAGCCAAAACATATTTAGCATCAGGGTAACTTAAAGATTGACTCAGGAATCGAAGAAGGGATTTACAAAGATCTAAGAAACACCAAACACTGCCAAATAATTAACTTCAAACCATAACTAAAAGAAATTCCAATCAAAGGTCTAAAGAAAATATAACATCCAAAAGCCACAACCGGCGACAACATAAGATCAGAATCTCAAACAATGTAAAGAAAAAAGTAACAAAAAATACATCAAGAAATGTTAAACAAATGTTAAACAATCATTATTCAAGAAAAATGGGTCAAGAGCACGCTTGCGCATCTTAGGTGCACACCTGACTCACCAGAAAGCCTTCTGCAATGTCCCTGGTAACAAGCGCACACTTAGGGTGCTTAGGCGCATGCTTTGCCACTTCACTTCAGGTATACCCTTGGACGACCATACGCATCTTGTCGAATTCTCAGCCTCTCAAGAGCACGCTTGGTGAAACCGAGCGCATGCCTGATAGACCAGAAACATATCAGTTCAAACTTCAACAACAGGTGCATGCCTCCCCTTTCCGGACTCACGCCTGATTATAGCAACATGGAAAATAGTATGAATGCCAATAACCTATTCTTTCCCAAACATAACCATGCACTACACCAAATTTATCAAACCGGCAATTCTATTAGCACAAACAGGTACCATATAAAAGCAACAAAAAAGACAAAAGATCCAAGAACACCCTTTTACCTCAGAATGATGAAGAACACGAAATATAAAAAAAAAGATCAACTTGATTAACCTCTAATATGGTTTCTGCAATTCCTACAACACAAACTATAATTTGATTACAACTAAAGCATGAAAACTCAATTGGATGATCATATCAACGCTACGATTATTCACCGAACTCAAAATTCTAACAAATGGATGAAAATCATGCCTCTTGGATCGCCATAAAACTTCTACAGAGTGCACAGTACTGAGTCACGATGATGACAATTATCTGCTCTGGTCTTAAGCACGTACAACGGTTGGATCAAAGTAAATCCAGGACATTCCCAATTTAACCTCCTTCTTCTTCTCTTTTCTTCTTAAAATGTTTGAACATAAGGGGGTTGGGGGTTACAGAAAACTGATGTGAATTAAGGGTGGAGGTTTTTAATAGTTATCAGGATATTAACCAAAAATAACCTCTACCCTTCAATTAAATCCTTTTCTTCTTTTAATAAAGAGATTTTGACATTTTTATCCCTCATGGTTTAACTTTGTTTCAAAAATAACTCTTATATTTATGAATGACACTTTTTGTATCCCCTAAGTTTGTATTTTGTTTCAATTTTAGGATAATTACCTAATTAACCATCTAAGTTAACGTCGACTAAACGTTTGATCCAACATGGCAGCCATGTATGATTTTAAATCCTATCTAAACGATTAAACATCGGCATTAAGAAAAATTAAATACCTTGTAGAGATTTTTTGTTGTTGTGCAGTTGTGTCAATTTGAGGGAAAGAAATTGGGGATTTGAAAGAGGAACGGGAGGATGTGGATGTTTAATCGTTTAGATGATATATGAAAGCATACGTGGCTGCCATGTTGCATCATCAAACATTTAGTCGACGTTAACTGAGACAACTAATTAGGTAATTGTCCTGAAGTTGAAACAAAATACAAATATAAGAGGCCAAAAATGTCATTCAGAAACATGTGTCGTAAAATTGAAACAAAATACAAACATATTGGACCAATAGTGTCATTCAAAAACATAATGTTGTTTTTGAAACAAAATAAAACATAAGGAACCAAAAGTGTCAAAATCCTTTTAATAAAAATAGCGGATGACAAAATAAATAAAAGAATAAATTGTAATCAATCCCTAAATGACAACTTTACCCTCCCTTAATAAGCAATGCTCTTGCATGTTGTTTTGATTGATTGTTATGAAAAAAATTGTATCAAAATATTGCTGAAATATAATGAATAACATAATCTATTTAAAAACCGTAGTGACAATGACAATCTAAGTTTGCAGTATGTCGTCTTCTTTTTTTTTTTTTTTTTTTTTTTTCTTAAATCCCTTGGTATTCGAAACCAACTGACCTGACTAATCCGAAGTTCGGCCCGGGCTGACCCGACTAATCCGGAATTCGGCTCGGGTCATGCCTACAGAGTCTGATTCTTACACAGAGATAAGGCCTGACCAATTAAGAGTTTTTTCAAATGACGCTTCAGAGGAGAATCGAACCGGTGACCTCCTAGGCATTCTTAAGTCATTTATCACTTGAGAGTTTGTGGTATGTCTTTATCGCTACAAAGTTACATTTTAGATGCAATAGCCGCAACAACGATGTTAACCTAAACATGATTATACTCATAAAAACATGATTTCTTTTTAAGCTATCCTCAATTCAATAATGTAACAGTACTATAATAGGACAAAGCTTCATAAATCCGAATATAGGTTATAAGGTTAGTATAAATATATCATTCTCTAGACAACAAACATGCGATGAATCTTTGGTGCCAACATAAAAAAATAAGAACTTTTTTATTTTCAAAACATAGGAGCTCGAAAACCCCTTAGAAAAGGAAATCTAGTATGCATGAAGCATTATACTCACACGCAAAGAAAATGTTGGGTTTCAAATTTCAAATGTACCGCAAACAACATAATATTAGATTAATTACAACGCTTAAAATCGTGAAAAATAATATGTTTATTCTCAAAATTTTACATAAAATTTACATCAAACATCATCTTTAATTTTGTTCGTGAGTGCTTCTAATATTTTTTATTTGATTTTTTTACAAATAAAAATATGTGTAGTGAAATAGTGTTTGGTGTATTAATATAAAGATTTGTGATTAATTTTATCATTTCCCATAAAATCATGAAATTCCGTCTTTCATACCTTGTACCACAGAAAGACCATTTCTACAAATGTATCTAAGCTAGTTAGATAAGCAAGACAATCACTAATCATTAAGCATATCACTACCCTTTGGCTGACAGTTTTGGCAAAGCGAAGCTGAAATGTTAAGGCGACAACTGCAAAACCTGCAAGAAGATCACCGGTAAGTCTTTTCCTCTTTTTGATATGTCATTAAGTTCTAAAAAATAGTGATACAAGACTAAGTATACGACATGTTGTCTAACTTGGGAAGTTATTGGGTGCTATCTCCATTTGCACTTAATTGACGAGTTAATAAATCTGGATCATACAGTTTGAATTCAGTTTAGAAATAAAATATTCTCATTTTGCCACATAGATGCACTCCGCATATGACGGGTGCACCCAATAACTTCCCGTCTAACTAGCATGTATGGTACTTCCCGAACCTATGTGAAAAGCTATATGTTGAGATATATAACAAGAGGATAAGTTTTTTGGTTCTTAGAGGCTTTTCCGCAAACACTTAAGTTGGTAGTTAGTTAGTTAAGTTTGTTACAACAGATTGAGCTCACATCTCCATTATAAATACCAATTGGAGCTGCAGAAACTCAATTGAGTTGTTCAATTACATTTTGATGCTAAGCTTTGGTTGTAATTCATTCACATTCGTTTTCCCGCATTTTCTAGTTTTGAAATTGGGGAAGAACACATTCAATTGTTCTTGATCAACTTTCTGTTCCAGAATTTTTTTTGATTCTTTCTGCTCTTTTCTTGTATTTTTCATATTTTTCAACATGGTATCAGAGCGATAATCAATTCCGTTGTCAATCTCGAAGTTATTTCCTATTTTCTTGATCGATTTTCTGGAAAAACATCAAGTTCTTCAAAACCATTTTAATGGCTGCTGTAACTGCAAATACTGGAAGTTCACTCGATAATCCGAGTCTGATTCTTGTTCAACCTTTGCTTAAGGGTGTGGACAATTATAATCATTGGAAAAGATCCATGACAAATGTGTTGTCCTCTCATGGTAAACTCTCCTTCATTGATGGTTCATCCACTGTGTCTGAAATCACAGATCCTGGTTATTCATCTTGGCTTCAAATGAACGATTTGGTTCATTCTTGGTTGGTGAACTCTATGATTCCCTCTGTAGAAGAAAGCGTCATGTACTTTGATACTGCAAGGGAAATTTGGCTGGACTTGCCGGATGGTTTTGGAAGAGGAAACGCATATAGGCTTTCGAATCTTGAGGAATAAATAGATAAGACAAAGCAAGGTAATCTTACAATGACTGATTATTATACAAAATTGGAGTCAGTGTGGGATCAATGTCTAGTTCTGAAGCCTATTCCACCCTGTGTTTGTCCTGCATTACAAACTATACGAGAACATTATGATAATGCCTATACTACTAGGTTCTTGAAGGGGTTAAATGGAAATTTTAGCACTGTTAAGTCTTAGGTCTTGATGACTCTGCCCCTTCCTGACATTATAACCGCCTTTGTTATGGCCTTGAATCATGAGCAGCAACTCAATTATGCAACCAGTACATAATCTGTAGTTCTTGCCTCCAGGAGTAATCATGTTGTAGAACCAGATTGCAATCAAGCCATTGGTTATGTTAGACCTCAGAATCAAGGAAGAGGACAAGAAAGAGGTTCTGGAGGTGGTAGAGGATCCCAAGGGAATTCCAAGAAGCCCTAATGCACATATTGTGGCAAAGAAGGGCACACTATAGACAAGTGTTACAAGAAATATGGATTCCCGCCAAACTTCAAGGGTTATGGTAGAGGCAATGCAGTGGTAAATCATGTGGCCTGTGATCAAGAATCTGAAGATATGCAGCCATGTGAGGCTCAGCAGCAAAATCAAAATTCTAAGGATCCCACAATCACTAAGAGTCAGTATGATCATCTACTTGCCCTCATACATAATCTGCAACCTTCAAAGAGCCAATGTAATTCAGTGGTTATGGCTGCAGAGCTAGCTCTCAAGGGCAGTGTAACCCATTGGATCATAGATTCAGGGGCCACTGACCATATAACCTTCACTTTAAGTTACTTGGTCAATGTCAAAAGAGTGAAAAATCTGTATGTTAACTTACCTAATGCTACATATGTTCTTGTTACTCACATAGGAGATATTCATATCAATAGAGACATCACTTTACACAATGTATTTTGTATTCCAAATTTTACTTACAACTTAATCTCTGTGAGGAATTAGCTGCTGATAGTGGTTTTTCTGTTGTTTTTAGTCCGAATGGCTGTTGTGTGCAGGAACAGTCAACTATGAGGAGGACTGGTATAGTTGAAATTCAGAGTGGACTATACATTATGGAGTCTCAAGCTTCCGATGAAGGATTGATCAGTACTAAGTCTAGTCATATTGCTTGTAATTCTGTAGCAAATACAAACCTATGGCATTATAGACTAGGGCACCCCTCTATTAATAGACTAAAGGCTTTGAGATATTTAGACAGTAGAATAACACTTCCTGATTGTAAATGCACTGTTTGTCCTTAGGCTAAACAAAGAAAGCTGCAATTTCTTGTCAGTCAATCTTCTACTGTAAATTGTTTTGATCTCATACATGTTGATATTTGGGGACCTAATAGAATTCTTTCTGTTGATGGTGATAGTTATTTTTTTGTCTATTGTAGACGATCACATCATGTAGACTTGGATTTTCTTAATGAAAACCAAGGATCAAGCTGCTGATCTGTTAAGAAATTTCTGTGTTTTTGTGCAAACACATTATGACAGATGTGTTAAGTCCATCAGGTCTGATCAGGGTGCTGAATTTGGTATGAAAAACTTTTATAGACAAAAAGGTATTGTACACCAAATGGCCTGTGTCAGAACACCTCAGCAGAATGGTCTAATTGAAAGAAAACATCAACACATTCTGAATGTAGCTAGGGCACTCAGAATCCAGTCAATGTACCTATAGAATACTGGCACTATTGTGTCCTTCATGCTGTCCATTTGATAAACTTGTTACCTACTCCTTTATTACACAACAAAACACCTCATTTTGTTCTATACAATAAAGAACCTACTTATGATATGCTAAAGGTGTTTGGTTGTTTATGTTTTGTGTCTACTACATCTCAGGGCATGGGTAAATTTGAAGATAGAAGCTCAAAATCACTTTTTCTAGGTTTTGAGCAAAACATCAAAGGGTATATAGTCATGAATCTTCACACCAGGAACATATCTGTTTCCAGAGATGTGATTTTTCATGAAGATACATTTCCTTTTTCTAATATCACTTCTTCTGATTCTACACAGATTTGCCTTCCTTTACCTTTAAATGATTCTATTGGTATATCTGATCAACATACTCACACTGATGACACTCCTTCAAATCAATCTCCTAACACATCAGATATACCACCACAAAGAAGATCTAATAGACAAATATCTGTTCCCTCTTATTTGACAGATTACATCTGTGCCAATCAAGTAAAGAAAACTTCACCTCATACTTTAGATCTTGTTGTTTCTTATTCAAATTTGTCCAATGCATATCAGGGGTTCATTGGTCACATTTCTGAAGAAAGAGAACCAACATCATACAATGAAGCAGCCATAGATCCTAGATGGCAAGAGGCCATGAACTTGGAATTAGCAGCTTTAGACAAAACAAATACATGGTCACTAGTTCCATTACCTAAATGAGTCAAGCCTATAGGTTGTAAATGGGTGTTCAGAATCAAAAGAATGGTAGATGGATCAGTGGAAAGGTTCAAAGCAAGATTGGTGGCAAAGGGTTTTACACAGACAAAAAGGTATTGACTTTTCGGAAACATTCTCTCCTGTGGCAAAACAGACAACTATTAGACTTTTCATGGCTTTAGCAGCACAAAAGGATTGGCATTTACATCAACTAGATGTAAATAATGCCTTTTTGCATGGAGACCTCAAAGAAGAAGTCTACATTAGACCATCACCAGGTCTACAGGCACAAGGTTTAGTATTCAAGTTAAAACATGTCCTTATATGGCCTTAGACAGTCCAACGGGAAATGGAATGCCAAATTAACAAAGAAACCACTGGATCATGGTTACACACAATCTCAAAATGATAATAGTTTTTTCACAAGAGGCCAAGGAAGCAAGTTTGTAGCATTATTGGTATATGATGATGACATTGTTGTTGGAAGTTCAGATTTAACAGAGATTCAATATTTAAAAGATTTACTACATGAAGCTTTTACTATAAAGGATCTTGGCACTTTGAAGTACTTCCTAGGTTTTGAGGTGGCAATATCAAAAGATGGAATTGTCATAAATCAAAGGAAATACTGCTTGGATCTCCTTACAGAATTTGGTTTTTTGGAAAGCAAACCGGCAATCACACCAATGGACACTTCACAAAATTTAGCAGAAGTTGAAGCCCCTCTTTTAGAGTCCAACACACTTTATAGAAGCTTGGTTGGCAAGCTTTTATATCTTGGAAACACTAGGCCTGACATTGCCTTCCCAGTGCAACAATTGAGTCAATTTTTGGCAAAACCAAATTAGGCACATCTAAGAGCTGCCCACAGACTTCTAATATTCCATAAATCAGCACCAGGAAAATGCATGTTTTTCCCTAAGCAAGGTTCAGTGACATTAAAGGCTTTTAGTGACTTAGATTAGGCAGGGTGTACAAAAACTAAAAGATCCACTACTGGTTACTTAGTCTATCTTGGTGATGCCCTAATTTCATGGAAGTCAAATAAACAACCAACTGTTTCAAGAAGCTCATGTGAGGCAGAATACATGGCTATGGCTATTACAGCATGTGAAATTCAATGGCTAATATATTTACTCCAAGACTTTCAGGTCACTTATTCCCAGACAGTACCACTTTACTGTGATAGTCAAAGTGCTTTTGATATTATGGAAAATCCTGTTTTCCATGAAAGGACCAAGCACATAGAAATTGATTGTCACTTTGTCAGGGAAAAATATCTAGCTAAGATTCTAGTTCCCTTACCTATTAATACCAAGGATCAACCACCAGACATCTTAACAAAGCCTGTTGATAGGAAGACACTAGACAAATTGCTATGGGCTTTTCCCTTCAAAGATATATACAAGCCTCCTGTTCAAACATCAGCAATCTGCTGATGTTACACTCATCAGCAGACTGGGCCACTCTCTTCAAAGTTACATACGAGCCTACTGTTCAAATATTAACAGTATGCTTTGATGCATCGCGACAAAGATCGGCGGCAACATCGAAGACCATCGCTACCTCTTAACCACCTTCAATATATATAACAAAAGGATAAGTTTTTTGGTTCAAGCATCACTTGGATTACACCATGTTCAGCTTGAGGGAGGGTGTTGAGATATATAACAAGAGGATAAGTTTTTTGGTTCTTAGAGGTTTTTCCGCAAACACTTAAGTTGGTAGTTAGTTAATTAAGTTTGTTACAACCGATTAAGCTCACATCTCCATTATAAATACCAATTGGAGCTGCAGAAACTCGATTGAGTTGTTCAATTACATTTTGATGCAAAGCTTTGGTTGTAAGTCATTCACATTCGTTTTCCCGCCTTTTCTAGTTTTGAAATTGGGAAAGAACACATTCAAGTGTTCTTGATCAACTTTCTGTTCCAGAATTGTTTTTGATTCTTTATACTCTTTTCTTGTATTTTTCATGTTTTTCAACACTATATGTTGAATATGTCATGTATCCCATACTAATGGATGCCACTTATTTTACTCATCGTACTGAATATACATGGGTTCCACACCTCATTACATAGGTTTTGAGAATAAAGATTTTTCTCACATATGTTGTTGGGTCTTTGTTTTTCATGTGGTATCAGAGTCAAACTCATACCTCGACCTCTAAAAAATTATAGTGCAACTCTTGTAAGAGGTCGCATCAAACAACATGCATCATATCCTTTTATTTTACCGACTTTCATATGATAAGGATGTGTATGGTGAATGAAAAAAAAGAGTATGATAATGACACTTGATTAGATCATCTAAATACTGTTATACTACAAAATCTCTCTAGCCCATATGTTCATTTGGGACAACGTTAGAGGGCATGTTGAATATATTTGTCTCACATTGGATATTATGAGATAATTATCCATACACACGTGTTCTTGAAATTACTGGTTACACTTGTCATGTTATCATATGTTATTATTGTAGGATAAATATCTTCCCTAGATTTTAAGGTATCATAGGTTGTTACTATGTAAGGCAATTTTTCCTTATATTGTAACATAATGACTTGCCAATTACGTGGAAAAAATAGACATTCGGCTGCCGCTTGCTAGCATAGATATGAGTCAGATTTCAAATGAACCAATTCATGTACCCCAAAACAACACAGAGACAAAAGTCTCAGTTGCACCATAGTCTCATTGTCATGAGAACAGTTTACCTGAGTCACCGGATCGAACCAAGTGTCAATCCACTATAAACTCTCAAGACTAGACACTCCAATGATCAGTTTTTCCCCACTAGATCTCTTTCTTTGCCCATCAACCTCCACATTGTCTCCTGCCAGCACATCATACATATAGTAGATCAAAGAGGGGCATTTTAATGCCTTATACTTATTTTATAAAAGCCAAATCAACTAGAGAATCAAATGCATTGAACCAACCTAAGTGGAAATATTTCATAAGAGGAAACTGAGACCAAATGTTTTAGTTTTGAAACTAAAAGTCATATTGTTTGCAAAAGGGTGTGATAAAACATATGGGTCAAATTTTACTGAGACCTTTAGTCTATTGGAAAAATCCTACACAATCAGAGTGATACTGGATTTAGTTGTAGGCTTAAACTGGAATATCAACCAAGTTGGCATAAATAATGCCTTTTTGAATGGTCCTCACCAAGTGGCTATTTACATGCCCCAACCAGAGAGATTTGTAGATCAAGACAAACCTCATTATGGTTGCAAGTTGAATAAAGATTTATATGGTCTAAAGCAGGCTACATGAGTCTGGTTTGATGCTCTAAGACTGCAACTCGATCAACGGGAAATCACTCAATCTATGGCAGTCAATTATCTTTTTATATTCAAAAGGCTTATCATCTACTTTCTGTATTGGTGCATGTGGATGACATTCTTGTAACATATAATGCCATTCAGTTTATCAAGAGGTTTACCATGGTGTTGAATTCAAAATTTCACTGTCAAAGATGTGGGACCAGTCACTCATTTTCTTGGGATAGAAGCCTTCATGGATGTCTCTGGTGTCTTCCTGTCTGAAAGTGCAAATGCAACACAACTACTACACAGTCTGATGCTGGAAAACTCCCTTGCCCTGTACCTATTGTGACTTGGAGGCATTAGAGGCCAATCCAAGGTGAACAACTGCAGAATCCTAGTGTTTATGTAAGTGCCATTGGAGAACTTCAATACCTGACCTTTACTGAACCACATATCATCTTTGTAGTCAATTGTCTAACCGTTCATACACCATCCCATGTCAGTTCATTGGGAAGCTGTGAAAAGGCTACTTAGATGTCAAAGGAACACTTGAGTATTGTATTCTTTTCAAACCATCAGCTCATTTGCGGCTCACAAGCTTCTCCGATGAAAATTGGGGATGTTCTCCACATGACAGATATCAATAGAGGGATATTATGCATATTTAGTTGAATGGATGTCATGGAGCTCTAAGAAACAACATGTTGTTTCAAGAGCTATCAGAGAGTCTGAGTACATATCTTTCGTAAAATTGCCAGCAAAAATTCAATGAATCACACATGTTCTCGCAAAATTATTAATTCATGTCTCATGCGCACCTACAACATGGTGTGACAACACCAGTGCATCCTTCTTAGATAAAAATCAGTCTACCATGCCAAGACTAAGAAAAATAAGATATATGTCCATTACAACAGAAATCAAGGCTTTCAGAACAAGCTCATAGTCAACTACACTCCTTCTTGCAGAACAAGCTTAGATCAAGTTAGTGCGAAACTTCTTAGCTTTTAGCAGGCGACTTGATAGTGTATCTGGTGATTTTCGAATCCGCTGCGCTTTCTTGGCTAGCATTGCTAACTTAAAACTAGATAAGTCTTGGAAGGCTAAACCACCTTGATCGTTTCTTTTACAACAGACTTCCCACCTTTTCCAGTGAATTTTCCATTCTCCATCTTTTGATCCCCAATAAAATTTTTGTATCGTACTTTCAATAGTACTAAGAAACTTGAGAGGGAGCAAAAAAAACATATCATAGCATGAAAAAACAAGGGAGGGCTTGAATTACCTTTCTAAGTAAAACTTCTTTACCTACTGGCGTGAGATATTGTTCTTCCCATCGGCTGAGCTTTTTCCACACTTTTTCCTTCAAGTAATTGAAAATTTCAGCCTTGGATCTCCCGATGAGAAAAGGGAGCCCTAAGTACTTCCCATATCCTTCATTGTTTGCAATGCCAAGTGATTCATAGATTGTTAACCGAAGTGAAGCTGCGGCTTCTATGTTGAAAAAACATGCTTTTACTGTAATTGACAGCTTGACCGGAGCATCTTTCGTATTCTGATAGAACCTGCTGAATTGCATTTACCACCCCTTCATTTGCTTTGATAGATAAAAGGCTATCTCGGCGAAAAGGAGATGATTAATCGAAAGCGGCCCTCTGCCAAAAGAGACTCCTTCAATAAGGCCATCTGCTTGCGCTTTATTGAGGAAAGCTGTTAATCCTTCTGCAATTAGAAAAGTGGTTTTTTGGACCATTTGGATTAAGAGAAGTAAATGCATTTTCAACTCTTCTTTGCTTATTGTAGATGAAATCTTTGACGACATTCAAAGAAGTAGCTACGTGTGGATTTCAGGTAGGAAGAGCAGAGCTACAATTCCTTGGGAAGATCGGTGGAATGATCCTTTCACTTAGTTTTATTACATGGATATTTTTTGGGTCATTTTGTTTGGTTGTGTTGTGAGACTAGGTTGACTTCCTTTGTTTGGGTTTCTATTTGCTGCACATCGGTGTTGATAGGAGGTACCGTTGGTTTTATTTTGAGCGTGGATCATACCTCCTACCGTATATGTTGACGATGCTGGAAATTGTCAGGTATTAATTCCCGGGCCTTTCTATCCTAGTGACAATCTACTCAAGCTTTAAGTACACTAAAAACGATAAAGAAGGGGTGGTTTGTGTGAGATTTAGACTGGACTTGAGATGTTGTATCTCAAGCTGCCTATGTATCCTGTGATTTAGTCAAGAATCAAGCCACTCGTAGTTCCTTAGAGATTGTTTATATAGAGGGGCTTGTGCCCTAGGCCTGCATGGGCCGTGTCCTTGTTGGACTGTGATTTCGTGTTCCCTAAGGAAGCGATAACTATGATGTAATCCCCCTAATTATAGGAGATAATCTCGGTGATTTGAATATCGGATAACAACCTTTATGGCTGAGGATTCTTTCCATGTTTATTTGATTAATTATGCACGTTGGAAATTTAGTCCGAGATAGACTTAGGCCGACCTGTGAAGTCCGATATGAGTCGGCTGATCTCTTGTACTTTGGCCGACCTGCAGAGGTCGGGGAGGATGGCCGAGCTGGGCTCAACTCGGATTCTTGGGGCTTCGGGTCCTTAAGGTGGACTTTCTCGGTCTTACTTTATTGTTGAATCGCTGTGGAGATGACACATGCCGATGTGCTAATCCGACCTCCGTCATAAGCCCACCTAGATCTAGCTGAACTACTGAGGTCAGCTCGGATCTGTTTAGATTGCAGCTTAGCTCGGTCATCTAGACGTAGATTTTTGAACCTTGTTTTCCAGGTGGCAGGACCGCCATTATGACGTTGTCATAACTGTCCCGGGATTCGAGGCCTTCCTAACCCAGTGACAATCTACTCAAGCTTTAAAAACATTAAAAACGATAAAGAGGGGTGGTTTGTGTGAGGTTTAGACTGGACTTGAGATGTTGTATCTCAAGCTGCCTACGTATCCTGTGAATTAGTCATGAATCAAGTCACTCGTAGTTCCTTAGGGATTGTTTATATAGAGAGGCTTGTGCCCTAGGCCTGCATGGGCCGTGTCCTTGTTGGACTGTGATTTCTTGTTCTCTAAAGAAGCGATAACTACGATTTAATCCCCTTAATTATAGGAGATAATCTCGGTGATTTGAATACGGATAACAGCTTTTATGGCTGAGGATTCTTTCCATGTTTATCTGACTAATTATGCGCGTGAGAAATTTAGTCCGATATAAACTCAGGCCGACCTGTGAGGTCCGAGCTGAGTCGGCTTATCTCTTGTACTTTGGCCGACCTGTAGAGGTCGGAAGGATGGCCGAGCTGGGCCCAACTCAAATTCTTGGGGCTTCGGGCCCTTAAGGTGGACTTTCTCGGTTTTCCTTTATTGTTGAATCGGTGTGGGATGACACGTGGCGATGTGCTAATCCGACATCCGTCACATGTGTAGTCTAGCTAGACTGATTATAATTATAATATGTTGTTGTTAAAAAAAAAGACTAATAGAATTAGATAGATAATATAACATAATTACTTCATTCCTTGTGCAAGAAAAATTGTACTAAAATTTGAGTTATTAAAATGAAGGATAAAGGTGGGAAAAAATAATATATGTTGCATTGATATTGTAAAATAACAGATAAATAAAAATAATGCAAAAAAACATTGATTATGCTGCATTGAGATTGATTCTTATAGGTCATATAATGTCTAATGGTGTGAGAGGGTGTTGTGATACTTTGTTGTAACAATTTTATTGTTAAACAAACATTTTCTTTCGCTCCCCCTTCCATATATAGTATGACATATTAAAGTAGGAAAACACTACATATTTTCACAACAAAATGAAGAAAAAAAGAAAAGAAAAACCATAAGAGATATTACACCATTGATTATGATGTAGGTCGTAATGTATGCATTTTGTTATGTCCGGTTTTTTTCTTTTTGTTTTGTTTTTTTTATATATAGAAATTACATTACCCATTACAGTACACGTGCATTTTGTTACAATAGGAATTAGTAGAAATTTGACTCTTCTGAGATATGAGTTAAACCCTCTTCCATATCTAAATGGAGTGAAACATTGGGTCAGCTGTTGTATTAATTGCATAAATATCTATGGTAAAGATAGGCTAACCCTTTTTTTTGCTTTTCTTTTCAACAAATATGGTCTTCAAAGCTTTCCATATTAATTAATCAATGGAAGAAAAAAAAAAAAAAAGGAATGAGCTGGGTGTAGATGTAATGGCATCATTTATATTAACTACTGAATGCATATAGCATTGAATTATCAGAAAAATGATGGGAGAAGAGCTTACCGGAATTGGTATAAATGATCTGCAAAACCTGGAAAACCAACTCGAGGTGAGTCTACGCAGCGTCCGTACAAAAAAGGTATGAAAAACCCGTAATTTATAACAACGTAGCCAGTGACACACACACCATATATCCTACATACACACACACACACACACATATATATATATATATATATATATATATATATAGCTTATTATAGTAGTATATGATATTATGAAGTAATTATTTTTTTATTTTTTTTATAGGATGAAATCCTCATGAATGAAATACAAGAATTACATAAGAAGGTAAACCAAATAGGATTGTGATCTTTATTTTCATTGCATTCGATCCAGAACATGAATGTTTACAATTATACTTATTAATTTGTTGCATTCAGGGTAACCTCATCCACCTGGAAAACCTTGAACTATATAAGAAGGTATGGGTTGAAGAAACCAAATTGTATTTCCTCTAATGGACGGCCGATTCAGATTTAGTGGATAGTTCCACGACAAAATGAACACAACATGCATGTCATTTCCACTGCTATTTCCATCAGTTATTATCATGCACCTATCTTTCACAAATAACTCCTTGTGCTGATTTTTATTCGGGACGGGATGAGAATCGAACTCTGGTTCTCACCAGGAAATGCGATGGCATGTATGACTACGCCAGATTCGATTTCCATCTCGCAAATTTTGTTTCATTGCATATATACCAAACTCATCAATGACGACATACAAATCATATGCATTTTTAGGAAAAAAAAAAAGCAATAATTAATGGTTTGTGTCCCTTTAAAGGCTTAGTAAACATGTGTTCCTTAAATTGTTACGTTTATGGAACAAAGGAAGCAAACAGGACAAAGGAAACAGCCCTTCTCATAACCGGTATCGAAAATGGCTCAGAAGATCCAAATGAACTAGCTGTCCATCTTCAGCTTTGTCTGCCTCACCAACAAATGTATGATCAGTCATCGTCATCGGATGCAGCAAAAGAACTTGGGTAAGTGGTCGCTTAATAGTCAATTTACCACGACACCACAACCAATTTATCACGACACCATGTAGAAAATGGTATCACCTATCGAAGATAACAGCTCAAAATAAGTGTTGTAGACGATCAAGAAGTTGAAACTACTCATTGAGGCAATAGATCAAACACTTTGTCATAATAAGTTGTTAAAAGTTAGTTATCGTAGTTAGAGGTGGTTACAAGCTGTAAGGAGCGGTTATATCAACCTAGATAGCATCTATATTAGCCTAATTAATCTTCTGCCAGCTTATATAAGAAGAGAATAATGCAACCGTAATTGGAAATTTCCCCTCATTATTGCCATTAACACCTCGTCACTATTGATATGTTCTTCATTTTTCTTTCTTTTCTTTCCTAGATTCAATGTTTTCTACATGGTTTCAGAGCATTTGATGTTTCTTGAATCCATTTCATAATTCCACACAAATTTCTGGAGTTTTATGCAAATTTATGTCAATTTCCATGGCTATAAACCATAATCAAGGGATTTTACCTGGAAGCCCATTCCTTACCCATCCTAACAAGAATCCATCTCTGGTTCTTGTCCATCCATTGTTAATAACAAAAATTATCATCCTTGGAGTTGGTCTATGAAGTGTTGAATAATTGGGGTTTGGATAGCAACAACAATGTCGAAAACGCAGGAAAAACTAAAACGCAGAAATTTGATTTGCTTGATATGAACGTAGAATCATATAAACACTTTCCTACAAAAGTTATTTGCCCCTTACAGAATACCTAGGGTTTCACAAATACTTTTGTGAGATAAGACTACGTTTTCCCTTCAAATTTAGGCACAAAAGATGAAGATTACTCTTGGAGATAGTTTGCAAGGTGTTTTTACTCTCAAAGATGAATGTGCCAAATTACTTACTGTTTAAAGCACTTAAAAAGATCATATATAGTGGTGGAAAACCGACCTCTCATGTATGCAACATTTGGAAATAAGTTACATACATAAATCAGTTGAAAAGGATGAAAAGACACACCTCTTCGAAATTTCGGGCCACGGGCGGGCGCTCGTGAAACCAAAAATCGACCAAAACTCTCGATCAATTTTCTCGCACGTATTTTTCCCACAAAGGGGCGCTTATGGTGACGGGCGGCCGCCCGTCACCCGTTTCTCCAAATTCTGAATTTTGGTCCTTTAAGTGGATTTTCAGTCTTTTAAGTGATTTTCCCGAACTATACTTGATCATTTAAATCCGTAAACTCGTAAATACTTATATGAGCATACACTCCGTACCTCCAAACTCATATTATAGCATTCCGAGTTCACCCATCTTTGTACCAAACCCCGATTACATAAATTAACATGGTAACACTTAAATTACCAACAATCCTCCCCCATTTAAGTGTAATCCTTGGTTTAGCTGAAGAACAGTCAAAAACATAACAACTCATGCATCAATGATAATGTCACGAAGATTGAAATACCACCTAGTAATATTACACATTTCAAATATTCGAGTATCGGGGTGTGTCTAAGCATTGAACCCCTTTACACGTTTTGAATACATGAAGATAATATACACATGAGTTAAGATAACTCCAAAAGTTTATTCTTGACACTAATTAAACAGGCCTTGTGTCCATATCTATTCTTGAGCATATAGAAAGCCAACCCTAGAACTTCCTTGAAGCGGCCAAACTTCATACTCATATAGGTGAGCCTTTTATTGATCGTGCACTTGCAATAGCACTTTGTCAAAAGACTCATTAAGAAGAACATCTTCAACCTAATCTTGCAGGTCATAGCACATACCCTCGGGACAATATCATGTGCTCAAATCTAAGACAATAGGCCTTCCACATTGAATTCTGCCTCTAACATTGTATTAGAGGGGAATTGGGTATCCTATCACCAAGATTTATATGGGTTGTAAACACATCCCGATTACCGACTTTTGTACCAAGTCTCTAGCCAATCCTTTGGTTAAGTGATCAGCTAAATTATGTTGAGATCTCACAAAACAACCAAAATCACCCCATGAGTAATCAACTCACGTACCGCGCTATGTCTAACGCCCAGGTGTCGCAACTTACCATTATACACTTGACTATATGCTTTAGACAAGGTAGATGCACTATCACAATGGATAGAAATGGGTGATATTGGTTTAGGCCATAATGGAATTTCATAGATCAAATTCCTAAGCCATTCCGCCTCTTTTCCGGCTGCTGCTAAGGCAACAAATTCCGACTCCATAGTTGAGCTAGTAATGCTAGTACACGAGTTACCGCACGCCAATGATGACTACTCGGATTACTCGTGAACCTGCATAGCTTTCCAACCGCATAAGCAATATCCGGACGTGTGCTAGTCATAGCATACATCAAACATCCTATCACCCGAGAATACTCAAGTTGTAATATCGGATTTCCCGTATTAGGCATGAGTTTCTCATTAGGATCCATGGGAGTATTAGCTGGAGTAGAATTTTCACAATTGAATTTCTTCAACACTTTCTCAATATAATGAGATTGTGTCAAAGAGATCCCTTTGTCACTCCGTTTGATCTTGATTCCAAGAATCACATCCGCCTCCCCCATGTCTTTCATAGAGAAACTTGATGACAAAAAGGCCTTACAAAGGTCAACTTGTTCTTGGTTAGTTCCAAAGATTAACATGTCATCAACATATAAGCAAATTATCACACCATTACCAGTATTGTAAAATTTGCTATATATACACTTGTCTAATTGGTTAAGCTTAAAACCATTAGACAAGACAACTTCATCAAATTTATGATGCCATTGTTTAGGCGCTTTTTTAAGCCCGTACAATGATTTAACAAGCTTACACACCTTATGCTCATTACCAGGCATAACAAATCCCTCCGGTTGTTTCATACGGAAGATAACCTTTCAACACTATGAAAAGGCTGTCTCACAATTTTATTTAACATACAAATATTACACTTATTCATATTCTTGTCAAAAGATGGAATTAACTCATTTTTAGACATTACCAACATACGTTTATAATGAACATGTCCCAACCGAGCATGCCACAAAACAGAACTATTAACATCATGATTTGTGATAACAATATTTACAACATTACCAGAGATAATTCTTCCTTTTTGTGCTTTAACATGTGTTTAAAATCTTTCCATGATGGCGGTAACTTATCTATAATTCTTGACACCGAAATAGACTCATCCATTTCCATTTTATGTTGTGCAAATTGACCCAAAATGCGCAGTAATTCATTATATTGTTCCATTACCTACCTTGAATCTACCATGTTATACTTCATGAAATTACCAACCAAGAACTTTTTACTAGAGGCATCTTTATTCATGTATTTAGACTCTAGTGAATCCCAAAGTTCTTTCGCAGACTCAACATTTTGATAAATGTCAAACAAAGAATCAGACATACCGTTTAGAATGTGACCTCTACACATGTAGTCATCATTCTCCCATTTGTTCTTCCTCCTCAGTTCCTCCAAAGGTCCATCATCCAACACTTCCGGCATCGGTGTACTTAGTACATACACTACCTTCAAAGTCGTCAACAGAAAATGCATCTTTCTCTGCCATCTTTGAAAATTGACTCCTTCGAACTTTTCCAACTTTCCAAAATTTGCAGTCATCTCCTTGACAATTGACATTGCAGAAAATACTTAAATAACTTTTGTAGTTTGTTGAATAATTGGGGTTTGGATAACAACAACAATGTCGAAAACACAGGAAAAACTAAAACGCAAAAATTTGATTTGCTTGATATGAACGTAGAATCATGTAAACACTTTCCTACAAAAGTTATTTGCCCCTTACATAATGCCTAGGGTGTCACAAATACTTTTGTGAGATAAGACTACTTTTTCCCTTCAAATTTAGGCACAAAAGATGAAGATTACTCTTGGAGATAGTTTGCAATGTGTTTTTACTCTCAAAGATGAATGTGCCAAATTACTTACTGTTTAAAGCACTTAAAAAGATCATATATAGTGGTGGAAAACCGACCTCTCATGTATGCAACCTTTGGAAATAAGTTACATACATAAATCAGTTGAAAAGGATGAAAAGACACACCTCTTCAGAATTTCGAGCCACAAGCGGGCGCCTGTGGCCAGCCTGTGAAACCAAAAATCGACCAAAACTCTCTGATCAATTTTCTGCACAGATTTTTCCCACAGGCGGGCGCCTATGGTGACAGGCGGCCGCCTGTCACCTGTTTCTCCAAATTCTGAATTTTGGTCCTTTAAGTGGATTTTTAGTCTTTTAAGTGATTTTTCCGAACTATACTTGATCATTTAAATCCGTAAACTCGTAAATACTTATATGAGCATACCCTCCGTACCTCCAAACTCATATTATAGCATTCCGAGTTCACCCATCTTTGTACCAAACCCCGATTACATAAATGAACATGGTAACACTTAAATTACCAACATGAAGATTGCATTGAACACCAAAAACAAGATAAGATTTATCGATGGTACAATTACGACACCAAATGTCGGTGATGTTGATATCAAGGTTTGGCAACAGTGTAATACTTTTGTTATGACTTGGATTTTGAGCTATGTGATTCCTTTGATTGCATAGAGTTTTATGTACATCCAAAGAAATTTGGCTATATCTTGCTACTAGATTTTCTAGATTGGATGTGTTCAGATTGTCTGATTTATTGGAAGAGGTGAATACTCTTAAACAAGGGGATTTAGATGTTATTAGTTATTTCGCTAAGATGAAAACTCCGTGGGATGAGATTGGTATTATGAGACCTGAACTTTCTTGTATGGTGAGCCTATGTGCCATTCTGATGTTATCAAGATTTTCAATGGTTATGTTGAAATAGAACGTGTGGTGAGGTTCTTGAAAGATCTGAACATCGACAATTCTCAAGTCTTGACACATGCTCAGTTGATGGTTCATGTTCATGATCTTCAAACCTTGTTTTACATGGCTTTGAAATCGGACACACAAAGAGATTACGCCCTTACTCATTCTAGTGAACCAACGGTCTTGTATAACATATCTTTTAATGATAATAATTGTGGAAGTCAGCAGAATCTTGGTACTCAATACAATCTTGGAAGACCTCATGTGAATAATGTCGTTGGTTCCAGGAAGAATGGGGCTAATCCAATTGGGAAGAAAATTCAGTGTACTCATTGTGCATGCATATGCCATACTATTGACAAATGTTATAAGAAGATGGCTACTCTATTGGTTTCAAGCCTAGAAGCAAGGTTAACATGCTGGAAAGTACTTTAGATTTGACTAAAAATGACAATCTAGCTGGTAATGTTCTCACATTAGAAGACAATGAGACCTTCAGCCTGACAAAGCTCGGTATCAACAATTGTTAAGGTTGTTGGACACTCACAAACAGAAGTTTATGATCATATGGTGATGTGTCAGGTTTGTCTAAAACTCAATGTCTTTCAAGTTGGATTATAGATTCTGGCAATACTGATCATATAGTTGGTAGAAGATATTTGTTGAGATCTGCTACTCCTATAGCACATGTGTTGGTAGGCTTGCCTAATGGTTCTAGTGTTAAAGTCACACATATGTTGGGCAAGTACACTTGAATAATGATATGGTGCTTACAGATGTAACTTTAAATTGATTTCTTTAGCCAAGTTAAATGCTAATCCAAGATCTGGTGGCCCTCCATTTTGAGGAATGAAATAAAATGATCACTTCAAGCAAAAACGAATGCTAATCCTGCTTTGGCTATATATATTTTTTATCTTAATAAGCATATGATTCAAGACAAAAGACTTAGGACTCTGATTGGATTAGCTAAGAAGTGTAAAGGTTTGTATGTCTTAGACAGTCCTCTAGGATTTCAGCTCAAGAGTTCCTAGGATCATTCTACTTCTCTTGTTTATAGTCACTCTAGCATATCTGAAGAGCAAGTTTGGCATTCTAGGCTTCGTCACCTGTCCAATAAGAGGTTGTCATAGTTGAAACGTATAACTAATGCTTGTGCTAACATAAGAGTTCGTCACATTTGTCGTTGATAAAAAAGAAAAAGAAAATTCTTTTCCTTTAAGTCATTCTACTGTTAATGGTACTTTTGATCTTGTGCATATTGATATATGAGGTCCTTATAAACAAGAAATTTTGCATAGTCAATGTTAATTCCTCACCATTGTGGATGATTTTTCTAGATTTACTTGGTTATATTGGATGAGACATGAATCCGAAGATAGACAAATTGTTCAATCCTTTTGTCTGTATGTTCATGTCCAATTTGATAAAAACATCAAGATAGTCAAAATATACAATAGAAATTAATTTAAAATGACAGAGTTCTACTTAGAGAAAAGGATCATCCATCAGACTTTTGGTGTTAATACTCCACAACAAAAAGGTATTGTGGAGAGGAAGCATCAACACATATTGAATGTTGCTAGAGGAATAATATTCCAATCTAACTTGCCAATAAAGTATTGGGGTTATTGTGTAAATCGTGTTGTTCATTTGATTAATGTTGTTCCTTCTCTTGTTATAAACAACAAAGCACCATATCAACTGTTGTACAATAAAGAACAAAATTATGCAGACTTAAGACTTTTTGGATCTCTTGTTTATGCTTGCACCCCTGCTCAAAATATATCAAAATTTTATCCTAGATCTAGGCAATGTGTATAGATTGGAATGCCTTTGTTTACTAAAGGTCATATTCTGTTAGATAAATACACTAGAGACATTATTATTTCTAGGGATTCTTGTTTTTATGAAAAGATTTTTCCTTTACATGTGAAAGGTACAGACAATACATGATCTTCTTTGAATCCTTATTTTTCCAATTCCTTTTTTAGCTAACATGAGGGAGTCATCAGCGAGAAATCTCTTATCAGCAACCAGTGCCAGATATTCATCAAATAGAACTTCCAGCGCTTGCCACACAAACTCAACAACCTGTTCAATCTGCAGTAAGAACATCCACTAGAGAAATAAATCAGCCATTCTAACCTCAAGAATATGTCTGCCCTACCCGGAGGTCTTATCATTCCAATAAGAATGTTTCCACTTATGACAATATCACCAACAACTATAAGAACTTTGTGTGTCTATCAGATGCTATCACAGAACCAATGACCTACGATCAAGCTATTAGACATAATTGCTTGAAAGAAGCTATGACAAAAGATGCTTTACAAGTAACGAAGACTTGGGAAATTGTTTATCTACCTTCATGCAAGAAGAAAGTAGGTCGTAAGTGGGTATATAAGATCAAATTCCATGCTAATGGTTCAATAGGGAGATACAAAGTAACGCTAGTAGCAAAAGGATACACAGACATATGGCACTGACTATCTAGAGACATTTTCTCCTGTATCTAAGGTCACAACTATTAGAACCCTCCTAGCACTTGGTTCATCCAATAAGTGGAAAATACATCAAATGAATGTCAATCATGCTTTTATACATGGATAATTAGACGAAAAGGTGTACATGGAACTACCTCTGGGATTTAAAGTTGACAAAGCAAATCAAGTATGTAGACGAACAATGTTTTTATATGGCTTTAAACAAGCCAGTAGACAATGGTATTCCAAGTTTACCACTACCTTAACAGACATAGGATTCATCCAGTCTGAGCATGATCATGGTCCATTTACCAGGGGCATGTGGGAAACATTCATAAAACTCTTGGTATATGTTTATGACATCATAGTCATTAGTGCATTTACGGGCCTTTTCAATGAAGTGAAACAAATTCTGCACAACAAATTTTAGATAAAAAAACATTGGTTAACTTATGTATTTTTTAGGCATTGAGGTTTCTAGATTAGAGAAAGGTTTATCCATCAATCAAAGGAAAAACACCTTAAATTTTCAAGAAGAATATGATTTTCTAGAGGCTAAGCCGGATACACCAATGAACTCTAAACAGAAGCTGACACTAGGGGGCTCTGAACTTTTATCAGACAACAGTTTGTATTGGACTATAGTAGGAAAATTCATCTACTTATCATTCTGTAGACCTGACATAGAATTCGCAGTACATCAACTAAGTTTATGTCAAATCCTATAGTGAATCACATGCAAGATGCATAGAGATCGCTTAGATACTTGAAGAAGAATGAAGAATCCTGGTCAAGCTCTATTATTTGAAGCAGACAATGATCTTGTCCTAAAATGTTACACAAATTCAGATTGGGCTAAATGGACAAATTCTTGAAAACCCAGTTCATGATACATTAGGTTCCTTGGCTCAGCATCAGTCTCAATGGAAGGCAAAGAAACAAACAACTATAGCAAAGAGCTCATCAGAGGCTAAGTTCATGGCAATGTCCAATGCTACTTGTGAGTTGCAATGGCTTGTTTACATCATGAAAGATCTTCAGAAACCTATCAAATTACCCATCCTTTTATTTTGTGACAATGTCCTATACACATGTCTAAAAATATGATTTTTTATGAAAGGACAAAGCACATTGAACTTGATTGTCAAATTACAAGAGACAATTAAAGTCCAATCTGGTTTCAGCAAGTTAATGCTTGTCAAAACTCAGAACCAACTTGCAAATATCTTAACTAAACCTGTTGATGCTCCTATTTTCCGCTTCTTACTTCAAAGATTAAGAGTTCATTCTATTTTTCAGAATCCATGACCACTAACAAGCTCAATAAGTGTTGAAGATGATCAAGAATTTGAAAGAACTCATTTAGACAATAGATCAAACACTTTGTCTTAATAAGTTGTTAAAAGTTAGTTATCGTAGTTAGAGGTGGTTACAAGTTGTTAGGAGCTGTTATATCAGTCTAGGTAGCATCTAAATAAGCCTAATTAAACTTGTCTGAGTTTAATTTAGAAGAGAATCATGCAACTGTAAGATGATTTTACTATACTGCTGTAAGTGGGATTTTCCCCTCATTATTGCTATGAACACCCCGTCAATATTGATGTGTTCTTCTTTTCCTTTCTTTTCTTTCCTTGATCTAATGTTTTCTACATCACTGTTAATCGACATTGAACAAGTCAACCTTCAATAAGTGACTTTTTTGAGTTTCGAATTGTCTTTCAAAATGTCAATCTATACGATCGATATTCGAAGAGTCGATTCTCGACTCAGAAACGAATTCCCGATCAATGTGTGTGCAAGTAGCGTGATGTCTCAAAAAAAAAAAAGGGATGGTGAAAATACATGGTCTCATTAAATATTGTGATCATAATCGGACAAGAACCATTATTTTAACCAATATTTCTAGGACATTTTTAAATGCATCACAACAAACACATGATGAATTTCTATTTAGACAATAAAATTATAATCGATTTTATGAAAGTCTAAATTCTTCGTGATAGGTATACGTGTGTTGTCACATTAAATTTGGTGTGGTAAAATATGTTGCAGAGGCTTACAACTCAATCATCCGTGAAGCATCAAGGAGATCGAATAACATGGTAATGGCCCTATACTCATGGAATGAGTTAAGTGGTGGTGGTACGTACACAAATACTTTACTTTGAACAAATGTCTTTGGATGAGGTCAAAACTCAAATGTAGCATATAAATTGAGGTAATCCAGGTTGTAATTGGCCTATGAGTTTCAAATTTGAAGAAATACATCCATGTATTAAGCATTGTATGTGACTAATGCTTTTGTTTTGCTTTTATATGTTAGATATATTTCCGTTCATAATTTGCATATATATATATATATATATATATATATATATATATATATATATATATATATATATATATATATATATATCGGTTCGATCGTTTACAAACGAGTAGCCTCCCGATAAATGTTATCACAAAGAAACAGGAATCGACCTGCCCGGTCAGTCTCGGTGGGTCGAGGAGGCAGCGTCCAATCACAGGGGTCAAGGGGCAGCGCCTAATCGTGGGGTCTCGGGGGAAACGCCTCTAAAAGCTAAACAATACCAACAGAATAAACATAGCTCTACGAAGAGTGCTGCCGATTATCTTTTCAACGTTTTGCGAAGATTTGTTGTCGTTTCGGACATGCATGTTTACGATATAAAGGCCAAAGATCGCAAACAAGAAAGGTCGAACAGATATCGAAAAGTATCCTCAGTCAAAATTTAGAGTGTCTCTTATGTGATCAAACAAGTCACATTTTGAATTAAACACCCTTCCACTGTAATCTGAGGGAGATATTCAATAGTTTCCTACTGAGATATTTGTGTGGGGTGAAACATCTATCAATAGATAACGTGTCTTCACGTTTATTAATTCTGGTTTTTGTCATTCAATGTGGATTAACTTTCCTATAGATGTACTCAATCATAGTGGTGCAAGCTCGAATAGGATTATTTTATAATAGTACGCAGATGCGTTTCAAAAGGAGTCCCCCACCCAACAAGGATCCTGTATCCGCCCTTAATTAGGTGACGCAACTTATTTTTTCATCTTTGATTATGATGGGTCTACATAATGACCCGATGGTTATGTTAACAGAACTTTAATGAGTAACTTCAATATATTGCGCGCACATAATGTTACGCACTGGTTTATAACACAACTTCAACTAGAAAACATCGGCACAAGAACAATGACGTTCATGCACTATTAAGTTGAACAAATCCATCCACTATTACATGTACAACATCAACGAGTAAAGTTATGAATGAACTAATCAAAATGTCATTCAGGTCCTTGAATCCAAAATGGATTATCTTCATACATGAACTCGGTATACTTTCATGTAAAAACTGCTACATCACTATGATGCCAAATTTTGACAATTACAGAGAATTCAGACGAATCAACTTTATGTGTCTATAAGTCAGATGTGAGAACGATATATGATTGTGAAATAACATAAGCCAACAAAAGTCGACTTACTTGGCACTTGTCATATAGCTAGCTTATCTCTGATAAAATGTCTCGTAAATATCAATTTGCTAATTTCAACATGCAAAACATTCCTTATCAAAAGGACAATGCAATCGAATTGAACATGGCCAAAAGCAACATTGACTAACAACCATATGCCAAAACTCATAAAGCCAATGACTTAACAACATAAAATTTTCGGCTATTCGACAAAATGAGCCATCTCTATCAAAACACAATCTCCTTTAAAAGGCACTAAATGCAAATTTGATGAGATTCTCAAATAGATCATCCCAATGAACCTCTTAATCATTATGAGATTCATCATAATCTTGCAATATATATAGCCTTTTAGGGAACCTCATCTATTTATGAATAGCTCGACAAAAATGAAGGTACAAAAATTTAAAATATCATCAATGCTCTCACTGGTCTTACCAAACCAATATAAAAATATCGGAAGCTTACAAAATTCATCCTTATACTTGCAAACCGAAGAGAAATCTTCAGCACTTTTATTCATCAACACATGTTGCGTACCTTTCTATGGGTTATCACATAAGAGACGATTACTATAGTTGTCAAATAAAGCATATTATCATCGTGAACAACAATCAACAAAAACAACACATAAATCTTCAGTAACCAAAGTAAAGAATTAGTAGTCTAGAGTGACTTCTAGAGAAAATTCTCAGCAACAAGTCCAACATTACTTTGTTTATCATAACAAGAATAAGTTCTCACGTAATTCATAAATCACCAATATGAGACTTTAATTTATAATGAACAACAAAGGACTAGTACAAACCTGAAATTTACTCAAGATTTAATAATGCGATTGATGCTCACAGTGTTCCAAAGAACATATCCATTTAATGGTCAGATAGATTAATGCACACAACTCAAAATTTAATTAGGTTTAATAATTGAGAAATTTGCTCTCACCATTTTTTGTAAATATTGGTTTATCATGTGTAAACACAATATCTGGTTGCCCTCAACATGTGATCAGTCTTTAAGTGACTCTGATGTGATCCAGACCAAGCAATTCGAAGACCAGCCCATAAAATGCATTATCTATATTATTAGGCTTGAAGAGCATGAAGATGGACTTGGATAATTTGGAAGAAAGTCGTTTATTTAATTATTGTGTCAATAAGGCTGGCCCAAATGTGAGTGACGTCGATCATTAGTAGTTATTTTGACCTACTTTATTTTATTTAACATTAAACTATGTTAATAAGTATCTTGTGGGCTTAATGTCACAAGAAGCCCACCTGATGTGGCGCCTAGGGTTTTTATTTTTCTAGTTAGGATTTTATTAGTTTTCATTCTCCCACATTGCTTAGGAGAGTGGGAAGTTTTTTATTTGTAGCCTATAAATAGGCATGCTACTATGATTTTAAGGAACACAATTGATATATGAAAAATCAGATTATTGAGTTTTACTCAACCAAGTCATGAGACTTGAACATCACTTGCGAGTGAGAATTTTCTTCGTCGTAGAAAGTTCAACCCTTCGAGAATTTACCAGCACTGTCAGCAATTGTTGGGCGTTCTCTTCTTACGATTTAGTTGGATTACTAGGTCTAGGATCCTTAGCTCGTCATTGTTCCCCCTAGTTACTTTCTGGGTGAAACAACGGATCAAATTCCATCCGGAATCACATCAGTTGGTAGCAGAGCTCAGCAACTTCGGTGAGCAAATATCCCTTTTATTTTTGTTTTCCTTTATTCCGTATAATTCCAAAAAAAAAAAAACAACTTCCAGTCGTCCCCCCCCCCCCCCGACCCCCCAAGAACACAAGCAATCTTCATCCACCAACCCGGAAATTCCCTTGTGTTTGCACTCAACTCTCGCTTCATCCTAAGAACCCTAATTTGTTTTCCAGACCCGTTTTTATATCAGTTCATTTTATATCCTAAACCACTCCGAAAATTCCGAAACGTTAACCACATATCCAACACATCTCGATCTATAATTTTTGTCTTTGCACCCAACCCAGATTCCACGTAGATCCTGCTTAAAACAGCCGATTAATCCAAACAATCTGTCCATAAAAACTGCAACAGTAAATCATCGTTTGAATTCGTTTTCAGTGGGTTAAACGAATCGAAATTACATGCAAATTGGTGAACTTATAGGAAATTTTGTCTTTTGAGTTTTGTCAAATTCGCTGTAGTTTTATCGCAATCGGCACCTTAAATCACTCCTATCAATCTGGAAAATTCTGACAGATTGAACCAGTTTTCGGGAAACACTTGGTTGATCGACTTTTATAAATCCAAAAAATCTGAAATTTTGACATCCTTTGTAAAACTCTATGGTCTACAACTTTTGTCTTTTGAGGTTTTCCATATTCGAAGTAGTTTGATCGCAATCTGCATGAAAACTCACTGCTTAAATTCTGGGAATTCTGACAGCATCATATTTCGGGTTTGCTCATTGTTGTGATTCGTTCTGTGGTTGTTCTCTTTATATGAGTGAGCGTAAACACGAGTGCATTGTGAGAGATATGTATTTCTTTGATTATTATGAGAGCCAGGTTCATAGGGAGGATGCAAGAGTTGCGTTGAAACAAGAAATTAAGGTTATGATGCAAGAGTTGCGGGATAAATGGAGGAAGGAAGATGAGGTTAGGAAGCAAGAGATGCAGGATGCTCGTCATCGTATGGCTAAAAAGAGACCTCTACATGGCCGTGATTTTGTTTTTTGCGGTTATTGGAAAGAATGTTAGGTGTAGTGCCCGAAAGACATTATGTAATTGTTTTAGGACAGAATTAATAATTCATCTTATTATATGCATGTATACTAATAAATAAGACACTACTGAAAACCCTAAGTACCTCGTTTATGTAATCACATAACTCAGTGTATGGCTATGCACAAGAGGATTGAGTTAGTGAGATGTACTTAAAATTAACTTAGTCCGTAGCGTTGATTAATCTGAGTACGGGCCTCATGATTAATATGCTAATAATGCGCCTAGAACACTTTAGGTGTGACAGTCTTATCCGGACTGTCGGTAATAGGGTACATGGTGGGGCATTTATATATGATGATAATCAACCTGGTGGGGCATTTATATATGATGATAATCATATAGGGCTGGACCGATTTGATTTGAGTTCTCGATATAATTCCGTGATCGAGAAGTCTTATCGAATCACAAGATGATCATATATGGATCAATCTCAATCCTGAGGTGATCACAGACAACTGCTTATACTAGGGTAAAGTTTGATGTGTTAGTAAGGATCACTTCGAAGTATGTGGTCCAACACTTCTCGTTGGCTCTATTCTGGAATGAGTGAGTAGTCTGTGTTATCACAGATATGGAATCCATTCCTTCCCTCGGGAAGTAGACGAGACGAGCTTCCTTTATTTGTTAATCCTAGAAACTGATCGATCCGCGGAGTTCATGTTAGACTAATTATCTGCTAGTCTGGTATGTGAACTAATTGATCACTAAGGGGTTAATGGTAAATAAGGATAATATGTTTCGAGAAGGGTTTACGGAAATATCCCGACTCGAAATGAACAGTCTGTGGAGGATTTATCCGTATGTAATGATTATATCAGTGGACACCTTATCAACTCATGGTTGAGTGTAAGTTATCTATATTCGGCAGAGATCAGTTTCGGGTTTATGGTGGTGTAATCCCGGAATTAATAGATTGGATATAATTATTTTGTCCGATGAATAATTTTATTTAATTTATTGGAGCTACTGGTTATAGATCCATGGTCCCCGACGCGGCTCCTAATATAGCATATATGTTTTCCCGTCGTCACACCTCGATTATAATTAAATAGTAGCATTGCACTGTTTAATTGATATGTGGATTAATTGTTTAGTTGGACTAAATGATTAAAAACATGGAAAAGACATTTTTTCATGGACTCGACCCGGTTTGGTGAATTTCAGCCCATGACCTATTTAATTAGGTATTGGCGCCAATATGTATATATTATTAACAAGGAATTTGTTTTCTTGTGTTATTATATGACATGTGCTTAATTATTTATTGGTTAAATAATTAATATATTAGATAATGATCTTTTATTTATCCTAATTTGTTTGGGAAAATATTAGATTTATCTTTTATGGAAAATGATTTATTTGATTGATTATCCATTAAATAAATTAAATCCTTGTGGAACAAGGATCTCTCTCCTATATAAGAAGAGTTCTCCATTGTACCAAAAAAAATGACTATTCACGTCACTATTCACAAGAGAAATTGGCTGAAAATTTCGGCTTCTATTCTTAGGGTTCAAGTTGGAAAAATCTTCAGGATTTTTCTGGTAGCATATCGAGGAGGTCCGGCGGCTTGAAACACCATCCACCTGGTGGTGCTTGGAGACACACGTTGGAAGACTTTGGCTTCTCAACTAGGCTCTCAACTTGTTCTTGACGTTTTTCACCATAAAAAGGTTGGTGGTCTAATCCCCTCGTAGGTTAGATCTATTTATTTATGTATTTTGGTTGACTAGATCTAGATCTTGTAGTTTCCGCTGCGTAATCGGGTGGATCTTTGATCCATCCGGAGATATTACATCCTACAAAGAAGATGGTCATAACCACCATGATTGCCCTAAATTCTGGCAGGCAATGCATAGAATCGATGAGGAATTTCGTTTGAAACATGAGAGAAGAAGGGAAAAAGAATTGATTGAAGAGAAAACCGAAGAGGTTGTGAGTACTCATGAGGAGGAGTTGAACAAGAAGGAATGTGCGCATGCGGTGGATGTTCATGAGCCTGAATTTGTGGCTGAGGAAGTAGAGAGTGTGCCCGAAGTAACACATCCTAAAATATATAAACGCAAATGGTTTCCGTATTTCGATAAACGCTTCTTTCTATTTTATTAATTAGTGCATATTCCCTAACGACAAGACCTGAAGACTGGCTTAGGGTGATTCCTATCTCCCAGTCAAAGGAACACTGTCTCAAAGGAACAATGACTAAGTTTCCTTTCAATCAGGAAAGGGTAATATATTTAAAGAAGTAACATAGCTTGTTCATAACAACCTTCGGGGTCATATGAAATATACAAGCTAGTGGGAGCTTCTGAGTGGTGACATATTGTCCGACAACTACTCGAAAACTCCAATAAGTTTATCCAAAATATTTGGAGGAAATCTCTGGATTTCACCGAAGATAGAGTATTCCATACTCAGAATTAGGCTATTGCGTAGTCTTCGGGACTGATGCTCGGCCTGCCTCCCAGTGAAATGTTTTCACTAAGGGATACACCATAAATTTGCCTTATATAGTTATTGATGTGCTACGATACGCTGCTGAACTCATTTAAGATATTGGTTGCAAAATAACGGTTTACGTTGTAATGAAAAACCGAGAAGTCTACCTAAAAATGCCTACGCATTTGTGGATAAGGAGTGAATTCGGTTCACCCCACTTCCGTAAATAGAGGCATTTAGCACCGAGTGCTTGAAGGTAGGACTGGAAATTTTGCGTACACGTTCAGATCGTGAAATATCTTAATGCATTGAGTAAAGGTTGGTTATAAAACTCACAAAATCAGAGAATGACGGTTATACTGTCAAAATCGGTCTGATAGAGTGTATAAATAACAACCTTAGATCTTGAAGTATTTGTACTCAAGATGTTACTAACTGATTTGTTCAGTCCACATCCAACACTGGCAGTTGGTGATAACACTAATAAGAATTACTAAACTAGATCAATATATCAATCCACCCCGAACGCAGTGGGAGTATGGTTTGTCCATTACACATTGCAGGACCTTACGGTCTATAGGGTAGATTGATGACCTATAGTCCTTCGTGGACTGTATAGGATCCTGATCATAGAGGTTGGTTTAAAAGCCATAACCCTATGAATGGAGTTTGATACTCCAGTTCTGTTGAAACTCTTGTAGAACCACCTGAGTCTCTCAGGCCCAGTGGGAGTAATTGGAACTACACGGAGAAGAGTCGAATGAATCGGAAAGTTTAACTTTCAACGCAAAGCTGAGTTATTTAAGGGTGATTCCCTAAAAGGTAGAGAGTTAACCAGACCGTGATCTCTCTTACCACTCAGTCTTCCTTGATTTCGTCAGAAAGCGGGAAATAGGGGTGATTCCCTAAGACTTCCTCGCCGAACAACGGAATCGAATTCATTCGGAACGAAGGGTTTTAGCTAAGAACAAATGGCGGATTCGTTACAAAGCGTAAAATAAGGGTGATTCCCTAAGACCTTTTTGCGAGACTAACAGCATCTTCATTTATTCGGAATGAACTTTTGGCAGGATGCCTGCCATAGCTTATATCCTTTGGGGATTAAAGCAAACCTCTCGGTCATTTCAAAGTCATATATTTTAATATATGGACTTGACCAGAATATTGATAAGTCTTTCATAGACTAGGCTTCGATATTAGTAAAGTAGTATGTAGATTAGTGTTTGTGAATGGTAACACTGAAACAGTTGGGAACAACATGGGTGTGTTATCTGAAGTCAGAGTCTGACATGCCATCAGGATTCATTCTAAAGGATTTGATTCGCTCAAATTCTCGAGAATCGATTATTGGCAATCCCATCAATTCACCTGGTTAAGATATTCTTGCATTTATGCAATATTCAACGATGTAGTCTACCCTACCTCTAAGGAATGGTTATCTAAACCTTCAGATGAATACGAAATGGGACGTTTAGTCAACCCTCAAGTCTCTTTGGGAGAATGAGGAATAATATGCTAGTATATTCGGGTGCAAACTAGAATATAAGTGATGACACTGATTCTGACTTTAGGTCAAATTAAGGATGATCGTTAAGTCGATTTTGTCCTCAGTGTTGAATCAAAGGCATATTGCAATCGTACCACCGGATTAGATGGAAAGGCGACGTTTTGATCCCAAAGATTGACCCAAGCCGCCAACCTACCTGATCAGTGTACCGAGTCACATGGTATCGGATTCTAAGTACGCGCCGGGTCACTGACCTACCCTACGGAGGCACACTCCGGTCGTGCTTGGAAGGATGAAGTACTAAGATGTGCTTATAGGGTACATATTTGAGAGATACGTCTCACTTGTTTTGAGCAAGTGGGAGAATGTTGTAGATATATATAAATAAGGGTGTGCTCTAAAACAATTAATCCACTTGCCTTTCGTGCAAGTGGGAGATTGTTAGGTGTAGTGCCCGAAAGACAATTATGTAATTGTTTTAGGACAGAATTAATAATTCATCTTATTATATGCATGTATGCTAATAAATAAGACACCACTGAAAACCCTAAGTACCTCGTTTACGTAATCACATAACACAGTGTATGGCTATGCACAAGAGGATTAAGTTAGTGAGATGTACTTAAAATTAACAAAGTCCGTAGCGTTGATTAATCTGAGTACGGGCCTCATGATTAATATGCTAATAATGCGCCCAGAACACTTTAGGTGTGACAGTCTTATCCGGACTGTCGGTAATAGGGTACCTGGTGGGGCATTTATATATGATGATAATCATATAGGGCTGGACCGATTTGATTTGAGTTCTCGATATAATTCCTTGATCGAGAAGTCTTATCGAATCACAAGATGATCATATATGGATCAATCTCAATCCTGAGGTGATCACAGAAAACTGCTTAGACTAGGGTAGAGTTTGATGTGTTAGTAAGGATCACTTCGAAGTATGTGGTCCAACACTTCTCGTTGGCTCTATTCTGGAATGAGTGAGTAGTCTGTGTTATCACATATACGGAATCCATTCCTTCCCTCGGGAAGTAGACAGACAGTTCCCTTATTTGTTAATCCTAGAAACTGATCGATCCGCGGAGTTCATGTTAGACTAATTAGCTACTAGTCTGGTATGTGAACTAATTGATCACTAGGGGGTTAATGGTAAATAAGGATAATATGTTTCGAGAAGGGTTTACGGAAATATCCCGACTCGAAATGAACAGTCTATGGAGGATTTATCCGTATGTAATGATTATATCATTGGACACCTTATCAACTCATGGTTGAGTGTAAGTTATCTATATTCGAACAGAGATCGCCGGGTTTATGGTGGTGTAATCCCGGAATTAATAGATTGGATATAATTATTCGTCCGATGAATAATTTTATTTAATTTATTGGAGCTACCGTTATAGGTCCATGGTCCCCGACGCGGCTCCTAATATAGCATATATGTTTTCCCGTCGTCACACCTCGATTATAATTAAATAGTAGCATTGCACTGTTTAATTGATATGTGGATTAATTGTTTAGTTGGACTAAATGATTAAAAACATGGAAAAGACATTTTTTCATGGACTCGACCCGGTTTGGTGAATTTCGGCCCTTGACCTATTTAATTAGGTATTGGCGCCAATATGTATATATTATTAACAAGGAATTTGTTTTCTTGTGTTATTATATGACATGTGCTTAATTATTTATTGGTTAAATAATTAATATATTAGATAATGATCTTTTATTTATCCTAATTTGTTTGGGAAAATATTAGATTTATCTTTTATGGAAAATGATTTATTTGATTGATTATCCATTAAATAAATTAAATCCTTGTGGAACAAGGATCTCTCTCCTATATAAGAAAAGTTCTCCATTGTACCAAAAAAAATGACTATTCACGTCACTATTCACAAGAGAAATTGGCTGAAAATTTCGGCCTATATTCTTAGGGTTCGAGTTGGAAAAATCTTCGGGATTTTTCTGGTAGCATATCGAGGAGGTCCGGCGGCTTGAAACACCATCCACCTGGTGGTGCTTGGAGACACACGTTGGAAGACTTTGGCTTCTCAACTAGGCTCTCAACTTGTTCTTAACGTTTTTCACCATAAAAAGGTTGGTGGTCTAATCCCCTCGTAGGTTAGATCTATTTATTTATGTATTTTGGTTGACTAGATCTAGATCTTGTAGTTTCGGCTGCGTAATCGGGTGGATCTTTGATCCATCCGGAGATATTACATCCTACTAAGAAGATGGTCATAACCACCATGATTGCCCTAAATTCTGGCAGGCAATGCATAGAATCGATGAGGAATTTCGTTTGAAACATGAGAGAAGAAGGGAAAAAGAATTGATTGAAGAGAAAACCGAAGAGGTTGTGAGTACTCATGAGGAGGAGTTGAACAAGAAGGAAGGTGCGCGTGCGGTGGAGGTTCATGAGCCTGAATTTGTGGCTGAGGAAGTAGAGAGTGTGCCCGAAGTAGTTAACGATGATGCGGCAATTGTTGTGGACGAGATAGTGCCCAGGGATCAGACAGTCGTTGATGGTTATATTGCGAGTGATGTTGAGTGTGAGGAGTTTCATGACCCTTGTGATGAGTTGGAAAGCGCTGCAAGTGGTCGTCAAGTTGTTGATGCGAAAGTGGACTTGTCTGAAGCGTCTATTGTGGAGAAAGAAGAAGATTTTATGTTACTAAACTCTAGTTCCAGCCTTGTTGAATCTTCTTTGCAGGTACATGATGATCATCCATATGATTTGGATTTTATTGATCCAATATAAATTAGTGGAAAACCAGAGCTTTCTTTCATTGACCCATTTGTTGCACATGTTGATGTCTACCCGCGTAAGAGTTGCTATGACTATATTGCTGCCACTCCGAGCTTCATCGCCAATATCAAGCCGAGGGAGTGTTCTTTTGTTCCATTGGTGAGGCTTGGTTCGTCCTGTCAACGGTCAATTGGTTTGCAGTCGTATTTCAACTTTGTATTTGATCCCGGCATTTCGTTGCGGCTTTTTGTGGTTTGTTCAAGTTTGGTGTGTGTTGATGACTTTTACGACATCCTTCTGATTCGAGGACGAATCCTTTTGAACCGGGAGGGAATGATGTGATCCAGTCCAAGCAATTCGAAGACCAGCCCATAAAATGCACTATCTATATTATTAGGCTTGAAGAGCATGAAGATGGACTTGGATAATGTGGAAGAAAGTCGTTTATTTAATTATTGTGTCAATAAGGCTGGCCCAAATATGAGTGGCGCCATTAGTAGTTATTTGGACCTACTTTATTTTATTTAGCATTAAACTATGTTAATAAGTATCTTGTGGGCTTAATGTCACAAGAAGCCCACCTGACGTGGCGCCTAGGGTTTTTATTTTCTAGTTAGGATTTTATTAGTTTTCATTCTCCGACATTGCTTAGGAGAGTGTGAAGTCTTTTATTTGTAGCCTATAAATAGGCATGCTACTATGATTGTAAGGAACACAATTATTATATGAAAATTCAGATTATTGAGTTTTACTCAACCAAGTCGTGAGACTTGAACATCACTTGCGAGTGAGAATTATTCTTCGTCGTAGAAAGTTCAACCCTTCGAGAATTTACCAGCACTGTGAGCGATTGTTGGGCGTTCTCTTCCTACGATTTAGTTAGATTACTAGGTCTAGGATCCTTAGCTCGTCATTGTTCCCCTAGTTATTTCCTGGGCGAAACATCGGATTTGATTCCATCCGGAATCACATCAGACTCTCTGTATGAGGTGATTTAATAACTAGAACTTTGCTTCCTATTTACAAGATGATCATTTATGGATTTAATCTTAATCCTAATGTGATCATAAACTTATTCCTTTTTAGCGGTAGTGTTTTATGTGACATTATTGTTAAAGCACACCGAAACATGTCTATGTTTGCATCATTCAAAGATCGGTAGTGATGAATGTAAGTCACAAAGATAGAGTCCGCTCGTTCTGATAAGAAGCAAAGAGATGGTTCCTTCGTTTGTGAATTATGGAACTAATGGTTCGGCAAATTATGATCTTGATCGTGAACATCGACCACTTGTGAATTTAATGGTAGTCGAGGATAGGATGCTATGAAAATGTCGTATGAACAATGCCATGTTTTATATATGAATCGACTATGAAAGGTTATCAATGAGTAATGGTTATATCAGTGGGGACTTGGTATTCATACACATAGTAGAGTATGACATTCCATATCCAAATGAATGCGGTCTCGGATTTATTGTGGTATAATACTAGGATTAATAAACCGGGTAGTTCAATTGCAAAATTTGATTGTTACTTGATTTATTGGTGATTATACATCTGGTCCTCGATTTGACTCCTAATATATTTGTTGAAACTTGATCTTAAATATATTCAGATTGAACAGAAAAGTGTTTTTCTATTTAATGATTGAAGCCATTAGTTCTCTATTAACTAGTTCTCAATTAAATATATAAGGTAATTAGATGGAAAGACTTTTTCTATTTAATAAAACTAGAAAAACAAGACGCTGCAAGGCACGACTGCCCAGCATGTAACACATTCGAAGATTACAAACGAGAAAGTACAACTTGGATTGAATGTATTTATTTGTCAGCACTAATCAGAATTATTTAGAGAAAAAAATATTTCACATGGAAATAACTGTATAGAAAGAAATAAGAATGATTATAAAGTCAAACATACTAAATATGAATATTTTATTAGATTCATCCACAAGTTTGACCCCAAAGGGGTATTTGTTTATTTAGTGAATTCACCAAAGATTTTTGTTTATTTAGTACTTGTGGAAATATGTTTGCTTAAATATTATTTTTCACATATGTTCCCTAAAATATAATATGCACTACCCAAACTATCCTTTTTTTTTTTAAAACGGGACCATTTCCACCTAAACCCATCACCTTCCTATTTATTTGAAATAAATAAATAAAAAATATCCCAGCTATTAATTAAATAAATAAGAAATATCCCAGCTATAAATAAAAAATATCTCCAAATCGGGAATTGGCCTAAACTATTTTCCTCCTGTTCCGGCCAGCTTTTTTCCGTTTCCGTTTCCGGCGACCTGCGTTTTTTTAATAGACACAATACATTTTTTTCATTATTGATTGTGATTATGTCTTATTGATTATCATATATGTCCACAATACATTTTTTCATTATTGATTGTGATTATGTCTTATTAACATATATGTCTAGCATAATCAAAGTGCAAAATTGTGTTGTGTTATTCATATCGCTATAATCGCTTGATTTTTTCCCTAATAAATAAAAAAATCAATCGTAATCCCTCAAAAAACAAATTGTAGCCCTTCCGTCCCGAAAACATAATATTTGTGGTGTATGAAAAGGATTTTTTTTACAATACATGGGGAGTATATGAGTAGAATTACCGGAGTGTGAATAAAGGGGCCCAAAAAAAAAACATTTCTTATAAAGGAAAAAAATAAAAAATAACACGTGTTAGATTATCTTTCACAGAGACGTGGAGCATTGTGGGAATGACATTGTTAACTTTTAATCGAAGAGGAGACATGGGGTGTATAGATAGAATGTGTGACCAAAAACATAATATTTGTGGTGTATCAAAAGGTTTTTTTTATAATACATGGGGTGTATATGAGTAGAATTACCAGGGTGTGAATTACGTGTAAAAAATAACACGTGTTAGATGCTCCTTCACAGAGACGTGGAGTATTGTGGGAAGGGCAAAAAATATATATATTGAGAAAATTTATATATATATATTTAACGTGGAGAAAAAAAAAATTTGTAGTCCTTCCGTCCCAAAAACATAATATTTGTGGTGTATGAAAAGGGTTTTTTTACAATACATGAGATGTAGATGAGTAGAATTACCCGTGTGTGAATAAAGTGGCCAAAAAAAAATACTCATTTGTTATAAAGGAAAAAAATTAAAAAATAAAAAATAACACGTGTCAGATAACCTTTCACATAGACGTGGAGCATTGTGGGAAGGGCAAAAAAAATATATATTGAGAAATATATAAATATATATATATATATATATATATATATATATATATATATATATATATATATATATATATATATATATATATATATGTGTGTGTGTGTGTGTGTGTGTGTGTGTGTGTGTGTGTGTGTACATATATATGCATATATATAACGTGGGGCAAAAAAAAAAAAAGTGGAGCAAAAAAAGAAACACGTGTCAGCACCAGAAAGCATCGATGTGGCCTCTTGTGGTAAGAGCTTTGTTAGATCTTAATATATTTGTGGTGTATCAAAAGGTTTTTTATTTTATTTTACAATACATGGGGTGTATATGAGTAAAGTTACCGGGATGTGAATTACGTGTAAAAAATAACACGTGTTAGATGCTCCTTCACGAAACGTGGAGCATTGTGGGAAGGGCAAAAAAAATATATATTGAGAATATATATATATATATATATATATATATATATATATATATATATATATATATATATATATATATATATATATATATATATATATATATGTATATATTTAACGTGGAGCAAAAAAAAAAAAAAAAAAAAAACCACGTGTCAGCACCAGAAAGCGTCGATGTGGCCTATTGTGGTAAGAGTTTTGTTAGCTCTTAATAGAAGATAGATAAGATTAGTATGAAGTGGAAAAAGTGTTCGATTTAATAATAAAATGATAAGTATCATAAATTATTTATGAGATACATATATTCAAAATAAGAAAACGATTTTCTAATATTTTTTTGGAGTTATCGGAATCTTAATCTAAACCGTAAACGCGATAGGAACAGATCCAACAACACCAACTCAGTGCTGGCAGCACTGATTGAACAGCTCCACTGCTTCTGCAGTTGTACTTTCAAAAAACAGTCCAACATAGATTTTGAGACAACCAACTCAGTTGTGCACCTTTCGATGGAAGTGTGCGGTCCATACACAATTTTTGCGTCAGAATCCCACATATTCGTTCTGATCTTAATCCGATTGGGATCTTGAATAGGAGCATAAAAGTTCAAAGCAATAGCCTATTTTTGTAGTGGAAGCATCCAGATATATATATATACTAGTTGTGTGTGTGGATTGAATGCATGACATGAAATTTTCATATATAAATTGGAAGGTACACTGTTAGGAAAATAGGGAAATATGGAAATAGGACAACTGAAATTGAGCAAGCTTACTGATCATCCATAACAGTAAATTCTTGTAGATGTGTCATCTTTGATTTGATCTCACGCTGTTTGGGAGGTTTGAAGTCGGTTACCACGGCTATTATATCTCGCAGGTAGGTATTTTTTGGAATCACGTTGTGATATTTACCGAAATATAATGTCTCGTAATGAAATATTGGTGTGAATGTATTTGTAATTTACGTACCAACGGGACTTCTAGTGCTCGCAAGTGCTTGTATGTTTGGCAGCGGTACTGTCTGTATGAGAGGTATGCAATGGGTTCTTGTGAGTCTGTTATCGGCCGTATATAAGTTGAGGCAGTGAAGACCCATTGGAATGTCATACCGAGCGACATATGTAGAAATGCAGTCTTGATGTGTTGTACCATTGCATCACCAACAGTGTACATTGAGAATGGTTGAAGACTTCGTTGCAGCAATGCAATAGTCTGGTCCCATAAAATACCTTCAACTTTATTGCCCCGTTCCGTTTTAAGAATGTGAAATCTTAGTAATTAACAATAATTGAAGATGAAGTAGTGAAACGAACGAAAAATACTAAAGTTGCATTTACCTGTTTATCTTGTGGGAGTACTTTCTGAGTTTTACGACCACCCTCACTTGTATGAGTGTTGGTTTTGTCAAGTACTAACACATTTACCCTCCAATCAGTGGTTGAGGGGGTAGTGTCCGCGATTGATAAGTACTTAATTCTTTTGGCCATTAGTCTACAAAATGAATATTAATATAGTAGCAATTAATGAAAGAAATCTCTGGTTATTTACAGAATTTAAAATAGATATATACTAATGTTCATTGTCAACTGTCGGCATAAGATGTTGATCATTTTGTACTTTTTGAATTATCTCATGGAAAACGATATTCTGTGTTTTATTTGTTTCTGATTTATCTAGGAATGTTGGAGGTGCTATCAACACTTTTAATGCATCAAATTTCCTAACTCTCGAAAAAGCCACGTATAGTTGACCATGGGAAAAGATGGGCTCGCGCAGGTATATTCCAACCCGGTCGAGTGTTTGGCCTTGGGCTTTGTTGATTGTCATTGCGTAACACAATCTTACTGGAAATTGGTATCGTTTAAAAGGAATTCCAGATTTGTCATTGTTTGAAGATTCCAATGGTATTTTGTGTAAGATTGTTGTTTGTCCTGCATAAGGGCCAGTGGCAATTTCTACAACAATGGTTTGTTTTTTAAGTTCTTTGCAAATTAGTCTAGTACCATTGCATAGGCCTTCAATAGGACTAAGATTTCTAAGTAGCATTACTGGTGAGTTAACTTTCAACAGTAGTTCGTGCGGGGGTAGACTGCTAGGATTTAATGAATTTAGGAAGTCTTCATAATCTCCTTGATGTTGTGGATCAATAGTTACATCGGTACTTATGTAGGATGTAATTTCCCCGTCCATTTTATTTAACATAGCGGCATTTAGGTCATCAACACAACCATTTGTGGGTGCTAGTAAAGCTCTATTCATCACTGTTTGATAATCGTCAATAAATGCACGCATGTCTGGGTACAAAAAATGAAATAATTGTTGCAGAGATGTATCTTCATCAGTAAAAGGGATAGTGATGTTTGTAGGCAATATGATATTGCTATTTTCATCTTGAGGCTCAGTTCCATTTCCTATTCGGAGCAAATACTGCGTGAAGAAAGGGTCAGCTATTGATCGCATGTTTTGTGTAAGCTGTATCTTTGTAAGGTAGGGCCATAGAGAAGAATTAAATAAGGTAGCACTTAATTGTTCCTGCCTACCTGCTCTTGTAACTACAGTAATACCCGGCGGAAATCTCCGCCGAACACGACAACCTTGTCTCCAAAAGGTAAATCTACTTCGCTTATGTCTTTTAGCATTTCGCAAATGCCTCAACAAACCTCTTTATGTGCCATTGGGGCCTCATCCCGCATTATTAGTTTTGCTTCCTTTATCGCTTTGCGGTTGTGGACCGTTTGCTAACATTGGCAACTTTCTTAGTCTCATCGTGAAAAGGTAGCTTAAATCTTGAGTGCGCTTGTTCTACCTCCCGGGAGGGCACATGCCGCGACTCCGTGTTGCTGTTGCTAGAACAATATAACCTTGGGATCTTAAGGCTGCCATAATTGCTTTATAAAGGTATGTTTTGCCTGTTCCTCCTGGACCGTCGATGAAAAACGCACTTGGTTCACTTGCTAAAGCTTTGTGTAAAATTGTATCGTAAGCATGACGTTGTTCTTTATTAAGTTTTTGGAGGCTTAGCATATCACTTTCGGCTACTGTCATGCTTCTTTCATAAGAAATTTCTTTACCTATGATAGTGCGTCGTGATACAACGTCAGCCTCAGGGCCAAGCTGGAAATCTTCTAATTTTCTACCCATGTCATCCAGGAATGTTGATATATCCTCCAGAGCTTTCAATCTTACGTCATAGTTCTGTAAGCTAGATATTACTTGGGTCCTTAAATAGTCCTCACATAAAGAGTTATTGTACTTTTCCCAAAGAGATCTCGGATCAGATGGTGAGCAAAATGCAAGGATAGAGGCGAAGAGATGGCGTAGTTGTCTTGGCATCTGATACAATGTACCTTCCTCTAAGCATTTATCTAGATCATGATCAGTGGAAAGTAGATCTCGTGCCAAAGCTGCCTCTCTGAAAGTGCTGTGGAGGTAATTTTTGACTGTTAATAGGTCATCGTATGATTCAGGTGCTTTTATGTTGTTCAACGGAGGCGAAGGTAATATCTTTCTCCTTCAATTGGTCCCGCCGATACAATTCGACCGATGACTTTACCTTTCTTCCGTTCGGTCCATAAGCGTTTTCCCCGAATCCCAAACAAAAAATTTAGGGAAGTCTTTGTATAGGAGCTTTAAGGATTTTGCTTGCTGATTAGTTTTGTTCATGTAGAAGAATTGAGTTAGCATAGTCTTGGACAGAAAGTTATTTGATATTATATCATTCAGATCTTGATTATTTGAGAAGGACACAAAGTAGTTATTAGGTAAGTGCAATTGCAACGCTATAACGGCTGGTTGCATTTGGAAGAGATCAAAAGAGTACAATCGCCAGGCAGCTTCGGGTGGTCCAACCCATCTTCCTTGTTGATATTCGTGGATTTCATTATCGGAATTTCTTACTGCCATTTGGAATCCAATTTTGTCAGGGCCTTTGTAAATATATTTGTAGATATATTTTACCAGCTTGATTGTCGAACAAATCTCTATGTTAATATGACAATCGTATTTCTGTAGTAGGTAGGGGTTGTATGGCACGACCCAACGGTTGTCAATCTTACACCTTCTCACTGTAGCAGATACCCCATTATTACGACGTCTATAATGAGGATAGCTATCACATCCATGTGTGGTGAACTCTTGGAACTCCCGTGGGTATTTATTTTTGCACTTCTTATTTTGCATGCATGGGCTCTTTGGATTAGATGTGCCACATGGACCATGAATCATGTGCTTTAGAACAAGTGCATGTAAATGTGGATTTAAGACAGATCGGGTAGTTCAAGACATATAAATCGGTCGTAAGCCTCGAATTTAAAAGTTTGTATTCTTTACCGATAATCAGTAGAAGATGTGTATGAGGTAAACCTCGCTTTTGGAACTCGATAGAGTACACACAAGCATCTGGGATTCCAAATATTTTTGTCTTCAGAAGATCTATTTTTAGGAGTTCAAGTTTAGAGTTGAAGACTCGTGTAAGCAAATCTGGTCTATTTTGTGGCAACTCTCCTGGGAGTAGATGTTCAGTAATCTCTGGCCAAGCAGGATTGCATGTCATAGTTAAGAAGAAATCAGGTTTTCCAAACTGTTGGACTAAAGCCATTGCATCCATGTACCTTCTTTTCATATCTCTTGGGCCACCAACAAAAGAAGGAGGAAGAATGATTTTTTTCCCAACATTAGAACCTTCTGTATTTCCAGAAGCGATGCTGTCAATTATGCCTTGCAAGGATTCAGTCCGGATCTCTCTTTGTTGCTTGTAAAGGTATTCTAACCGTGAGGTTTCTACTTTGATAAACATATCTACAATGTACTGCTGGAATAACCTTCCAGTATGTAGAAGCATTGACTCATCGCTTTCTCTCATTTGCAACTTGTAACAGTAATATTGTCGGCAAGACACAATATTACGCTTGCGTGCACTGCTTTGGAAGGCTGTGAATGTTAAAGCATGACATGTTTGAGTAGGGAAATATTTATATCGTTAGATGGTTGGGAAATAGACAGTTCTCACCTTCCTTTTCTTGGAAGATCAGTTGCGCTGCGGCTGAGATGTTCTTATCCACAGCTGCCAGAGGCATGTGGCATGTACGTTTTTGTTTGCTCATATTTGGAGGAAGTTTTTCAATTCCGCAATGCCAACCAATTTGGCCACCAGGGAAGAGTAAAGGGTACTGTAACGGATCATAGCATCCGTAGTTGTGAGAGATTCTGTGTGGTGTAGTATTTTGGGAGTAGATTTGGATGTGACATTGAGGGTTAAAAGTGTCCTCGTCTTCCAAACAGACTATTGCAGAAACATCACTGCAGGTTGGTTCGTTGTACACACGTTGATCAAGTTTGGGATTATTAACAAGGTATATTGCGTAATTGTCAATTGCGTGCATGTCCTTAATTTGCCGTAAGAAAACAGCGTAAGGGTTATGGGCAATGATCTCTGTTAATCGTTGCATTGTGTTCCTAGAAAGACGGTCTGAAATTTTTAGGCGTTCATCAAGTTCGATCTCTGGGTCGTAGAAGTATAATTGAAGTCCAAATGGTGATTCGTTTCCGGGTTTAAGCGATTGATGAAATGATGTATTTTTCCTTGAACTTTGAAGGTGTATATACCTTGATTGTTTTTAAGCAAATCCTTGTCCTTTCGGGTGAGAAAGTAGTGAAAGCTAGATTGTTATTGTAAGTTCGGCATACTTTCTAAAAGCAACAGATTCGAATCGGACGAAGTAAACAAGAGAGACAGAGGTAATGGCATTTTTGGTATTGCAATTCTAATTTCACCCTCGAACGGCGAGAAGAAGGAGGCTCATGGAAGAATCGTTTGCGTAACAATGGACACAAGCTTGGGTATCCAAGGTAAGTTGGAAATTATTTCTTCGCAGCGTGAGGATGCTATGTTGGTTGCTAGGTACTTTGCACGTACTTCTTCCCGATATGTTTCGAGGGATAGAAAATTGGATTTACATGGGGTTTGTGTGAGTTAAAGTCGTTCGCTTACGTACCCTATCAAGATTTCGTTGGATGTTTTGGTGGTTAGTATCGGTGGCGAAATAGTGTTAAGACTCGAGAGAGGAATAGGTGTAACGTAGTCGGCAGTAACACGTACGTTGATGGTTGTGCAGCCATTTCACCAGAACAATGGACTTTGCACAAGAGAGTTAAATGAGGCATTTCGCTTTTTTCTTTCAAAGATATTGAAGGCGCCGACGTTTGAGAAGAGCCTCTTTGTCGCCTTCATTCATGGAAGAATAGGCATTGCGTCTCTTCTCACCTTGCTTATGTAGTCTAGCAAGATTTGGTTGGATGTTTTGGTAGTTATTATCGGTGGCGAAAATAGTGTTAGGACGGAAAGAGGAATAGGTGTAACGTAGTTAGCGCTTAAGACAGACGATGATGGTTGTGCACCATTTCATCGAAACACTGGACATTGCACAAGAGAGTTTAATGAGGCATTTCCTTTTTTCCTTTCAAAGCATATAGAAGGCGCCGACGTTTGAGAAGAGCCTCTTTGTCAGCTTGATCCATGGAAGAATAGGCATGGCGTCTTTTCTCATTTGTTGCAATACTTTTTTGCTTTTCCATTCTAAGATACGAGACAAAGCAAAATACGAGGCAATGTGAAGTTATCAAGTTAACGTATGTAGGCTTGACATATTGGAATGAAGGAACCTATGTAGGATAATAAGTAGCCGAATATAATGATCAAATTTCCTCGCTATGTTTTTGGTGGTCCACCTAAGATAAGGCCCACGAAAAATACAAGCGAACATAAAGTTATTGAGCCAAGGTGTGTAACGTTGACAGATTGAAAATGAGGAATTTATGTAGGAAGATAATTAGGTGAATAGAAGGAATAGAAAGTTTGTTCAAGGAGGTATCTAGTTTTATCGACGGGGACTTAAGAACTGCTTTATGCCATTAATTAGCTTAAAAAACCCAGAGGCCTAAATGTGAAGCAATATACAGTTTAACAGGAAGCTAGCTAAATTCAGAAATTGGTGGCTAAGAAAGCCCGTAAGAAAGTAATCCGTGCTCGAAGGAAGTGTGTGCTAATATAAAATAAGTTAAGCACAAAATATGGTAAAAGCCTAATAGCAATCTAACTAATAAATACGACAACCTAAAATATGTATTAAAATGCAATCCTATTTCTTGCAGTTACATTCTAACTAAAAAGGTTTCTCCAGAAGGAAATCGGGATTTTATGTAGATTACGTAACTATGGGGTTTGCAATAGAACCCCTAACTATTGGGGTTTGCAGTAGTACCCCTAACTACACTTACCTGAATAAATTTGCTTATCTGTAGCGCACAAGAACCGCAAGACCCTGTCTGGAGACAATCTGGGCAGAAGAAAAGCTGGTTGAGTAGGTTTCTGGCAGAAAGCAAAGCATATACGTAGTGCACGTACAGGAAACAAAAATAAAACCAAAGGTACATAGTTTCAGAGCAAGAGTGGCAACAAAAAATGCATTAAGTGAATGATGAGGTGAAGCACTATTGATAATGAAATAACCATAATGAATCACTACGTGCTTCAATTATTCAGATAGGTGAAGATGCTGGACTATTGGTTAGTAAATTGGCAATGAAGGATGTACGCCTAAAGATATACACACATATACACATGTATGTGCGTATATACACATACACACATATATACATCGCACCAAACAAAAATAGCCATGAAGGCGAAAAAAATAAATGATAAAATAGATTTCGTGAAGTGAAATATTCGGCAAATAGAGTACAATAGATATAACAACGCGTGTTGTACGGTATTAGCGAGGTAGGGTAGTCCATATAGAAATCACCTCGAAATGTAGGGAACCGAACCGTTAATCCAAGACACACGTAACTCGGGAAGATGCACAACCCGTAACATTGGAAATGATTTATCAATAAAAAACAACATTCTTACTAATCGAACTAATTGTCGATTAGGACGGTAAGAAAAGGTAAATGAAAGACTCGTGTAATGCATTCCCTTATTCATGGATAACAACGACAAAATGTTTAACATTTTCTGTGAGTAAAATCGAAGCAAATTTTACAAATGCAGATGGAATAATTGTCAGTTAGGACAGTTAAAAAAGGTAAACGAAAGACTGTGTAATGCATTCCATTATTGATGGATAACAACTACAAAATGTTTAAAATTTTCTGTGAGTAAAATCGAAACAGATTTTACAAATGCAGATGGAAAATATTATCTGTTCATCGTCTGTTCCATTATACATATCAACATGTGGTCAAATCCGATTTCGTAAAGCAAAATTAAAGATGAATTTATCAAAATACATGGAAAACATTAGTGCTTCTGTTAACTGTGTAATGCATTCCCTTATTGATGGATAACAACGACAAAATGTTTAACATTTTCTCGTGAGTAAAATTGAAGCAAATTATACAAATGCGAGATGGAATAATTGTCGGTTAGGACGATAAAAAAAGGTAAACGGAAGACTCGTGTAATGCATTCCATTATTGATGGATAACAACGACAAAATGTTTAAAATTTTCGTGAGTAAAATCGAAGGAGATTTTACAAATGCGATGGAAAATATTACGCATCCGTTCATCCTCTCGTTCCATTATACATATCAACATGTGGTGAAATCCGATTTCTTAAAGCAAAATTAAAGATGAATTTACCAAAACACATGGAAAACATTAGTGCTTCGTTCATCCCCCGTTTCCTATACATATTAAGATGCGTTCAAATACAATTTGCCGATCTACCTACAGATATTTCAGGCAAATCAACATATGGACAGAACACTTTTAACAAAAACTGGAAATTAGAAGACCCATTACAGACACTACTAGAATATCTCGGATTTGTGACGGCAGTTTTCGTCACAAATTTGTCACTAACGCTCGTTTGTGACGAAGCAGTGACGAATTCTATTTCCGACACGGAACACCCCGTTGCAAATTTTTGAGTCGAAATTAACCTTGTCACTAAGTTTTGTGACAAAATTGTGCCGAAAGTCATACTTTGTGACATAGATATGACAAAAGCTTAGTGATGAATCTGCGACAAAAATTATATTTTGCAACGGATGTGTGACTAAATTTTCCGATAAGTTTGTGATGGAGTGTTGTGTCAAAGTTGCTTCATAAAATAGCGACAAATGTACAACAAAAAAATACGACAATTTTGTAACCAATTTTTTTTATGAAATAGCGATAACCATACCATACAAATTTGATATGAATTTGTGACGATTGTTTACGATAAAATTGGGACAAAATTTTAGTGATTATTATGTTATGAATTCATGTGACAATTTTGGTACCAAATTTAGTGATAAAAATGTGAATATTATTCCCAACACTTTTGAATTAATTTTGTGACGGTGTTTTACGACAAATTTGCAACAAAATTTATATTTCACATTTTTACTATATTTATTATTTACAAAAATTATATTCAATAACATAAATGTTCTCTTAAAAAAAAAACGTTTCAATAGCATAAATAATCAAAACACTTCCATGATCATGAAAATGAAGCAAATCATTTTATTCATAATTGAGTCAAATAGCATTTCAAAACATGAAATCAATATTATTCATGGTCAACGGACTAATACAAGAGACTAAAGGTTTTATCACCGAAAACATCTCAATCTTGTGAACGAGCAATCGTCTCTAAAAGTATCTTGAGTTTTGCATCCCACTCAGATTATTGACAGTGTTGTTAAACATCGTGAAGAACTTGTTTAAAATCATGACGATCTCACTTGCACCGCTAGTACATGTCCACTGTGGCCTCTTTCAGCATATCATCCGGAATCCGGGTCCTTTTGTTCCTATGATATGGTAGGACACCAGTCACTGCTTCTTTAAACTTCTCGGCCTTGGCCACCCAAAAGTAACTCCATCACGAACATTCTCTGCAACAAAGTACCTGACCAAAGTTGGTAATCTTCAAATGTCAGGAATTTAGCAAAAACAAAAGAGGGACGAAGCTAAAAGAAAAGAAAAGGGACGGTGATGGAAATGAATGGTATCATTGGGAAACTCAACAAACTAGGATAAAGGAGAGAAAACACTAACAATTTAAAAAAAGAGTTATAGAAAGGAATATGTACCTCTCAGGGAAACACCCACCATAGTTTTTATTGGAAACACGAAAAGCATAAAAAAAAAAAGGGTTAATCTTAACGCCACACAAACTTAATGGCATCTTTGGTGTCATTTCAACAGACTTACTGATGTGGAACCACACCCAAAATCGACCTTTTCAGCAATTCTACAACAGAGAACCGACCGTCCTCACTTTTACACACTCTATTGTGAGTATCAAACAGTTTAAAGTTGTTCTACAATCTAGAATCCACTTAAACTATTTAAAAATCAAATGCTCTGCATTGTGGAATGTCGGTAGTCGGTATCATGCTCTTATTCTTACTCTAACAAAGAGTCGTGTCATGCATCCTAACAGAACAATCATTGCTTTGAAGTGTGAAATCAGCATAATACAATAATACATACTTGAATCAGCATAATAGTAAATGAGTCAATACAAAATAACAAAGTCAAACCCGATCTAACACTCTAGGACTAACAAGTCAGAGATCAAATTTAACAATCACAGATGCTAAAGACAGCTAAATTTAACCACACAATGTTATTCGTTGGAGAGGAAATCCTCAGTACCCATAAAAGAAACAACAACAGCAGCAAACAACAAAAAATGGAGAGTTAATTTCTTGAAGACATTGTTTTGACATGAATTCAATTCAATTACAGGAGGACAATGTATCCACAATAGTATTTTGAGACAAATACTTGCACTCCATGTGAAATAATACAGCAAAACGAGGTTCATGGAAGTTCCCTCTACAATAACAAAATTCCAATTGCACAATGGTCGGTCCTTGCATTTAATGAAAAGTCTCTTCTTGGCCATTTGAGTACAAATTTCTCTCACCCATGACCCAGAAGAAGCATATTAAAGAAATTCTTGACATCGGTACATCAACTACTGAAACTGAAACAACGATAGCATTGATTGAGATTCTTCAAAAAGAACGAACCCTAAATTCAGACGTCAAGAAAAGAACAGGAAAAAAAAACTTCGTTAACTAGCCTGAGATTGCAGAGCCAGAGAATAGAAGATGAAAGCTTTATCCTGATAAGAGGTGAAGCAGCCGACCAGCAAAGAGGCGGAGGTGATAGTAGCCGGAGAGAGCGAAGAAAGTGAATTTGGGTTCTTTTGTCAATTTGGGGACATAATAGACGAGGTAGATGTTTCATTTTTTTGTTATTAAAAAAGAATTTATTTATTTAAATTACTCCAATTCAGTCCTACGAAGTTCCTACGAAATTTTAATTTCCGTCGGTACGAGGTCGGTAACCGACGGTGATAAATTATTTTATTTTTTATTTTCTATTAAAAACTCATTCCATTTCCGACAATATTCCAACGAATTATTTTTATATTATAATTTTTCTGGTGTTCGTCGGAAATTTGTCACAAATATTTTCACCAAAAAATTTCAGCCTTAAAAATTTCATCATTATACTAATTTATCAACCGATTAACTAAAGAACCTTGGGTTTCGAATGATTAACTCACTGACAAAACTCATGTTTCAAATCATTAACTCATGACTAACTAACAAACCTTGAGTATCGAATCATTAACTCGCTATCGGGTTTCATACTGTGAACTCACTAACGAACCTTGGGTTTCATACCATGAACTCACTAACGAACCTCGGGTTTCAAATCATTAACTCACTAACGAACTTCGGGTTTCAAATCATTAACTTATGCCTAGCTAACTAATGAACCTCGGGTTTCATATCATGAACTCAGTAACGAATCTCGAGTTTCAAATCACTAACTCACTAACACACCTCAAGTTTCAAATCATTAACTCATGACTAACTAACGAACCTCAGGCTTTGAATCTTTAACTCACTAACGAACCTCGGGTTTCAACCGACTAAATAACGAACCCCGGGTTTGAAATTACTACTCAATAACGAACCTTGAGTTTGAATCACAACTCAATAAGTACGTGAACCTCGGGATTGAACTTCAATTAGCAAAAGACCCACAATGGGCTTGTACTGATCTGGCCCGCATGACCATTTTGACCCTCTTTTGGCCCAAAACGTCTATGAGCTTGTACTGATTTGGCCCTATTGACCATTTTTACCCGACTTTCGGCCCAAAACGTCCAATGTTGATAATCTTTAGGTTATACCCATGTCAATTTTTGTACATTATATATGTATTTGAAATACAAAAATAAGTTCACTATATATTTATATAATATACGAAGAAGTATAACACTCACACACATTTACACTTAGTAGGGCTCGAACCCGATCTAAGAGGTGGTCCTCGGCCTTAATTTTGACCGCTAAATCAAGGCCTTACCGGCCTTTATAATTTGATTTGTTAAAAGTAAATATATATGGGCAAATTTATCCGTCAGTGATGAATTAGCAAGGAATTTTTCGTAACCAAGCTAGTTTGTCGCATACTTGTCACAGATAATGGCGCATAAATTTGGCGCGAAGGTTTGTGACAAAATAGTTACTGGTCTTTGGTCATGTATATATTTTGTCACAATACCGTCGCAATGTTTTATAAAAATAATCTTTTTATGCTTTTTCACTAATTTGTAGCAATGATGTCGCGAATTAGTGACGAACCATTTTAATCACAAATTTTCATCACAAATCCGGGAAATTTGTAACTATATTGCCGAAAATATGTGACACTTTTGCGATGTGGACAGATATGTCGGTTAGCGTCAGATTAGCAACGAAGACTTGTATGACCAAGCCAGTTTGTCACATAATTCTCGCAAATTATGGCGCCCGTATTTGGCGCGAAGATTCGTGACAAAATAGTCACATACATTTTGCCACGTACATATTTTGTCACAATGTTGTCTCAAATTATTGCAAAAAAAAAAAAGAATTACGCGGTTTGTCGCTAATTCGTAGCAATTTTGTGGAAAATGTGTGACAATTTTGCGATGTGGACAGATATGTCGGTTAGCGGCAGATTAGCAACGAAGACTTTTATGACCAAGCCAGTTTGTCACAAAATTCTCACAAATTATGGCGCCCGAATTTGGCGCAAAGATTTGTGACAAAATAGTCACATACATTTTGCCATGTACATATTTTGTCACAATTTTGTCCCTATATATTGCAAAAAAAAGAAATATGTGGTTTGTCGCTAATTTGTAGCAATTTTGTCGGAAATTTGTGACGAACAGTTTTCGTCACAAAAATTCGTCACAAATCCGGGAAATTCTAGTAGTGAGAAAAGAGAAGGAGAAATCGAAAAGATTTAATCTTGTGTTCCCTATACATATGAAGATGCGTTCAAAGTCCATTTTTCGATGAACCCACAAAAATCACAGACAAACAAACATTTGGAGGGAACCAATTGCACAAAATATGGGAATTAGAAGATCAATTACGAAAGAAGAAGGAGAAGAAAACCTTGTACAACACAATTTCGCGCAAACAGCTGAAGAAACAGATGCATGAATGATAATAATGGAACCCATAACCGATGGCCGGACGTTTTGGGTGGAGTTGGAATGTGTCGGAAGCAAGGAAGACGATAATTGGGTATTGGAGACGGTAGTGGAGAGGAGAAGCGGTGGTGGAAGCTGAATAATGACTCATGGTACACGTTGCTTGAGGAAGAAGAACCACGTAGACTACAGCTGAACAACAAGAGAACGGCGTCGTATTCAAGCTAAACGGCGTCGTTTCCTACTTGGAAAACTGGGGAAAAAGAAAAAAAAAAAAAAAAAAAACACAAATTGAGGACCAAAACGTCGTCCTGCCTCTATTGCCAAATAAATAGTACCTCCTATTTATGATATATATATATATATATATATATATATATATATATATATATATATATATATATATATATATATATATATATATATATATATATATTTTTTTTTTTTTGAATAACTTATAGAATTTATAAGACTCCAAATTAGATTAAAAAAGAAACTAACTTTTGATAGACTATGTTACCATTACCAAGATCAAGGATACCACATACACTTCTTCAAAAAAAAAAAGGATACCACATACACACTAAAATCATTCAGTATGACGTGTTTTGATTGAATAAAATTATAACCTTTCATTAAGGTGTGGAGTTACACTTGCACTCAATAAAACACGATATTTGATATCGAACATGCTGCAATCAAACTCATAAACAAGGTAGGCTACCACAAACGCGCTAAAATAATATACCAGGTAATGTGTTTTGATTGTATATTAGTGTAATTCTTCATTAAGAAGTATTCACACTAAAATTAATCAGAAAAAATAATGTTTGAGTTCGTAAATAAATAAATATGGCAAGATACTTTGGTTTGAACGTTTTAACATAATGTAAGATTCCTAAAAAAAAAACATAATGTAAGAAAGACAAAACGTTAAATGATACTCATCCATCCCTTAATAAGTCACATTTATTGAGAAAAGTGATTGTCTCAAATTAAGTGATGTTAAGAATATCAATACATCAATTTTTTTCAAATAACATATTTAATCATCTACCTCCGCCCCTAATAATAGTCAATTTACAAAAATATTTTATCCATTAATATTAGTCATTTTTTTATAATTAATACTTCAACCGTTTCAATTTATCTGAGACAGTTGTCAAAATCACACATATTAAGGAGGTGAGTTAATGTATTAACTTTTACAATAAAATGTCTAGAATGTCCTTTGATATAATTAATGCGACTTTCTTTTTTATATCTCCTAGTGTAATAATTAAGTGTAAATCAAGTTAAAATATAATAAATGTTGCATTAGAAATTGTACTGCCTCACATAAAATGGAACAAAACTTTTTGGCAACTGCCTCAGTTATTGTGGAACGGAGGGAGTACTACCTCAGTCCCAAAATATAAGTTCATTTGGGTTTTTTCACACAGATTAAGAAAGTTGATTAAATTAGTTATGTGTCATTAATTTTGATGAAAAAAAAACTAAATGACCTTTGAGTGGTATTAATGCAAATTAGTGAAAAGTTGGTGGATAAATAATAAATCAGGGGTAAAATGAGATAAATGTAATAAAGCTTCATTGATTTTCTAAATGGGCATTATGGACGGAAAAAAAACTAAATGGAATTACATTTTGGGATGAAAATATTATTAGTTATTATAGAGTACCAAGAAGCATTTATTACATATTTCAATTTTATTACCCCCAATTTATTATATATTCAACAATTTTCAAACTTTACACCAATTGTATTAATGTTATTCAAAGGGTAAATTGGATTTTATCATCTAAAATTAATTACATTCATCCATTTTTTTTCTTAATATGCGTAAAACCTCAAATTGACTATTATTTAGGCACGAATGTGGTATCTTATTAACTACTCTTAATTTTTTTTTTCTGATAAGACAAAAAATTTCCTTATGTTGTTGTCAAAATAACGCATATCAAGAAGTGAGTTAATACATTGACTTTAATATTAAAATGACAAAAAGGCCCTTGGGTATAATTAATGTAATCATTCCTTTTAATACTACCTTCGTCCCACAAAAAGTGTCCATTTTTTGTGGTGCAAACAGATTAAGAAACCCAATTAATGTGTTCTATTTTGGTACCATATTGACATATTAACCCTTCACTATATAATAAATACTTGTTTTGGGATGTGAGTGCAATAAATACATGTTGAACAAATGGTAACTTTGGAAAAGAAGCATTAAATAATGCATTGGTATTATAAAGTGACTCTTTTTATGGGACAATCTTTTTCTAAAATGTGGACACTTTTATGGGGCGGAGGTAGTATCTACAGATGATATTAGTGTTGAAATAGTATCCTAAACCCAATCAGGTCGGATTTATTCTTTAAAGAAATTGTTCGTCTCCATGGTGTTCCAAAGTCAATTGTGTCTGACCGTGATGTTAAGTTTGTTTCCCATTTCTGGCGTGTTTTATGGATGAGATTAGGCACGACACTTTTGTATTCTACTGTTTATCACCCACAAACAGATGGCCAAATTGAGGTGGTTAATCGTGTTTTGGGTCAACTTCTTCGAACTTTGGTGCAAAAGAATTTAACCAATTGGGAATCTTGTTTACCATTTGCTGAAATTGCTTATAACCGTTGTGTTCATTCTGCTACTAAACACTCCCCCTTTGAGCTTGTCTATGGATTCAATCCTAATGTTCCTTTTGATTTTGTTCTTATTCCTCCAGGCGATCAGGCGAGCATTGATGGGGATCGTAAGGCTGATTTGGTCCGTGAGTTACACACCAAAGCTAGACAACACGTGGAGGCTCAAACACAACGTTATATAAAGCATGCGAACAAGGGTCGCAAGGAAGACATCTTTGAACCCGGTGATTGGGTTTGGCTACATTTTCGGAAAGAAAGATTCCTAGACAAACGCCAGACTAAGTTACATCCGCGTGGTGATGGTCCATTCAAGGTGTTGGAACGAGTTAATAATAATGCCTACAAAGTAGCTATTCCGGAAGACTGGGGCGTTTCCAAAACAATCAATGTTGCTGATCTAACTCTCTTTGACAACCCATTTGATTTGAGGTCAAATCCTTCGCAACCGGGAGGGACTGATATGAATCATGATGATCTTATTTCACTAGTAGCACCTATACCCAGCTAAGATCCATTAATAATCGCCGATGGTCCAATAATAAGACTTCAAGCAAAAAGAGTCCGCGAGGCCATGAATGTTTTGATATGTGACATTAATACAGTACATGAGGAATCACAGACTGTTGGAGCAATACCAGTAAAAATCATCATTTATGCACGTGGAATGGATGGAAGTCAGCTCGTTTAATATCTCAAAAGAAAGATCAGCTATTTTAATATTTATAAGTGTTTTATATAAATATTTATTAGTATATAATGCTGAAAATAAGGGCTGGAAATTAAGTAAAGGAGGCGCCATTTTGAACAGAAGAAACAAGCTTGGAAGAAACTAGATACATTCGATTTTTGGAAGCATTGAATAAAGTTACATTGAACTCATCTCACCACAAAATTGGTGCCACCTTCTTGGAGTTTTTGAGAAGACCTTTCATCTTAATCATGCTATAATTCATGTACTTATTTTCCTATAATAGTCCTTATATTGTACTTTGAAGAAACAGATCATTATTGATATAAAACATAGTTCACGTTTAAAGTGTGTTGAGAGTTCTTGTGTAGAGAATTCGATCCCGAACTTATCAAGATTTTGAGCAAGTCTTGAGCGTTCTATACCGGAGGTCTTAGATACAAGTTATCTAAGGGTAAAGGTTATACCAAGATTGCTAAGTATATATTACTTAAAGGTCAAGGTGCTCGGTTATCTATCCTTATATTCTTCTATCTTACCTTCAATCATCGATCCTATTTATTAAAGTCATGTTAACCATTCCCGGTTCACGCCAATTGGTATCAGAGATAACAGATTGATTGGATATTATATCTTTTTCACACCCAAAAAAAAAAATATTCGTGTATGGATACGAAGCAAATCGTACGTATTTGAAGAACTCAAAGTGTTCCGTACGTGTATCCCGGTACATAAGCAAATCGTATGTATTTGAAGAACTCAAGGTGTTCCGTACGAGTACCGACGGTGTGATTTGGAGGAAGGAAGGAGAGGAACGAGTACCGGTTGATCTATCAAATTTTGTTTTACCCTTAGTCCGAAGGTTTCCCATCTTCTTATAAAAAATAAAAAAATAAAAAAAGCAAGGAGGGCCAAGACTTTTTTTTTTTTTTTTTTTGCATCATGGGTGATCCAACAGGGAATACTTTTCAAGACTTTATGCGGGTTCAACTTCAAGCCAATCAACAAAGCAATGAGACCATGGCGGGTCTTACACATCAAATGGCTACACTTTTCACTCGATTAGATAGCATTGAGGACACTCTTCATGAACGTGCTCCACGGAATGATGAGCCAGTTGAGGGAGATTTGTCCGACCATGACGAGGACATGAGTGAGGCACGATCGGAGCGTGGCAGTGAGCATGCTCCCCGGCGTTCTTACACACACAATTTCAAGCAAAAGATTCCTCCTTTTAAAGGTACAACTAACCCAGAAGATTTTCTCGCTTGGGAACGTAAGGTAGATCAAATTTTTAATTGCCATACTTATCGTGAGAAAGATAAAATTAATCTTGCTGTCAGTGAATTTGATACTTATGCTTCATTATGGTTTGAGCAATTCAATGCTACTCGTGTAAAACAACGTGATGTTGCAATTTCTTCTTGGGCTGAATTAAAACATAAGATGCGTAGGAAGTTTGTTCCGGCTTCTTACCAACATGATCAATTCAACAAATTACAATCTTTAAAACAGGGAAGTATGCATGTTATTGATCTTGTTCATGAAATGGAACTCACTTTGATTCGGACGGGTACCGATGAAAGTGAGGAGGCAAAAATGGCACGATTGTTGAGAGCGTTGCGTCCCGATATTTCTTATGAAGTTGGCTTAAAAGGTTGTGATTCCTTGTACACCATGGTCCATACGGCTGTATTTGTGGAAACACGTTTGAAGGACAAAGCTAGTGGTACACGGGCCTATTCACAAACTTCACCTTATTCTCGGTACCTTTCGCACCCTAGGAATGATGAAGGTACATTTTCTAAAGTTACTCCTGTTCAATATACCCCCCACGTCCCTATGTAGCTAAACAAGACAATTTGTCTAAAACTAGGGCTGTTGATAAAGGTCAATCTGTTATGAATATACATCAACCATCTAGTCAAATTCAATGTTTTAAATGCAAGGGATTAGGACATAAACAATCTGAATGTGGTTCTAAACGTGCTATGATTGCGGTAGGTGAAAATTTGTATGTTTCTGATCCGGAGGAGGAGGATGATAGGGCTGTTAGAAACTTTGATTCTGATAATGATTGCATTGATCTCCCTATTGGTCTTGATGCCTCTAGTTCAGTTTTGGTCATAAAAAAATCACTCAGCGCCAAGGCTAAATTAGAAGATGATATACACCGAGAAAATGTCTTCCAAACTCGTTGCTTCGTCAATGGAAAAATCTGGAGCTTGATCATTGATTCGGGAAGCTGCACTAATGTTGTTAGTACTGACGTAGTGGAAAAATTGGGTATTACAACATCCAAACACCCACACCATATCTCTTACAATGGTTAAATGATTGTGCCGTTCATGTTAATAAACAAGCATAGATCTCTTTCAGCCTTGGGAAATATGAGGATACGATATTATGTGACGTGGCTCCTATGCACGTTACACATATTTTGCTCGGTCGTCCGTTGCAATATGATCGCCGGGTGATGTATGATGGTTTTGCAAACAAATACATGTTGACATTTAAAGGCAAAATCACACACTTGTTTCTTTGTCTCCGCAAGAAACACGTGACGAAGAGATTCGCCTTGCCAAGAACCGTGAGGGTGCGAAAAATAAAAAGAGGGCGTGAAAGTTGAAGAATCAAAAATCAGTGAGGGTGCCATCCTTAGCGAGGGTAGAAAAAATGGTGGATTATTTCACAATGAGATGTCATTAGAAAGATCTTCGCTACAACCCGAAAAAATTGCATTCTTATTCATATTTAAAGATACCATTGTTTCACCCTACACCACAATGACACACTCCCACCACTTTGGGGACAACTTGGCCTCCCCCTTATGTTTCATCTGTTAGGTGTAGTGCCCGAAAGACAATTTCTGTAATTGTTTTTGATAGGATTTACAATTCATCTTAATATTTGAATTTATGCTTATATTATACACTGCTGAAAACCCTAAGTATATCGGTATGTAATCACATAGCTCAATGTATGGCATACACACGAAGATTGAGTTAGTGATGATATGCTTAAAACTAGTTAGTCCGTGGTGAATTTAATCAGAGTATGGGTCTCATGATTAATATACCAATAATGCGCCCAGAACACTTAACGGTGTAACCGTCTTATCCAGACCGTCGGTATAGCGTACCTAGTGGGGCATTTATATATGATGTCTATCATATAGGACTGGACCGATTTGATTTGAATTCTCGATATAATTCCGTGACCGAGAAATCTTATCGAATCACAAGATGATCATATATGGATTAATCTCAATCCTGATGTGATCACAGTCTACTGCTTGGTTCAAAGTAGGGTTTGATGTGTTAGTTAAGGATGACTTGGATACATGTGATCTGGACACTTCTCGTTGGCTCTATTCTGGAATGAGTGAGTGGTCTGTGACTTCACATATATGGAATCCATTCCTTCCTGCGGTAAGTAGACAGTCAGTTCCCTTATTTGTTAATCCTAGAAACTCATCGATGGACCCAGTTCATATTATATTAGTTATGAACTAATTGATCACTAGGGCGTTAATGGTAAATAAGGATAATATGTTTTGATAAGGGTTTACGGAAATATCCCGAATCAAAACGAACAATCTATGAAGGATTTATCCGTATGTAATGATTATATCAATGGACGCTTTTACTCAATGATTAGAGTGTAAGTATATATCTATAATCGATAGAGTTCAGTTTCAGGTTTATGGTGGCGTAATCCCGGAATTAATAGATTGAATAAGAATTGTTCTGTTCGATGAATAATTTTATTTAATTTATTGTAGCTACTAGTTATAGGTCCATGGTCCCCGATGTGGCTCCAAACATGCATATGTTTCTTGACGTTGGGCCTCAATAATAATTAAGTAGTTAGACTATTTAATTGATGTGCGATTCATTATTTATTGGAATAAATAATAAAATACATGGAAAAGATATTTTTCGTGGACTCGGCCCATTATGTGAAATTTCGTGTGAACCCTAATTTTCTAGTATTGGGGGCGTGTTTTGTGTCTTGGTAATTATTAAGGAATTAGTTTTCTTGATAATTATAAGACATGTGATTAATTGTTTATTTGTTAAATAATTAATTAAGGAAAATATATTAGATTGATCCTTAAATATTCTAGATTTATTCTAGATTATTCTAGGAGTATCTTTTATGCAAAAAGATTATTATAATTGATTTTGTATTAATTATTAAATCCTTGGAGGACAATGATTTCTCTCCTATAGTTCTCCTAAGCCTTTTCGATGAACATAATACACGCATCATACACATAGTATTGGCTTAGAATTTTCGGCCAATAGCTAGGGTTTGGAGTTGGGAAAATCTTCGGGATTTTCCGGGCAGCATATCAAGGAGGTCAAGCATCAAGAATCGGCTTCCACCGGTTGTTGCTTGGAGATACACATCGGAAGACTATGGCTTCTCGATTCTCGGATCTTGGCTTATTCTTTGGATCTCGGCTTATCTTTTGATTGGTAAGTAGATCTAACCTTCTTGTAGGTAGATCTTAAATTATGTGCTTTAATGTTATATTGATCGTGATCCTTGTTATTCCGCTGCGTAATCGGGCGGATCTAGATCCGTCCGGAGATATTACATCTAACAAGTGGTATCGAGCCTCCGATCTATAAAATAAAGTATATAATTGATAGATCTAGGAGTGGAATTGCAAGTTTAGATTGCATTGTTTTTCGTTTTTTTTTTAAAATTCGAAATTCTCATGATGATGAATGCTTTGATATGTTGTGGTTGAAGAGATGGATTGGGGTTGTCACTGTTTACCCGTTAGATCTATTGTAAACTCATATAAATTCGTTATATAAGTATAGGAAATTTTCAGGTTATAGGTCTATGGTCCCCGATGTGGCTCCTAACATGCATATGTTTCTTGACGTTGGGCCTCAATAATAATTAAGTAGTTAGACTATTTAATTGATGTGCGATTCATTATTTATTGGAATAAATAATAAAATACATGGAAAAGTTATTTTTCGTGGACTCGGCCCATTATGTGAAATTTCGTGTGAACCCTAATTTTCTAGTATTGGGGGCGTGTTTTGTGTCTTGGTAATTATTAAGGAATTAGTTTTCTTGATAATTATAAGACATGTGATTAATTGTTTATTTGTTAAATAATTAATTAAGGAAAATATATTAGATTGATCCTTAAATATTCTAGATTTATTCTAGATTATTCTAGGAGTATCTTTTATGCAAAAAGATTATTATAATTGATTTTGTATTAATTATTAAATCCTTGGAGGACAAAGATTTATCTCCTATAGTTCTCCTAAGCCTTTTCGATGAACATAATACACGCATCATACACATAGTATTGGCTTAGAATTTTCGACCAATAGCTAGGGTTTAGAGTTGGGAAAATCTTCGGGATTTTCCGGGCAGCATATCAAGGAGGTCAAGCATCAAGAATCGGCTTCCACCGGTTGTTGCTTGGAGATACACATCGGAAGACTATGGCTTCTCGATTCTCGGATCTCGGCTTATTCTTTGGATCTCGGCTTATCTTTTGATTGGTAAGTAGATCTAACCTTCTTGTAGGTAGATCTTAAATTATGTGCTTTAATGTTATATTGATCGTGATCCTTGTTATTCCGCTGTGTAATCAGGCGGATCTAGATCCGTCCGGAGATATTACATCTAACAAGTGGTATCGAGCCTCCGATCTATAAAATAAAGTATATAATTGATAGATCTAGGAGTGGAATTGCATGTTTAGATTGCATTGTTTTTCGTTTTTTTTTTAAATTCGAAATTTCTCATGATGATGAATGCTTTGATATGTTGTGGTTGAAGAGATGGATTGGGGTTGTCACTGTTTACCCATTAGATCTATTGTAAACTCATATAAATTTGTTATATGAGTATAGGAAATTTTGTAATTAGTTTGGTGATGTAATTTTAAATTTCCTAGAAATAGATCTGTTTTGTTTCTGTTCGTCTTTTCTGTTTTTCCTGTTGATTGAGCCGTTGAAACGACAATCCCTCCAATCAGAATAAAGATCAAAAGTTTCTGAAATAGCCTTCAAAATTTGGTGTCGATCGGAGTCCGTCTCGATATCAGATCGCTGCAATAAAGTTGCTGCCGTAACAGAAAAGCACAGCAGCCATAAAAACCCTAGCTGTGAGTTCGTCGATTTTCTGGAAGAGTTTGGAAAGTTGAAACATAGATTCGACCGTTCAGATTGACTAAAATGGAGTTATGATCAAGCCCTAAAAATTTCAGGTCGATCGGGTTTTGTCTCGATGCCTGATCGGCCCCGGGAAGACACTGTTGTGCTGCAGTTATAAACAGATGCAGCAGTTGGATCGGCGGATTGCTGGAGAAAATTGGACCATCGAAACTCTTCGTTTGGATGCCCGATCATGGATGAAACGGATCAGCATCAGATTGTATTAGAAATTAGTAAACCTAGTTAGGGCTTTATTTATTTATTTTCTAATAGGTTAGATACGGGGGTGCCAATGGTCTATCTTGATGTTTATTTTCCGCACTAGTATGTATGCTTAGGATGTATACGCTTAACCGGAAAATTGCCATGACATGCATCGTATCATGAATTCCACTCCATATGCATACATGTAGCTATTTAATTCTGGATAATTAATTAGACATGTATTCAACTCGATTAATTAGTTTAAGTTTTAATTAATTGTTGTGGAAATTAAATATTAGAAACTAATTATACAACCGAGGAACCGGGTTTTGTCAATCGTTACGTTTTTCGGTGATAGATTCTCGGTGAATCCCACCTTAAATCGTTAAGTTTTCGGTGATGGATTCTCGGTGAATCCCACCTTAAACCGGAACGAGATTGCGGGTTTTGTTCCGTAGTGTCTACGGGAAAGTTTGACTATTTAAGAAATCGGAAAATCATGATACATGGGTTCGGAAATTGACTAACCATGGTTGGGTAAGTTCAATTGAGCTACGGCTCGATCGACTCACCCTCCACGTGTGACGTTTGCACGGGGGTTCTCAAGACTTAGCATATCCGACAAGCCTTTACGGCTAAACGGGGCGTCTCTTAGCCGGATCCGACCGACAGTCACATATGTTCCAACGAATAAGACGGGTAGGCTTGCCTACATCACCGACACCATTCGGGTACATGATTTGTTGTTTCTTAAAATATTGTCAAGTCCAAAACCGCAATCAATAAACCCACAACTTTTTCAAAATATTGAGTGGGAGCGGGGAAGGCGACAGCCGACCCCACGGCCTCTACTATAGATGCAAGAAAGTGAGAGAATGGTGACGCCTCGTGCCGCTTTTATTTCGGCCCCCTTCGGATGGTGTTCACCGCTATCAAAATTCAAGGCTTGGTCTCCGAAAGGATAGGATCTTGAGAACTCACCGGGCCACTGACCTGCCCTACGTAGGCATACTCGGGGTGTACTTAAAGGTCTGATATAGTAGGTCACACTCATCAGGATATTTTAGGAAATATCTTGGCTGAAAAAGGAAGGTAATCGACGATTAAAGTATGGGATGTACGATTCCCATAAGACGTTTGATTCTCAAAGTTTAATCATCAAGAGAGATTGTCTCAGTTTAACTGTCATCGTGCTGATACCGACCCCCTAGGCGGCGGTACGATGTGAGGTTAAATCCTTGGAATGGTAGGATAGACTTTTACGGTTTATAATTCCTAAAATTTATCTAGTCGTGTATGTATGAATTTTTTCTGTCAATTTTGTTTACAACTATCATCTCTAGGCTACTAAACTGCTAGTGTAATGACTTCGTTAAAAGTGGAAAGTAACAAGAACGTTGAACTCATCGAAGAATGCAATTAAATTTCGGAAGAGATATTCCTCTTGAGCCTTTAAATCTTAAGTGACATAGTATAGGTATGTCACTGCTGTCACTCGTGTTGATCGAGAGACGCACTTAGTTCAAAGATGATGTAGGACTACATGAAATTCTATTACTGAATTTTAATTGTGTGAGTAATCACACAAGAAATTTCTAATTGAAAAATTGGAAAATCATAAATAAAGTGTTGCTAGTTAGACGGTATTTGGAACCGATAAACTAGTGGGAGCTTTATTCTTATGATTTTTTGTTTTTCTGAATCATTAGAAATGTGTAAGAGACTGCACAAGAGTTTTTCCATTCCTGGAAAAACATGAACAAAGCATTACTAGTTAGACGGTATTTGGAAACGATAAACTAGTGGAAGCTTAGTTCTGGTGATTTTCTAATCTCTGAAAAATCAAAAATAAAGCATTGCTAGTTAGACGGTATTTGGAACCGATAAACTAGTGCGAGCTTTAACCTTATGATTTGTTGATTTATTAGAAAAATAAAATAGTCCAAACGAGTAACACTGTAACTAGACATCCCACAGTTCACGAGTAGTGTCTACTCAAATGAACTGCTAGTTCAAGACTGTTTCCATATAAGGAAAGTCAAGAATGGGAAAGAATGTCTATATGTTTTAGTCATCTAAACTAAGTAGTTTTAAGGCTAAACAGGAATATTAATAAATAGAAAATCAGAGGATTAGGAAGGTGATTTTGGATCACTCACTAATGCATCCTTAACGATTTCCTCGAAAGCTAAGTTCTTTGGAAGAACAAGGTAGCTATGCATTAAACGATAAATAGAGTAGACAACGGGCAGTTATTTCAGCTAGAATAGTAAGAGTGATATAAGGAAATCAATTTCGGATTCAATCCTTGAATATCACAGAAAATTTATTTTCTATTTTCAGATTCGTTGGAACAAATGGATTCACTTTCAATTCGATAATTTGTTTGTCTTATAGAAAGTGAATATGACATTTGTAGCACGAATCCAAGACTTGGACTTTTGTTTGATAAAGTCAGAACCACTAAGAAATGCTGAAAAGTTATATGTAACACATCTTAAACTATTAAAGGCAAAAGGTTTCCGTATTTAGATAAACACTTCTTCTTACTCTATTAATTAGTGCATATTTCCTAAAGACAAGATCTGAAGACTGGCTTAGGGTGATTCCTATCTCCCGGTCAAGGAACACTGTCTCAAAAGGAACAATGACTAAGCTTCCTTTCAATCAGGAAAGGGTAATAGATTTAAAGAAGTAACATATCTTGTTCATAATGACCTTCGGGGTCTTGTGAAAGATACAAGTTAGAAGGAGCTTCTGAGTAGTGACATCTTGTCACACAACTACTTGAAACGCCAGTAAGATTATCTAAAATATTTGAGGGTATCTCTAATTTCACCAGAGATAGAGTATTCCATGCTCAGTAATAGGCCATAACATAGTCTTGGGACCGATGCTCGGCCTGCCTCCCAGTGGAATTTATCCATTGAGGGATAACACCATAAATTTGCCTCATATAGTTATCAATGTGCTACAATACACTGCTTAACTCATTTAAACTATTGGTTGCGAAATAACGGTTTACACTATCATGTAAAACCGAGAAGTCTACCTAGAAGATGCTTACAAATTTGTGGATAAAGAGTGAATTCGGTTCACCCCACTTCCATCAATATAGGCATTTAGCACTTAGTGCTTGAAGGTAGGACTGGAAATTTTGCGTACACGATCAGTTGATGATTGTTCGTGCAATATCTTATATGTTGAGTAAAGGTTGGTTATAAGATTCTTAAGATCAGAAAGTGATGGTTATACTGTCAAAACCCCTTCTGAAAGGGTCTATGAATAACAACCTTGGACTTTGGAGTACGGTTACTTAAGGTAGTTACTAACTGATTAGATCAGACCACGTCTGTTGGACTTATTTTTAAGTTTTAGTGATGAGTGCCGACTAACTGTTATAGAGCAAAGGCAAAAAGATGTCTAGATCAAATGTATAGGTTTATTAGAGTTTGATCTTTGTATAGGTTTGATCAAACAAGCATCGTAAAGGTCGGTGACTTATATCGCGGACTAGTCTAGGTCGCAGGGTAGTTAGGTCGCAGACTCATTAGAACCCGCCGAAGACCGAAGGGCCGAGGGCTCAAACTCAGTTAATGAAGGCTAATGGATCAAACTTAGTAATTAAAGTCAAGGATATGGAATCAGAATTTAGGGAAGTCTGTGATGACCTAAACTGATTACATATACCTTGTGTACAAGGTCTAAGTTCCTGAAGTTGGATGGTGATTGGAACTCAGTTATATTCAAAAAGGTGTAATCTAACTTCATAAATAAAAGTTAGATAAAAGATAGTTAGCAAAATATGGTTCAGCTGACTGATACGTATCTCAGCAGACTTATAAACCTGCTGATACATATACCTCGATTTATTCAAGATTACATTGGAAGAAAACATGGATAAAGACAGCTAACAACCTCTGATTTTATCAAACAAATCGATGGTTGAGATTAAAAGGACGTTGGGATGATTTAGGACTTCATCCAATGCTTACAAGTCAAAGGGTGGACCGACTGTACACTGACAAAAAGCATTCTGACTGTGTTAGTACTATGAACAGTGACAGAAAGCAAGTCAAATGGGACAAAATCTGGAATGGCTATACTTGAATTTCAAATACAAGTCACAAGGACTCCTACCTATAAATAGAGAGCGCCTAATTTAGATACAAGTGATGAAATATAAGAGAAAAATCCTGAGCTTCGATTTCTAATCAAGAAAACACCCTGCTGAACTTACTGAGCTTAAAGCTACTGATCCAGAGAAAATCTTCAAGTGTAATCTGCATTCAAGCTACATCAAGTTTACACTCTTGAAGACTGCAAGCTGCTGATCATATCATCCTGATCAAGCTGCTGCAACTGAATCATTTACTTGATTCAATCTATCTTTTACAATAATCTACCGAAGACAGTGAAGCATCTTTGGGGTGTGAAAGATTGTTGTTTGTGGTGGAGCCGGTGAGAGGCAATTCTACCCTTCAAGGACCAAGGAAGACTTTGGAGCAAAGAATCCTACCTGTTCCAAGTGTTCGGTTGTGAAGCCATAGTTATTGGTGAAGGACAAGCAACATAGGAATCTTTGTAACAGCTACATCAAAGATCTCTAGTGAATTACCTCCAACATCATAGGAGAAGAGTGGACTGAAGGGATTACACCACCTGGAACCACTACAAAATCTGCCTACTTACTTTCTGCACTTACATTCTGCATTTAGTTTATATAACACATCAACCTACTGAATCTAGCAACTGAATTCACACACATACACTACTGAGTATCTAATACTTGGTATCATATTTATCAACAAGTATTAAGGCTTAATTTTTGATATACTTCCGCTGCACAAATTCGAAATAGACTCAACGGTCGACGGACTACGAGGGTCGGCAGACTATCAAGTATCGCGGACCATCAAGTATCGACGCGGGTGCCGCCGAGGTTGCTGAGTTTGTTAAATCCAAAAGTTTTAAGTGTTAAGTTTATTCACCCCCTCTAAACTTAACCAAAGCCTTTTCAAGGGACCAACAATTGGTATCGGAGCAGTGCTTCTGTTCAGAAGTAATCCTACTTGTTGTGCTTGTGAAAATACTTTGAAAACTTTTTCAAGTTACTAATTTTCAAAGCTTTGCATCATGGATAACAACCAGTATGCTAGAACTATGCTGATGTGTTCTTTAGATAGATTTGATGAGTATAAACGTTGAATGCAGGCTTATCTAGCTGCCACACATGATGAAATGATGGATGTGCTGACAGATGGACCACTGGAGATCACCAAGTCAGTAATAGTTGGTGAAGAGACACAGTACATTCCAAAGCCAAAAAGGGAATGGAATGCTGAAGATAGAAAGAGAGCAAATCTTAACAATATTGCTATTGATGTCATTTACAAAAATCTGGATAGCAATATGTATATGAAGGTGAAAGATTGCAAAACTGCAAAGGAACTTTGGGACAAGATTCAGTTAATCTGTGAAGGCACTGATGCTATCAAGAAGAACAAAATCAGTGTGGCCAAAAAAGAGGTTTCAAAAGTTCAAAATACTACCAAATGAAACCATTGAGCAAATGGAATCAATATTCAATGCAATCCTAGATGAACTTACCCTACTGAGTTTAAGTTATTCAAAAGAAGAAATCAACTCAACAATCTTGGAAGCATTACCTGACAAAGAAGTTTGGGAGATGAAAGTCACTGCCATAGAAGAAATGAGGAAGTTACATGAAGAGGATACCTTCAAATTATTCTCAGATCTTAAAGCTTATGAATTCAGCAAGAGATTGGTTCCTACCACTAAAAAGGATGAACCAAAAACAACTGCATTGGCTGCCAAACATCCAGAAGAAACTTCAGGAGCTCAAGATGATCTGCTGGATGAGATGCAAGAGCAGATTGCCCTACTGAGCAAGAAAATCAGGATGATGAAATCTGGAAAGGGTTCTCCAAGGAATTTCACTAAGAAATTCAGTGAAAAGAAGAAGGATGATTCCAGAAAAGACAATGATTACTTGTGCTTTCAATGCAAGAAACCATGACACTTCAAACCTGACTGTCCTGAGTTAAAACAAAGTAAGGAACATGATTATCTTTGCTTCAACTGCAAAAAGCCTGGACATTTCAGACCTGATTGTCCAGACCTACTAAAGACCAAGAGTCAACAAAGAAGACATGTCAAGAAGGCTATGGTTGCTGAAGATGAATCAGGTTATGAAGTGGAATCAGAAAAAAGGAAATGAATCTGATGACACAGCTCTTGTTGATGATATGGATGATTATGCCTTGATGGCAAATATGGATGAGACAGAGGAGGTATACAATTCTGTATCTATCAATACTCTTGCTGGAAGTGATTGTGAATCTACTTGTGGTTCAAATCCAAAAAATTCTGACAATGAAGAAACTTTGGATGCCATCCTTAATCAACTGAGGATAATACAATCTGGTTATGAGATTGTGAAGGCTGAAAAAGAAGCTCTTCAATTAGAAGTTGACAGATTAAATGCTGAATTAAGAATTCTCAAAGGTAAGGAAAAAGAGGTTAGACGGAATCAGCATCAGCCTGCTGTACATTCAGTAGCCACTGAGTCTGCTGAACCATCTTGTTCATACACTGCATTCAAATCTGGAAAGCCTTATGGTGATAGGACAGGGCTTGGATTTGGAACTCAACAATCCAATAAGAGTGGATCCAGTAAAGTCACTGAACCTAGTGTCACAGATTTTATCTAACAAAGCAAACAAGTAATAAAATTTATAAATCCGGTATTCCCCAAGTGTAGGGATCGTAGTATAGCGATTAATACCGGAGTCGGTCACAGGGAATCGGGGTATCTAGTTCATTAATTTTCCTAAGGTTGTTACTACTAAAACGAAACTAAAAACGATAGAATAAACTGGACAGAGGATTGTCAGTCCAAAGCCAGGAAGGATAAAAGCGATAATAAATAAATAAAACTACAACTAGGAAAACAATAAAACTAACAAACATGATAATGACTGAAGCAAATCAACATAGGACAAACATGATCCACCATCCCGCAACCCTAATTCTTCCCTAGATTATCTTATGATGATTCAATCAAAGTTGTGGTTCACCTAATCAAAGGTATGAATTCCTACTTCCGTAAGTAATCCGTCTATCAATCTCATCATCTTCCGATCTATAGAGATTAACGCTCTCAAAACAAGGTGCAAGATTTATTAGATCTAACAACCTAGAAATCTAACCTATCAACTTCCGTTATGTCAAGGTTAAAAGTCTAATCTTTCCTATGGTGATCTAAGGTTTACACCGATTTCCATCATACGGTAAACATCAAATAGCAATACATCTTCCGATATCGATTGCATAAACAAATAAACAAAGGAAAGAAACAAACTTGAAATTAAACTCACAAAATATCCAAAGGAAGAAATAAAACGCCGCCGGAAAAGTTTCCCATGGTCGCTCCAAGTTCATATCTTCGAGCCATCATCAAGATCGAACAAGAAAAGAAAACGAAAATAAAAACCTAACTAATCCGCAACCCCACCTCCCCCCAAGGGGGGGGGCCGCCTAGGGTTTTTCTCTAATGAGTATGTATCAATAAGAGTCAATAATGTGTGTTTTAGGGTTGAAATCGCGCTGCTATTTATAGAAAAGTAAGGCGGCTGCTGCTAAAGTCGGCCGTGGACGCCCGTCCAAGTGCCTTGGACTGCTCCAGACGCCAGTTCACTCAGCGTCCAAACTCTCTGTATCAAAATCGCACCTCCGGACGCCAGTCCACTTATTTGGACGCCAGTTCAGTCCCTTTTTCTTCCAAATTCATCTTGATCCTCATTACAACTTCATCTCTATCTCTTTCCTTCCATGCAAATCATCACTTGAACATCTTTTAAGCTCCTTTCACCTCATGCAAGCGTACCTACATCACGATAAAAACATGCAAAATGTAACATCTTACATCTAAAGATATTTATCCAATAAAATCACATAATTAGCTCGATTTTGCACTTTAATACTTCTAAAACTCATTTGCTCAATATTTCAATATAAAGCTCGATTTCTATGAGAAACATACTAATATGGAGAGAATTGATATAAAATATATCCTTATAAAACGTATAAAATCACCCTTAACAACTCCCCCACACTTAAACCTTGCTCGTCCCGAGCAAGACAAAACATAATCAAGACTCGAGACATATAAACATTTATGCAACCATAAAGCATTTCAATAGTTTAGAGGTTCACCCAAGTGTGTGTGCATAGCCATAATAAATTTCCACTAAATCCACACTTGAAATTGAATTCAAGCAAAACTAGCCAACATCCCATTTAGATCAGAAATATAAAAACGATTATAACATGCACCTCACAAAATATACATATTCGAAAAATAATAATAAGGAGTATTTAAAATATTTCCGACATACTCAGAGGATAATCCCTACAACATATCTTTCAGTTTATACTGGGGATAGCCAGAAGATAACTACGGTTCTCACCCATCTTTTCACATTACCATTCACTAAATTTTTCTTTAAGATTAACTTAATTCCACATATATAGCATATATGCCCTCATTCCCAGCAATAGGATGTTTCGTGATAACACCCTAGCTGGACTACTATCATCAGGTAGTCGGGAGCTATTGAGCCTCATAGTGGTATAGGACATTTCGTGATAATGCCCTACCGCACTCAAATCATTGGCAGCTACTTCCGACACTTATATATCTTATTCATACTATTCATCTTAGATTGGTATTCAAACCTTAAATTATATCCCTCCTATCACATTCAAACCTTCAGATATTCACAGTATATCATACTTTAATTCTAAACACAACCTATTAAAATTTTCAAAATTCGTATGCAAGCAAAGAATCATGCGATAATCATCAAAAATATCTAATCAAATGGGCACAGCTCTAAAATATAGCTCATCATTTACTATGGCACGTGAAAAATAGTGTCGGGTGAAACATCTAAATTTACTAAATATGCAAAATAATGCACCAATGATATAAGAACTCAAATAAAGATATGCCTTGCTCACTTGGGACAAAACAAACAAATTTTTTAAAATTTAGCACTTTTTCATAGAAATATAATAGTATGGCAAATGAATGTAGATACATAAAACCATTCCCCTCCCCCACACTTAAACTACAACATGTCCTCATGTTGTGCAGAATCAAAGAAAAGATAAAAGAACTTAGCTGATTTGGTAATGATATGAAGATAGGCTGAAGAAGGATAGATAATCGAACGAGCGTTGCCGAGGCACGAGATGTCATATGTATTCCTCTCCAGATTCACTTCCAAGGCCAGCTTAACAAGAACAGCTAAAAAAATTACCTGCACCACTTTGAAAAACATGGCGGTATCTCGGGGAACACAGGGGAATATAACATGGCAAAAATAATGATATAAGCACATGGTATAATTGCTCAGATGGAAAAATCAAACAGGGAAAGTACAGAACATCTAAGCGTCTAAACACAACTGAACGGAAGTTTGATATAAGCACAAAAAGAAATAAAGCCACAGAAGCTTGTAGAATAATATAGACCACATGTGCAAACAGAAACATCAAACTCCAACTAATAATGATAGAGGATTATACATGGAAAAGAAGTCATAGAGAATTTTCAAATTAAGCCCATATAAAGATGGAAATTATACATGGAACATTACAAAACAGTAGGGCTAGGTGCAACTACATGAAAAAGATATTACAATGCAATCTACATGATAAAGTGGTAGCGTACGGCAAGCCGACGGTAACTACCCTCAAGAAAAATAAAAGAAAAATAGAAAAACAATGCAACTAGCCCACTCATTTGCAACACGACATGTATATCATAAACGTCTACCAAATAATGATAGTTTACGATAAACGACAGTACTATTCATTATATGTAGTGTAGACGCGCCTTAAGACTCATCAAAGGTGATAGCATTATGGAGAACCAACAGTTAGCTATACTAAACAGATATAACTCATAAGAAGACATGGTAGCATACGGAAAACCGACGTAGCTACCCATATGAGCTACAAAAATAACAAGAAAGCACATAGGTCTCAAAGCTCACAAGATTCATCACAACGATATGTAGCATACGGAAACCGACATTAGCTACTAAATAACAATAAAAACAGTTATAGCATACGAGAACCGACATTAACTATAACATGCATAGATGAATCATGTTTATAGAAATTAATCAATTATTTAACATGGATCGGTAGATGGAAAGAAAAAAAGATGTACACATGCAAGTTCTCACAATAAAACATCCATGTCGTAAAAATAACTAACATGCCATGCAAGCTCATACGTAAAAATAAGTATCCATGTCAAACAAAGCATTAAAAATCAAATTCTATTCACTAGAAGCTGACACACTGGACGTACGTTCAGACAATCCAGACGGACGTTTAAAGCATATCTAGGACGGACGGACGTTCACTTACTATGGACGCCCGTTTAACTCAGCAGAAAAGCACAGTAGACTCGATTTATATCAGAAGACAGCGGCAACCCCAGAAGTAACCTAATATCATATCATTAAAATAGAAACCCTAGTGTTTATTGAAAACAAAACTATGAAACCTGAATTCACGTTTCATAAATTGAGTTAAAAAAACTTTTTGCACATTCTTAACCCAACGGTCATCGAAACACGGCAAAATAAAAAAAAACCTCAATTTATTTAACGCTACTTTTATTGAAAACTACCTAAAAAGATACGGAAACAGAAACCTACCTAAACTACGAAAAATTTAAAACAGAAAAACAGGAAACACTAAAAAAAGGGAAAAAAAAACGTGTTGAAATCTTCTGAGCCCAAAATGGAAGGGAAAACAGTGGATTTTGACCTCGAAAATGGCATCGAACGGCCATAGGCGGTTCACCACGTCGTCGGCGTTGGAACGAGCTTTCCGAATTGGGGTCCTGCGCGCCAATCGGACACTCGAGCCGAAAGTTACGGCCAAAATACTAACGAGTGCTAAAACGATCCCTTTTATCCAAAAGTTCGACCGTGAAAAATGTGGAGTCAGATGATTCAACCTTAGAACCCTACCTACAAAACCTACCTACGAAAAACAGAAACCCTAAACCACGATATCTACCTAAAACAAAAATAAATAAATAAAAATCGAGTGACGACAAAGCGGACGGGCGTCCAAGTTACGGACGGACGTCTGCCTGGAGAAAGAACAGGACGGGCGTCCAAGTTACTGGACGCTCGTCTGCCTGGGTGAAACACAAACAGAGACGATCAGATTTGGACGGACGGGCGTCCAACAGCTCAGGACGCCCGTTTACGTTCAACCTGAAGCACATAAACGCTGCTAAACACGAAAACAGGTCCAAACAAATCACGAAAACATAAACAAAACCCTAATTGGAACCTAAACACAAACCTTAGAAAAATTAATAATCACGAGATAACACAAACTACCTTAGAAAAATTAATAATGAACTGGACAACCGCACCGATTCCCCGGCAACGGCGCCAAAAACTTGTCACGGATTTTATCTAACAAAGCAAACAAGTAATAAAATTTATAAATCCGGTATTCCCCAAGTGTAGGGATCGTAGTATAGCGATTAATACCGGAGTCGGTCACAGGGAATCGGGGTATCTAGTTCATTAATTTTCCTAAGGTTGTTACTACTAAAACGAAACTAAAAACGATAGAATAAACTGGACAGAGGATTGTCAGTCCAAAGCCAGGAAGGATAAAAGCGATAATAAATAAATAAAACTACAACTAGGAAAACAATAAAACTAACAAACATGATAATGACTGAAGCAAATCAACATAGGACAAACATGATCCACCATCCCGCAACCCTTAATTCTTCCCTAGATTATCTTATGATGATTCAATCAAAGTTGTGGTTCACCTAATCAAAGGTATGAATTCCTACTTCCGTAAGTAATCCGTCTATCAATCTCATCATCTTCCGATCTATAGAGATTAACGCTCTCAAAACAAGGTGCAAGATTTATTAGATCTAACAACCTAGAAATCTAACCTATCAACTTCCGTTATGTCAAGGTTAAAAGTCTAATCTTTCCTATGGTGATCTAAGGTTTACACCGATTTCCATCATACGGTAAACATCAAATAGCAATACATCTTCCGATATCGATTGCATAAACAAATAAACAAAGGAAAGAAACAAACTTGAAATTAAACTCACAAAATATCCAAAGGAAGAAATAAAACGCTGCTGGAAAAGTTTCCCATGGCTGCTCCAAGTTCATATCTTCAGGCCATCATCAAGATCGAACAAGAAAAGATAACGAAAATAAAAACCTAACTAATCCGCAACCCCAGCCTCCCCAAAGGGGGCTGGGGCCGCCTAGGGTTTTTCTCTAATGAGTATGTATCAATAAGAGTCAATAATGTGTGTTTTAGGGTTGAAATCGCGCTGCTATTTATAGAAAAGTAAGGCGGCTGCTGCTTAAGTCGGCCGTGGACGCCCGTCCAAGTTTATGGACGCCCGTCCAAGTGCCTTGGACTGCTCCAGACGCCAGTTCACTCAGCGTCCAAACTCTCTGTATCAAAATCGCACCTCCGGACGCCAGTCCACTTATTTGGACGCCAGTTCAGTCCCTTTTTCTTCCAAATTCATCTTGATCTTCATTCCAACTTCATCTCTATCTCTTTCCTTCCATGCAAATCATCACTTGAACATCTTTTAAGCTCCTTTCACCTCATGCAAGCGTACCTACATCACGATAAAAACATGCAAAATGTAACATCTTACATCTAAAGATATTTATCCAATAAAATCACATAATTAGCTCGATTTTGCACTTTAATACTTCTAAAACTCATTTGCTCAATATTTCAATATAAAGCTCGATTTCTATGAGAAACATACGAATATGGAGAGAATTGATATAAAATATATCCTTATAAAACGTATAAAATCACCCTTAACACCTAGTACCAGAATTGGTCCTAAGTTTGTGCCTGCACAAGATCCAACTCCCAAAAGGGTTGCTGAGGCAGTGAAACCTACTGAGAATGCTTCAAAGAGGCAAATTTAGAAGTCCAAAAGGACATCAGTACCTAACAAAAAAGGGTAAATCCAAAGGTAGGACTGCTGGACCTTGTAGACCTACTTATAGCAGACATGCTACCAAGTCTGCTGGACCACAAAAAGGGAAAAACCAGAAATAATCTAAGGATAAGAATCCTAAATCCAAAAATGTTAATAATTCTAGGGATACTTATCTCAGGGGGAAAGGTAGATTGTTCCCTACTGATGATGATTGGAATATTCCTGCATCTACTGCTAGAAACAGTAAGTATAACCATGCTGCTAGGGTAAAACCTAAGCAATGGAATCATCAGAGGACTTATACAAGACCTCAGCAGGGACCTCAGCAAACTCCATATTACAGAGCTGTTCCTAACAGACAGCAATCCAATGGTTATGCTAATGCTTCTAACAACAAAAATCACTTCAAACAGCATTACATACCAAAAGGCCAGAAAACATATGTGAATCCTACACAACCACTTGTTAGACCATATGGATGTGTAGAATACATGTATGAACCAAAGTATGATACTTTTAGAAGAAGACCTTATGGAAACATGCCAGGGGTCATGCTTACTACTGACCATTATGGACCCAAACAATTTAGGGTACCTAAAATGCATTAACTTTGTTTTGTAGGGTGTCTGGTACTTTGACAATGGATGTTCCATACATATGACTAAGAATAAGCACTGTCTGACAAGCTATGTAGCAAAGGATGGTCCAAGAGTGAATTTTGGAAACAAGAATACACCTGGTTACACAAGAGGCTATGACACACTTGTGAGGAATTGACTAACAATCAGGAATGTTGCATATGTTGAAGGACTGGACTAAAACTTGCTGAGCACTGGACAATTTTGTGACATGGGATACAAGGTCACTTTTGACAAAGGTACATGTACTGTCATCAGTGAAAGAGGTGAACAAGTTGTGTTGGCTGGAAGAAGACAACAAAATATGTATGTTGTGGATTGGTCAACAGCAGTTCCATAAACCTACCTGATAGTGCATACCAAGTCAGAACTCAATTGGTTATGGCACAAGAAGTTGAATCATCTGAATTTTGATGATATCAATCAGTTAGTAAAGAAGAAACTGGTGATTGGTTTACCTGAGATCACATTCAAGAAGGATGCTATTTGTGATGCTTGTCAGCAAGGTAAACAAACCAAATCAAGCTTCAAATAAAAAACTAAGCAATCAACTAAGAGAGTGTTGGAGCTGATGCACATGGATTTATTTGGACCAGTGACTCCAACAAGTGTTACAGGAAAGAAGTACACTTTAGTTGTTGTGGATGATTATTCAAGATACACTTGGGTGGTATTCATGAATAAGAAAAGTGAAACACTTCAAAAGATGCCTGAACTTTTGAAGAGATTGCAAAATGAGAGAAGTGTCACAGTAGTGAAGATAAGATCAGATAAGGGTACTGAGTTTCTCAACAAAGTGATAAGAGAATACTGTGAACAAAATGGTGTACTACATCAACTTGCTGCTGCTGGTACACCACAGCAAAATGGGGTTGCTGAAAGGAGAAACATGACTTTAAAAGAAGCAGGAAGGACTATGATTTGTGAAGCATTATTACCTGAAAGGTATTGGGCGGAAGCAGTTAATACAACATGCTACACACAAAATAGAACATCAGTGAACAAGAAGCTGCTGAAGACACCTTATGAGATTTGGAATGGAAGGATACCTAATATATCTTATTTCCATCCATTTGGAAGAAAATGTTTTATCTTAAATCATAAGGAACAATTGAAGACTTTCCAACCCAAGTCAGATGAAGGAATTTTCTTAGGATATTCCTCTGTCAGCAAGGCATTCAGGGTACTGAATAAAAGGACACTAAAACATGAGGAAACTATACATGTTGTGTTTGATGAACCTAAGTTCACTGGAATGAAAGATGAAGATTCAGAGCCTGCTGATAATCAACCAGTCACTGATCAAGAGTGTGTTGATGTTCTGGAAAGGTTCAATGACTTAAAAGTTTCTGACTCTGCCCCTGCTGAACACCCTGCTGGTAATTCTACTGATGCAACAACTGAGGCAGTTCAAGGATCTGCTGAACCCCCTGATGCTACAGCAGACCCAACTGAAGATGAGGTTCCTGAAAATCAAACTAACCAGAATCCACAATGGTTAAGAGATCACCCTGCTGAACAAGTTATTGGCAACATACAGCAATGTGTGAGGACTAGAAGACAATTAGAAGCAAGGTTTACTTGTTTTCTATCTCAAATTGAACCTAAAGTTGTTGAAGAAGCAATTTCAGATCCAGATTAGATAATTGCTATGCAAGAAGAATTAAATGAATTTGAAAGAAATCAAGTTTGGACACTAGTGGATAGGCCTAATCATGCAAATATCATTGGTACTAAATGGGTATACAGAAACAAATTGGATGAATCTGGTACCATTGTAAGGAATAAGGCCAGACTAGTAGCAAAAAGCTATTCTCAACCAGAAGGAATAGATTTTGATGAAACATATGCACCTGTTGCAAGATTGGAAGCTATCAGACTATTCTTGGCACATGCTGCATATAAAAACTTCAAGGTATATCAAATGGATGTCAAAAGTGCATTCTTGAATGGCATTCTAGAGGGGGAAGTGTATGTTTAGCAACCTCCTGGATTTGAAGTTAAAGATCAAGAAGATAAAGTGTATAGAATCAACAAAGCACTTTATGGTTTGAAATAAGCACCAAGAGCATGGTATGAGACTCTATCTCAATTCTTGGTGGACAATGGTTTTACAAAAGGTACCATTGATAAGACTCTTTTCAGAATCAGTGAAGGAAACACTGGTCCAGATTTAATGACATAATCTTTGGTTCTGAAAATGACATACTTTGTGAAAAGTTTGCAAATCTAATGAAAAGTAAATTCCAAAAGAGTATGATGGGTGAATTGAACTACTTTTTGGGCTTACAAGTCAAACAGTAGAAAGATGGAATCTTCATTCATCAAACCAAGTATACCAAGGAGTTGCTGAAGAAGTTTGGTATGGAAAACAGCACCAAGATCTCAACTCCAATGAGTACAAACATCAGATTGGATGAAGATAAAGAAGGAAAAGATGTTGATCAGACCTTATACAGAAGGATGATAGGCAGTCTGCTGTACCTCACAGCCAGCAGACCTGATATATCCTTTGCTGTAGGTGTTTGTGCAAGATTTCAATCAAAACCTAAAGAAAGTCATTTAGGTGCAGTCAAAAGAGTTCTCAAGTATCTTAAAGAGACTTTGGGAGAAGGGATATGGTATTCTAAAGATGGAAGTTTCAAAGTTATATCCTACTCAGATTCAGATTATGGTGGATGCAAAATTGACAGAAAAAGCACCACAGGAACTTGTCAGTTAATGGGAAATAGACTGGTTTCATGGTTCAGCAAGAAACAGAACTCTATATCAACTTCCACTGCTGAAGCAGAATACATTGCTGCTGGAAGCTGCTGTGCACAAATACTGTGGTTAAGACAACAGTTAAGGGATTATGGAATTGAAGAAAGAGAAATTCCAATTATGTGTGACAACACAAGTGCAATTGCAATTACTGAAAATCCTGTTTTGCACTCAAGAACCAAGCATATTGATGTGAGACATCATTTTATAAGAGATCATGTTGAAAAGAAGGATGTGGTGGTTCTTTATATCCCTACTGAAGATCAACTTGTTGATATTTTCACTAAACCATTGGATAGTGAAAGATTTGCTAAACTAAAGACAGAACTTGGAATCATTAAAGTTGACTGATCAGCAGTGTACTGGAGTTCACCAAGGGGATTAGTCTTTGCTATGTTGGGTGAGCTCACTTAGCAGATTAGCCATTGGTTTCAACAATTCCATGTACTTATGTTTGGACAATTGAGCAAATGAGGTTGCCAAGGGGATTGGTTGGGTGAGCTCACTTGACAGATAAGTCATTGGTATTAAACTTCATCTTGTTTTATCAATTGAACAAAACAAGAAGGAATCAAAGATCGCAGAGTTATACTGTCAGCAGGCTGCTGAGGCATATTTGTCAGCAGGCTGCTGAGCCAACCCTGCTGATGACAAGGCTGCTGAATGAAACGTTACTCAGTCAAACTTACTAAAGTCAAAAAGCATTTGGCGGGATATTTATTTTTATTTACAACCACAGTTAACACGATCCAACGGTTACAAAACGTTATGAGGAGTAATGGGCCACGTGTCAAGACAGCATTCACTCAAATTTAATCATGGTTAATGCACAGTACACGATCTGACAGTTCTCAACCGTATCTGTCTATATATATGCAGACCTATACGCAAAGCCTACTTACAAAACTCTCAGATCAAATCTCTTTGCATTTACACTGTGTAAACGCAGATCTAAAAGCTTTCTTGTTCATCTTTTCTTATTACAATGGCAACAAAGGATGGAGTTCATATTGGAACCAGTCAAAGTGCTAGAGGATACGTTTATGACTGTTATTCTACTTAGCTAGCCATCAATATTGGAAGAAGAATCAGACGATTTGCTGGGCTAGAAAATGTTATAAACAAAAGATTGGAACGAATTTTGTATATCAATGTACTGGAATTCTGGAGAAACATTGTTATACATGAAGGAAGAGAGGCTTTCACTACCACTGTGAATGGAAGAGAAATAGAAATTTCCTCAGACCTGCTGAGAAATTTATTTCATTTTGCACCTGGAAATAATGCTCCAACTAATCCAGAGGCAATGAATCTACCAAGATTGAAGTTTGTGGATCGAATAAAGACTAATGATTTTATACCTTCCAGTCTAGGCATCAATGTAAAGCATATTGGTTATGAATACAATCAGCTGAGCAAATTGGTTGACAAAACCATTTTGGGATTTGTTGGAAGCCTGGATACTCTGTCTGGACCAAAGATAGACCTACTGATCATCATCTGCAGAAGTTTGAAGTTTGATTGGGCTGGATTCTTTATACACTACATGAAGAAGGTGTTCACTGAAGATAGAGATGGTATAAGGAAGTCCAAGGTCAAGCCCCTAGGTCTACTGATTCAGACCATATTGACTCATTTTCAGATACCTGATGTTTCATCTGAAAAGATCAACCAATCAAGATACAAGCCAGCAGTTGCTACTCCCATTCCTGGATTGGATGATGAAGATGAAGTTGAGGAGACTGCTGACAGTGATAATGATGGAGATGATGGTGATGCTGGTGGTGAGCAGGTTAAGAAAGTTGCTAAATCTGCTGCACCAAAGAAAGTTACTGAGAAAAGAAAGGCTGCAGATACTAGGAAAATAATAGAGTTATTACAGCCTAGAAAGACAAGAAAGCAAACAGCACAGACTACTGAGTCTGCTGAGGGTCCAATTGAAGTTGAGACTACTGACCCTGCTCTAGTTGCAAAGAAGAAAACTGTGGCTGAAATTTTGAAGGAGCAACAAAAGGAATCCAGTAGAAAGAGAAAATCTACTGAAGTTAAAGATGAACCACTTTCCAAAAGAATGAAGGAGATTTCCAAGAAGAAGAAGTATGGAAAGGGTAAACAATTGAGAATTTTGGAAGGTCAGAGAGAACAACAACAACAAGAAGAAGCAGAAGAAGAAGGAGAGGCTATTGAGGCAGAGCCCTTGACTATCATCAATCCTAATGAGGATGTAGAGGTTGTTAATGAGGATGTAGAGGTTGTTACATCTAACAAGTGGTATCAGAGCCTTTGATCTAACGATCAAAATATGTGAATTTTAGATCTTGGAGTGGAAAAGCATTTTTAGGTGTTTTATTTCATTTTTTTGGTAAATTCGAAATTGATCATGGTTGTATGCTTGTGAATGTTGTGGTTGAAGAGATGGATTGGGGTTGGTATTGTTTACCCGTAGATCTATTTTGTAGCTCCTTTGTTTAGTAACAATTGAGCATATGATTTGTATCTTTAATTATGCAATTTTTCGAAATTCCATGTAAAAGTAGCATCTTTTATTGTTACTTTGATATTCCGGGCTCGAAAATATGAAGATCTTGCTGAAAAGATGAAAATCAAGGCGAAACCCAAGGTATGAACGAGGAGAAACGGCTAAAAACCTTGTTTTTTTTAAGGCTGTCCAGCACCTTTAGCAGCGCTAGAAACGTCAAAACAAATGCTTACGTTTTTTTTTAAATAGGCAAAGAAGACTCGTAGCGGCGCTTACTGCCGCCGCAAAAGTTTTTTTTATCAAAACCCTAGCTTGGGGCTAGGGTAAACATGCTACTGTTTTTTTTTGTTTTTTTTGTTTTTATAATCCGTATCCTTTTACAGCCGACATAAAAAAAAATCTGGGATTTTTATTTTTTATACATCAGCCGCATTAATAATTAAAAAAAAACTAATTAAAAAGGTTTTATTTAATTATAATAAATTGGTATTATTTAATTAAAAAGTCTTTCTCCTCTCGGGTGTTCGTGGTTCGTGATCCGGCGGTTCGAGCTCAAGATTCGAAGATCAAGACTCGAAGACATAGTATAAGTTTTACTTTTCCTTAGAAAATAGTTAGTCGGGGGTACCATCTTGGTGTTTAATTTTCGGTATAATTTTGTGTTTGATCAAGATTACGTGCTTAAAACCGGAAAATTGCCATGACTTGCATCTTCATGATTCCACTCCAATGCATACACGTAATTTTTTAATTTCGAATTAAAATAGACGTGTATAACTCGAATAATTAGTACGAATGCTTATTAATTTAATATGTGGTAGTTAAATAATAAGTAGCTAATTATAAAACCGAGGACCCGGGTTTCGTCAATTGTTACGATTTTAGTGATGGATTCTCGGTGAATCCCACTTGGATAAATCGTTGAGCTTTTCGGTGATGGCTTCTAAGTGAACCCACCTTAAACATAAACGAGATTACGCTTTGGGTGACAATTTAGATTTCGGAGAATCTTAGTACATGGGTTCGGAAATGGTCTAACCATGGTTGGGAGAGTTCAACCGAGCTTCGGCTCAATCGACTCCCCTCCACGTGTGATATACGTTACAGTAGTTCGACAAGACTTAGCATAGCCGATAAGCCTTCGGGCTAAACGGGGCTTCTCTTGCCGGATTGGCCTGAACTGTCACATATGTTCCAACGAATAAGATGGCGTAGGCTTGCCTACATAACCGACCCTGTTCGGAGTACTTTGATTTATTGTTTCTTATTGTCAAGGCCGAAACCGTAATTAGTAAACCCACCACTTTTTCAAATTATTGAGTGGGAGCGGGGAAGGCGACAGCCAACCCAACGGCCTCTACTATAGATGAAAGCATGTGAGAGAATGGTGACACCTCGTGCCGCTTTGATTTCGGCCCCTTTCGGATGGTGTTCACCGCTATCAAAATTCAAGGCTTGGTCTCCGAAAGGATAGGATATCGGGTACTCGCCGGGTCACTGACCTGCCCCTCATAGGCATACTCGGGGCGTACTCTGAGATCTGATATAGTAGGTCACACTCTTTATGGATACTTTCAAAATATCTAGGCTAGAAAAAGGAAGGTAATCAATGATTAAGGTCCGGGATATCTGATTCCCGTGAGATGTTTGTTTCTCAAAGCTTAATCATTGAGAGAGATTGTCTCAGTTTAACCGTCATAGTGCTGATATCGACCCTCTCGGACAGCACTGTCCGAGGTTAAATCCTTGGAATGGTAGGATAAACTTTTTATAGTTTATTATTCCTAAAATAAAAATCAAGTAGTGATAATTTATTTTTTTGAATTTAACTTTCTATTATTTTATTTACAACTAAATCTCTAGGTTACTAAACTATTAGTAATTGGACTTCATTAAAAATGTGGAAAGTAACAAGTACGTTGTAATTATCAAACAATGCAGTTAATTTTTCAGAAAAGATTTATTCTCTTAAGCCTTTAAAATCTTAAGTGACATAGTATAGGTATGTCACGGGTGTCACTCGTGTTGAACGAGAGACGACCATACTTAGTTTACAAAAGATGACATAGGACTATCAGATAAAATTCATTTAGTGAATTTTAAAAGTATAATTACACAACAAATTTCTAAATTGAAAAATCATATACATAAGGCGTTGCTAGTTAGACGGTATTTGGAACCGATAAACTAGTGGGAGCCTTAGTCTTATGATTTGTTGTTTTTCTGAATCATTATAAATGTGTAATGGACTGAACAAGAGTTTTTTCCGTTCATTGGAAAAACAAGAATAAAGCGTTACTAGTTAGACAGTATTTGGAACTGATAAACTAGTGGGAGCTTAGTTCTGGAGATTTTATAATCTTTGAAACATCATGAACAAAGCATTGCTAGTTAGACAGTATTTGGAACTGATAAACTAGTGGGAGCTTAGTTCTGGGGGATTTTTTTAATCTTTGAAAAATCATAAATATAAAGTGTTGCTAGTTAGACGGTATTTGGAACCGATAAACTAGTGGGAGCTTTATTATGATCTCTCAAACCATTCAAACAAAGTGTTGCTAGTTAGACGGTATTTGGAACCGATAAACTAGTGGGAGCTTTGGTCTTATGATTTGTCGATTAGAAAAATCGAATAGTCCAAGATAGTAACACTATCATTAGGCGTCCCACAGTTCAAGAGTAGTGTCTACTCAAACGAACTGCTAGTTCAAGACTGTTTCCATTTAAGGAAAGTCGAGAATGGGAAAGAATGTTTATACATGTTAGTCATCTAAACTAAGTAGTTTAAGGCTAAACCGGAAAATTAATTGGAAATTAGAGGATAATGAAAGTGATTTCGGATCACTGACCAATGCATCCTTAGCAATTTTCTCAAAAAGCTAAAATCCTTTGGAAGAACTAGGTAGCTTTGCATTAAACGATAAATAAAATAGACAACGGGCAGTTATTTCAAATAGACTAGTGGGAGTGATATAAGAAAATGAATCTCGGATTCAATTCTTGAGTATCACAGAAAATTCATTTTCTGTTTTCGGTTTCGTTGGAACGAACATATTCATTTTCAATAGGATAATTTGTTTGTCTTATTGATGATAAATATAACATTCGTAGCACGAACCCAAGACTCGGACTTTTGTTTGATAAAGTCAGAACCACTAAGAAATGCTGAATAGGTATATGTAACACATCTTAAACAATATAAACGCAAATGGTTTCCGTATTTAGATAAACACTTCTTTATATACTATTAATTAGTGCATATTCCCCAACGACAAGATCTGCAGACTGGCTTAGGGTGATTCATATCTCCCAGTCAAAGGAACCCTGTCTCAAAAGAACAATGCCTAAGTTTCCTCTCAATCAGGAAAGGGTAATACATTTAAAGAAGTTACATAGCTTGTTCATATTGACCTTCGGGGTCATATGAAAGATACAAGCTAGTGGGAGCTTTTGAAGTAGTGACATCTTGTCTGACAACTATTCGAGACTCCGGTAAGTTTATCCAAAATATTTAGAGGAAATCTCTGATTTCACCAGAGATAGAGTATTCCATACAGAAATAGGTTATTGCGTAGTCTTTGGGACTGATGCTCGGCTTGCCTCCCAGTGAAATGTTTTCACTAAGGGATACACCATAAATTTGCCTTATATAGTTATTGATGTGCTACGATACGCTGCTGAACTCATTTAAGATATTGGTTGCAAAATAACGGTTGTAATGAAAAACCGAGAAGTCTACCTAAAAGATGCCTATGCATTTGTGGATAAGGAGTGAATTCGGTTCACCCCACTTCCGTAAATATAGACATTTAGCATTTAGTGCTTGAAGGTAGGACTGGAAATTTTGCGTACATGTTCTGGTCGTGAAATATCTTAATGCATTGAGTAAAGGTTGGTTATAAAACACGTAAAATCAGAGAATGACGGAGAAACTGTCAAACTCGGTCTGATAGAGTCTATAAATAACAACCTTAGATCTTGAAGTATTTGTACTCAAGATGTTACTAACTGATTTGTTCAGTCCAAATCCAACACCGGTAGTTGGTGATAACACTAATTAAAACTACTAAACTAGATCAGTATATCACTCCACCCCGAAAGCAGTGGGAGTATGGTTTGTCCATTACCCATTGTAGGACCTTACGGTCTATAGGGTAGATTGTTGACCTATAGTCCTTTGTGGGATGTGTAGGATCCTGATCATAGATGTTGGTTTAAAAGCTATAACCCTGTGAATGGAGTTTGATACTCCAGTTCTGTTGAAACTCTTGTAGAACCACCTGAGTATCTCAGGCCCAGTGGTTGTAATTGGAACTACACGGAGAAGAGTCGAATGAATAGGAAAGTTTAACTTTCAATGCAAAGCTGAGTAATTAGGGGTGATTCCCTAAAAGGTAGAGAGTTAACCAGACCGTGATCTCTCTTACCACTCAGCATTTCTTGATTTTCGTCAGAAAGCGGGAAATAGGGGTGATTCCCTAAGACTTCCTTGCCGAACAACGGAATCTGAATTCATTCAGAACAGAAGGGTTTTAGCTAAGAACAAATGACGGATTCGTTACAAAGCAGAAAATAGGGGTGATTCCCTAAGACCTTTTTGCGAGACTAACGGTATCTAATTTATTCAGAAAGAACCTTTGGCAGGATGCCTGCCATAGCTTATATCCTTTAGGGATTAAAGCAAACCTCTAGGTCATTTCAGAGTCGTATATTTTAATATGTGGACTTGACCAGAATGTTGATTAGTCTTTCATAGAGTGGGAATCAATATTAGTAAACTAGTATGTAGATTAGTGTTTATGAATGGTAACACTGAAACAGTTGGAAACAACATGGGTGTGTTATCTGAAGTCTGAGTCTGACATGCCATCGGGATTCATTCTAAAGGATTTGATTCGCTCAAATTCACGAGAATCGATCATTGGCAATCCCATCCATTCACCTGGTTAAGATATTCTTGCATTTATGCAACATTCAACGATGTAGTCTACCCTACCTCTCTGGAATGGTTATCTAAACCTGAGGATGAATACGAAATGGGATGTTTAGTGAATCCTCAAGTATCTTCGGGAGAATTGGGAATAATATGCTAGTATACTCAAGAATATAAGTGATAAACACTGATTCTGGCTTTAGGTCAGATTAAGGATGATCGTTAAGTCGATCTAGTCCTTAGTGTTGAATCAAAGGCATATTGAAATTGTACCACCTGATTAGATGGAAAGGCGACGTTTCGATCCCAAAGATCGGCTCAAGCCGCCAACCTACCTGATTAGTGTACCAAGTCACATGGTGTTCAGTTTTAAGTACGCGCCGGGTCACTGACCTACCCTACGGCGGCATACTCCGGTCGTACTTGGAAACGTGAATTACTTGGATGCGCTTGGAGGGTACGAATCTTAGGGACATGTCTCACTTGTTTTGAGCAAGTGGGAGAATGTTGTAGATATATAAATAAAGGGTGTGCTCTAAAACAATTAATCCACTTGCCTTTCGTGCAAGTGGGAGATTGTTAGGTGTAGTGCCCGAAAGACAATTATGTAATTGTTTTAGGACAGAATTAATAATTCATCTAATTATATGCATATGTGCTTATAATTAAGACACTACTGAAAACCCTAAGTACCTCGTTTATGTAATCACATAACTCAGTGTATGGCTATACACAAGAGGATTGAGTTAGTGAGATGTACTTAAAATTAACTTAGTCTGTAGCTAGCGTTTATTAATCAGAGTACGGGTCTCATGATTAATTTGCTATTAATGCGCCCAAAACACTTTAGGAGTGACAGTCTTATCCGGATATATATGATGATAATCATATAGGGCTGGACCGATTTGATTTGAGTTCTCGATATAATTCCGTGATCGAGAAGTCTTATCAAATCACAAGATGATCATATATGGATTAATCTCAATCCTGAGGTGATCACAGACAACAGCTTATACTAGGGTAGAGTTTGATGTGTTAGTAAGGATCACTTTGAAGTATGTGGTCCAACACTTCTCGTTGGCTCTATTCTGGGATGAGTGAGTAGTCTGTGCTATCATAGATATGGAATCCATTCATTCCCTCAGGAAGCAGAGAGACAATCCCCTTATTTGTTAGCCCTAAGAAAATGATCGATCGGCCGAGTTCATATTTAGACCAATTAGCTACTAGTCAGATATGTGAACTAATTGATCACTTGAGGGTTAATGGTAAATAAGGATAAGATATTTTGAGTCGGGTTCACGGAGACTTCCCACTCAGAATGGAAAGTCTATGGAGTATTTATCCGTATGTAATGATTATATCAGTGGACACCTTATCAACTCATAGTTGAGTATAAGTTATCTATATTCGGCAGAGTTCAGTTTCGGGTTTATGGTGGTGTAATCCCGGAATTAATAGATTGAATATTATTGTTCGGTCTGACGGATAATATTATTTAATTTATTGTAGCTACTGAATATGGGTCCATGATCCCCGACGTGGCTCCTAATATAGAATATAGGTTTTCTCGTCGTTTTACCTCAATTATAATTAAATAGTTGGATTGGACTGTTTAATTGATATGTGGATTAATTTTTTAGTTGGACTAGATAATTAAATACACGGAAAAGATATTTTTCATGGACTCGGCCCAATGTGTGTCAAAATGCGTGTGGACCTATTTTAAATATGGTGGGGCGCATTTTTAATCATTATTTAATTAGAGAGAAATTAGTTTTCTTGGATAATTATTTAATGTGTGATTTATCTTTTATTTGTTAAATGATAATTCATGGAATATTAGATAATAATATGATTTATCCTAATTTGTTTTGGATAATCATTTTATTTATCTTTTATTTGGAATAAGGATTAATGTAATAATTATCTCTTAATTATTTAATCCTTGGAGGACAAGGATTACTCTCCTATATAAAGAGAGTTCTCCCAAGCCTTTTGACATCACATAAACATGCCATATTGGAAGAAAATAGCTTAGAATTTTCGGCTATCTTTGTTCGGGTTTCGAGTTGGGATAATCTTCGGGATTATTCCGGTAGCATATCAAGGAGGTCCGGCGGCGGGAAACACCATCCACCTGGTGTTGCTGGGAGACACACGTTGGAAGGTTGTGGCTTCTCAACTTGCCTAGATACTACTTTTGTTCTTGGAGTTAAGCACCATAAAAAGGTAAAATCCAAACCCTCTTGTAGTTTGATCTTTAATTTATGTTCTTTGTTTCGTTTAGATCTAGATCTGATGCATTCCACTGCGTAATCGGGTCAATCTATGATTGATCCGACGATATTACATCTAACAAGATCTTCGAAGTGGATATCACCAAGTCCGAATTCGTGAGGGTGACGAATGGAAAACTGCTTTTAAGACAAAGTTTGGCTTATATGAGTGGTTAGTGATGCCATTTGGGTTAACTAATGCCCTAAGCACTTTTATGCGACTTATGAATGAAATTTTACGCGATTTTATTGGCCATTTTGTGGTAGTTTATTTTGATGACATACTGATATACATTCTCGATTTGGATTCACATATTGCTCATTTACATGCTGTTTTTGATACACTTCGGCGTGCTCAATTGTATGCTAACTTAAAAAAGTGTTCATTTTGCACGGATAAAATTGTGTTTCTTGGCTTTGTTATTAGTGCAGAGGGCGTTGAAGTAGATCAAGAAATGGTTAAGGCGGTGGCTGATTGGCCGGAACCTACTTGCGTTGCGGATGTACGCAGCTTCCATGGGTTGGCAAGTTTTTATAGTCGATTTGTGCGCGATTTCAGCACTTTGGCCGCAACTCTCAATGAACTTGTGAAGAAGAATGCTCCATTCCATTGGGGTCCAAAACAAAGGGAGTCTTTTGAAACTCTTATATCTAAACTTATTTCTGCTCATATACTTGCTCTTCCTGACTTTATCAAGATGTTTGCAATTGAGTGTGATGCTTCAGGGGTAGGTATTGGTGGTGTTTTAATCCAAGAGGGTCGTCCAATTGCTTATTTTAGTGAAAAACTTAAGGGTGCGCATTTAAACTATGCTACGTATGATAAAGAGTTGTATGCCTTAGTTCGTTGTTTGCATGTTTGGCAACATTATTTGCGCCCCCGGGCGTTTGTGATTCACACCGACCATGAATCCGTAAAATACTTAAAAGGAAAAAAGCAAACTTAATTTACGTCACATTCGTTGGATGGAATTTATCGAGTCTTTTCCTTATGTCATTAAGTATAAGAAGGGTAAAGACAATATTGTGACTGACGCACTGTCTCGACGGTACACTTTGATCACATATATACAAACACGTGTGCTCGGTTTTGAACACATCAAAGATTTATATGCATCTGATTTGGATTTTAAAGATATCTTTGCAGCAACTGCGACCGTAGCACAAGGGAAATTTTATAGACACGAGGGTTTTCTATTTCGTGTGGATCGTTTATGTATTCCTCGAATTTCTGTCCGTGAACACTTAGTGCGTGAGGCACACGGTAGGGGTTTGATGGGTGTTAAGGGTGATTTTATACGTTTTATAAGGATATATTTTATATCAATATTCCCCATATATGGATGTTTTTCATAGAAATCGAGCTATATATGTAAATATTGAGTAAATGAGGTTTTTAATGGTTAAATATGAAAACGTATCAATTATAGTCTTTATTTGATGGTTTTATGTTGTTTTGGAAATATGTTACACTTTGGTATGTTTTGATCCTTGTGTAGATACACATTGATGGTGGAAAAGGTGATCCTAAAGAGCTAACTTCGAGATGAGAGAGGATCAATCAAAGATATGGGAGAATAAAAGAGATAAGGAAAGAAATCAATCAAGATAAAGATGGAAATATCAAGATTTCGACAGTGGACTGGCGTCCAGATAGGGTGGACGAGCGTCCAGATCAGAATGGGCGTCTAAAAAAGTAAACGAGCGTCCAGGGAAGAAAAGTTGAACAGAGAGTTTGGACGGCATCTGGACGAGCGTCTTGCTAGCGTCTAAGTCATATTGAACGGGCGTCCACATAAGCGGACGGGCGTCCCACGCCGACCTAAGGCCAGCCGACTTAAAACTCTATTTATAGAGCTGCGCCCCAACCCTAATTCATTCAGAATTTCACACACATCAAACACAAAAAAAGAGCAGCCGCCCTTTGGAGATTTGAAGGCCGGTCACCCGAGCCTTGTGCTCGGGTGAACCGAGGTTAGATTAGGAGTAGATTAGTTTCGTTTTTCTTTTCGTTTCCATGGATCAATCCTTGTTCAAAACTATGTGAGTTTGATTCTTTTCAATTTATTTAATTCCAGTTTTCTTCATGATTGTGATTTATTTTGTATCTTTCCTTGCGTTTTGTATGCCATGAGAATAGAATCGAAAGATTTAGTTTCTTATCGATGTTTACAATACGAAAGTTGTGTAAACCTTAGATCACCATAGAAAGATAGGGTCTTTAACCGTTGATTAAGTGACAAGTTAATGAGTTATTGATCTAGGTTGTTAGGTTCTTTAAAAACGAGAGTTAATTGAATCTACACCCGAGTTTTGTTTGGTAAATCGGTCCTCAACACTCGAAAGATGAGAGATAGATAATTGAATTCGCTACGAAAGTAGGCTTTCATAGCTTGAGAGATAAGTTCACTAAGAGATTAGGGATTTGTGTCTCGTGAAAGGGTGAAACCACAAATCGAATTAGAATCATGAGATTAACTAGGATTGAAATCACTTAGGTTTGTACTTTGGTTGTTCCCATGTTTCTTAGATTAGATTTATTTGAATTGTTATTTGATTTCTATGTTTTGTTTTTTTCGTTTATTTGTTTTTGTTGAGTAGCAATTGGTAGGATTAAGGAGATTAGATTGAACATACCTTTTCCCTGTGGATCGACCCCTTACTCATTACGCTTTACTAGCAACAACCCGATGTTTTGGTCGGTTAGGAGTTAGTTTGCATGATAGTTAGGGTTTATAAATTTCTTTTGTTTTTAATGATGCAAAATCTCCGCAACAAAAGTGGCGCCGTTGCCGGGGAATCGGTGTTTTGTTGAATCTTCTTTCGTTAATTTTTCTATTTTGTTACATTTTATTTGTTTTTATTTTATTTCAATAAAAGTAGCGTTTAACAAATCGAGAGTTTTTATTTTTGCCGTGTTTCGATGACCGTTAGGTTAAGAATGTGCAAAAAGTTTTTTACTCGATTTGTGAAACGTGAAGTGTTTTCTAGCCTAACCCTCTATGCTTTAATTTGATGAGGCTGCGATGCTGTGTTTGTTTTGAGTTGATGATTGGTCTAGGGTTTCCTGCTGTTTTTCCTGCGTTTCTGTTGCATATTCGATGGGTGGACGAGCGTTCAAGGAAAGTGAACGCCCGTCCAGGCCCTAACATGCAGGTAAACGAGCGTCTGGTTTGCTGGACGCTCGTCCGTTCCAAAACGTATCAGCTCTGTTTTATTTTCAAGAACCAGACGGGCGTCCATATATCTAAACGCCCGTCCGTCCTGCATAATTTTTAAACGCACGTTTGCATTAGTGAACGCCAGTCCAGGTTCCTGAATTGTTCTTAATTTGATTTTTAATGCTTTATTTAACATGGTTACTTTAATACGAGCTTCTGTGGCTATTTATTTTTACGTAGATGTTCTGAACTTGTATGTTTACATCTTTCCATCTATGAATCCATGTTAAATAATTGATTAATTTTTATATACATGATTCATCTGTGCAAGTTATAGTGACTGTCGGTTCTCGTAAGCTATAACTGGTCTTAGTGTTATTTAGTAGCTAATGTCGGTTTCCGTATGCTACATACCGCTGTGATGAATCTTGTGAGCTTTGAGACTTATGTGCTTCCTTGTTGTTTTTGTAACTCATTTGGGTAGTAAATGTCGGTTTTCCGTTGCTACGATGGAAACCTTATGAGTTATATATGTTTAGTATAGCTAACTGTTGGTTTTCCATAATGCTATCACCTTTTGATAAGTCTTAAGGCGCGTCGGCACTAGTGACAGCACTGTCGTTTATCGTAACCTGTCATTATGTGGTAGACGTTTATATATATGTCGTGTTGCATATAGTGGGCTAGTTTTCTTTCTTTTATTTTATTTTCTTTTATTTTTGCATATCATTTAAATGCATATCATTTAGTTGCATTGTTTTTCTATTTTTCTTTTATTTTTCTTGAGTGTAGTTAACTGTCGGTTTCCGTAATACTGCCTCGTTTTTTTCATGATGGTTACTGTTGGTTTTCCATATGCCATCATTATTATTATTGCATGTCATGTAGGCTGCATTGTAGTATATTTTCATATAGTTGCACCTAGCCTACGAGTTTGTGATATTTTCATGTATATGTGTCCATCTTTATGTGAGCATAATTTGAATATCTCTATAAATTCTTTTCCATGTGCTTTATTTGTATAAGTCTAATCTTTTCCCCGTAGACTCTTTTTGCACTAATCAAGTCTCAGGATACTTTCTTCCTAGCTATTGTGCACTTTCACGATGTATTCGGTTGTCCCGTGATGCTCCACGGTCTACTGAGCTATGCAAGCAATCCTGGTTCTTGTTGGTTCCTCCAGAATTGCCAGCATCCAATCAGCTAAGTTCTCTAATTTATTATTTCTGTATAACTTGAGGACAAGTTGCAATCTAAGTGTGGGGGCTAGATGATTTATGTGTCTACTTTCGTTTGCTCATATTTTTAGTATTTCTATGAAAAGTGCTTAATTTTAAAATTTTTTGTTATATCCCGAGTAGACAAAGGCATATCTTTGCTTGAGTTTATATCATTTTTGCTATATTCTGTATATTTAGTAATTTTAGTTGTTTCACCCGACACTCTTTTTCACATGCCATAGTAAATGATGAGCTAAATGTTGAGAGCCTACCCCATTTTAGTTGGAGATTTTTGATGATTATAGCATGTTTCTTTGCTTATGTACAATTCTTGAAAAGTTTAGTAGTTTGTATTCTAGGATTAAAGTATGACATTCTGTGAATATCTGTAAGTTTGAATGTGATAAGTGAAACGTGATTAAGTCTTTGCAATAGTAATAAATTGTTTACTTGAGGTGTTATGCTCAGTGGTCTGTGCCACTAGAAAATAATCTTTTCCACTGCCAGCCAGAAATCTCTAAGTAAACATAATTGTAATTGTGTGTGTCGGAAGTCGGTTTATGATTTGGGTGAGGTAGGGTGTACCACGTATGTCCTATTCCACTATGATGACCAAAAGCTCACGACGGTCGGTTTATAGCCGCCTTATGATTGGAGTAAGGTAGGGGATTATCTTGAAATGTCCTATTCTCGCTATGAGGGCAAAAGCTTATTCGATGTGTGTTAGAAAAGTGTGAAAAAGTGAAAATATTGGAATATATTATTATGAATAAGTAAGGGCTTAGTTATCGTCGACCTTATCCCCAGTATAAACTGAAATATATGTTGTAGGGATTATCCTCTGAGTCTGTCAGAAATGTTTTAGATATTCTCTACTATTTCTTTCCGGGATATGTATGTTTTGTAAAGTGCCTGTTATAGATTTTTGAATATTTCTAACTTAGATGGGAAACCGGGCTAGTTTTGGTTTGAATAACTTTCAAATTGTGGAACTTAGTGGAAGTTTATTATGGCTATACACACACTACACGGGTGAACTTCTAAGTTATTGAATATACTTTATATTTGTATAGATGTTTATTTGTCTCGAGTGATGATTTTGTTTTGTCTTGCTCGGGACGAGCAAGGTTTAAGTGTGGGGGAGTTGTTAAGGGTGATTTTATACGTTTTATAAGGATATATTTTATATCAATATTCCCCATATATGGATGTTTTTCATAGAAATCGAGCTATATATGTAAATATTGAGTAAATGAGGTTTTTAATGGTTAAATATGAAAACGTATCAATTATAGTCTTTATTTGATGGTTTTATGTTGTTTTGGAAATATGTTACACTTTGGTATGTTTTGATCCTTGTGTAGATACACATTGATGGTGGAAAAGGTGATCCTAAAGAGCTAACTTCGAGATGAGAGAGGATCAATCAAAGATATGGGAGAATAAAAGAGATAAGGAAAGAAATCAATCAAGATAAAGATGGAAATATCAAGATTTCGACAGGTGGACCAAGGCGTCCGATAGGGTGGACGAGCGTCCGGATCGAATGGGCGTCTAAAAAAGTAAACGAGCGTCCGGGGAAGAAAAGTTGAACGAGAGAGTTTGGACGGCATCCGGACGAGCGTCTTTGCTAGCGTCTAAGTCATATTGAACGGGCGTCCACATAAGCGGACGGGCGTCCCACGCCGACCTAAGGCCAGCCGACTTAAAACTCTATTTATAGAGCTGCGCCCCAACCCTAATTCATTCAGAATTTCACACACATCAAACACAAAAAAAGAGCAGCCGCCCTTTGGAGATTTGAAGGCCGGTCACCCGAGCCTTGTGCTCGGGTGAACCGAGGTTAGATTAGGAGTAGATTAGTTTCGTTTTTCTTTTCGTTTCCATGGATCAATCCTTGTTCAAAACTATGTGAGTTTGATTCTTTTCAATTTATTTAATTCCAGTTTTCTTCATGATTGTGATTTATTTTGTATCTTTCCTTGCGTTTTGTATGCCATGAGAATAGAATCGAAAGATTTAGTTTCTTATCGATGTTTACAATACGAAAGTTGTGTAAACCTTAGATCACCATAGAAAGATAGGGTCTTTAACCGTTGATTAAGTGACAAGTTAATGAGTTATTGATCTAGGTTGTTAGGTTCTTTAAAAACGAGAGTTAATTGAATCTACACCCGAGTTTTGTTTGGTAAATCAGTCTCAACACTCGAAAGATGAGAGATAGATAATTGAATTCGCTACGAAAGTAGGCTTTCATAGCTTGAGAGATAAGTTCACTAAGAGATTAGGGATTTGTGTCTCGTGAAAGGGTGAAACCACAAATCGAATTAGAATCATGAGATTAACTAGAATTGAAATCACTTAGGTTTGTACTTTGGTTGTTCCCATGTTTCTTAGATTAGATTTATTTGAATTGTTATTTGATTTCTATGTTTTGTTTTTTTCGTTTATTTGTTTTTGTTGAGTAGCAATTGGTAGGATTAAGGAGATTAGATTGAACATACCTTTTCCCTGTGGATCGACCCCTTACTCATTACGCTTTACTAGCAACAACCCGATGTTTTGGTCGGTTAGGAGTTAGTTTGCATGATAGTTAGGGTTTATAAATTTCTTTTGTTTTTAATGATGCAAAATCTCCGCAACAATGGGTCACTTTGTGATTACCAAAACTATTGATATGTTTGCCTCTCATTTCTTTTGGCCAAAATTTAAACGTGACGTTCACCGTATTTGTTCATCATGTCTTGTTTGTCGAAAGGCCAAATCTAAGTCTCAACCTCATGGTTTGTACACGCCTTTGCCTATTCCTCATTGTCCGTGGACTGATTTATCGATGGATTTTGTCTTAGGTTTACCACGTTCCAAGTCGGGTAAGGATTCAATTTTCATGATGGTTGATCGTTTTCCCAAAATGGCACATTTCTTGGCATGTACTAAAACTAATGATGCTTCACACATTGTGGATTTATTCTTTAAAGAAATTGTTCGTCTCCATGGTGTTCCAAAGTCAATTGTGTCTGACCGTGATTTAAGTTTGTTTCCCATTTCTGGTGTGTCTTATGGATGAGATTATGCACGACACTTTTATATTCTACTATTTATCACCCACAAATAGATGGCCAAACTGAGGTGGTTAATCGCGTTTTGGGTCAACTTCTTCGAACTTTGGTGCAAAAGAATTTTACCAATTGGGAATCTTGTTTACCATTTGCTGAAATTGCTTATAACCGCTGTGTTCATTCTGCTACTAAACACTCCCCCTTTGAGCTCGTCTATGGATTCAATCCTAATGTTCCTTTTGATTTTGTTCCTATTCCTCCAGGTGATCAGGCGAGCATTGATGGGGATCGTAAGGCTGATCTGGTCCGCGAGTTACACACCAAAGCTAGACAACACGTGGAGGCTCAAACACAACGTTATATAAAGCATGCGAACAAGGGTCGCAAGGAAGTCATATTTGAACCCGGTGATTGGGTTTGGCTACATTTTCAGAAAGAAAGATTCCCAGACAAATGCCAGACTAAGTTACATCCGCGTGGTGATGGTCCATTCAAGGTGTTGGAACGAGTTAATAATGATGCCTACAAAGTAGCTATTCCGGAAGACTGGAGCGTTTCCAACACAATCAATGTTGCTGATCTAACTCTCTTTGACAACCCATTTGATTTGAGGTCAAATCCTTCGCAACCGGGAGGGACTGATATGAATCATGATGATCTTATTTCACCAGTAGCACCTATACCCATCCAAGATCCATTAATAATCGCCGATGGTCCAATAACAAGACTTCAAGCAAAAAGAGTCCGCGAGGCCATGAATGTTTTGATATGTGACATTAATACAGTACATGAGGAATCACAGACAGTTGGAGCCACTACAACATTTTTGGCTTTTTGCGGCGCAAAATAAATGCCAGGACAATAGGAATTAAGCGCCGTAAAAACAATCACGACACATAAAATGGCGTTTATATAAGTGTCGTGAATACTGGTGTCGGCAATGTTTCCGGCACTTCTTTTTTCCGTCGCTAAAATTTTGTGGCAATTATATGGCACTTAGTAAAAGTGTTGGATTTTTTTTTGCGGCACCTTATCGACACTTTCCTAATATGTCGAATTTCTTTTATGGCGGTTTTTCCGTCACATTGCACTTTCTTTGTGGCAAATTTGCCGACATGTTTTCGTATAGAATGACACAATTTTATGGCATTTTACCAACATTTGTTCCATATGCCGCAGTTTTTTAAATAGTCATTAACCGATTTAATTTTATTGTCATGATTTTTGCAACAATTGTATGGTACATAGTCATTTGTTCCATATGCCGCAGTTATGAATTTTTTTTGAAACATAACATTTGTCGGGGATCTGGTAACCAACTTTCTTACACATTTGACAAAATTGTTGGCCATGTTTAGGTCATAGATTACCCATATATGAGTAAAGTACTAAACTTGTCCATCAATGTCATAAATTTCAAGAATCTCACCAAAAAACAGAGTTAACATAAACAACACCACAATCAAATTGATATTCAAGAGTTGAAAACATAGATCAAATTTCTCTAGATACATTCAAGAGTAACAGTAGTTGCGCTTTGGGGAGTTACCGAACATGAAAAACTAATAATTGGTCAAGTTGAAGGATTCACCCCAAAGATAATTCATAGCTTTAGCAGCTTACTCTCTCCATAGTCTTCCTTCATCTCGCAGGGAGTTAACCACATCGAGCATCAACGTTAAGAAACTTTAGCTCCTTTTCTTGATCTACTCGCTTTCCTTATTTTGACATTGCTTGCACGTTTACAACCCCAATCAGAGTATCTTATCCTTGCGTTAAAACATTTTATAGGCGAAAATCTGAAGAAAAAAAAACAATTTCACAATTAAACAAACAAACAAACAGTCTTGTACCTATAACAAGTTGCATATAAATTCCTCAAGATTTCTAAAGCGAGCAAAGAACGTATAAGGTATTACTACATAAGCATTAAATAATTAGATAATTGATTGACTTTAGACCTAAAACTCAAGAGCTATGTCTCAAATTGTTGATCTCATGGCCGGGCGGGTCCAAATCCAGAAATATCGCGAGTTTTGGATCAGGGCGTAAAACCACAACTCTTGTATCACAACTTTTCCAAAATTCTAATGGCTTCTAATATTAAGATAAAAGACTTTTACGCCGGACGACTCGTAGGAGGTGAGAAGGGGCCAAACATGTACGGCAGATTAGAAGAAGAAACTCATTCAAGAGCAAGAAAAAACTCATTCAAGATCTCAAAATATTCATTAATATCTTTAAATAATCATTACGGTTTATCTCGTAAATCATCCTATGATCACTTGTTACATTTGATATTGTACTTGTTTGATGATCCTAGATGCTGAATTTTACTTAACGTGATTATCCGGGAATATTATAAAGGAGTTAATTCCATGAAGAAGAAAAAATCACATTCAATGGTTTAAGAAAGAATGAAACTCACTTGTTGGTCAACAAATGCAGCAAGCAGCCCTAGGGTCAAGATACTCGTTCTAACTCTTTTCAGTAAATTATGTGACCAAAACATGCAAAATTAAACCAATAAAACCAAAAGATCCTTAGCACAATCGTGAACGTTGAGAAATTACCATAATCACCTATTTAATAAAAAAATCCACAAAACAGGAGAACATAGAGGCTTGAACATTTAACATTACCAAAACCTTGAAAATCTAAAAAAATAAAAGATCTTTGAAATCACAATATAAAAAGAAAAAAGGAAAAAGATAGAATAATCACCTTTGCCTTCACCGGATCCGTGATGTAGAACAGAAAACATGAGTATTGAGAAGGGTGTGTGAGGTTGAGGAAACCAGCTTGAAAACAAGTCAATAAAAAATGAACTAACCTTGTAATGAAAAAGGATCACAAAACCACCACAAATGTTAGAATCATCCTCATCCTTGAAGAGCAAGTCAAAAGGACAGATCTTGTTCAATTTTGAAGCAGCAAACATCTGTATGGAATGGAATATATTCATAGTACTGATAGAAAAGAAACGGAAAGAAGCACGACCTGATACGAAATGGTGCAAGAATTAAATATAAGAACTGTAGAATTACCATTTAAGCGAAATAAACTCTCCGTCCCTCATGTTCCATCTCACTGTGAATACTACATGTAGCAACTTCAGAACCGCAAGATTGGCTATGTTGTTTCACTTCAACCTATATGATGGCATAATTGGGTAAACAAGTAGAATATTTTCTCTATTCACTATAGGATCAAGTCTACTAGTTATTATCTCTTTAAAAGACTCAACTCGTTATAAGATCAAGTCAAATGATTCATCTTGTACCCCCTTTCTTTTTAGAGAAAGCGGTCCATTTATTTCAATCAAGTGGGAAGGCTCCCAAAGGTATATACATCAGCAGGAAAATGATAGAAGCACAAGCATAAGCTAAGATAATGGATAGTGTTCTATATGTTGTCATTGAGTTTTAATATCAATCAAATATTAGTTGAAAAAAAAAATTAGTACATATTCTTATAAACTTAAAATAAGCAAGCCCAAATCAATGTTGGGGTGAACCTATGATCTACTGTTAATGGATTGAGGAACAAAGTATTCAAAATACATGTTCCCATATTAGTAGAACAAGTATTGTGTAGTGCATATTAATAGAAAAAAAAAACTAGTGACTGGGTAATGAGTTCAAAATACCGGAACCCCTCTCTGTGCTCTGAAATTAGACTAGATGAGAAGCGACCTTATAACCGTCAGAACAAAAAGAAACAAAGAAAACCCTCCTAAGAGATTGAAACAGGTAAAACTCAGCAGCTACCGCATCTCATCAACCCCGTATAAGCTAAATGTATTTGCTCAAGCCCTGACCCGGTTCGAACGCTTCCTTAGACTCAGCGAACAAATGTTTTGTACCTGGTAATGGATTGTGGTCATGGTCCAGATGCTTCAGGTTGATTCCAGATTCCAGCCATCGGAAGATCTCAGGTTTATCAATGGAACTTAAATGTACCCAGATCCAGATCCCCACCCGTGAGAGGAGGATAAAAAGATATACCCGATAAAATCCTTATGGGAGGTCAACGACGTGTAAATTCCGAGCCAGTCGAGTTTGCATGGTGATTCGATGCAGGTTCATTCAATTGCAACTTGATCACCGGAGTTTGGAATGGATATATGGGATTTGGAGATTTGGACTTGAGAAGAGGCGAAGAAAGACGCATGCCTGCCTTGTTTCTGAACGTGGAAGTAAACATGTGTATATGCATCCAGGGCACTACGACACCGTTTGAGTTATTGGAGGAGAGAGAAGAGACAAATTTGATCGACAATTGATTCAATCTTATCAATGCAACCTAACAATATGATCAATTTTTTTTTCAAAAAAAAAAAAAAAACAATGTGATCAAGAAATTTATATATATATATATATATATATATATATATATATATATATATATATATATATATATATATATATATATATGAAACATAATAATCACATCAATAATTTCCTTCTAGAATGTGCATCAATAATTTTTGAAATAAATTTTTACAAACCAAACATATTGGATTACAATGATTGATTGATCAGGACTTTATTGACTATCAATTAGAGGTTCGGTTAAGTCGAATAAAATGTCTCTAGTTAATCGGGCTTAATCGACGTTAAAATTGAAGTTAAGCTAACAAAATTACAATGATTAAGGTTGATTGGAGTTGAACGACCATCAATTTGAGGTTTAGTTATCCCAATTAGAGCACTTGCATCAGTGTCTCTGAATAGAGTCTCTACCTTACAGATTCTAACATCATTTACAGAATCTCTACACATAGTCACCTGTACTAGAATCTCTACCGTACTACAATAATAAAGTAACTGTAAACCAAAATAATTATGACATATTTACAAAAACAAATACACATATAAATAATTTATTTTCTATTATTATAGTGATAAATATTACCTTGTATGGATATTCAAAATATGTATAGAAGATCTTATTAATGAAATATTTCTAGAAAGCATTTTTTGTGACTCGAAATATATATATATATATATATATATATATATATATATATATATATATATATATATATATATATATATATATATATATATATATATTTTTGATGTTAGAAATAGCAAAAACTTGAATCTGTAAAAAAATTCAGATTGCGGTAGATATAGAGTATGATGTCCAATTTTATCCAGAATCTGTTGAATAGAGATCATGTATACAGATTCTGATGCAGCACATTTTAGTTGGATCTGGAGCTGTATATACAGATTTACCACTTTTTACAGATTCTAATGCGAGTGCTCTTATAGTTTTTATGTTTGACCGGGCTGATCGACCATAAATTTGGTGTTCAGGTTAACCTAATTACAATGTTTGTGGTTGATTAAGCTTGATCGACCGTCCATTCAAGGTTCAATTAAATTGATTACAGTGTTTCGGTTGATCATGTTTGATTGACTGTCAATATGAGGTTTAGTTAACCTAATTATGATTATTAGGGTTGATCAAGCTTGATCGATTGTCATTTAATGTTCCCGTAACCCGGTTACAATGTTTGGGGTTGAGCAGGCTCGATCTACTTCCAATTTAAAGATCATTTAATTAACTCGATTACGGTGTTTGTGGTTGCTCGTGTTTAATTGAACGTTCAAAGGTCCAGCTTAACTCCGATTATATTGTTGAGGTTGGTATATCTTCATCGACTGTCAATTTGATGTTCAGTTAACCCTATTACAGTGGTTAAGGTTGATCGAGCTTTGATGGTCTGTAAATTTGAGGTACAATTAATTCAATTAGAGTGTGTATGGTTGATCATGTATGAGTGATTGTCAATTTGATGTTTAGCTTACCCAATTACAGTGTTTGTGGTTGATTAAGCTTGATCGACCATCAATTTGACGTTCAACTATCTCGATTAAAGTATCTTTGTTTGATTGGGCATAATCAAAGTTAAAATTGAAGTTCATTTAATCCAACTACAATGATTAAGGTTGATCGGGCTTGATTGACCGTCAATTTGAGGTTTAGTTAACCTAGTTACATTCTTTATGGTTGACTAGGTTTGATTGATCATCAAAATTATGTTCAGGTTAAGCCCATTTTGGTGTTTAGGTTGATTAGGGTTGATCAATTATCGATTAAATGTTAAGTTACCATGATTTTAGTGTTTCGGTTGATCGTGTTTGATCGAACATCAATCTCAGGTTCACTTAACCCGACTATAATGTTTAGCGTTGATTGGGTTTGATCGACTGTCAACTTGATGTTCACTTAACTCATTACAATGTTTGGGTTTGACCAGGCTCAATCTACTATCGCTTTAAGGTTCACTTAACCCGATTGTAGTGTTTTTGGTTGCTTAAGCTTGATCGATCATCAATTGTACGTCTAGTTAACCTAATTACATTGTTGAAGTTGTTCAGGTTTGATCGCCCGTCAAGTATAATGATCAAGTTATGTTATAAGTCTCATGTCAATTAGTTTATTATATTATTATTTAATAATATTTACTATTATTTCTGCACTATATATTATGTAAATAATTTAAAGCAATTATTCAAATGCTTTTTTTTAGGAAATTATATAATAAGCGCTTTAGAAGCAAATATATACTAGTTTGAATTTATTACGCTTGATATGTATACATATGAATGATGTGCATGTGAAATATAGCATAATTATTATTTTTATATGTATCATACATTTATATGTATGTTTTTCAAATATATATATTTTCAAGATTTGTAACTTAAAAGAAAAAGAAAAAAACAATTTGTTAATGATGAAGCAAAAAGGAGAATTACAAAGAATTGTGATAAGTTATCAGAATTCAGTGCTATTATTTTAATAAATATTCGATTGTACCATCGAAGCGTTTGGCAGCTTGGTTGGTATAGACTTGAATCTAGTGTTCTATGTTGTAGGTTCGAACCTTGCGAGGGTAATGTTTTACAAATTATTATATATCATATTGTCTTTGTTTAGAGCCACTTTATCATAAGAAATTATTTTTAGAATTAATTATTATTGAAGGGAATATGAATATAATTTTCTGCTCATTAATTACTCATTATCTTCTCCTCAAAAAAAAAAAATACTCATTATCTTTTCACTTTATATAATAATAAAGCATTGCATAAAATGCCATATATCATATTGTAACAAAAAATGCTATTTTTAAGGGACATATGGAATAACTATCATCGTAAATGATGGCACAACGTCCCCTATTGTCACCATTGTGCTCCGATATTGTTTAGGACCAAAAGAACACCGTTTATGTTGTTTTGGTCCTATGTTTGTAAAAACAAGTTAACACATCCAAATGACGTTTTACTTTGATTGATTTTTTTGTACAAGAGGTTGCATACATCGTAAAATATGTTCTTTTCTTGAATCGCAAAGGATTTTCTTTGCAAGTCGGTTGTGTGCACTGTAAAGGATCCGAGCTCGCTAACGAGGGTGTGTACATAGAGACATCCACGACCCGATGTACTATATTGAGTCATTGCAATGTTGTTTTAAATTGAACATTGTGGTTTATGAAAAAATAGGTTTCCACAAGTTTGGCAGCATATCTTCAAAATGGCAGAATGTTGCCACAAGTTTTCTGACATTTTTATGTAGTGTCACAAAAGTGACGTATTTTGTACGACATAACGTTAAACTGACACAAAAAATGTCACGAATTTGTGACATAAATAATGAGTGTCGGTTAATTGTCGGCAATTCACGACCTAAAATAATATGTCGTAGAAATGTCGTACATTCACGGCAATTAATAACTAGTGCCGGAAAGTATACGACAATTATTAAAATGCCGCAAAGAAAGTGTCGCCAAAGGTCTGTTTTATGCACGTGGAATGGATGGAAGTCAACTCATTTAATATCTCAAAATAAAGATCAGCTATTTTAATATTTATAAGTGTTTTATATAAATATGTATTAGTATATAATGCTGAAAATAAGGGCTGGAAATTAAGTAAAGGAGGCGCCATTTTGAAGAGAAGAAACAAGTTGGGAAGAAACTAGATACATTGGTCTTGGACAATTCAAGATACATTGGATTTTTGGAAGCATTGAATGAAGTTACATTGAACTCATCTCACCACAAAATTGGTGCCACCTTCTTGGAGTTTTTGAGAAGACCTTTCATCTTAATCATGCTATAATTCATGTACTTATTTTCCTATAAATAGTCCTTATATTGTACTTTGAAGAAACATATCATTATTGATATAAAACATAGTTCACTTTTAAAGTGTGTTGAGAGTTCTTGTGTAGAGAATTTGATCCCGAACTTATCAAGATTTTGAGCAAGTCTTGAGCATTATTTACCGGAGGTCTTATATACAAGTTATCTAAGTGTCAAGGTGCTTGATTATCTATCCTTCTATTCTTCTATCTTACCTTCAATTATTGATCCTATTTATTAAATTCGTGTTAACCATTCCCGGTTCACGCCACATAGGGCGATCATGCGGTAGTGCTCGGGTGTGATATTGAAGCATGCGCAGGATACATGTTTGTTCGTCCGGGATTCGCGTATCCTATGATTATGAGTGAATATCCGAAATGACTTTTTTTTATAAGGAATGTCTAGCTCTCATGAATCTTTGCAAAGTGGGAGTAAATGAGTTATTCCGAGAGAGCGTGATATCCAGATTATAAGATACGATCATTAATGTACTGACACTCAAGATACTATTATATGGATATTATTACAGTGATATGATTCTATTTACATGGTAACTGTTTCACATGAAATGTAGTAGTCATTGCTTTTGACTGTTCTGTTGATTGGGGGTCACGGTGTGTTGCTAGATGCTATCCCGTGATCGTAAGGTATGAAGGGCATTTTCATAATTTGCACTTTATGTCTACGGCCAACATATTCGGAAGCATATTGGGACCCACACATTAGAACATCTAGCCGGATTAAAATACGGTTTTAGTAATAACCAAATAAGGAAAGTTTATCTCGACTATAAAGTGTTATAATGATTAAATTAATCTGACAATATTTATTTATTATGAATAAATAAAACACAAAATATTAATTATAATGATTAATTAAAGAATATTCCGGATGCCAAATTCATGGTGCTTGGGGCGCCATTTTTGAGTGTATATGGTACACTTGGATTGTGCAATTTAATGAATAAGATTACCATATATTAATATTGGATATTAATTGATTTTGGAAAAATAGAATTATGGTAATACGATAAAGGTATTCAATATAAGATATCAGTAATATCTTAGATTTATTTAATATAAGATATTAAAATAAAAGAGATAAATCAATCAAAGTGATTTTCTTTATTTTATTAGGATTTTTTTTTCTTTCTCATCAATCTACTAGAAGCTTCTCCTAATCAGATTAGGAGGCATTGGGGCGCCACCTATGACCTACACCTGTATAAGCAAGGGGTTGGCTAGCTCTTTTGTACATCACAATTCCAAGAGCTAATAGTTCTTGTGAAAAATAGAGAGATCTTCTAGAGAGTTTTAGAGAGAGAAAAAGACCGGTCTAGCAACCGGATTTTTCTAGTGGCAATACAAAGAGGATTCCGGCAAGGAGTTCGTGTGGATATCACTAGAGGCCGGACACGTGGACGTCTCGTGCGCACTACCACTCTCCGTTGGTGGTCAAAGCGTCGATCTTTTAGATCTACCAAGATAACAACCGTTAACTACTTAACGTGTTTATTGTATTAAACGAAGTCGATCTTGGGATTGAAAATCAATTTTTTAATTTCCGTTGCGTAGACTAGTTGATTTCTTAACAGTGGTAGTAGAGCCAGGTTCGAGCTTAAGCAATAAGAACTAATTAAATTGCGTAGCAATTTATTATAATAGATGCAAGATCTAAAATCATGAAACAAAAAAAAATATTTCAATTGGGGGCTCGGCCGAAGCGGCGGCCCCCCTCCACGGCGGCAACCGCCGGCGGCGTCGGCAGCTCTCGGGCTTCCGGCGTCGGCCGGCCAAACCACGGGGAGATCGATCTCATTTTTTGTTTTTGTGATATTTTATCGTGCATTGTGTTGAGTGGATCACTCTTTTGTGGAGCCCAAACCCACTAAATAATAGATAAATAAATACGGAAAAAATATATGTCAAATATTATTTAAGGGAACAAGCTAGGTTATTTTTCCCTTATCTTTTCTAATCTTCACAAAAAAAATAGAGGCAAAAAAGAGGAGAAATTCGCAGGTTTTTTTTGGTGTTGCAGCTGGAACATTCCGGCGACGATCGGATATCGAAACGGACTCCGATTGGTACGAAATTTGAGGGCTTGTTCTTCTCGCATTCTTATTCAATCTGAACGGTGGAATTTTCGTTTCAACGGTTCAATTTCCGGAAATAAGCCGCCGACCTGACTGCTGCGTTTCCAGTGATATTTTTCAACAACTATTGTATTTTGCATTCTTAGTTGATGCTTTGGTGTAGTTGAGTTGGTTGATGTGTTTGGAACACTTTTGTATCATCTTTTGCTGATTAGTGGAGTTTTTGTGGGCCATGGCCTCGTGGTTTTTGCTCTCTCAAATCGAGAGGGGTTTCCACGTTAAAATTGTGGTGTTGTTTCTTGTGTTTTCGTTTCGCTTAATTTGTGATTTGATTTCGTTGGGACTGCCTCGTTAATTCCGTTGCGTGTCATTGGAAAGACTTTGTGAGTATTTTTGATACGTGTGGTATTGCGGTTGTTTGTTTTACCAACAAGTGGTATCGGAGCCCCGGTTAGTTGATTTGGTTTTTGAAGTGAATTTGGTGAACTTTTTTTTTTTAAATTGGTGAAATGGAAGCCAACTTGAATAGAATGATCACTTTGAATGGGTCTAACTATGCCATATGGAAAAATTAAATAGAGAATCTTTTGTATGTGAAAAATTATACTTTACTGGTCTTCAGTGCTGAAAAACCTGAAGATAAAATAGATGAAGAGCCTTAAAAAAAACAGATGAAGAGTGGAATTTGTTGCATAGGCAAGTTTGTGGTTATATTAGACAATAGGTTGATGACAATGTTTTAAATCACATTAGTGAGGATAAACATGCTAGGTCTTTGTGGAAAAAACATGAAGACTTGTATGTCCGGAAAACTGGAAACAATAAGATGCTTTTGATGTATAAATTGATGAATTTGAGATATCATGATGGATCTCCTATGGATGATCATTTGAATACCTCCTTGGGTATTATGAACCAACTTAATGCTATGGGTATTAAGTTTGACGATGAAGTGCAGGGATGGATGCTTCTTGGCTCTTTACCGGAATCGTGGGAAAATTTTTGAAGTTCTCTATCTAATTCTACCCCAGATGGTGCTATGACCATTGATCTTGCTAAGACTTGTGTGTTGGAAGAAGAGATAAGGAGGAAGGCACATGGTGTTTCCTCACAGTCGGATGTCTTGGTTATCGAGTCACAGGGGAGAAGTCAAAGTAGTTTTTCTATAGATAGGGGTCAAAGTAGAAGTAAATCCAAGGGCAAGTACAAAAACTTTGAATGCAATCACAGTGGCAAGAAGGGACACATCAAGAAATTTTGCTTTAAATTGAAACGGGGGAAAAAGGAAAACAATGACAAGAAACACGATGAGAAGAAGGAAGATATAGTTAATGCAGCTTCTTCTGATGATTTTCTTGTGTTTCATGAGGTTGATGATATTATTCTTGCTGATGATATGACTAGTTGGGTTGTTGACAATGGTGCTTCGGTCCATGCTACTTGAAGAAGCAAGTATTTCACATCATACACTCCAGGTGACTTTGGTGATGTGAGAACGACTCATGATTTATCTTAAAGTGTGCAGGTGTTGGAGATATTAGTTTGGAGACGTCTAATGGTACCAAACTGATTCTTAAACGGGTTAAGCATGTTCCAGGGATCCGGTTGAATTTGATTTCTATCGGTAGACCGTGTGATGATGGTTATAATAGCTAATTTTCTTGTGATAAGTGGAAGCTCACAAAGGGGTCTTCAGTTGTGGCTAGAAGTACAAAGACACCTACACTTTTCTTGACTTAAGCCAAAGTTATTGTTGATGAGGCTCATGTAGTGGAGTCATGTGATGAGACTGAGTTGTGGCATAAGAGGTTATGTCATATGAGCTTGAAAGGAATGACTGTCTTATCTAAAACAAATTTATTATCTTGTTCTAACAGTTTGTATTTGGAAAAGTGTGCTCATTGTCTTGCAGGGAAGCAAACTAGAGTTCTTTTAAATCAAATCCACCTTCAAGAAAGTCAGAAGTACTTGAGCTTGTTCATTCTGATGTTTGTGGTCCTATGAAGACAAGGACACTTGGTGGTTCCCGCTGTTTTGTGACTTTTATTGATGATCACTCAAGAAAAATTTCGGTGTACACTTCGAAGACAAAAGATCAAGTGTTAGACGTGTTCAAGCAGTTTCAAGTTTCAGTTGAAAGGGAAACTGGAAATAAGTTGAAGTGTATTCGGACTGACAATGGAGGTGAATACAAAGGTCCATTTAATTATTACTGTCAGCAGCAGGGTATCGACATGAGAGAACTCCGCCAAAGACTCCTCAATTGAATGGCTTGGCAGAGAGGATGAACACAACATTAGTGGAGAGAGTCAGATGTTTGCTTTCACAAGCCGGATTGCCTAAATCCTTTTGGGGTGAAGCTTTGAGTACAATGGTTCATGTACTAAACCTCAGAAGGTATGGTCAGGTAATGATGCATCTTACCATTATTTGAGCGTTTTTGGTTGTAAAGCTTATGTTCACATTCTTAAAGATGAGAGGTCTAAGCTTGATGCTAAGACTAAACAGTGTATTTTTCTGGGTTATGGTCAATATGAGTTTGGGTACAAATTTTATGATCCTGTTGACAAGAAAGTGATTAGAAGCCAAGATGTTGTGTTTGCAGATAATGAGACTTTGCAGGATGTTGATAAAAATCAAAGTTCAACACATCAGGCTAGTGATGGTTCAACTGACTTGGAGATAATTTCTCCTACACCCATAGAGGAGCATGGTGCAGTTGTTGACCAGGGTAATCAGCAGGATGATGCAGATGATGTAGTTGATTTCAATCAGAACATTGGCGATGATATGATTGAGGAACCAGTACGAGATGAGGCTCTACTAGTTATTCCCTAGAGATCTACTAGAGAGAGACACCCTTCTACTAGATATCCACTGATTGAGTATGTTTTGCTATCAGATAGTGGGGAGCAAGAATGTTTCGAGGAGGCCATGTATGATGAAAATAAAGATAAATGGCTTGATGCTATGAAAGACGAGATGAAGTCTTTGCATGACAATCACACATACGAGTTGGTGAAATTTCCTAAGGGGAAGAAAGCTTTGAAGAATAAGCGGGCCTTCACAATTAAGAATGAAGACAATAATTCTACACCTCGGTATAAGGCATAATTAGTAGTCAAAGGTTTTGGTCAGAGAAAGGGCATTGATTTTGGTGAGATTTTCTCTCCTGTTGGGAAAATGTCTTCTATCCGGACTGTTCTTGGCTTGGCAGCTAGTCTAGATTTGGAGGTTGAGCTGATGGATGTTAAAACATGTTTTCTTCATGGTGATTTGGAAGAAGACATATACATGGAGCAGGCAGAGGGTTTTCAGTTGAAAGGAAAAGAGGATCTTGTGTGCAAGTTGAAGAAGAGTCTTTATGGGTTGAAGCAAGTGCCTAGATAGTGGTATAAGAATTTGTGTCTGTCATGAAGGAGCAGGGTTACCGGACGACAACTTCAGATCATTGTGTTTTTATTAGCAGATTCTCAGAGGATGATTTTATTATTCTTTTACTCTATGTTGATGATATTTTGATTGTTGGCAGGAATGCTTCGAGGATTGACAGGTTGAAGCAGCAATTAAGCATGTCTTTTGCCATGAAAGACTTGGGCCATGCAAAGCATATTTTAGGGATGCCGATTACTCGTGTCAGAGAGGCCGGGAAAATTTATTTGTCACAAGAGAAGTACATAAAGAAGGTGCTTCAGAGATTTAGCATGAGTGGTGCCAAAGCAGTGTCCAGTCCACTTGCATCTCATTTCAAGTTGAGTATCAAATAGTGTCCTTCTAGTGATGATGAAAAGAAAAATATGCAGAAGGTCCCGTATGCTTCAGCAGTGGGTAGTTTGATATACGTCATGGTATGTACTAGACCAGACATAGCTTATGCAGTTGGTAAGGTCAATCGTTTTCTTTCTAATCCTGGTAGAAAGCATTGGAATGCTGTGAAATGGATTATGGGATATCTCAGGGGTTTACAAGTCTACTTCAGGATATTTGGTTAAATTTGCAGGAGGAGCTCTGTCATGGCTAGGGCTGAGCAGAAAACCCAATGAACCCAATCCAACCCAAAACCCAAACCGAACCAACCCGAAAACCCAAACCAATTGAAACCCAAATCTTTCGGGTTGGGTTTTGACCCGAACCAAAAACATTTCGGGTTGGTTTGGTTTTTGTAATTTTTTTTTCGGGTTGACCCAACCAAACCCGATATGTATGTATGTGTATGTATGTATGCATGCATGCATGTATGTATGTATGTATGCCGTCCAAAGTAAAATGGTGTTATCATATTGCTGCTATCACTTCATTTTCATTTTCATTTTCCGTCTACGATTCTTTGACCATTCTTCGGAAAAATGAATATGTGTATATTTTTTTATGTATGACTATTGGTCTTTAATTATTATCTATATGTGTTGTTTGACTATTAATTATCAAATTTCAATGTTTTCTCTCCTAAAAAAGTGTTTTCTTTAACGATTGTTGTTATGAACATATGGTATGGAACTTGAATTTTGAGATATACATGTGTGTGGATTTTATAGCATAAAAGTTTTATTATTGATGCATGTTTTATAGATAAAAACCCAAAACCCAACCCAAAGCAACCCGAAACCAACATGAACCAGCCCATTGGGTTTTATAGTCATTTGGTTTGGTTTGGGTTAGCTTTTTCTTGAACCAACCTGACTTATATTATGTAAAAACCCAACCCAAGTCGACCCAACCCAACCCAAGCTCAGCCCTAGTCATAGCAGTCGAGGTTGCCAAAATGTGTTGCACTTTCAACTATTGAAGCTGAGTATATTGCAGCAACTGAAGCATGTAAAGAGTTGTTGTGGATGAAGAAGTTTCTCTGAGAGCTTGGTTTGAAGCAAGATCAGTATGTGTTGCTTTGTGATAGATAGAGTGCTATTCATCTTGGTAAGAATGCAACTTTTCATTCTAGCACCAAGCACATTGTTGTTCGTTATCATTGGATTCGGGATGTGTTGGAGTTGAAGTTTCTAGCACTTGAAAAAGTGCATACGGATGACAATGGTGCGGATATGTTGACAAAAGCGTTGACAAGGGAGAAGTTTGAAATATGTCGTTCTATTGTGGGAATGACAAATTCCTCCACAATGTCGTGAGGGGGAGATTTGTTGGGTGGATCACTCCTTTGTGGAGCACAAGCCCACTAAATAATAGGAAAAAAATTAGGGAAAAAAATATATGTCAAGTATTATTTAAGGGAAGTAGGGAACAAGCTAAGTTATTTTTCCCTAATATTTTCTAATCTTCACAACAACAAGAGAGGCAAAAAAAGGAGAAATTCGTAGGTTTTTTTGATGTTGCAGCTGGAACTTTCTGGCTACGATCGTGTATCTAAACGGACTCTGATCGGTACAAAATTTTCAGGGCTTGTTCATCTCTCATTCTTCTTCAATCTGAACGGTGGAATTTTTGTTTCAACGGTTCAATTTCCGGAAATAATCCACCGACCCGACTGCTGCGTTTCCGTTGATATTTTTCAACAACTCTTGTATTTTGCATTCTTAGTTGATGCTTTGGTGTAGTTGAGTTGGTTAATGTGTTTGGAACACTTTTGTATCATCTTTAGCTGATTAGTGGAGTTTTGTGGGCCTCGGCCTCGTGGTTTTTACTCTCACACATCGAGAGGGGTTTTCCACGTTAAAATTGTGGTGTTGTTTCTTGAGTTTTCGTTTCGCTTTATTTGTGATTTGATTTCATTGGGGCTGCCTCGTTAACGTGTCATTGGGAAGACTTTGTGGGTATTTGTGATACGTGTGGTATTACGGTTGTTTGTTTTCCCAACACAGTGATATCTCCTTTGTTTAGTTGTGTCATGTAGCTAACCAATGGTTCGAATAGTTTGGACAATTGGGATGCCACATGGCATTAAAATAATAGTGGCCGCTCTTTCCAAATATTTGATTCGGGAGAAGGCCTAGGTCTAGGCCCCCTTTCAAATTTTTGATTTTGGAAAGGGGCCAGGCAATGAACCAACTCTTGTATGGAAATATGTCTTTTGGTTTCGGAAACCGAGAACTTTTAATTTTGAATAGTTCCAAATTAATAAAATTGAAATTAGAATCGCTTTAAAATTAAATGTTAATTTTATTTTCGACTTAAGTCATTTAATTAATTAAAGGTTAATTGATTATTTGATGTAATAAAATAAGACGCATAAGTAGTTAAATTTTAATTTGATTTTTTTCATAAGATATTATTGTATGGATTAGATGTATAGATATAATATGATTATATGGACCCCGATTGATCATGGACTCGACCAATAGGATAGATGGGAGTGATTTACTTTATGTTGGGTTTTCAAATTATCCTAGGCCGTTATGAAGAACGTGACCTAGTTTACTTTCTGCATTTATCTCATTCCCGTTAGCTCCCCCCGTGTGCGGCGGGTGTAATTATTTATTAGATAGATTATTATGTAACAAGAATGGAGAAAGAAGTTGAAGACCAAGGAAAGATAAAGATCCCATTGGCGATGGCGCAATAAAGATCTTATTGGCGGTTGCAGATACCCTTAGATTGCGACTCGCGGTTTTGTCAGTTTGTATTCGAAACCACACCTAGGGAAAGTCCATGATCATACCGGTTATTTTGTACGCGGAATATTGTGTATGTTTTACTTTATATGATATCGTAGTAATATGCATGTAGTAGATGAGACCGTAATTAAATAAAAAATTAATTAAGTGAATTAATTTAAAATTACTCCCACCTCAAAAGAATCAAGTCGAAATTTCCTCCCCATATTATAATGACGGTGAAGAGCCCTTGTTCGGATACAACTCATCAGCCAAAGCAGGGGTTGACCTACCTCGGGTATATCGTCATTATCAAGATATGATCGTATGAGATCTAACGAATATTGGAGTTATGACTTGACTAAGAATTCTCTCAGCCACCAGCCAAAGCGGGGTCGTTTGGATTTTAGAGGCAAGGGTTGGACTATTTCATAAAATGAGAATTGTCAAAGAGTTGACTAGTCAAACAATAAGAGTCGTATAAAATACGATTGATAAAGAGTTGTCTACCTATTAGACTATTTTCGGCCCACCAGCCAAAGCAGGGGGTCGCGGTAGTTTAATGGGATCTTGTCCATTAAGAAACTAATTTTTTTTCTTGAAAGCCAATTGACAGTAGTTGGCTAGTGGGAGCAAAACCTCATAAATTTTTAAGTGCAAATTTTTGGTTTTGAATGCATGAATTTTTACTTATTCTATCTTTATTTATTGTTGTAGAAATGTCAAACAAATTGAACCTTTGTTTTATCATCGACAATGAGCTTGACGAAACCAACTTTCTTGACTGGGAAAAAAACCTCAAAATCGTTTTGAGGCATGAGAAGATTGGCTATGTCTTGGATGAACCCATACCGCAAAACCAAGCAGAAGGCGCGGCTGCAGATGCTGTCGAGAAGTATAACAAGCATTGTTCTTACAGTACTGATGCTACATGTATCATGCTTGCTTCTATGACACTTGAACTGCAGAAACAACATGAGTCTATGGACGCCTACACGATCATTGGTCACCTAAAGGAGCTCTATGCTTCTCAGTCTCGCACTGAGAGGTACAAGGTCTTGAAGGCCCTATTTGGTTGTAAGATGGCATCCGGGACTGCTGTGGGGTCGCACGTGCTTTAAATGATCGGGTACATAGAGAGGCTTGAGAAGCTTGGCCACAAGTTGGAACACGAGTTAAGTATTGACTTGATTATGAAATCTCTACATGATTCATACTCACAGTTTGTGATGAACTATCACATGAAAAAGATAGATTGCTCCCTTGCGGAGTTATTGAACATGTTGAAACTGCTGAGGGCACTATGGGGAAATGAAAGCAAGTGTTTCTTGTCACTTCTAACAAGGGAAAGACAAAGGCCCAAAAAGAGTCCAAGAAGACGAAGGCTGCCCCTAAGCCAATGCCCAAGATAGCCAAAGATAAATCCAAGGATGCTTGCTTCCTTTGCAGTTAGACCGGCCATTGGAGGAGAAACTGCAAGGGGTTCTTGAGTACCAAGAAGAGGCATAGTGATGCTTCGATTTCAGGTATGTTTATGATTGAGATCAATATTGCTTCTTCTAAGTCTAACCACTGGGTATTAGATACTGGTTGTGGTTCTCATATTTGTACGAATGAACTGAGGAGAACTAGAGAACTGAGGAAAGTAGAGGTGAGGAAAGTAGAGGTGGACCTACGTGTAGGAAATGGAGCAAGTGTTGCTGAAGTAGCCGTAGGAGTTTATTTTCTTTCATTGCCCAGTAGGCTAGTACTAGAACTGAATAACTATTATTTTGTTCCTGCTCTTACGAAGAGCATTATTTCTATTTCTGCATTAGATGGAATATTGTTTTTTTTCACGTGATGGAATATATTATGGTACTGGCATACTTAGCAATAGTCTCTACATATTAGATATGAATGTTGACGTACTTAATTAAAACAACAAGAAAACCAGAATAAATGACTTGAATGAATCCTACTTATGACATTGTAGACTTGGCCATATAAATCAGAATCGCATTACCAAACTCCATAAAGATGGATTATTGGATCATTTCTGATATACCCGAACAGTAATGGGGCCCTGTTCATCTAGATTTGGCATATTCTCATGGCCCAATAACGAAGATACGGGTCCTCTATCCCCTCTACCCGCATTCATAAGCCGGATTCTGCCCACCATTCGTAAGCCGGGTCCAAACCGCCAATAGTAAGCCGGGTCCTGTCCGCTGGTCATAAGCCGGACTCATCCTCTCCGTCTGATTTCTACCCATATGGTCAAACTGATATCAAGACAAGAAAAATATGAGTCCGCTGTTCGCTGCTCGCATACTTATCACTTCAGCTGGCTAGCCCAGACAGCTGGCTAGTCCACTTGTATTGCATGCATTATTATCTTTAATTATGTACTCATAATTGTCTTGTCATGAACAGTAAACCGACATAGACTTAGCCTATATATATGGGATCACAATATAATAGAAAGGCATCCAAGAACTAATACAAGCAGAGCTACTCTGCCAATTTGTCGATTCTCTTGTGTTTACTCTTATAAGCATTATCCGACAGCCTTGTTCTTGCCCACCACCACACTCAATCCGGAGAAATCACTCATATATAGCCTTATATCCTCAAGATAAGCACTATTACCGCAATCCTGATATTCCATGCAATATCAGTTGGCTCCGTTACCGGGAAAATCATCATCATTCAGCTTTTAGGGGTCATTTGCTCCACCGAAAAGACGATTCCACGGTGTCTCCGACAAGGACGGCACTTCTCTCGACTCTCTGATCAACAAAACTTTGATCTCCTGGGATAATCCAGCCCAAAAATTATCATTTTTCACCATTCAGCAACGTACACGGAACCTGGATCACCAAATTCAGTGCAAACCGCCTCATTCTGAATAAGTATCTGCAAACTCACTCACAAGTCCATCTTTAAATACCCAGGTTGGTTTGTACGCTCTTTGACAGTTTCAGATCTTCAAGTAATAAGGAATTTGAATACTTGACAAAATCACTTGGAAAATAACTCTCATAAACACCCCCTGCATTTTGATATTTTGAGTTGGAAAAAATATCTAGTCACTAGCCAAAATATCTCATCAAAATATCTTACTAAAATATCTCCAAAAAGATCTTAGTCAGAAATGGCGGGTTCAAAACACTTTAACCCCGTTACTCTGAGCAAAAGGGGTAACCAGGGCAACTCGTGGCATGCGAACACGCAGCGTAGGGAGCCAAGCAGAAGAGTGTTATCTGCAGGGGCTGATGCCGGGCAGGACATCACGCCTGATATGCGAGCTTACATAAGAGAAAGGACTAGGGTCCATGAAATACATGAGGCTACGGTTAGAAAGAACAGGGGGAAAGGCGTCGTTGGTGACGCCCCTCCAAACAAAGAACAAAATGTTGTTTCAGCAGGGGGAGCACCCCCACAACGAAGTACTCACTCAATAGCTCTCCAATCACACATGGAGTATGTTGAAGAAATGCGGATTGGTAACATGCTACTCATTGCGGAGGGTCTGCCTCCCCAACCCATCCGCAAATTTATCTCTCCTCTGCCTACACCAACTGAGGTACAACCCCCACCACATCCAAACAAAATGAACCAACCTCATGGGACAGAAAGGGAAGAAAGCAGTCATGCCACTTCACAACCTAAAGTGGGAAGAAAATCGGCTTTAGTTCGTCTAGGGCCCGTGGTCGATGATCGCGGTGCAGCCCAAGGACGTCCAAGAAATCCTCGACAAGTCCGTACTCGCGTGGAAGGACAAGCAGAATCAATGGCTGAGGAAAGTTACACCCTGCTCCTGCCTGTCTGAGAAAATCAGGCGGACATAGGCATAATGAAAAAACAAATAGAGGAGCTGTAGAAAGGGGAATTACAGAGAGGCACTGTGGGAGCAAAGGTTAACCTGACTTGGGGTACTTGTGTCCTCCATCCCAACATCTAGAAAGCGGCTCCGATAAGGGGCACACATTACCCAAATTTCACCAACTACCATGGAACTACAGACCCTTTAGACTGGCTATCGGCTTTCCAAAGCAGGATCTGTTTGTGCACGCTAAAAGTGAGGCATAGTGCATAGCATTTGTGGGATCGATGCAAGATAGGGCGGCATCATGGATCCACGGCCTTCCTCCGGGCTCAATCTTATCTTGGGATGATCTGATCAACAAATTCATATCGGAATTCAAGTCAGTTGGAGGACCGAAAAAGACACACATTGACTTGCATGAGGTCCGACAAGGTGAAAATGAGGGGACACAAAGCTACTATGAACGTTTTTATAAAGTATATGAGCTGACAAGAGGCCTAGCGGACAATGTGGTGATGAGTAACTTTGAAACAGGATTGAATCCTGGTTATTTGAAATCCTATTTTGCTCTAATTCCGCCTGTGAACTTACAAAAGATGCTTAGTTCGACGAGAAAATATGTTGCAACTGCGGGAAACGAAGGAGCATCTTCGTCCAACAAGGGCAAACAAAGGACTGAGCGTAATCCGCCCATAGATAGCCACAGAAATCGAGATATGGATGTTAAAAGGCCCGAGAGGTTTAAGGAAGAGCATTTCACGCCCCTCAGAATATCTTACACTCAAATGCTAAACGAAGTAAGGGGCGAACTTTCTGAGCCTTATCCTATGGTTCCGGACACACGTCGCGATACTACCAAATATTGCGGGTATCACAGGGACAAAGGTCACACTACAGATGAATGCATACAATTCAAGCGAGCAATGAGAAGCTACCCACCCGCGGTAACCATTATCTGTATAAGAGGGATGCTGGGGGACCGGACAGGAAAAATCAGCAAGCCCGTCAGTTCGACAGGAACATCCGGATTATAACTGAGCCTCCACCCAGCAACAACCAGATCAAGAGCCGCATCGGCTCAATCAATAAGCATGTGGAGAAGCCAGCTGTCCTGCGTGGGAATGAGCAACCTCGTGCTTTTACCCGAAGCGAGCTGATGACTTCCGTCTATTCAGAGGACATGTGTCTTTACATGTCGGTGGTGATCAATCGGGCATGCGTCAACCGGGTAATGATTTATACGGGAGCATGTCGAGACATTTTGTATTACAATTGCTTCAAAGAGTTGGGATTCGGCGACTTCAATCTAAGGCCGCATAACGGCACCCTTGAGGGCTTAACCAATCACATGATACATGTCAAGGGGGCCATCGATATGGATGTACAGATGGGGGATTATGCACCATTTTGAACAAAAAAGGAAACATTCCTTGTGGTCGACCTTCAGTCAAATTACAACATGATAATTGGAACACCAGCTTTGCAGCAGTTTCAGATGGTTACGTTCGTCCCGCATCAGTGAGCGAAATTTTACGCCGGGGACAGGATCTGAACGTCGATCAGTGAGACCGCCGCAGTCCTCACATATATCCATGATATGAGGATGGGGAACAAGAGAGCCTGCCTCAAATAGCCCGATGACATGGAGAACATCAACATGATCAGGGTAATTGGGGAACCTGTGCCCTTCAAAGTGGAATGTGAAACTTTGCAAGTCAGGGACGAGCCCGACTTCACGGTAGAGGACGAGTTGGTCGAGGTAATCATTAACGATGAATATCCCGACCAGAAAGTCAAGATAGGAGCTCGGCTGAGTTCCCCTGAGAGGGAAAATTTGATTAAATTACATAAGGAGAATCTAGGTGCATTTGCCTGGATAGTGACGGACATGCGAGGGGTCGAAGCAAATGTCGCCCTCCATCATCTCAATGTCGATTCTACTTTCAAGCCAATACACCAGCGAGCACGACAGTTTACAACTGAAAAAGTGGCTGCGGTCAAAGTAGAAGTCGAGAAGCTTCTTCAAGCGGGAATCATAAAAGAGCTAGCTTATCCCACTTGGCTAGCGAATGTAGTTATGGTAAAGAAGCATAATGGCAAGTGGAGAATGTGTGTTGACTTTACAGACATCAACAAAGCTTATCCAAAAGATCCTTATCAACTTCCATGAATTGACCGGTTAGTGGATTCCATCTCTGGTTTTGAAGTCCTTAGTTTCTTGGACGCATATTCGGGGTATCACCAGGTGCGGTTGACTGAGTACGACAAAGAAAAAATAGCTTTCAGAGCTGCTGGAGGTCTATACTATTATGAAATGATGCACTTCGGGTTGAAAATGCGGGTTCAACTTATCAGCAGATGGTCAATAAGGTTTTCAGCTCGCAGATAGGGAAAAATATGGAGGCTTACATAGACGATATGGTCGTCAAATCCAAAGGTGATGGTCATGCCGCAGACCTCCAGGAAACCTTCGGTAATGTCCGCAAGCACTCGATGAAACTCAATCCGGCCAAATGTACATTTGGTGTCCAGGAAGGCAAATTCCTGGGGTTCATGGTTAGTCGTCGAGGCATCGAGGCTAACCCAGAGAAAATACAGGCTCTGCTCGACATGAAGGAACTCACGACCATCAAAGAGGTTCAGAGGCTCAACGGCCGCATCATCGCACTCGGTCGCTTCATAGCAAAGTCAGCAGAGAAGTGTCTCCCATTCTTCAAAATACTCAAAGGTGACAAGACCTTTTCATGGAATGCAGAGTGCTCGTAGGCATTTCAAGCTTTGAAATAGTATCTGGGAAACCACCTCTTTTGGTTAGCCCAGTAGAATGAGATTTTTTGTTTTTGTACTTGGCGGCCTCGGACCGGGCTGTTGCCGCCATCCTTGTCAAGGAGGCCGGAACCCTCCAAAATCCCGTGTACTATGTAAGGAAGGCTCTCAGTCCGGTGGAGGGTCGCTATTTTAATATTGAAAAATTAGCATACTCGCTTGTTATTGCAGCCCGCAAACTCAGGGGCTACTTTACTTCGCACACCTATAATTGTCTTGACAGATAGTCCAATGCGTCAAATATTGCATAAACCCGATCTTTCAGGTCGCCTTCTCCGATGGGCTATCGAAATTATTGAGTTCGACATACGGTATCAACCCAGAAAAGCAATCAAAGCTCAAGCATTGCCGGATTTTATTGTAGAGACAAGTTTCAGTTCGCCACAACCGAGTTCGCCGATACCGTTGGGGACCGCTGCAGTCCCAAACAGACCCGACCAATGTTGGTAGTTATATGTCGATGGGGCATCTAGTCAAAACGGTTCCGGGGCCGGAGTTATTTTGATGGAACCTGGAACGACGGAGGAAATCAAAAAAGCTATAAGGTTCGAGTTCCCGGCCACGAATAATCAAGCGGAGTACGAAGCTGTTATTGCTGGACTTAAACTTGAAAAGGGGTTGAAATTAGAAAATGTTGAAGTCTATTGTGATTCCCAACTCATCATCAATCAAATCTCAGGGGACTATGGAACGCGTTGATGCATCCTCGAAAAGTATGGTAAGATTGTTCGACGATTGAGAGGTGATTTCAGCTATTGCAAATTCATCAGAGTTCGAAGAGAGGATAACGAGCGAGCAGATTATCTCTCTAAGCTATCTCTTGAAGAAGAAATTGCAGATCCTTCAATAATGATAGAGTACCTAGCAACTCCGGCCATTGAAGTAATGGAAATCATGGAGATCGATGCACCCTCATCAACGCCGTGTGGGATTGACGAGGTTCAAGCCTATATAGAGTCGGGCATCTTACCCGTTGAAGCGGATAAATCTCGAGCACTCAGGAAAAGAGCGGCCTGGTACATTATAAATAACGAAATACTCTACAGGAGATACGCCACGAAACCTTTGCTACGATGTGTCCGAGAGGAGGAGAGCAAGAAAATCCTGGTTGAGCTTCATCAGGGAGTGTGTGGGTCCCATCCCGCCAGTCGTTCTTTGGCTCTGAAGGTTATAACAGCAGGGTATTATTGGCCAACAATCCTTAAGGATTCGGAGAAGCTAGTCAGAGAATGTCCGGAGTGCCAAAAACATGCGGACATACCTAGGATACCGTCGGTTGAACAGAGCATCGTGGTCGCACCATGGACTTTCGACATGTGGGGACTCGACCTGATCGGACCATTCCCTTCAGGAAAGGGGTGGATGTAAAGTTAATATAGTGGCCGTGGATTACTTCACCAAGTGGATCGAAGCCAAGACCATGGTCAAGATAGGCGCGAAAGATGCGGGTTACTTTTTGCAGGATCAGATATTTTCTCGTTTTGGTATTCCACGGGCAGTGGTGTCAGACCACGGCCCGCAATTTAGAAAGGAATTCTCAAAGCTCTGCAAGGAATTCAAGGTCAAACACTGGCAATCATCCGTGGCTTATCCTCAGAGTAACAGTCAAGCTGAGGCCGGCAACAAACAAATAATCAAGATGCTCAAAAAGAGTGTGGATGACAAAGTAAAAGCAGGAGGGTGGGTCGACGAGCTACCCGCCATACTTTGGGCACTCCGCACCACAATCAAAACACCCACTGGAGAAACACCTTTTGCTCTTACTTACGGATCATAAGCCATGACTCCTATTGAAATGGCTCTTCCAAGTATTATGGTCGCCCTACATGACCCAACAGACAATCTACTAAATAGACAAATCGACCTAGATCTAGCGGAGGAAAAGAGATGAGCGACATACCACCGGCTCGCAAATTACAAGCAACTCGCTAAAGAACAACACGACAAGCGAATCCACGATCACTCATTCAAGTTCGGGGATTTTGTTCTTCGAAATAGGAAGGCCACTGGTATGGAGCCCGATAAGGGAAAGCTTACGGTGAACTGGGAAGGACCTTATCAAGTCACCAGGGAAATAAAAAAAGGGACTTATGTCCTCATAAATCAACAGGGTTTCGAACCCAATAGGCCGTGGCACGCGGACAACCTCAAAAGGTACTACATGTGATCCATCAGTTAGGGTTATGGCTATCCTCTCGTTTACGACGTGAGTGGTTAGGCTTTCTTATCTACTTGTAATCTTCACTCATCTAGCGGGATGAATCGAACTGAATAAAGACCAATTTTACATTTATCTTTTAGACTACGTATTATCATGTGCGATGCGCGGGTAAAGAATGATTTTTCGAGGAAATTTTCTACAAAACCCTCGGACTCACCTCAGACTTTGTTAAAAATAGGGGCAATATTCGGAAAAATTTGAAACAAACGCGCGCGGTTACATTCACAACTCCGACTCTCATCTGAAACAGGGGGGTTCCTGGAAAATTCTTCGCACAACAATCGAATAGTTATTTCACAGAGGTCCGTTCAACAATTGGCTCTGAATCTCATATCAAATAGGGGGCCACCCTCCAGAAAATTTAGTTCTGCCGGCGAGCAGTTATTTAATATCAGATTTGTTAAGGGTGAATTTATACGATTTATAACGTTATATTCTATGGTATTTTCCCCCGTATTTGTATGAATTTGCATAAGAAACGATTGTTTAATGGAAATATTGAGCAAATGATATTTTAAATGAGTTAATCGCAAAATAGGTTGATTTTGGTGCTTTAATTGTGATTTTATGATTATTTGAGCATTATTACATTTTGCGATGTTTTTATGTGTTATAGATACATGTTTGAGGCTCAAAAGATGATCAAAAGTTGATTAAGTTCGAGCTAATTGATGATAAATGAGATAAAGATCAGAAAAAATCAGAATTCGATTATATCAAACTGGCGTCCAGGTTCCGTCCAGTGGACGGGCATCTGATGAAGTGAACGAGCGTCCAGGGATGGGAAGTTGATTCAGGAAGTTTGGACGCAGGAGTGGACGCTGGATGGACGAGCGTCTGATCATGACTCGGCCCGATTCAAAGTTTATTTGAAGAGTGGACGGGCGTTCAAGGATCCAGACGGGCGTCCGGTAGCCGACTTTGCTGAACCGACTTAGAAATCTATATATAGGCGGCTGTTTCTCAACCCTAAAGATACCATATACTCATTATTCAAAACCCTAAACCTAGGGGCGGCTTTAGGCTGCGTTTTTCTCCTTTTTATTCCAGTTTTTATGCACTTTAGATTTAGGTTAAATTAGTTACCTTTTTATGCACTGTTTCTGCAAATTTGAGTTGCTGAGGATGTTCAGAAGCTAAAAGCTTCATCAAACGAGTATTGTGAAGCCATCCAACAATTGTTGATTTCGTTTTCATCGATTATACTGTGAGTTTTTATTAAAGGTTGTTTCCTTATTCATGTGTAATATGTTTAATTGCTTTTACATCGGAAGATATGCATGTGTTGATTGTTTATTGTTGATGGAAATCTTAATAAACCTTAGATCACCATGAATAAGAATAGTAATTTGAATCTATCATAACGGAAGTTAATAGGTTTAATTGCTAGATTATAAACGTAAAGTTTGCACCTTTGGTTAGAAAACGCGTTAATCTTGCATTAGAAGATAATAGATTAATAGATGAACTTTCTAAGGAATTAGGGTTCATATTTAGACAAGGTGAATCACAACCTAGATAAAAACCACAATATAATCGAGATAGGTGGATCAAGCCTCGTTTGTTCGTTATACACTTGATTTAAATCCTTAAAACTTGAATTTGTTTAGTTAGTTTACTTTTATTTGCATCTTAGATTAGTTAGTTAAAGGTTCGCAACCCGTATTCTTCCTAGCTTTGGACTATATCCTCTGTCTAGTTTTATTTTCTCGTTTTGTTTTGTTTTATTCGCTTGTTTAGATTAGTTTCGTGACATAGTTTAGGTTAGACAAAAACTAGAATCACAATTGTTTAGTTCCCCGTAAGATCGACCCGGCATTAACCACTATTACTACGATCCTTATACTTGAGGTTAACCGGATTATTACTTGTTTGTTTTGTGTTAATAAAATCCGTGACAAGATTCAAGGGGGTGGACATATAGTTTCATCATGCAAACGAGCAGTTGTTTTAGATAAGTCCGTTCGCTATCGACTTCGATTCTTATCTAAAACATGGGGGCCGGAGGACACTACAATCGGACTCGATTTATACAGTAAATTCGAGCAAAAAATAAACATACATCAGGCGAACAGAAAGCAAACATCATTCAAAAATGTTATCACAGAAAATAAAGTGCGGAAAGAAAAAGAATTATGCATACGCGAAATCAAAATAGTTTTTACAAAGCAGAGACTATAAATCTAAGAGTCTTCAGGCCGCATATCTTCATTATAAACATTCTCCTCGTGAAGGGATTGGTGCGGCATCTGGTCAGCATTCGCTTCAGACTCAGTAGGCTCCACAGTTTCTTCGGTCTGCTCAGCCACTCCGCCAGCCTGCTCGGGCTCTTCTTCAGTTGCTGCGCCCCTCTGCGGGTAGCTCGATGCACAAGCTCCCTTAAGTTTGCTTCTACAACTATGGGCACCTCCCAATCCGGAGCATACTTTGGGATATATCGTTGTAGCTCAGCATCGGAGAAGGGTATGTGCGGATGGAAATCCCTCAGATGATCAGAAAAGGGATGGGTGAGAATCCAATCTTGCAAGGTATCGATGTCCGGAGTATCGCCGCCGCGAGCCCAGATGCACCTTACGATGTGATAGAACCCTTGGTCATATCCCATCAGAAAATTCTCTCCAGCAGTAGCCTTGCTTGCAGCCTCAATCTGACCCTGGACATTTGAGCTCAGATCCGCCAGCTTTTTCCTCAAACCCTCGTTCACTTTTTGCTCGGCTTTCCAATGAGCTTGGGCCTCTTTTACTTTCTGCTGCATGTCCTTCATTGATCGAGTAGCCGACCTATCCTGCTCCGCAAGTTCAGAGTTAATCTTCTCCAAGCGTTCGGAGTTCTTTTGAGCCTCAGGCAATTGTAGTCTCAACTTTTCATTCTCAGCCTCAGCGGCGTCCAATCGGACGTGAAGACCATCACCAACTTCCATTGCGGCGTTCAGAGCTTTGTTGGTGTCAGCCAGCTCCTTGTGGGCATCATCTCTCAATGATATGGAGTTCCTATAGTCATTTACGAACTGCGCCAAACCCGTACCGACCTGAAAAAGAACAACCAGCGAAGTCAGTCTTAACTTCAAAAATGAAAATGAGGGATAAAGAAAGTAAAACAAAGGCAGGAAAGATGTTTACCATGCTCACCGTGGCGCCATATAAACGCCATAGATCTTTTATGCTTTGGAGGAAGGTACGGCGATGATCGGCTTGGTCGGCCAAAACGATCCTATCCGCGATCCCGCGGCCGATTTCTAGTTGGACGGGGTTGGGAAGACTCCACCTCAAATGCCTCAGCGGGGCCACATCAGCAATGCCCCTCGAAATCACCATGGATTTGGGCAGATCGAAAGAGCCTTAGCGCATAAACTCCTTGTCTAACCACACCGCAGGATTACCGAGGGTCCAACGGGTACACCGGCAAAAAGCACTACCGATTTTGTACCCGCTGAAGAAAATTTCACCGGCCACCAATTTTCCTTTAGATTTATCAGCGGCCTCTTTCCTCTGGGCCTCGTCGACTTTGGATTTTTTGGGTGGGGGAGCATCCTGCTTGCCGCTACCACCCCCCGTAGGATCGACCTCATCGACGAAAGCTCTCTTTTTCTTATCTCCAGCCAGCGGCTATGTTAGGGTGGTCTGTTTATAGGTCTTCCCCACCGCGGCTTTCTCAACCGTTTGTTTGACTGGCGGCTGGGTTGATTTTCCGGCCTGGGATTTAGAGGCACCGGCCCAAACCTTCTTTATATCGACCATAGGGAGGCAGGTCATGACTCCCCTCAATGCGGCGGCCCTCTTTACTTCGCTAGTAGTCTTTCTGGTGGTCAGCTGGCTTTGTTGTTCGAGAGCATCCATGGTACCTGCGAGAAACATGATTTCTCAGCAACCAGCAAAATGATATGAGGAAAAGTGAAATAAAGGAAGCAGGCTATCAAAAAAGTATCAAAAAGAAAAAAACAAGTAAAAATCATACTCGGTGCCCGCATCGAAGGATGGCCAAAGCAAACTGTACAAGTAGAGGGCATGCGTCTACCATGGTGACATTCTCCGAACCAATCCGGATCAGTGGGCAACAGATCAACCACCACCAAAGGATCCCTGATGTCGGCTCCGTGAAGGCCGGCCCTTCTCAGATATGGTTCGCTATCATCTAAAAACAACCTCCAGTTAAAGGCATAGGCTTGCTCGACTCCTTTCCGGAAATACCCCATCAATCCCTTGAGCTCGTCTATGAATTCATCATCATCTTCCTGAGTCCAGATATCTTTCAGCTGCTCGGTTTGCACGGAGTTCACTGGGAATTTCGGAAATGGCCATCCCACTTGGGATTCGACCCTCATGCATCTCTTATCCCAGTCCTGGACCTTGTCCGGAAGGTCAAAAAGAAGTCGATGCCTACCACTGCTCGATCTGCTACAAGGTTGAAATTGTCCGGCATCGCCCTTTCTGTTGAAACCATAAAAATATGATAACGCCGCCATCGACGGTTCGCGACCACGGAGTCGGCTGATTACGATAAAGGACATTACAACCCGGACTACCCCCAGGGTAAGGTCGCAAGTCATGACCTTTAATTCATTCATAAAAGTAATGAAGAAAAGGTCAAATGGTGGTCTAATTCCGGCCACCAAATGATGATAGTGTAGCCACACATAGTCATCTTCATCCCGACCAAACATCCGTGACACATTCGTCGCACCCATACTGGCAAATCGGTAGTCGGTCGAGATATCGAAAGCGGTCATCGCCGAGGTATAGTCCAGACGATCTTGGAACTCCCTCCATCGAGCTATAAGGTTAATGTCAGCCCGCTTCTGCTCCGCCAACTCCATCTCGACGGCAATGGACCTCTTTTTTCCGGCCTCTTCTTTTTCTCGGGTTCATCAGATACGACCAAATCCCTAGCCGCTCTAGCTTTCCTCAACATCGACGGTCTCTTTGACACACCGGTCTTTATCGACACTGGTGCGGTTTCCACGGCTTCCTTGAGCATGGCGCTACGGCTAGCAGCACCGGGGGTTATTACTTTTTCAATCCAATGAATGAGGTCGATGAGCGACGTCTGGTCCTCATCCTCGACCTCACCCCCGGTAGCGCCCTCACCAACTACTGGAACATCCTCATCCTCTGATACAGATTCGACGATTATTGGCCCTTGTTCCTCCCCGGCCACCTCCTCTCTGTCACTTGAAGCCTCCTCCATACTAACCTTCTCGGAACCATATCCCGCAGCGGCCCTAGCTTCTTCGTCCGATTGTGTGTGTTCTGAAGACATTCTGGAAAAGAAAAAGGGCAAGGTGGATCAGTTTAGTCACCCGGGGTATGAAAATAGGGGTCGAGGTGAAAGCAATCACACCCCGACACCTCGCCCCTCTGTTTTCCTTGGCAAAAGCTACCCAGAAAAAACCCTCAACTCCCCAAAAAAACCCCAAACAAACACTCAAGCATTTACAGTGTCAACAATCAAAGCATCTTCATACAAAGGGATTTCAGGAAAAAAGAAGCACAAACGCAGTGATGCATAAAAGATGAACTTATGGTGTTCATCCGACAAAAACCTAAAGCTACAAAGGCAAATCTGCAACGCTATGGTATTTTAACAGAGGAAACAGATGGAATTAAGGCAAAATCTAATCAAAAAGGCAATGGAAACGAGCAAATTCATACCTGATTGATGAAAGGAGAAGGAGAAGTGTTGATCTTGCCGGAAATTGCTTGCTCTTTCCGGAGTTCTCACTTGCTACTGCCGGAGTAATTTGCAGAAAGGGGAAAGGTGGAAGAGTTGGGGTGGAGGCCTCTATTTATAGGCAAGAATTGGGAGGGAACGACGTTTGGGATTCAAAATTCAAATGTAATTATGGCTAGGAACGGTTACCGATTCCCCTCAGCCAATCAGAGTAAAGGACAGTTCAGTTCAAACGTCATGTCAGTATACGTAACTGACGTGAAGTTTCGTGAACCCATACATCCGTTACCATCTCCAACCCCTTTGATCCCCTTCAGTGGCCATCAACCTATCCAAGCCTCCACGGCCTACACCATCAATACTTGCGAATTCTTCCCCGGCATTCCATGCCCGATAGAGCATTATCGGCTACTATGCCCGACAGAGCGTTGTCGGCCTCTAAGCATGTTCGCTACAGTGCGCAGCACATAATCGATAATTCGTTGCGTGATACAAACGCTGATTCAAGTCTGATAGAGCATTATCGGCGATCAAACCCGTTCGCTCCATAGCACGGTACCTAAGCCTGATAGAGCATTATCCACAACTAAGCCTGTTCGCTACAATGCACCGAACTTGCCAGTATTTTGCCACACAACATCAACACTGATCTGAGCCCGATAGCTATTATCGGCATCATTGTCACAAATGGAAATGTCAGGGTAACTTCAGCCTTAGGAACTCTACTCTCCGCCTTGGCGGGCACGCTCAGGCATAGAGTAGGGGGCCATTGATATACCCGAACCGGAATGGAACCCTTTTCATCTATATTGGGCCTATTATCATGGACCAATAACGAAGATACGGGTCCTCTATCCCCTCTGTCCGCATTCATATGCCGGATCCTGCCCGCCGTTCGTAAGCCGGGTCCAAACCGCCAACAGTAAGCCAGGTCCTGTCCGCTGGTCATAAGCTGGATTCATCCTCTCCTTGTGATTTCTACCCATATGGTCAAACTGATATCAAGACAAGGCAAATACGAGTCTGTTGTTCACTGCTCGAATACTTATCACTCCAGCTGGCTAGCCCGACAGCTGGCTAGTCCACTTATATTGCATGCATGATTATCTTTAATTATGTACTCTTAATTGTCTTGTCATGAACAGTAAACTGACATAGCCTTAGCCTATATATATGGGATCACAATGTAATAGAAAGGCATCTAAGAACTAATACAAGCAGAGCTACTCTGCCAATTTGTCGATTCTCTTGTGTTTACTCTCATAAGCATTATCCGACAGCCTTGTTCTTGCCCACCACCGCACTCAATCCGGAGAAATCACTCATATATAGCCTTATATCCTCAAGATAAACACTGTTACCACAAACCTGATATTCCACGCAATATCAATTTCGATTGCGAATCGTTTGATACATGCGAAGCATGTTTACTTGGCAAGATGACAAAGTCACCATTTAGTGGCAAATGGATTAGATCCAATGAATTACTTGAGCTCTTACATACTGATGTGTGCGGCCTAATGTCAATTCAAGCCAAAAGAGGATACTCTTATTTTATCACCTTCACTGATGACCAATCACGCAATGGTTATATATACTTAATGAAGTACAAGTCTGAGGGCTTTGAAAAGTTCAAAGAATTCAGAAGTGAAGTTGAGAAACAACTAGGTAAAGAAATCAAAACACTTCGATCCAATCGAGGTGGAGAATACTTAGATGGAGAGTTTCAAGATTACTTGATGGAGAATGTGATTCTACCTGAATGGACTCCACCCGGGATGCCTCAAATGAACGGCGTGTCTCAGAGGAGAAATCACACTTTGCAAGACATGGTGCGATCCATGATGAGCTACGCAGTTCTCCCAAAATTGTTTTGGGGTATGCTCTAGAAACCGCATCATATACACTTAACCGAGTTCCATCAAAGACGGTTTATTCTACGCCATACGAGGTATGAACTAAGAAGAAAACGAGTCTGGGTCATCCAAAACCTTAGGGTTGTCCGACTTACGTGAAGCGGATGATGCCTGAAAAATTAGAACCTACATCAGACAAATGTTTGATTGTAGGTTATCCTAGGGAAACCAAATGGTACCAATTTTACCACCCTGAGGAACAAAATGTGTTTGTTTCCAGGATTGGCCACTTTCTGGAGAAAGAGTTTTTTTCTGGAAAGTGTCAGTGGTAGTAAGATTGATCTTGAAGAAATTCAAGAACCACTTACGGATAACAGTCAGTTGATGGAAGTAGAGCAGACGCCAGACATAGATGTGACGCCAACCTCTACCGTAGGCACACTAGCACCTCAAAGATCCACTAGGAACGTCGTGAACCCGAAATGTACACTGGCTTATATCTCATAAAAGATGAGGACCTTAAAACTTATGAGGAGGTGTTAATGAGGCATGACAAAGAGAAATGGCTAGAAGCCTTGAATTCTGAAATGGAATCCATGAAAGACAACCAAGTTTGGAACTTAGTTGATCCACCTGAAGGAATAGTTACTATAGGGTGAAAATGGGTCTTTAAAAGAAAGACCGACATGGGTGGTAATGTGACTACCTATATGGCAAGGTTAGTGGCAAAAGGTTATAAGCAAAGACAAGGAGTTGACTATGATGAAACCTTTTCGCCAGTAGCTATGTTGAAATCCATTAGAATTCTTCTTGCTATTGCAGTATACCATGATTATGAGATCTGGCAGATGGATGTGAAAACAGCTTTCCTTAACGGGAATCTATCTGAGGAAGTGTACATGACACAACCTGAGGGTTTCATAAACGATGATGCTGGGATGGTGTGCAAGTTGCAAAGATCCATTTATGGGTTGAAGCAAGCTTCTCGGAGTTGGAATCTTTGCTTTGATGAGACAATCAAACAGTTTGATTTCATCAAGAACGAAGATGAGCCGTGTGTTTACAAGAAGGTTAGTGGGAGTGCCATTGTGTTCTTAGTGCTTTATGTAGACGACATATTGCTCATAAGGAATGATGTGCCTATGTTACAGTCAGTCAAAGTTTGGTTATCCAGGAACTTCTCTATGAATGTCTTGGGAGAAGCAGTCTATATTCTAGGGATCAAGATCTATAGATATAGATCTAGGAGGTTGCTTGGTCTGTCACAATCCACCTATATAGACAAGATGTTGAAAAGATTCAGCATGGAGCAGTCCAAGAGAGTATTTTTGCCCATGTCACATGGGGTCTACATGTCAAAGGAAATGTGTCCTAAGACAGAGGAGGAAAGGGCGCAAATGAGTAGGATCTCCTATGCTTCGGCAATTAGGTCTATCATGTATGCCATGTTGTGCACTAGACCAGATGTCTCGTACCCTCTTAGTATGACTAGTAGGTACCAGTCTAATCCAGGGAATGGTCACTGGATTGCAGTCAAGAATATTCTCAAGTACATGAGACGTACTAGGGTTATGTTCCTGGTTTTTGGGAATGATGATTTAGTATTACGAGGTTACACAGATGTCAGTTTTCAAACTGACAAGGATGACTTGAAGGCACAGTCTGGATTTTTTTCACGCTTAACGGCGGGGCAGTGAGCTGGAAGAGTTCCAAGCAGGAGACTACTGCAGATTCTACAACAGAAGCCCAGTATTTAGTAGCATCGGAGGCGGCAAAAGGAGCAGTTTGGATAAAGAAGTTCATCACTGAACTTGGTTTGGTGTGGTTCCCTCAATTGAAGGCCCAGTCCCACTGTACTGTGATAACAATGGGGAAATTGCTTGGTCAAAGGAACTAAGGTCTCATCAGAAGTCCAAACATGTGCTTCGACGCTATCATTTAATTAGAGAGATATTGATAGAGGAGATGTAAAGATAGAGAAAGTCCACACATATGTTAACCAAGGCAATGTCACAAACAAAGGATGAGAAACACGTTCACATGCATGGGCTTAGGCAGATGGGTGATTGGCTTTAGGCCAAGTGGGAGATTGTTGAAATAGTGTCCTAAACCCAATCGGCTCAGACCGGATCCGACCGGGTCGGGTCGTTTACAGTCTACTTAGTTCATGTAATAACTTTATTATGATTAATAAAAGCACTTTTGTTATTATATATGTTTTGTTTATCTTCATATTATTGAATATATATATATATATATAGTAACGTCCTTAGTATGAAACTGTGATAGAGAAACCATGATAGCGATTATGGTTGATGTCTCTAATCGCTTTAATAAGTTTGGTACTTAAATGTCTCTAGTCGCATGTCTTTTATCTTATTGAAGATAGGGATAGATCTCTTCTATCAAAGTGTAGAGATGCTTGGACTGTACGTGGACGTGTATTAGAGAATGCGTACGTTAGACTGACCCACTTACATTAAGTGTCGCAGTATGTGGCAGTTGTGTAATTATCCTAAGACCGGAGTCTTCATGGCATCACGGTGTGGATTGTCATGCTTTGAAACTATTGAGGTTTCCCCTAGCCACAGGGCTATCATGCGGTAGTGCTCGGGTGTGATATTGAAGCTTGCGTAGAGTACATGTTTGTTCGTCCGGGAATCACGTATCCTATGATTAGGAGTGAATATCCGAAATGGCCTTTTTATAAAGAATGTTTAGCTCTCATGAATCTTTTCAAAGTGGGAGTAAATGAGTTATTCCGAGAGAGCGTGATATCCAGATTATAAAATACGATCGTTAATGTATTCACACTCAAGCTATGATTGTATGGATATTATTACAGTGATAAGATTCTATTTACACGGTAACTGTTTCACATGAAAGGTAGTAGTCATTGCTTTTGACTCTTCCGATGATTGGGGGTCACGGTGTGTTGCTAAATGCTATCCCGTTATCGTTAGGTATGAAGGGCATTTTCATAATTTTCACTTTATGTCTACGGCCAACATATTCGAAAGCCTATTGGGTCACACACACAAGAACATCTAGCCGGATTAGAATGCGGTTATAGTAATAACCAAATAAGGAAAGTTTTTTTTCGACTATAAAGTGTTATAGTGATTGAATTAATATGGTAGTATTTATTTATTATGAATAAATAAAATACAAGATATTTATTATATTGATTAATTAAAGAATATTCCGGATGCCAAATTAATGGTGTTTGGGGCGCCATTTTTGAGTGTATAGGATACAATTGGATTGTGCAATTTAATTAATAAGATTACCATGTATTAATATTGGATATTATTTGATTTTGGAAAAATAGAATTATGGTAATAAGATAAAGGTATTCAATATAAGATATTGGCAAAATCTTATATTTATTTAATATAAGATATTAAAATAAAAGAGATAAATCAATCAAAGTGATTTTCCTTATTTTATTAGAAAATGTTTTTCTTTCTCATCAATCTACTAAAAGCTTCTCCTAATCAGATTAGGAGGTATTAGGGGGCCACCTACCCTTATATAAGCAAGGGGTTGGCTAGCTCTTCTGTACATCACTATTCCAAGAGCTAATAGTTCTTGTGAAAAATAGAGAGCTTCTTCTAGAGAGTTTTAGAGAGAGAAAAAGGCCGGTCTAGTAACCGGATTATTCTAGTAGCAATCCAAGGAGGATTCCGGCAATGAGTTCGTGTGGATATCAATAGAGGACGGACACGTGGACGGCTCGTGCACTACTACTCTCCGTTGGCGGTCAAAGCGTCGATCTTTTAGATCTACCAATGTAACCACCGTCAACTACTTAACGTGTTTATTGTATTAAACGAAGTCGATCTTGGGATCGGAAATCAATTTTTTCAAATTCCGCTGCACTGACTAGTTGATTTCCTAACAATTAGAGCCGACTACCAGACGACACTAAGTGCTACACCATTAGAGATGATGTGGCCCGCCTCTAGATACCTTTTGTAGGATCCTCACGATGACGCCTCTTCCTTAAGAGGGATAATGTAATATCCACACTGACAGATTAAGAGAAGTATCATTTAGATATAAGGTTAAGATATAATGGACTTAGTAACTCGGGTAAACAATGTTAGGTCAAGCGAGGATGATGGGCCTAAGTAGTTAATGTATCCATTATGTCTCAAGTAGCGCCTCCCGGCCCAAGTTCTTGGGTGCTACAAAAACTATTTTGTAAAATACATTGTCCGTGTATTTTAAATTTTGTCATTCTTTTAAAAAAATCATTGGTAGAATAGGTATTACATGGTGTACTTTTATGCTGTTGAATTATTATCTCTTCCAAAAACTTAAGCTGATGGGGGTAGATAATTGACATTGATAATTAAGATTTTATATATCTGTTGATGGGAGGTAGATAATAAAATTGTATATATGTAATATGCTCCCTCAAGTGTGGGCCTATGTATATATCTCAATACGCCCACTCAAAAAATGTGTGCCTATAAGAAAGGAGAGACCCGTGTGAGCCTATAAGAAGGGAGAGAAGCCCAACACTTGTAAGTATATTTTTTCGGGAAAATTGTGCTTGAGGCGGGTTTAAACTTAAGACATCATGCTCTGATACCATGTTGAATTACCGTATCTTCCAAAAGCATAAGCTGGTGGGAGGTAGATAATAAACATTGTATATATCTACTGATGGGGATGTAGATAATTAAAATTGCATATATCTCAATATATGCACAATTAGTAAAATTCATTTGTAAAAAAAAGTTGGTAATATTCGGAACGTGAATTATACGTTATAAAACCGGACTTGTATAATACTTTATTTTCTTAAAAAAAATAAGGTAAAAAATTTGGCGTGAAAAACAAAAACGGTAAGTATATGTTTTAACAAACGTACGTGTAATAAATGTCTATTGTTTCAAAAACACGTTACCAAATAACTGCAAAATTGTTATACATTTTGATAACGTCTAATAATAATAGAAAACAACCATAAATAAAAATTAAATATGGTCTAATGAAAAATGTCATTACGCTCACCGATATAAACAAATATTTAAAATCTTCATCCTGGTCATAATAAAACTAAAACCCCATTACTTTACTGAGATATAAAGGAAAGAGGGAGATGAATTTTATTCTAAGATTGAACTTTCGTCTTGAGGCTTCTAAACTTTTCTATGTTGAATAATTTGGATTTCGGAAATAAAAAACAAATAATCATGGGTAGTATAGGTCTCGCATTATTTGATATTATAGCTAAAAAGAAAGATCATATATCTTGATAAAATAGGGAAATTTTTAAGCCCGAATAATTATGGATCCGAATTACACGTACGAATTTTTGACACAGCCGAAAAAAAAAAAAAAAGCGAATTTTTGCAAACAATTGAAATAAGTGTGTGATACGCGAGTATTTTTTATTAATTTGCTCGGACCGAATTACTCACGAATTTACTAGTTACCCTTTTATTGACAAAAAAATATTGCTTTTTGTAAGGGTGTTCACGGTTCGTTTTGGTTCGGTTTAAGTATTTTCATAACCAAACCAAATATTTTGGTTTGAAAAATATGAAACCAAAACCAATCATATCATAAACGGTTTGGTTCGGTTCGGTTTTTCAATTAATCGGTTTGGATGGGTTCGGTTAGTCGGTTTACACTACAAAGACTACCGCAAATAGGGATGGCAATGGACACGGGTGGGTACAGGTTTGGCAGTATCCATACCCTACCTATCATAAATATTTCGTACACATACCCTTCCCACTACCCGTGCGGGTAGATATTTTTAAATCCATACCCTACCTTTGCGGTTATCCACATGTTTATAGATATCTATGAATGTTTGATTTTATTCACAAAAATGAATTGGACTCTATTGGTGCCATAAAAATGCTTCTTACGCCGCTTTTTGATTTATTTTTTACTGGATACACTACGAAAAGACTTTCAGCACACTTATACTGAAGTTTATTTTGGTTCAACCTATTCTTCATTATTAAAGTAGATTCATAAGTCAAAGTAGTCACGAGCATAGAAAATTTATGTCTAACAATTGCTTGTAATTCCTCAAAAAAAAAAAATCAATTGCTTGTAATAACGAGTACTTGATCTCGTTTATTTTCTATAATTCAAGAAAAAAGAAGTTAAGAGAATTCAAAAAAAAAAACATCACCATTTATGTTGTGGTTTAACTCAGGATAAAATAACGTTCACTTCATCTTTTGACAAGTAACAAAAGGGGTGAACTTCTCCGACCATCAAGATCATTATCATTATGTAATATTGAACTATTGAAATTTATATTCACCTTCGCTTGATTTTTTTCATTGATGAGTTCAATCATCATTTAATGATCAAAAAAGAATTGTTTGCTTCTCACTATGATTTTGAGATGGGAAGGTGAATTGTTATTTATATGTAGGTATATATAAATAAATGTATATAAAGTGTTAGAAAAAATATCATATGGTGGGTCGGGTAGGTAATACGTCAAGTAATAAATATATATCCATACCCTACCCTACCCACGGCGGGTTTTGAAAAATAAAATCCATACCCTACCACTGGGTTGGATCGAAATTGATATCCCTAACCGCAAATTAAACATAGTAACTAACTTGATCTAATTACATATAATTACCCCAAGATATACAAATTACTAAAGTTATTTTCTGATTGTGTCATTACTTGCTACTCAACAAGTATTAAGTCGCACTAATTTCGAAAGGAAAACACCCCGTCGAATAATATATGTAATTAAGAGCGACTAAATGCTCTAAAATTGATATCAAAATAAATAACAACCAGCAAACGAGCGATAGAAAAATTAAGTCATCGAAAATGCGTGAACACTAAGTGGATTTCAACATATTTCAGTCGTTGTAGATACACAAGTTCATCTGTTGATTGAATCCTCACGTTGAATAGCTATATCTATATTATTATCTCTCTCTCTCTCTCTCTCTCTCTCTCTCTCTCTCTCTCGTAACGCCCCGTTCCCGGACACCGAGTCCTTATCCGGAAATCGAAACGTTCGGCACGCATAATATTAAATAAATAATATTACACGTAAGCCTCTACTACGTCGTATCAAATAAAAGCAAACGGAAGCTAAAAAGACTCGGGTAATTTTTTTCAAACATCTCAGAATAGAAATTCAAAAACTAGAGAAGGAAATGTAAAGTTATTACATCCGAAACAAAACCAACGAATCCAAAATTGTACGAATTCCAAAGTACTAAAAGTAAACTACAAAATCCAATAATAATCCAAACCTAGGAAATAAATAAAGAAATGAATAATAATTAATCAAAGTCTTCAACTCCGGCGTCCTCAAACGTCGTCATCAAAGTCCTCCTCTAACTCATCATTTACCTGTTCGTCTTCTCTCCCCCAAACACATAAATAAACATGCATTTGAGGTAAGTACAATGTACAAAGTAAGAAGTAGAAGCTACAATATAATTAAGGTTTATTATTAAAAGATTTGCCTTACGAGACCGACTCGATCTAGGGTTCACTACGTGCCCATCGACACGTCGTGACTATACGTTTCTAACTTAGCTTATCTTTGTTACATCATTACTCAAGGACACAATGCATGGTGAAAATTCCACCATGAGATATACTTGCCAACTACGGTGATTAGCACCGGTAGTCCCGGGATCTCCCCGGTATGCATATACGTTCGATGGATTTCCTCCACTACCCTTCAGCCTTTTGAGCCAGTAGCGTTGTCCACCTTTTATGAACGTATCACATCGCCGATTTGAATCAGTGCCTAACCAAGAATAGATGACGTTTTAGCTTTTACTACACTTATGTAATTATTAATGTGAATTAACTAGTCACCTAAGTGTTTTCAGAATAATACTCACCTTATCAGCTCTACTCCCTCACTTAGACAACTAGACATCACATCCTATCAATTACACAGACATTGATGAACCCTAGTTCATCAAAGCACAAGCCCTTTCATGCCCTTCCGACGGATCCGAACTTCAACTCCTTTTAAGAGTACATTCGGTGTTTTAACTGAACGAATCAGAAACTCAATCGGGGCTTGCTCATATTCAATTAATGTTATTTAATCATGAATTAAGGTTTAAAATTCAAAACATAGCTTAAAACAACATTACATAGAAACCGGGGGCAATGCGTGCGCATTACTCGGAATGCGTGCGCATCCCCGCCGCACTTATTCTAAGCAATCCCGCATCGGGAGTGCGGGCGTATTGCTAGCCATTGCGTACACATCCTACGCAGAAAAAGCCCTAAAACCTGTTCTTCAACCCTTAACTGTCTCTACTCGTTTCCAAACATCTTGCACATGAATTATAGCAGAAAAACAGTAGAAAAACATGTCTTTTAAGATCCAAAACAAAACTTAATCCTTAAACATCATCTAAGCTTAAAACTTGATACAATATGCATCCAAAACATGATCTATTCTACTCTAAACCACAATTAGATTGTAGGAAGAGCTTCTTACCTTTAGCAATCTTATTCCAACAAAGAAAACTCGTAGAAAACGACCTAAACCGATCTTTCTCTTATCAAAGCTTCAACTTTCGCAATCAAAACGTTGCCTTCTTCACAACGATTCCGGCGATCTACTCGATCCGAAAACCGTCAAGAATTGCTTTAGCGACCGATTGAAAAACTCTCATCCCTAATTTGTGGCTCACACACGCAGAGAGTATATGGAGGTGGAGAAGATCTGATTTCTAGTAGGTTATAAAAATTGTGGGGATTTATTCTCCTTAAATAGAAAATCCCAAAAAAAAAGATAAAGATCTTATTATCTTCCTTTATAATAAGATAAATCCCAAAAAAAGATAAAGATCTTATTATTTTCCTTTATAATAAGATAAATCCCAAAAAGAATAAAGATCTTATTATCTTCCTTTATAATAAGATAAATCCCAAAAAAAAAGATAAAGGTCTTATTATCTTCCTTTATAATAAGATAAATCCCAAAAAAGGATAAAGATCTTATTATCTTCCTTTATAATAAGATAAATGTCTTATTATCTTCCTTTATAATAAGATAAATCCCAAAAAAAGGATAAAGATCTTATTATCTTCCTTTATAATAAGATAAATCCCAAAAAAAGGATAAAGATCTTATTATCTTCCTTTATAATATACATATATATATTTCGAAATATACATATATAATTTAACAAATACTTAAACTCGAATAAAAGGAACCGAACCCAATATTTCGTTTTCGCAAAATGACACGTCGCCTTTCCCGAAAATCGGAATATTACATTCTTCCCCTTAAAGGAGTTTCGTCCTCGAAACTTAAAACATACCCGGTAAGTCCATAAAATCGGGAACTCGCCGATCATATCGTCCTCAACTTCCCAAGTAGCTTCATCCGGTGAATGATTGCTCCATTGCACCGAACTAAAGGAATCAACCGTCTCTTAATCATCTTTTCCTTCCGGTCCAAAATTCGGTCGGTGTCTCATCGTACGAAAGATTATCCCGGAGACCCTCCGGATCAATAGTAGTCTCAATATCCGTCTTGGTCAAACACTTCTTTAACATTGAGACATGAAACACGTTGTGGACTCTCGACATGGATTCGGTAACTTGAGTCCGTAAGCCAAAGGTCCAATTCTTTCTAGAATCTCAAAAGGTCCAACGTACCTAGGGCTTAGCTTTCCTTTTTGTCCAAAACGTTTCACTCCCTTCATTGGTGAAGCTCGTAGGTAAACTCTTTCACCAACTTCAAACTCAAGAGGTCTCCTTCTAACATCCGCCCAACTCTTCGTCTATCTTGAGCCGCCTTCGATTCTTCTTGACCAAATTTGAACCCTTTCTTTAGCTTGCTCAACCAATTACGGCCCGGTGATTTGTCTTTCCCCGACTTCATCCCAAAACAAATGGTGTTCTACATCTTCTTCCATATAATGCTTCAAACGGTGGCATGCCAATACTTGCATGATAACCGTTGTTGTAAGCAAACTCCGCTACCGGTAGGTAATCATCCCATGATCCACCTACTTCCAACACACAAGCTCTCAACATATCTTCAAGTGTTTGGATGGTTCTCTCGGATTGTCCATCCGTCCGAGGATGAAAGGCCGTACTCAAATCCAACTTGGTTCCAAAAGTCGCTTGTAAACTTTTCCAAAACCGATCGACGAACCTCGAATCACGATCCGAAACTATCGAGATAGGTACTCCGTGTAACTTCACTATATTATCCAAGTATAGTGTCGTCATTTTCTTCAAGGGCATATCGACCTTATATGGTAAGAAATGAGCGGATTTGGTCAATCTATCCACAATCACCCAAATCGCATCATTACCGCCTCTCGTCTTAGGTAAACCGGTGATAAAGTCCATAGTGATCTTATCCCACTTCCATTCTGGGAATATCCAATGGCTTAAGCATTCCTCCCGGTCTTCTATGTTCCGCTTTAACCTTCGGCAAGTATCACACTCTGCAACGAACTTGGCTATCTCCAGTTTCATCGAGGGCCACCAAAACCTTTCCTTCAAGTCTCTTGTACATTTTAGTAGCTCCTGGATGAACCGCGAAAGCAATCCTATGTGCCTCTTCCATGACTCTCTGTCTTAAATCACCAACCTTAGGCACACACAAACGATCCCGGTACCAAAGATTGCCATTCTTATCTAACACATATCCAACCGTAGGCTTTTCCCTTGCAACTCGCTTCAAGTCAACCAACACTGGGTCTTCATCTTGCTTTTCCCGAATGTCATCCATCAACTCAGACCTTGCTAACAATGGTGCCATAAACTGTCGGTCTTCAATCTGATCAAAGCTTCGGATTCTCAACCCATCTAACCTTTCTGCAACGTCTTCAACACTCGATACTGCAAACACTGGTTTTCTGCTCAAGGCATCAGCCACTACATTTGCTTTACCCGGATGATACTGAATCTCCAAGTCATAATCCTTTACGAACTCCAGCCATCTCCTTTGTCTCATATTCGATTTTCCTGGGTAAAGAAATACTTCAAACTCTTGTGATCGGTGAAGATCCTGGCCTTAACTCCATACGGGTAGTGCCTCCAAGTCTTTAGGGCAAACACTACCGCCGCCAACTCTAAGTCATGTGTTGGGTAATTCTTCTCATGCACCTTCAACTGTCGGGATGCATAAGCAATTACCTTCCCTCCCTGCATCAACACACAACCTAAACCTTGTCCCGAAGCATCCGTGTAGACATCATAATTATCAAAGATCTCCGGAACTCGCCAAAACTCTGGCCGTAGTCAACCTCTTTTTCAACGTCTAAAAAGCATCTTCACACTCACTTTGGTCCACTCGAACTTCACATCCTTTTGAGTGAGCCGGGTAAGTGGTGTAGCTATCTTTGAGAAGTCTTGTACAAACTTCCTATAATAGCCAGCCAAACCGAAAAAACTTCTAACCTCTGAAACGGTTGTCGGTCTGGACCACTTCTCAACCGCTTCAATCTTCGCGGGATCAACCTTAATGCCATCTCCGTAAATGACATGACCCAAGAAACTCACTTGATTCAACCAAAAGTCGCACTTCGAGAACTTGGCATACAACTCGGTTCTCCTTTAATGTATCCAAGACTATCCTTAAGTGTTCTTCATGTTCCTTCTCATCCTTAGAGTATACAAGGATGTCATCTATGAACACTATCACAAACTTATCCAAGTATGGCATGAAAACACGCCGCATTAAATCCATAAATGCGATGGGGCATTAGTGAGTCCAAAAGGCATAACTAAGAACTCATAATGTCCATACCTCGTACCGAAAGCCGTCTTTGGTATATCTGCTACCTTGATCTTCAATCGGTGGTATCCCGATCTAAGATCAATTTTAGAAAACACTCTCTTGCCTTGCAACTGGTTAAACAAATCATCAATCCTCGGCAAAGGGTATTTATTCTTGATGGTCAGATTATTCAACGCTCGATAGTCTATGCACATCCTCATGCTACCATCTTTCTTCTTAACAAACAACACCGGGGCTCCCCAAGGCGAAGTACTAGGCTGAATTATATTCCTCTCAAGCATATCCTTGAGCCGTGCTTTCAACTCCTTCAATTCAGCCGGTGCCATTCTATAGGGTGCCTTAGCAACCGGTGCCGCTCCCGGCATCAACTTGATCTCGAATTCTATCTCTCTATCCGGCATGTTTCCCGGTAACTCTTCCGGAAACACTTCGGGGTATTCCTTGACTACGGGGGTCTCCTCTAACTTAGGTTTTACCTGCTCCACATCAATCGCGTACAACAAGTAGCCTTCACAACCTTTCGACAAGCCCTTATAGCCTTAACCGCCGAAATTATAGGGTGACGCTTCTTACTAGGCTTGTAAATGTTACCTTGATAAGTCTTATCTCGATTTTCCCGGTATCTTAAAGGTCACTCTCTTTTCTCTACAATCCAAGTGGACGAAATTCTCGGATAGCCAATCTATTCCAAGAATCACATCAAAATCGAAAAGTCCAAAACCGTAAAGTCACTCTTGCAACAATACTTTCCAACTCGAACCTCTACCAGGGGTATCAACTTGGTTACCTTAGTCACTTTCCCTAAAGGTGTTGTTATCTCCAAAGTATTTCTTAAAGGTTCCATTGGCAAGTTAAGCTTCTTAGCTATCTTAGTTGACACAAAAGTATTAGACGCTCCCGTATCAAACAACGCCGTAACTGCTAAGTTGTCTAATATTATTGTACCTAGGATGTAAATTCATTTATTTAAATACAATACAACATGATTTAAATCGTGCTATAAAGTACTCTAATAAATCACAATAAACCAAATGTACCTGAAATAACACTGTCATCTGGTTCAGCCATCTCAGCATCCACTGCAAACACTCGAACTGGGCGACTTGGGCCGCCTTTCCCATTTCCTTGATTTTGAGTTCCTCTTAGCACCATTAATGACCAAGACCTTGTTCAACATTCATCCATGTTCCTTGGTGTACTTCCCAACCTTTCCGCTTGGATCTCACGGGACAAACCATTCTTGAACAATTGAAACAGCACTATTCAACCTCTACTCGGTGCATTCCTCACCGGAAGGTATTTCCTTATGTTTACAATCCATGTAAACAAAATTCTTGGATAGCCGACCTATACCAAGAATTACACCATGATTCGTAGAATTTCAAACTATTGGGTCCTTTTTTTCTTCTTTCTCAACGGTAAACTCCAACACGATCATCAACATCTTCTAGATGAACCACAACCACTAGACCCCCATCTTGAACCAAACCACTCGCTTCTTGCGGGGCCCTAGAACTTCTGATTCCAAACTTAACAACACGAGTATCTCTGAGGTCACCTAATATTCTAAAAGATCAGGAAGAATCAGAACGGTTCTAAGTGGTCTAAAGAGATCTTATCTTAAGGAAGGAAGCCTAAAAGACGCTTCTCTCTGATACCAACTGTAACGCCCCGTTCCCGGACACCGAGTCCTTATCCGGAAATCGAAACGTTCGGCACGCATAATATTAAATAAATAATATTACACGTAAGCCTCTACTACGTCGTATCAAATAAAAGCAAACGGAAGCTAAAAAGACTCGGGTAATTTTTTTCAAACATCTCGAATAGAAATTCAAGAACTAGAGAAGGAAATGTAAAGTTATTACATCCGAAACAAAACCAACGAATCCAAAATTGTACGAATTCCAAAGTACTAAAAGTAAACTACAAAATCCAATAATAATCCAAATCTAGGAAATAAATAAAGAAATGAATAATAATTAATCAAAGTCTTCAACTCCGGCGTCCTCAAACGTCGTCATCAAAGTCCTCCTCTAACTCATCATTTACCTTTCGTCTTCTCTCCCCCAAACACATAAATAAACATGCATTTGAGGTAAGTACAATGTACAAAGTAAGAAGTAGAAGCTACAATATAATTAAGGTTTATTATTAAAAGATTTGCCTTACTGAGACCGACTCGATCTAGGGTTCACTACGTGCCCATCGACACGTCGTGACTATACGTTTCTAACTTAGCTTATCTTTGTTACATCATTACTCAAGGACACAATGCATGGTGAAAATTCCACCATGAGATATACTTGCCAACTACGGTGATTAGCACCGGTAGTCCCGGGATCTCCCCGGTATGCATATACGTTCGATGGATTTCCTCCACTACCCTTCACCTTTTGAGCCGTAGCGTTGTCCACCTTTTATGAACGTATCACATCGCCGATTTGAATCGGTGCCTAACCAAGAATAGATGACGTTTTAGCTTTTACTACACTTATGTAATTATTAATGTGAATTAACTAGTCACCTAAGTGTTTTCAGAATAATACTCACCTTATCAGCTCTACTCCCTCACTTAGACAACTAGACATCACATCCTATCAATTACACAGACATTGATGAACCCTAGTTCATCAAAGCACAAGCCCTTTCATGCCCTTCCGACGGATCCGAACTTCAACTCCTTTTAAGAGTACATTCGGTGTTTTAACTGAACGAATCAGAAACTCAATCGGGGCTTGCTCATATTCAATTAATGTTATTTAATCATGAATTAAGGTTTAAAATTCAAAACATAGCTTAAAACAACATTACATAGAAACTGGGGCAATGCGTGCGCATTACTCTGGAATGCGTGCGCATCCCTGCTGCACTTATTCTAAGCAATCCTGCATCAGGAGTGCAGGCGTATTGCTAGCCATTGCGTACACATCCTACGCAGAAAAAGCCCTAAAACCTGTTCTTCAACCCTTAACTGTCTCTACTCGTTTCCAAACATCTTGCACATGAATTATAGCAGAAAAACAGTAGAAAAACATGTCTTTTAAGATCCAAAACAAAACTTAATCCTTAAACATCATCTAAGCTTAAAACTTGATACAATATGCATCCAAAACATGATCTATTCTACTCTAAACCACAATTAGATTGTAGGAAGAGCTTCTTACCTTTAGCAATCTTATTCCAACAACAAAACTCAGAGAAACAGCAGCTAAAACCGATCTTTCTCTTATCAAAGCTTCAACTTTCTGCAATCAAAACGTTGCCTTCTTCACAACGATTCCGGCGATCTACTCTGATCTGAAAACCGTCAAGAATTGCTTTAGCAGCCGATTGAAAAACTCTCATCCCTAATTTGTGGCTCACACACGCAGAGAGTATATGGAGGTGGAGAAGATCTGATTTCTAGTAGGTTATAAAAATTGTGGGGATTTATTCTCCTTAAATAGAAAATCCCAAAAAAAAAGATAAAGATCTTATTATCTTCCTTTATAATAAGATAAATCCCAAAAAAAGATAAAGATCTTATTATTTTCCTTTATAATAAGATAAATCCCAAAAAGGATAAAGATCTTATTATCTTCCTTTATAATAAGATAAATCCCAAAAAAAAAGATAAAGGTCTTATTATCTTCCTTTATAATAAGATAAATCCCAAAAAAGGATAAAGATCTTATTATCTTCCTTTATAATAAGATAAATGTCTTATTATCCTCCTTTATAATAAGATAAATCCCAAAAAAAGGATAAAGATCTTATTATCTTCCTTTATAATAAGATAAATCTCAAAAAAAGGATAAAGATCTTATTATCTTCCTTTATAATATACATATATATATTTCGAAATATACATATATAATTTAACAAATACTTAAACTCTGAATAAAAGGAACCGAACCCAATATTTCGTTTTCGCAAAATGACACGTCTGCCCTTTCCCGAAAATCGGAATATTACACACTCTATATATATATATATATATATATATATATATATATATATATATATATATATATATATATATATATATATATCGAACATATATATTTTAACTATCTTACTTGTCGGTTCGGCTCGGCTCTGTTTTTCAATCTTAGTTATTAAAACCAAAACCAAACCAATTCAAATTCAAGTCGGTTTGGTTTGGTTTTTACTCGGTTCGGTTTTCATAGTTTTGAAAACTATCTAAAAGGTTCGGTCGGTTCGGTTTTGAAAACGTTGAACAACCCTAGCTTTTTATATTAGTGTTATTTTTAGGGGGTTCTATCGGGACACCTCAATTTACTTTCGGCACCCTATTGCTCCCGGCACCACAAAAACATACTTTCGGCACCACATAAATATTTTTATTAATTCTTACTTCACACACCACAAATATAATATTAAAACTACTTATTACACCACAATTTTTATAAAATGCAAAATAGTCCTCTAAAAAATTAACCATACAATATTATCCTTCTATTAATTTAATTCACTAACTTAATCAAAACTTAAAAAAACATTAAACATACAAATACTACCCGTGCCCATCCTTAAACATTAAACATTATACATTAAACGTTAAACCCATTTTCTTCCAACACCACCTCATCTTCTTTCACCACCCCCACTTCTTCTTCATCTCTCCTTCACCTCCACATGAAAAAACCATGGAGCTTTCGTCAAATACAAATTTTAAAGATCATCATCATCTTGAATCAACTCAAATCAATCAACACACACATTGCAATGAAGAAGATTTAGAAATCTCACTTGAAGACATAGCATTTTCTAGCCAAGTAGAGAAGAAGATGGAAGCATCAAATGTGGTAATTTTCTAGTCAAAAAATATTTTTTTATGTTCAATGTGTGAGTTAAGTGAATGGGTAAACCTCCTACATTCATATTACCATGGTAGACAATGATTATTGGAAGAAATCATGGTTTTTTTTGCTGTTTCCGATCTTCCTAAGGCATTTCGCGGCGTTGTATTACGTTGTAGAGCGTCCCTGTCAGAAGCTTGGAACGTCACCTAGGAGGACGCCCGTAGTCCTTATGAACGTCAGTCACACTGACGTTTTCAGTGGAATCCCTATCAGACTTGTAATGGCTAAACGTTTGTGTGGATGGCGTTCATAATCATAATAAACGTCGGTGTGGCTGACGTTCTAAGGATGCTTGTGGTGGTGACGTTGCTTGGATGCATGTAATGCCAGCATGGCTGACGTTTGGTTCAGTGAGTGTCTGATCCTCAGTGCAGGCTAAATGTCAGTCATGGTGAAGTTTGTTTAGCAATAGCAACGTCACCCGTAGGGACGCTGTGTGTATTTTTCAACACTATTTCATTCACTTGTATTGAACTACCATTTAATTGTTTTTTGTTTAATATTTCATACATAGAAACAATGTGATGAAACAAATACTGACAAGAGCAATAATGCGGGGCCTATAGAAGACGACGACGACGAGTATTTCAAGGTAAGAAATCATTAAGTAAATATGTTATTCTGTTATACTTATCCTAATTGACTATGACTGTAGCTTAGCATTGGGCTGATGAAATGATCGATGAGGATCAACAACATCTTAAGGATCTTCGAGATACCACGCTTGCCTTGAGGGATGACAGACCTGAAGAGTTATCAACCGATATGACTTCAGTTTTTACAATTGATCAAGTATGAACTTAAAGGCTGTACTATTTCAGTGTTTGTGCATTTTAAACTTGAGATTGTATTCATTACATTTATATATTGTTCACAGGTATTTAATTCTCATAAAGATGTCACCAAACACCTCAAGGCATTGGCAAGAGCGAATGGTGTCGTCATTGTGAAAATGAGATCTAACATGACTGGAGCGGACACATCACATTACATTCCAATGTAAGAGGGCTGGATTACCAAGGGATCATTGCAAAGGAGGAAAGTACGAAAAAAAAATTGGCTCTACCGGAAAGAATAAGCCAAGGGAATCGTCCACAAGGAAATCCGGATGTCCGTTTCTATTGAATGCCATAAAGGATAAGTTTAAGGAGGTGTGGAAAATATTGAATGGTATACATAATCACAAATCATTCAAGTATGATGAGGGCCATGCATACCTTCGTCGGATTGATAAAAAATAAGTTGATGTTGTCGCAACAATGACTCGAAACGACATTTTGCCTAAAAACATACTACAGATGTTGAGAATGGATGATGGGAAAAACTGTACATCATCTAAGGCGATCTATAACATTCTTGCTAAGATAAGGAAGAACGCACGAGAGGGTCGTACAGTGATGCAAGAGGTTTACGAATTGGCGGATAAAAACACATCCTTCGTTGAGTGTAGGTATGATGAACAAAACGTAGTGAAGAATGTATTTTGGGCCTTTAACGGAAGCTTGTCCCTTGCAAGGTGCTTTCCTTCTGTCATTCTTATGGATTGTACATACAAGACAAACAAGTACAAGATGCCCCTTTTGCAGATTGTCGGCGTTACGTCTACAGACATGTCATTTTCGGTTGGATTTGCACTGCTAAGTTTGGAGAGGGAAGACAACTACACATGGGCTTTGACTATGCTTTGCCAAGAAATTGGTGACCAAAGTGAGCAAATATGTTGTGTTGTGACAGATAGGGAAGAAGCATTAATGAACGCAATACGTGTGGTATTTCCAAAAGCAAGGAACTTGTTATGCCGGTGGTGTTGAAATAGTGCCCTAAACCCAATCGGATTGGACCGGATCCGACCGGGTCGGATCATTTCTACTATTTCTTTATGATTATACATATATAATAAATGGCTTTTATGTTGTTATACATTTGTTCTTTTTAAAGAACCAATTGTGAATTGTTATATGATAGCGTCCTTACTATTAAACTGTGATAGAGAAACCATGATAGGCGATTATGGTTGATGAGATCTCTAATCACTTTATTAAGTTTGATACTTAAATGTCTCTAGGCTGATGTACTGTTAAACAGGGCATTGATAGTACGTACAGACTAGCACGTATTAGATGTCTTCTGTCTTTAAAGGCAGGGATCTCATCTATCGAAGTGTAGAGACACTTAGAATGTACGTGGACGTGTATCAGAGAATGTGTACGTTAGACTGACCCACTTACACTGTTAAGTGTCACACTATGTGACGATTGTGTAATTATCCTTAGGACCAGAGTTTACATGGCATCCCGGTGTGAATTGTCATGCATTGACACTATTGAGGTTTCCCCTAACCATGGGGCGATCATGCGATAGTGATTGGGTGTGATACTGAAGCATGCGGAGTATACATGTTAGGTCATCTGAGAATCGTGTACCCTAAGAGTAGGAGTGAATATCCGAAAGGGCCTTCTTATAAGGAATATCTTACTCTCATGAATCTTTGCAAAGTGGAAGTAAATGAGTTACTTCGAGAGAGCATGATATCCAGATTATAAGATACGGTCATCAATGCTTGACACTCGATGTACGACCGTATGGATATTATTACAGCAATAGGATTCTATTTACACGCTAACCGAGCACGTGAAAGGTAGTAGTCATTGCGTATTGACTCTTCCAATGATTGGGGGTCATGGACGTGTTGCTAGACGCTATCCATGATCGTTAGAGGTAAAGGGCATTTTCGTAATTGCACCTTATGTCTACGGCCAACATATTCGGAAGCCTATCGGGTCACACATATATGAACATCGAGTAGGATGAAAATGTGGTTATAGTTGATGACCAAATAATGAAAGTTTATCTCATACTATAAAGGCTATAGTGGTAAATTAATATGGTGGTATTTATTTATTATTAATAAATATAATACAAGATATTAATTATATTAATTAAATAAATATATATATTATATATGTGTGGCCACGTGAATTGGCAAATAATGTGGCGCCATCTTTTGTATAAGATACATTTGAATTGTGCAATTTAATTAATAAGATTATCATAATATTAATATTGGATATTAATTGATTTTGGAAAAATAGATTTATGTTAATAAGATAAAGATAGTCAATATTAGATATTGACAATATCTTGGAAATATTTAATATAAAATATTAAATTAAATGAGATAAATCAATCTAAGAGATTTTTCTTATTTTATTAGGAAAATATTTTCTTTCTCTCCACTCTACTCAAGACTTGTTCCCCAAGGATTTTGGGAGTACTAGGGGCGCCCCATATGCCTATATAAGCAAAGGGTTTGCCAAGCTCTTGTATAGTACACAATAATTCCAAGAGCTATTTGTTCGTGTGAAAAATAAGAGAGTTTCTTAGAGAGAGGTTGTAGAGAGAAAAAGGCCGACCTAGCAGTTGGGTTTTTCTAATAGCAATCCTTGGCGGGATTACGGCGAGGTGCTCGTGTGGATTACTGGTAGAGGCAGGACGCTTGGACGGCTCACGCACATCTACTCCTACCGGACGGTCAAAGCGTCGATCTTTTAGATCAACCAAGGTAATATTACCGTCCCCTCTCTTGTATGTTTATTGTTTAAACGAAGACGATCCTAGATCGGGAAATCTATTTTTAAATTCCGCTGCGCTACTCGATTGATTTCCTAACAGTGGTATCGGAGCGGTCTTCGAGCTTAAGCAATAAGCATATTTTATTCGCTTAGTAAATTAGATCCAATAGATTAAATCATGTATGATATTGATTCGTAATTAGTGCACAGAAAGAAAAAAAAAAGGAAGATGATCGGCGGCGGCGGCTTTCGGGCAGCCGTTAAGGGTGAATTTATACGGTTTATAAGGCTATATTTTATGATAATTTCCCTCATATTCGTATAATTTGCATAAGAAACGAGTGTTTAATCGAATTATTGAGTAAATGATATTTTAAATGAGTTAATCGCAAAATAGGTGTTTTAATTGTGATTTTATAATTATTTGGATGATATTACATTTTGCGATGTTTTAATGTGTTATAGGTACGTGTTTGATGCTCAAATGATGATCAAAAAGAGATAAGAGTCGAATTTCATTGATGATAAAAGAGATAATGATGATTTGGATTGATGAAAAAGGATAGAGATGAAGAAATCAAGATTAAGTCGATCCTAGACTGGCGTCCAGAAGCTTGAACTGGCGTCCAAGGCCCGTCCAGAGTGGACGGGCGTCTACCATTCAAACGGGCGGCCAGGATGATATTTTTGATTCGAGTTTGGATGAAATTGCTTTGGACGAGCGTCCAATTTAAAGAAGGACGGGCGTCTGATCATGACTCGGCCCGATTCGAAGTTTGTATGGAAGAGTGGACGGGCGTTCAAGGATTCAGACGGGCGTCCAGTAGCCGACTTAGCTAAACCGACTTGAAAATCTATATATAGGCGGCGGTTTCTCAACCCTAAGGATACCAATTACACAATACTCGAAACCCTAATCCTAGGGGCGGCTTAGGCTGCGGTTTTTACCAGTTTTGATCAACTTTTATGTTCTTAAATTATTAGATTAGACTAGCTACTTTTTATGTCTTTCTATACAATTCGAAGCTTCAAGAGGATGCTAAGAGGCTAGACCTCCATTGAACGAGCGTTGTAAAGCCGTCCGATCAACAATTCAGTTTCTTTTCGTGATTATTTTGTGAGTATCTATTACGAGTTGTTTCTTTTATCATGCCTTATGTTGTTTATTGCAAATTTATATCGAAAGATGTTTGCTTTGTTGATCGTTTATTTGATGAAAATCATGTTAGACTTTAGATCACCATGGTAAAGAATAGATATTTGATCTAAGTAACGAAAGTTACTAGGTTAGATTTCTAGGTTAGAAACGTTTAAAGCTTACACCCGTGGTTAGAAAAGCGTTAATCTTTAGATCGAAAGATAGAGATTAATAGACGAACTTGCCTAAGAAATTAGGGTTCATACCTTTGATCAGGTGAATCACAACTTGATTAGTAATCACGAAATAATCTGAATTGAAATTGAATGTTGATAGGATAGGTGGATCAATTGCTTGTTCGTTCGTAACTTATTGATTTAAAACCCCTTGAATTTGAATTGTTTAGCTTAGTTAGTCTTTTATTGCATACTAGGTTTAGTTTAGTTTCAATTGGTTCGAAACTATCTTTCCTGGCTTTAGGTCATTGATCTTCTGTCCAGTTTACGTTATTGTTATCTTTCTTGTGAATTATTTACTGTTTTCGTATCTGTTTAGTTTAGTAATCGTGACATAGTTAGGTTAGAATAAAGACTAGAGTTAACAACCTCCGATTCCCCGTAAGATCGACCCGGTATCAACCTCTTTACTACGATCCTTGCACTTGAGGTATATCGGATTATAAATATTATTACTTGTTTGTTTTCATTTCATAAAATCCGTGACACCGGCAACTGTCGGCCGAGCTGTCCCCCTTTCCCTATTAATTTTGTTTTGTGTATCTTTAATGATTCAATATGGTCCATGGTTGTAATTTCTCTTTTGGTTAGCTGATGTCATGAAACTAACCAATGATTCAAATAGTTTTACCATTATGAAGCCATGTGGCATCACCCAATTTGTGGGAAGAAATAGATTTTTGGTTATGAACCAAATCTAGGCTATTCCAAATTTTTGGAATAGGCCTAGGCCTCTACCAAAACATTTGATTTTGGAAAAGGCCTACAGGCCTAGGCCTTCTCCAAAAATATTTGATTTTTGGAAAAGGCCCAGGATACCTTTAAATATGGTTTGGACCAAACCAAAGGCATCCTTTTGATTAAGAATCAACAGTAAAGAAACAAAACAGACCCACTTGATTTTAATTTTATTTAAAATATTTTTAAATTAGAAAATTAAAATTAAAATCGATTTATTATTAATGGTTAATATTATTTTGATTAAAGCTATTAATTAATTAAACGTTGATTAACTAATTGATTGGATGTTATAAGACGCAAGTAGTTAAAATTTAATTTTATCTTTTTCATAAGATGTTGATTGTATGGATTAGATAGTAGATATAATATGATTATATGGACCCCGATTGATCATGGACTTGACCAATAGGATAGATGTGAATGCTTTATTTTCTGTTGGTTTTTATTATTGTCCTTGGCCGTTATGAAGAACGTGACCTAGTTTTATTTTTGCATTATCCTAATCCCGTTAGCTCCCCCCCCCCCCCGTGTGCGGCGGGTGTCAAATTTAAAAGTTAGATTTTATGTAATGATGCATTGAAGACAAAGACGAAGATCCAAAGAAAGAGAGAAAAATAAAAGATCCATGGAGATGGTGCATGTCAAATATCCATTGGTGGTTGCGGCTGCCCTTAGTTGTGGCCCGCGGTTTTGTCAGTTTGTATTCGAAACCGCACCTAGGAAAAGTCCATGATCATACCGGTTATTTTGTGCGCGGAATGTTGTGTATGTTTTACTTTATATGATATTGTAGTAATATGCACATAATAGATGGGACCGTAATTAAATAAAATTAATTAAGTGAATTAATCTAAAAATTACTCCCACAACAAAAATCATGTTATATTTGTCTCCTAATATTATAATGACGGTGAAGAGCCATTGTTTGGATCCAACTGATCGGCCCTCATCGTGAGTTGACCTACCTCGGGTATATCGTCGTTATCGAGATGTGATCTTTATGAGATCTCATGAATATTTGGGTTACGACTCGACTAAGAATCTTGCGGTGATTGGCCCTCGTCAGGACCGTCTGATTTTAGAGACAATGGGTGACTATCACATAAGATGTGAATTGTCAAAGAGTTGATTAGTCAACCACCAAGAGTCATATAGAGATGTGATTGGTAAAGTGTGCCTACCTTTCGGATTATCTAGGTTGATCGGCCCTCATCGGGAATCGGGGTAACTAGATGGGATCTTGGCCACTAAAGAATTTTTGAAAGATTCTTGAAAGTCAATTGGAAGTAGTTGACTAGTGGGAGCAAAATCATAATCTCAAAGACCATCTTTGATTTTGCATGTATAATCAACAACACTCTTTTATCTTTATTTTATGTTGTAGTTTTAGCAAATTTAACTTATGTTTTTATTCTCGATTAGTAAAAACCAAATAATGACTGTTACCTTTTGAGAAACGTTCTCAAGTTGGTTAAGTGATTTTAATCCTTTTAAAATAAGCAATGGCACAATCAATCACGTGTTCGTAGTTGAAGACAAGGAGGCTACATATTTGATGGAGCCCTCTAAGAATTTAATTATTAACGGAAGCTCAGATAATTGGACATAATGATATCCAATGGGTCACTCCGTCATACGATGACGATTATTCAAACATTAGATGGATTGGATAATGATGACCACGTCGAATTTTGGAAAGGTTGTTTTCAAAATTGTGAGATTTAAGTATCGACTTAATTCTTTAATCATTGCATGAAAGTAAATTAAATAATTCATGTTTTGAATATGATTCAAAAGGTTAAATAGACTATTTAACAAACGTTGGATTTTCTTTATGAAAGAAAATAGAAGACACAAACTCTTGTGAATTTTCTTAAGTCTTATGAAGACTAAATCAAGAAATATCTACAAGAGCTTGAAGGATTAATATGGAAAGTTAGGGAAATTGCATGAGTAAGAGAACTTATCGAAGTCTCTACCCTAAGCAAGTAAGTTGAGATAAATCTATCAAAACTCAAGTCAACTCTCGGATATATGATATCCTACGAGTGTGAATAAATTAGAATGATTAATTACAGATTTGGAAGTTGAAGCAAACGTTGTAACACTTACCATATTCTGAATCTAGTAAGCTGATAAGGGAATTAAATAAATGTTATTATGTTCCGGTTCTTAGGAAGAACATATTTTCAGCTATACGTTAGGATTTAATGGACAAATTCAATTGTAAGGAATAAATGCTATTCTGACAAGGTTGAATAGTCATTGAATCTAACATACTAGATTAATATCACTATATAGTTGATATAGGTGATGAGATCTCAACTAAGTATTTGTATGTCTATTATCCTTAATGTTTGTGGTTGCTCTAGACATAGTCTCTATGGAGGGGAATCGTGTGATTAGATGTCATTCTGAAAACGTCTGAACCATATGGTTATGAATCATGTGGGTAATATGTATCTTATCTAAAGAAGATTAAAATACCCTTTTAAGAAAAGGTTACAAATTCTAGAAAATTGTTTGAAGCCTAAACATACCGATGTTTGTTGGCTCATGACAATTAATGCCACAAATAACTTTTTGTTAATCTCTATGACTATTTTTAGAAATAGTCAAGTGTACTCAGATAAGTGCATAATCTGGAAAGCCTGAAAAGTTCGAGCTAGCACGAATATGAGATTGATGAACTACTTAGGAATTAATCTTCAATTGGATTGAAGTAATTAATACCTGAAGGGTGTTTCAAAATTTGTTAGTCTGAATAAATATAATATCTTGTATAATACAAGATATTAATTATATTAATTAAATAAATATATATATATATTATATATATGTAGCCACGTGAATTGGCAAATAATGTGGCTCCATCTTTTGTATATGATACATTTGAATTATGCAATTTAATTAATAAGATTACCATAATATTAATATTGGTTATTAATTGATTTTGGAAAAATAGATTTATGGTAATAAGATACAGATAGTCAATATTAGATATTGACAATATCTTAGAAATATTTAATATAAGATATTAAATTAAATGAGATAAATCAATCTAAGAGATTTTTCTTATTTTATTAGGATGGTGTTTTCTTTCTCTCCACTCTACTCAAGACTTGTTCCCTAAGGATTTTGGGAATACAAGGGGCACCCCATATGCCTATATAAGCAAGGGGTTTCCAAGCTCTTATATAGTACACAATAATTCCAAGAGCTACTTGTTTTTTTGAAAAATAAGAAAGCTTATTAGAGAGAGATTGTAGAGAGAAAAAGGCCGACCTACCAGTTGGGTTTTTCTAATAGCAATCCTTGGTGGGATTCCGGCGAGGTGCTTGTGTGGATTACTGGTAGAGGCAGGACGCTTGGACGGCTCACGCACATCTACTCCTATCGGACGGTCAAAGCGTCGATCTTTTAGATCAACCAAGGTAATATTACCGTCCCCTCTCTTGTATGTATATTGTTTAAACGAAGACGATCCTGAATCAGGAAATCAATTTTTAAATTCCGCTGTGCTACTCGATTAATTTCCTAACAGATGGCACATCGAGAAAGGTCTTGTGTCTAATTTGAAGACGAAGACTACGAGCGAAGGTTGGCAGGATTTAATGACAGCATGGACAGAGGTTGTTAAAGAAAACTCGGAAGAGGAGTTGAATGAGCGATTGGAAGAGTGTAAGAAGACTTTTAGTGAAGACGCCATGAGTTATGTTTCTTCTACATGGTTGAATGCACACAAAGAGGCATTCGTCTCGGCATGGACGAACTCTGTTTTTCATCTAGGAAACACATCAACCTCGAGAGTCGAGGGAATGCATTTAGTGTTTAAAAATTGGCTAATAACTGGGCTTGGGTACTTGGTTGCGGCGGGGGAAGCCGACCTTTGCGTGATTGATCAAGAGATAAGAAACATCAAAAGATCCTTTGAGATGTCTCTTTTCATGGAGCCAAAAAAATTCAAAGATAATCCGTTGTTTAAAGAGCTTAAACATCATGTACCTATATACGCATTGGGGTTGTTGTATGACGAGTTGGAAAAAACCGATGATAGCAATGCGTTGAATAAGGAGTGTGGATATACTATTCGAAAGAAACATGGATTTCCGTGTAGACATGATATGGAAAGGTTCAAGAAGAAGCCAGGATGCATCCCTTTATCATCGATCGATATTCATTAGAAGACCCTAGATATCAAAAGGCCACCTCCAAATGAATCCGAGTTAGACTACGTGCCGGTTTTAAATGCTTTAGAAGAAAAACTGAAGATGGAAGACGTGTGGGAGAGACAGAGGTTGATAATGAAGATACGGGACATTTGTCAACCGATGAATACGGTGTTGCAAGAGCCAAAAATGAAAAAAAATGGGTCGTGGCCGCCCAAAGGGATCCGGAAACAAGAGGAAGTTAGTGGAGGACGACTCAACTAAGAGGAAGATGAGCATGTTTGAACGAGTTGATCAAGAATTATTGAGTGTTACCTCAAATCCACCTTCATCTCAAGGTGTTTCTTCTGCCAAAAAGAAAAAATCTCCAAGTACTCGGGCACCATCCAAACGTGCAAAGGTTTCGATGCCTATATGTTTTACCGTTGGATACATACAGAGGTATCTTAAATATTTTCCACCAAATGTTCATGAGCACATTTTGTCAATGGTTAATGTCGATCCGGATGGAAATTGCGGCTTTAGAGTAATAGCACACGAAATAGGGCTTGACGAGAATGCATGGCCACAGGTGTGAAAAGTGGTGCAACAAGAATTGATGGAAAACAAAGATCAATATATGGCCTTATTTGGTGGACAACAATATGTCTACGAGAAATGCATGTCCTCACTTGATCATAAAGATGGAAGGTGCAGAAAGGAGAAGTATTATGACAGTTTCCTTGGTTGTGCTGTGTGCAACGTATATGGTGTGTCTCTAAGCATATTGTCTACATCGCACGAAAACTAAACTTCCTTTCTCAGTAAGAAAAAAACCTTCGGTTTGGCCACCTAACCATATATGGACGGGTTTTTTCAATGGTAACCATTTTGTTTGTTTGTTTATGAAAGACACTTGTCCAATACCTAGGGTGAACGTGGTTTGGCATAACATTCAGACGTTGGAAGCAAAAGAATGGTATGAGAAATATCAGCATAGGATCGGTTTATGGCATGATATGGTCAAGGATCCATGGATGGGGAATTATATTGATTTGGAAGCGCCGAGTGCCTAAGCATGAATTTTTAGATCATACTTTTGAGCTACTTTAAGATCATATTTTGAATCTACTTTTAGATCATACTTTTGAGCTACTTTGATGTATTTTGAGCTATGTTGATCTACTTTGTAGTACTTCTAGATCAAACTTTGTAGCTTCAAACTTTGTAGCTACTTTGATGTATTTTGATCTATGTTGATGAATTATGTCTACTTTGTAGCTTCGATGTTTTTGTTGTTGAAATGTGTGATATATGTTGTAATATTGTGGTCTGATTGTGTGTTAACCGAAGGAAAAATGTTGGTTATGTGACAAAAAATGCAACATGGCTGGTGTTCCTAGTGATGCAGCAACGTCCTTCAGGGTGACGTTGTCAAAACAAAAAGCATCAGATTTAAGGGGGCTCTCTGTATCAAAAAACTCAAAACGTCAACCATGGGGATGTTCCTAGGCCATATTCAACGACAGTTGAGCTGACATTTCAATTAAAAGAAACAACAGATTCATGCAGTCTCTGTTTCTTCAAAACGCCAGCAGTAGTGACGTTGCGGGGGAACATGAAACATTAGATATACTAACGTTTCCAGGAACAGAAGCAACTTGCGCTTGTCAGTCTCTGTTTCTTCAAAATGCCATCCCCGGGGTTGTTCCCAATGAACCAAAGACGTCAGCATGGCTGACTTTGTATTGTGCAGGAGCAACATTTTCTTGTTTTAGTCACAAATCATACTCACAAATCCAATTCAAAATAAATCAAATTCAAAAACAAATCCGAATGTTACCAAGTCAATTCCAAATATAAGCTACAACAAAAAGAGGGGATGAAGTTGCAAAGTATATGTACGGAAATGAAAACTTCAAATACGAATGTCAATGTATCAAACACCAATTGGAACTATTTCTTTTTCATGTTCGTTGCACGTGTCTTCGGTCATTGAGCTTCCACTTGACTAGAATCTTTGGCTTCGGCTTCGACACCAACATCTTCCTCAACTTGACTACATACACCCATAGTTATAAACTCTAATTCCATCTCAAGCGCTTTCACCAGATCCTTTTTGCTCTTCTTTGGTGCATTCACAACCGCATCTCGTACGACATCAACGACTTTAGTCTTGCTTGACTCATCTTATATGTTAAACAGAAAAAACGTTAATGACATTGACAAAACAAACAAACAATTGATTGTATATTCATTAATAGATTTCGTCAAACCTCTCGTGAATCTCGCTGCTTCTTTTTGCTCACACCAATCAAACGATGTACGGAAACACCTCGATACCAGTTCATGTAATTAGCCGTGCATTCCTAGTCAAAACTTGATTTCCCCATTCTTCAAACATTAATCACAAGATGATTCGCGTAATGAATGAAGTCATCGTCACATGAGTCGTGGGTGACGTTGTATTTTTTCACCTTCCCACCTCTATTTGATACTTTTGGAGGAATCGGTGATTGGGGTTTGGATTGGACATGTCCAAACTGACGGACGACATGGTTTGGATGATACACCTGCTCAATGTCCAAAGTCCTTATGCAACTATAAAACCAGCATACGTTGTCATCAGGGACCGTTCTCACTTCTTTATAAGCATCCCAAACAACCTGCAAGATGGAAAATGCTTCAAATATAATTGAATGACCCATTATCATAGTTAATGCAAAGGTTCGAACTTACATCTCGGGCCTCCATCAAGTCTAAGTCATCTCTCATATGCTTTAACGATGACAGTGCCACATGCTCGTTAATTCCAGTAACAGGTTTCCACCTCAATGACCATACCATCTCCCTTGGATTGAATTTATTGTTCATCGGAGGTCAGAATAATGGGAAGTGTTCGCACACCCATACCTGTAAAAAAACATATTACAAAACAGTCGTGTAAGTGTTTAAACATGCACACTAAACATAAATTAAAAAAATTAAATATCAAGTGTTACCTTTAGCAATGTCAAGTATCCAGAAACCCCAACAGTATTGGTCCTAGAAGCCTTCGATAGTTGCCGGTAAAGATTTGCCAGTGTAGCAGCACCCCATGCCCACTCACCAACCTTATCCAGATCCTCTAGAAAATAAAGGTAAGCTATGCCTATCTTATCTCCACCGCGGTCTTGGATCAAAGTACATGCAAACATGTACAACAAGTATCCACGCACGGCATGATCCCCAATAATGATCGGCGCAGTCTCACTAGTACTAGATCCTCACCCTCATTACTTCTTACCGCGTAAATACCCGCAAGGTTGTTCTTCAACCAACTTTTGGACACCCATAGTCCACCAATATGTCCTAACTCGTCTGACACTTGTGCTATACCAATCCCTAACAAGTTGTTCACAAATGAAACTAGGTTTTTAACATTTTTCTCAATATCAAAGTTCATGGCCTTTCCTACAACCGGTAAGCTAATGATATATCGGGCGTCGTCTAGTGTGATCGTCATCTCACTGAATGGCAAGTTGAAGGGGTTTGTCTCCGGATGACACCTCACGACAAAAGACCTGACGATCACACGATTGGCTTGGTTGCATGAAGAATGTAGCAGCTTGTACAACGGATTAGCTCTCAACCTTTCCTTGAATTCTTCACATTCATCATCAATCTTCCACAAACGAAGAGAAGATGTGTACTACTTACATAGAATTATACCTCGGTCCTGTTCAATACCACGGTATGAATATAAGGTTAGATATATGAAAAGAATATACGTCTAAAACAAAACTTATAAAATTATACAACTTAAAAAATATCATACTTTTTGCTTAGTCAATAATGCATAACCAACATGCTCCGGCCAATTCTTTCCCAACAGAATACTGGTGTCTACCACCACACCATCGTCACTATCATATTGTAAACACTCAGCTGCGGGTACTTCTGCCTCTGTCGGTGCCCCGGATGTGGTGGCCCTGGCACTGGCAGTACCGGATGCCTCTCATGTAGTGGCTCCTGCTAATGGCGTCGAACTAACAACTGCCTCTGTCGGTGCCCCGGATGTGGTGGCCCCGGCACTGGCAGTACCGGGTTTCTCTCCAATAGTGTCTCCTGCTAATGACCCCGAACTAACAACTTCCTTTGCCTCTGGTTTAATCCCTCCACTCAAATCTCTAACTGCCTCAACTGGCTCTGTCGTAGCCCCGACACTAACACCTCCATCTGTCTCAACTGTCACTGAAGGAGCCTGCACTCCCAACTGTGTCTCAACTGACTCAATGGTGGCCCTGGTGGCCCCGGCACTAACTGTAACTGAAGGAGCCTGCACTCCTACCGGTGTCTCAATTGTAACTGCACCGGCACTCAAATGTGTTTCAACTGTAACTGAAGGAGCCTGCACTCCTACCTGACTCACAAGTGGCCCCGACACTAGAATCTCCAACGGTCTCAACTATAACTGTAATTGAAGGAGCCTGCACTCCTACCTGTGACTCAACTGACTCACTAGTGGCCCCGGCACTATCATCTGCAGCGGTCTCAAATGCCTCACATGTCTGTCCTGATTGAGCCCCAGTTGGCTCATGCACATTCTTTTGTCGTTTCCGAGTTCTTCTATATGGCACACTCGTATGTTCATAAACATAACTAGGATGAACATGAGCTTTAGGTGGTGCTTCCGCACCACGTTCACTCACTGCGGTACCTTCATCGGTCTCTGCAAAGCGTACATGCTTACCAGACCTCGTCTTAGTCATAATTACATACACATGAGACCAGAAATTAATTGTCATTCAATGCAGTAATCAACTAACAAAAGAAAGCCATAAATCTCGTATAATATAACATTAACTCTATTTTGATAACCAACATTACATGCTATAAACCTCATATAAGAATTCAAAGCTAGATAAACTAATACTTAGGTGTTACTTAGGCACATAACAAACTCATCAAAGAGACAAACAAGTTTAAAGTCATTCAATGCTGGAATAACTCATATACACGTGTTATTTAGGCACATAACAAACTCATCAAAGGGAAAACAAGTTTAAACTCATTCAATGCTGGAATAACTCATATACACGTGTTATTTAGGCACACAGACGTCACCCACACAGACGTTCATCATACTTCAGAAACATCACTGTAAAGGACGTCTTTAGCAATGACAGTGCAGGTGACGTTTAAGTGAAACGACAGAGTGGCTGACATTTATATTTCTCTAGCAACGCCACTGGGGCTGACGTTCTTAGAGCAGAACACCTTATAGGGTACTCATGTATAGACGTCAGCCACTCCAACTTTGGAAGTCAACAAGGAACGCTACTTACACTGACGTCCTAGTAAAAACCCCTATTTTCAATTTTAGGCATAGACGACAGTACGGACGACGTTGGTAGCACCATTCAAGCGACACCACTGGTGGCGTTTCCATAGCATGTCATCTTCCCCGACCATATAATCGGAAAATGGCCGGAATATGCATAAAACGGAAATAAACCACCTTAAAAACACTTATCTAACCGGATTTCAACTACTCATTGCATTGAATCAATAATTGACATACCTTATTGGCTAAAAACCCGGTTCTTCTCTTATTCTCCTTCTCTTCTGGTCTCCTTCTCCTCTCCTTCTTCTCTTCTTCTTCCTTTCCCTTTCCCGATTTGCCTAATTTTTTTTCTTGTAAAACCTAATATAAACTATAGGTATGAGGGAGGGAAATGGTTTTAAATAAAGGGGTGGGAGGGAAAAGGTTTAAAATTTGTGTATAAATAGTTGTTTGAATTTAATAAAATTAGTTGTTTTAGTGTTTTAATAAGTGTAAGGACTAAAGTGTAGTTATTTCATTTTTGTTTTTTTTATGTTGTGTATTGAGTAATAATGTGGTGCCTAAAAGTTAAAAAAGAATATTCATTTAATGGGTGCCGAAAGTAAATTGGGGTGTGGCGATAGAACCCCTTATTTTTATGGGACAATTATCCAAAAGGACACATATTGGACTTAATTAGGCAAAAAGGACATTCAAAACAAACACTTAGTTATAAGAACACAAAAAAGATAAATAGACCCAAATACCCTTAATGAAGAAAAAAATAAAAATATATATAAAAAAATTGGGGGAACATGTGGGGTATTTGAATGCTTTTTTTTTTGGAAATTGACGCACCTGTTGGTTTTTTGTTTTTTTTTTTCTGGACGCTGTTGATTTTTTTTCATCTAGACGGTGAAAATTTATTTTTTTCTTTTTTCATTGGCCACCGTGATACATTGACCATCCCGATTCATTGACCACCGCGATAAAGTGAAACCGCGATGCAGTGATCACAGAGATGCACTGACAACCGTGATGCATTGAGCACTGAGATGCAGAGACAACGTGATGAAATGACACCGCGATGCATTGACCACCGTGATGCAGAGACACCGCGATGCAATGACACCGTGATGCATTGACCACCGCGATGCAGCGACCACCGTGATGTAGTGACCACCGCGATGCATTGCCTAACCCGATGCATTGAGCACCCCTGATGCATTGACCACCGTGATGCAGTCAACCACATTAATTAACCATTGCGATGCAGCGACAAAAACATTTGCAGTGACACCGCGATGCATTGACCACCCCCGATGCATTGACACCGTGATGCATTGACCACCCCCGATTCATTGACAACCGCGATGCAGTGACCACCCCCGATCTAAAGACACCATGATACAGTGACCACCACCGATGCTGAAACACCGCGATGAAGTGACACAGCGATGCATTATCAATTGCGATGCAGTGACACCGTGATGCATTGACCACCGCGATGTATTGACCACCCCGATGCATTGACACCATGATGTATTGACCAACCCCGATCCATTGCCCACCGTGATGCAGTGGCCATCCCCGATCCAGAGTCACCATAATGCAGTGACCAATCCCGATGCAGTGACACCGCGATGCAGAGACATCATGATGAAGTGACACAGCGATGCACTAACAACCACGATGTATTGACACCGCGATGCATTGACCACCCACGATGCATTGACACCGCGATGCATTGACCACCCCCAATCCATTGACCAGCGCGATGCAGTGGCCACCCCGATGCAATGGCCATCCTCGATCTAGAGACACCACGACGTAGTGACCACCCCCGATGCAGAGACAGAGCACCCCGAGGCAATGACTATCCCGATCATTAACCACCGCAATGCAGTAACCATCGGGATGTAGTGACCACCATGATTTAGTGACATTTAATGAAGCAACACCGCGATGACATTTGATATTTTTCCGACTTAATTTCAGAAAATCGATTTCTTTTCTTCATAAAGTCGACTTCAAACGGCTATATCTTTTAATATAAAACTACGATCAACATAATTCTTTCAGCCCAATTCATTTCGTCCTTATTCTAATATCTCATTTTATGAAGTGGAACCTTATGCATTGACATTCAATGACACCAATATTTTACGAGCCGAGCTATATTGAGCATGTAACAAGTTGTTAGATTTTGCCTTTTTATGGCTCGATCGAGCCTGAACTTTTTTAGCCGAGTCAAACTTGAGCCCTAAAGAGTATCGACTCGGCTCGAGTACACCCTTAATATTGTGAATGACACTACACTTATTTTACAAAGTTACCTAATTTGTATATCAAATTGTATATGCAGTGACATCAATGTCACTACATCAATTCTCTAATTGTAAATGCAGTGACATCAATGTAGGACAAAACAAAAAAGCGTGTCCTACGAAAAGAGTGTAGGACAAAACAAAAAAAGCTAAATGGACTTATATTTTGGGACGAAGGTTGTAAGTAAAGAAAAAAAAATGACAACTAAACACAAAGACTTACAATGTAATAAGAAACTACGTTAAGAAATAATGAAAATTTTAAGCATTTCAAGAATTACAAAGTTCATACTGGTAATTAAGTAGAGTCGAATACAATAAAGATTGTTTCCATCGAAGAATCAAAGGAGAACGATGGCAAATACATGTAAAACTCATCGTCTTTATTTATTTCATGATCCTAACAAAGTGTTCAGTCCTGAAATAGAAATACACAAACAATGCATCAATTGTTTATGCAGTGACATCAATGTCACTGCATCGATTCTCCAATTGTATACGCAGTGACATCAATGTCAATGGATCAATAATCTAATGAAGTGGGCTACCTATTTGATCAAATGCATACCAAAGCCCAGAACTAATGTTAAACAACATAGATTTTTAACTGTTAGCCATAAATAAGTTCTTGAAGTTGGTTAAAGTTGTTTTAGCTGTAGAGGTAACATATTCAACTCGGCCCTTCAACTGCACCATCTTCTCCTTCTCCGCCTCCTTAATAAACTTGGCCTCAAGCTCGCTTTTAGCCAATGTAAAGGGCACATTCATCAATAACCTCACTGATTTCTCAACAGGGCACTTATAAAATCCATTACTTCCATCAATGGTATCATACAAAATAGCAGCTGCAAAAGCATCAATTTCATGTCACTTCGATCGTACAATAATGACCTTAGAATGTTGCATTACACTGGAGGGGAACAAAGTTGAATTCACCAATGTCACATTTGAGTCGTCCCTCTCATGTAGTTAATTCCTTTTTTTTTTCATCTATTCTTTTCAATTGTTCTAATTGTGCATTACGGTAATTATTCCTTATGATCTCCAACGCATCATCCTGAAACAAATGAAAGAATTATAATAGGCACCAAAACAGAGCAACAACCTTTTTCTCCTAAAATGAAGAAAGGACATTATTAAGCATATAATCTTATAGAAAGCACAAGACAACCTCAGTAACATCATCAGGAAAATGAACATTGCAATTAACTCAGAATGAAATTTTTGAGGCATAAATTCTTCTTAATCATCCAGAAACAAGCATCACAAACATCATTCAGATGAATCCAAGGGAAATAGAAAACCAAGGGCAATAGTAATAAAATAGCGCACCTGATGATTATGTTGTTTGATGTAAGCCCAAATCTTATTGAGGCCTTCGGTGCGAGGAATCTCTGACTCACCAAGGAAAGACTGCATTTCCGGAGAAACTCGGTGAGGCTTCATGATGCCACTTGGCTCACGCTTCTTGGTCTCTGAGGTCACCGGCTTCGCCGCTGTTGTTGAAGTCAACAAATGAACAGTGCGACGCATTGTAGGAACGGTGGCGGCGGAGGCGACAGGCAAAAGAACAACACCTGAATGAGATTTATTAGCCAGAAAAGTAAATCCGCAGGCCAAAAACCCATTCAAAACCTCCAAGGACATAGCCATTTTCAGATGTTGCAGAAAATATTTGGATTGAAGCGTAAATGCCCAGTTGGGTTTGGGTATGAATTCAAGTGACCGAGAAGAAAGAGTGGCAAAATCCATTCTTTTCAGGCACCCTATATTAAAAGGGAATAATGCTGGGGTAATTTAGGAATGTTAGAGAAAATGTGATCTTGACGATAATGATCTTTTTTAGATGTTACTAAGTGTCTAATTAAGTCTTAAAATTACTCTAAATAAACAAATAACGCTATTTTTATTTACAACGTGGGGGACAAAAAGTCCCACTCCGCAAAAACCTCAAAAAGAGAAATAACCAAAAGTAGTAAATCCCAAGTCCAAGGACAAATGACACAAGCGGTGATCATCTATAAGCACTTTGCCAGATAGATGAGATCGTGATCCTTTTCCATTAGTCAACGTGTCAAATTGCTATTGGTGTTTGAGACCGTCCAATTATCTGTTTTTTTTAATCATTTGTTTGATACTCCCTCCGTTCCATAATAACTGATGCAGTTGTCAAAATTATTTGTTCCATTTTATATGAGGCAGTTACATTTCTAATACGGTATTTATTGTATTTTTCCTTGCTTTACCCTTATTTATTACAACACGAGAGATGAAAAACAAGGCTACATTAATTATACTCAAGGGCTTTTTAGCCATTTCATTCTTAAAGTTAATGCATTAATTTACCTCCTTAATATACGTAATTTTGGCAACCGCCTAAGATAAATTGGAACGGAGGGAGTAGTACTTAATAATCAAACAGATTAAATTAGAGTACTAGTCAAACAGAACTTTGAACCAAAACGAGAGAGGAAATCTTTTGTGTAAATATTTTAACAATCCAATTTATTATTGAAGGGAGCAATCCAATTTAGTAAATTAGACTAATGCACGTGACCCATGCAAGACACGACGGGCCCAACATAAATCGTTATCAACGATAATATCAAAGAATAAATCCCAACGTGAAATAAATCGCGTAATTTTAAACGGTAACAAATTCAAGGCACAAGATAAAGAGAACAACAAAAACATATCATATTCACTGCAAGAAGTAGCTCTTTCTTAGAGAAGTGAAGATTGTGAATCACTTCTCTTCCAGCCCTATCAGGAGTTTTCACCTACAAAATAAACCACAATATGATGTATCGGAGAACAATGTCATAAAGTCGATCCCTTTAACTTCGACTTTAAATAATAAAACATTATAGAAAAACAATAAGTGGACCATAACTACACAGTCAAATCTCCCGAGACGTCTGAGCTTCCAGATCATTAATATGCTTGAAAATGTGTTTCACTTATTTTCTATACGACATTTCTCTTTCTCATCATTAATGAATACGTCATTGATCTCGTGTTCATTCATTTGGTGAAAAACACGTGTCAAACGGTCTGAAAATATAAAAAGTGATTTGGTATTCCAACGTCAATTTAGTGACGCTCGTACTGCAAACGGTCGTCAGTTCAACCGATGTTATGTTGTTCAAAATAATAAAAATATTTAATGTGGTGTCCACATGGCCACATGTCGGTACACCTTCTTGACGCGGATATTTGTTTAGCCATATTTTTGGCGGCTTTTATCGGCACCACCAATGTACTATTGGCACCATTTATTTTATTATTTTTCATTTACTTTCCTAAACCACCAAATCACTAACGGCACAAAATCCATTTAATAACTTTCAAAAAATATACACTTTAATCCCTCAGTTCTTATAAATTATAAATTAACACTTCTTAATATTTTAACACTCTTTAATTAATTTCACCAATTCATTTTAACATAATACTAACTTCCTTTTTATCATTTGAAAAAAAAATAATCGCCGGAGAAGACGATATTTCACCAGAATTTCGCCGGAGAAGACGATCTTTTCTCTGGAATTTTCTTCAGAGAAGACGATATTTTGCCAGAACTTCACCGGAGAAGATAAATATATTGCCGGAAAACCATAATTGAAGCATTGGTTGCAAGAATAAAGCTAAGAAGAACATAACTTTGAACCAAATCACGTATGTATCTTTTTTTTAAGAAATTCACTGGTAATTTGGTAGAATCGAGGGTTTTAATGGTTGTTTTTGAATTTTTTCCTTCAGGAAAAAACCTTTCCTGCATTTGTGATGAAGATAACTCGTAACGTCACATGTACTGACGTTGATTTGGTGCTACAACGTCAGGACAACTGACGTTTTAAACAATCTGAAAACTCAGTCAAATGTTGAAACGTCGATAGGCCTGACGTTGTAATCGCAAGACAACGCCAGTATGGGTGACGTTTTGGTAACATCGATTACCTCGCCGTTGTTATACATTTGGAACGTCAGTTTGGCTGACGTAGAAATTTGTTCCAACGTTATTCATACATTTGTAACGTCGACAATTTCGACGTTCGTGTTTACATAAAACGTCTGTGTTGCCGACGTTTCTAGTATCAGAAACGGGATGCTCGAAATCGCCGGAAAAATGCCGGAAAACCTCTCTCTTCCATCGGAAAACGCATAAAAACATGATTTTTCTCCACAAATCATGTTTTTACATGTTCTTAATGTTGTAATAGGGTAACCCATTGACCTATTTCATGTATTGAAATAAAAATCAAGATTTTATTATGAAGTTTTGATGTGATGAAGAAGATGAAGGTGTGTATAAAATATAGGTATTTTTAGATGATGAAGGAGATGAAGATGTGTAGAAAAAATATGAATGGTGTGTAGAAAAAGATGAAGAAAATGATTTTTTTTTTTTTCTTTTTTGGGGTTTGAAGATGAATTTTATGATGAAGATTAAGAAAGTTGTAGTATTTGGGTTAATGTTGATGATTTGAATTTGTGGATTGTTATGGTGATGAAGAAGAAAGTTGTGTGTGGGGTTTATTAATGGAATTTTTGTTGAAGAATAAAGATGATGAAGATGAAGAAGGATGATGAAGATGAAGATGAAGACGAAGAAGGATGATGGAGATGGGTGTATTGGATTAAGATTAAGATTTTTGGAAGATATGGGTTATTGGTTAATGTTAAGATTATATTGTTAATGAAGGACTAAAATATTCTATTAATTTAATAAATGACTTGATTGTAATTTTATAAAATTGTGGAGAAGAGATGATGGTAGCAATCGACATTGTCGATATTTTTAGGTGCTTAGATAATCATTTCCTTGATGTAACTTAATTATCATATATGTTGATGTTATAGTTGTTTATCATACATGTTGTAATTTTTTTTTCCATTGTGACTGAATGTGTTATTTCAAAATACACAAGTTTTTTGGGTGTTAATGTTATTATATTATTGTCCAAATGATTTTTAGTTTACGGATTGTTCCGTTTTAATCGATAAAGGAATATAGGCTGTGGGTGTTGTTGTAAAGCTTGTTGAGTCCTGATTTTTGGCTAATCATATACTATTAATGGTAATGGTAATGGTAATGGTAATAATAGTGTCATTGTGTTTGTTAATAAAACGTGTTACTGTGATAATGCTATTGTGCTACTGATACTGTGATACTGATAATGTGACACTGATATTGTGATACTGATACTATGATACTGATACTGTGATACTTTTAGTGTAAAAGCTACGATTATTCGGATTTCAAAAACTACGTCGAAAGGGTATCACATGAGATCTCAAAATGAAGAGAAAGAAACTGAACTTTGGTGAAAAAATTTTGATGATCGGTGTTCTAAATCAAAAGTTACGGTCGTTTATAAGAAAAATGCTCCGATTAATGCAAATATTTTTTCGTCTTTCAAAAATTACGTCGGAAGGGTATCGTATGAGATCTCAAAATGAAGAGAGAAAAAAATATGAATTTGGTGAAATTTTTTTGATAATCGGAGTTCTAAATCAAAAGTTACAATTTTTTATAAAAAAATTTTTAAAAAAAAGGACTTGCTTGGAGCACGTTTATTTGTATTTGTATAGTAAGGGTATTTTTGTCCATCTGAATTTTTTTTACAACTAAAAAAAGAGTGTGTCTTGTTTATTCATTTTGTATTGTAAAGTGGACTTTTGACTCTTCCGTCTTTATTTTATCAATTGTTGTAACTCAATTATTTTTCTTCTATTTAACAGCGTGTTTACGGAACAAGCATTTAAAACAGGGTTTTGAAATTATGTAAATATTGTTTCTCAAAAAAAAAAAAAAGGAAAACAAAAAAGAAATATTTAAATAATCCATCCGTTCTTAGTAACTATCATAGTTGCCAAAAGCACATATATTAAAGAGAGTAGTTAATGTTTTGACTTAACATCAAGATGACAATAACTCCTCTTGAATATAATTAATGCAATGTTATTTTCAATATCTCGCATCTTAATAAATTATGGTAGATGTAGAAAAATACAATAAATAATACTTAGGAAATGTAACTATGATAGATAAAAGGGGATTGAGGGAAAATGACAAAAAAATTTACAAAATAAAAAAATATGACACACTCCTTTTTTAGTTACAAAAAGGACAAAAAAATTTCAGCTGGACAAAAATACCCCTTTTAAAGGGACGCGCGCATATCCTTCAGTTTCTTCCGATTAAGGTTTGGTTTTTTTTTTCAAACAACCGTAACATTTGATTTAAAACTCCGATCATCGAAATTTTTTTATTTTTTTGGCTCTTTAATTTGAGCCCAAATACGATACCCTTCCGACGTAAGTGTTTTTTGTTATTGACGACCGTAACGTTTGATTTAGAACACCGATCATCAAAATTATTTCCCCAAAGTTCATATTTTTTTATCTTCATTTTGAGACCACATTTGATACCCTTTCGACGTAATATTTGAAAGCCTAATTTTACCGCAGCTTTTGCACTAACACAGTACAGTAACATAGTAACACGGTAACAGTAACACGTTTTATTAACAGACAAAATATCACATTAACATTCCATAATACAACAATCTGTCAAAAAATGCTTCATATCGTAATGAAACAATCTATCAAAGTATTATGGAGATGCAACTCCCGGGATAGCAAGAGAATAAAGCCTAATAATATTGGATATAATCAAAAAGCCTATCAAAAGAACTAAAACATTCATCAACTTGTTGAAGACCAAAGCAGTCTGTTTTACCATCTATAGACCTTTATCCATCAAACACGCACAGCTCGGCCTCATCAATAGAGAATCTAGGCTACTCTATTTTTCTAAAAGCAAAAAACACCAACATTGCCTCACCATTTGAATCAACAACCTTCAATCACCTAGGCCAAAACCACACCACAACAAATAGTGGAATGCAAAAACCAAATAAAGACACCATATGCCTACAATAACACCTTTTACAAACAATACATAGCGATATTAACGGTAACACAGTAACACCCCAAAAACTAGCGTATTGGAAAGCTTAATGATATGAACCAAGTGATCAACACAATCAATCTTCTTTAAAACATCATAGATGCATCCTTAAACCAACCCTTAAACTGTAGGATCAACAATATTATCAACCACAATAGACTTACCATTATTTGTGTTCTCAACAAAACTATTGGTTTCCGCTCCATGGTTATCAAAAAAGTTGACAATGGTAGCTTCAATATCTATCATGGCAGTTTCAATACCTGCCTTGGGATTCCCCTCAACCCCAGTTGCCCGAGGAACGGTCCCAGACTCAATACGCAAATTTCCAGAATTTCCAGACACAATACGCGGATTTTCAGAATTTATAACACTTGAAATGTCCAAAACCCGGGTTTTAGACATTACACAAAATCCAAAAAAGAAGGAGGTGAAAACTCGATTTCAATCTGAAAGCTAAATCTAGCCCAGAAACAAGTAATAACTGCATATTAGTTTCGATGTCTAAAGATCGAACCGTGCCCTCACCGTGAACCTCTCCGTTGAACAATCAATCTCAGGTTAATACAACAATGGCAAACCCCAATAAGGTAATAGAATCATAATAATACTTTGTGCTGCAGATTAAGTAATAAAATGACAATTCATATACATACTCACAAAACATCCAATGTCAATCATCAATCAAATATCGAATCTCTCAAAACTGTCTAACCTCCAAAAGAATTCATCAACTCAAATGTGTAATAATCCAAATACATATGATACAAACGAGCCAAAATGATGACGAAAAACAAATTGATTCTAGCAAAGCACATCACATTATCAAACATCTAGTGTTGGTTAGTGAAATCTAAAAATGGAATAAAAATTCAATTTTATTTCAATGAAAATAATTCCCACATCCTCAAATTAAAAAAAATGATTCCCACAACAACAAACATAGTTTGGGTTGCAAAAGTAAGCACACAAATCTGTAAAACCTAATACTAAATTTCCGATTCATTCAAACCTGCTAGTAGTTGCATTCTAAACAACGTTTTTTGAGATTGAAAAAAAGAAGATGAAGTGGATATACCATTTTTTTCATCTTTAATTTAACGAGAGGCGGTCAAGCAACGATTTCTGATATTTGAGACGATATCGGAAGAATGGAGATGAAAACACAGCCGATTGTCCATGAGATCAAGAAATACTCCCTTCGATTGTGCAATACAGCAGTATTTTCCACTTCAAAGATCGAGATTTGCCGGCATCAGAGCGGTATGAAGGGTTTTTTTATTTGGGGAGGAGAATCACCGCCGGCCACCGTCACCAGTCAATGCTTATACAGAGAGTGAGGGTAGATGAAGGGCGGGAGTGGAGAGTGGCGACGGGAGGGAGTGATTTGCTGTAAAAAGATATTTAGGAATTATAAAGGGATTAAAAGAAAGGGCAAAATAGTCCGAAGGAAAATGTTTTTTCCTTACAACAAAAAAATACAAACTGGATTAAAATTTATATACAGTGCGAAAAGTGGATTAAAACCTAATATTGCCTACAGAATTTTTGAAAATGTATCATATTCACAAATTTTAATATTACTTTTGTTCTTCTCGTAATCCCCCCAACATTAAATGATATTCCACCATACCTTAGAGCAAACGTAATGACCAAACACAAAAAAGATATCTAGAGCATACGTGGGCCCACAAAACTGAGTTGGAACAATTTGTTAAAAATGTACTGTAATGGCGTGTCTGAAATGAGGAATCGCATTTTGCTAGACATGGTGCGATCCATGATGAGCTAAGCAGTTCTTCCAAAATTGTTTTGAGGGTACGCTCTAGAAACAACATCCTATACACTTAACCGAGTTCCATCAAAGACCGTTGAGTCGACGCCCTATGAAGTGTTCAAAGGGAAAAGACCCGGTCTGGGTCATCTTAAACCTTGGGGTTGTCTGACTTATGTGAAGTGAATGATGCCTGATATATTAAAGGCTAGATCTAACAAATGTCTGTTTGTAGGATATCCTAGGGAAACAAAAAGGTACCAATTTTACCATTCAGGAGAACAAAAGGTGTTTGTCTCCCGGACTGGCCACTTTCTAGAGAAAGAGTTTATTCTGGATGGAGTCAGTGGGAGTAAGATTGATCTTGAAGAAATTCAAGAACCACTTACGGAAAATGATCAGTTGATGGAAGTGGAGCAGGCACCACACACAGATGAGGTGCAAGCACCTTCTCTAGAACACAGACACCTCAGAGATCTACTAAGGAACATCGTGAGCCCAAAAGGTACACTCGTGTATATCTCATGGAAGATGAGGACCCTAAAACTTATGAGGAGGTGTTAATGAGGCATGATAAAGAGAAATGGCTAGAAGCCATGAATTCTGAAATAGAATCCATGAAGGACAACCAAGTTTGAAACTTAGTTGATCCGACCATAGGAATAGTTCCCATAGGGTGCAAATGGGTCTTTAAAAGAAAGACCGACATGGATGGTAATGTAGTTATCTACAAGGCAAGGTTGGTGGCAAAGGGTTATAAACAAAGACAAGGAGTCGACTATGACGAAACCTTTTCGCCAGTAGCTATGCTAAATTCCGTTAGAATTCTGCTTGCTATTACGGAATACCATGATTATGAGATCTGGTAGATGGATGTGGAAATAGATTTCCTTAACGGGATTCTGTCTGAGGAAGTGTACATGACACAACTTGAGGGTTTCACAAACGATGATGCTAGAATGGTGTGCAAGTTGCAAAGACCATTTATGGATTAAAGCAGGCTTCTTGGAGTTGGAATATTCATTTTGATGGGACTATCAAACAGTTTGATTTCATCAAGAACGAAGATGAGCCATGTGTTTACAAGAAGGTTAGTGAGAGTGCCGTCATTTTCTTAGTGCTTTATGTAGATGACATATTGCTTATAGGCAATGATATTCCTATGTTACAGCCAGTTAAAGTTTGGTTATCTAGGAACTTCTCTATGAATGACTTTGGAGAAGCAGCCGACATTCTAGGAATCAATATCTACAGAGATAGATCTAAAAGGTTGCTTGGTCTGTCACAATCCACCTATATAGACAAGATACTGAAGAGATTCAGAATGGAGCAATCCAAGAGAAGATTGTTGCCCATGTCACATGGGGTCTACCTGTCAAAGAAAATGTCTCCTAAGACAGAGGAGGAGAGGGCGCAAATGAGTAGGATCCCGTATGCCTCGGCTATTAGGTCCATCATGTATGCCATGTTGTGAACAAGACCGGATGTCTCGTACCCTCTAAGTATGACTAGCAGGTATCAGGCAAATCTAGGTGATGGTCACTGGATTGCAGTCAAGAATATTCTCAAGTACGTGAGACATACTAAGGATATGTTCCTTGTTTTCGGGGACAATGATTTGGTATTACGAGGTTACACAGGTGCCAGTTTTCAAACTGACAAGGATGACTTGAAGTCACAATATGGATTTGTTTTCATGCTTAACGGCGGGGCAATGAGCTGGAAGAGTTCAAAGCAAGAGACTACTGCAGGCTCTACAACGGAAGTCGAGTATATAGCAGCCTCGGAGGCGGAAAATGAAGCTTTTTGGATGAAGAAGTTCATTACTGAACTTGTTGTGGTTCCCTCTATTGAAGGTCCACTCCCACTGTACTGTGATAACAATGGGGAAATTGCTCAGTTAAAAGAACCAAGGTCTCATCAGAAGTACAAACATGTGCTACGGCGCTATCACTTGATTAGAGAGATAGTTGATAGAGGAGACGTAAAAATAGAGAAAGTCCACACGGATGATAACATAGTTGATCCATTAACCAATGCATTGTCATAGGCAAAGCATGAGAAACATGTTCACATGCATGGGCTTAGGCATATGGGTGATTGGCTTTAGCCCAAGTTGGAGATTGTTGAAATGGTGTCATAAACCCAATCGAGTTGGACCGGATTCGACCGGGTCGGGTCATATACAGTCTATTTAGTTCATGTAATAACTTTTTTATGATTAATAAAGCACTTTTTTTTATTATATATCTTGTTAATCTTCATATATATATATATATATATATATATATATATATATATATATATATATATATATATATATATATATATATATATATATATATATATATAATGTCCCTAGTGTCAAACTGTGTGAGAGAAATCATAATAGTGATTATGGTTGATGAGATCTCTATTCTCTGTAACAAGTTTGATAATTGAATGTCTTTAGTCGTATGTACTGTCAAACATGACATTGATGGTGTGATTAGACTAGCACATATTTGATGTCTTCTATCTTATTGAAGATAGGGATAGATCTCGTCTATCTAAGTGTTGAGACGCTTGGACTGTACGTGGACGTGTATTAGAGAATGTGTACGTTAGACTGGCCCACTTACATTAAGTGTCGCAGTATGTGGCGGTTGTGTAATTATCCTGAGACCGAGTCTTCATGGCATCACAGTGTGGATTGTCATGCTTTGACACTATTGAGGTTTCCCCTAGCCATGGGGTGATCATGCGGTAGTGATTGGGTGTGATATTGAAGCAGACGTAGGATACATGTTTGTTCGTCCGGAAATCGCTTATCCTATGTTTAGGAGTAAACACTACAAGAAAAAAGGGTTTTAATGATGGGAATTCTCGTCATTATATCCCTTTTTCTCATCATTAAAGACTTTTAATGACGGGAAATCCCCCTCATGCCCCCCTCATAGTCGCCACTTCTAGTTAAAGCATTCAATGACGAGAACCCGCCTCGTCATTAAAGATATCAAAGATTTAATGACGAGATTAGACTCTCATTAAGAACAGTTCTAGTGACGGGTAATTTCCACATTATTATACTATTTGCCTCTTATTAGAACTAAATTTGAATATTAGTTTCTACCCGTTAATGACGACTATTCCCGTTATTATAAGGATAATTACCCGTCACTAAAACACAATTTATTGACAAAAAATTTCATCATTATAGGGTCATTACCCCTCATTAATGCACGAACTAATGACGAAAAATTTTCTCATTGTAGGGTCATTTGCCCTCAATAAATCACGAATTTATGACCAAAAATCCCCTCATTATAGGGTTATTAGCCCCTCATTAAACATACCATGAAAGTATCAATCATTATGAAGAAATATTAGAATATCACAACCATTAAATAAGACGCACTACGAGTTTGTTGCAACAACAAGCATTAATATATCCAAAATATACATCGAGGTATCCCGTATACCGATTGAGGTATAGTTGTTTCAAAATATTCAACAAGAAAAGCTACATTTAGACGCATAATGGTAGGAATTTCTAATATCACATCCCAAATGTCAAATACCTAACAACCATAAATGTTGATCACCAAAACACTAAGCACCTTCAATTATTGGCGGTTCATGGGAAGCAAGCTACTTGACAGCAAAATTGAACCATCTTAGGATATGATCGATATCAATCCTTTCACACATCTCCTCAGAATGCATCAAAACCTTTCAAAGACCTAGAAACATATACACGGCAGCAGAAAAGAAACATAGTTAAAGTTTACTCATATTTAGTAAAACAAGATATAAGATTCTTATTTCCAAAATTAAAGCAAATCAATTATATTAAACTAATCAGACTAGGATTAACAAGCTTGAGCTCTCAAATTGACTTGCTAAGCAAACGGTTAGAATAAATATCATCTTTAAATGAATCCATAGCTCCACATCAAAACATCAACTTCATGTACACCATATATGACTTGGATCATTTCAAAAACTAATACAGTAAGCATACTAATACTTAGCACGCATACTACTACTCAGCAAACATTCAATATATATGAAAGCTAATATATAGAACACTAGATAAAGTACACTATGTAGATAGGCAATTGCCACTTACGTAGATTGTAGACACACACTATATACACTAAATAAAACTACTCGGTACCAATATACGACGGGTTATTGCCAAAGGTGATTTTGCGGACACTATGTATATAAATATTAAATGTGCATCAAACATGAACCACACTTTGCAAAAGAAACTAAAAACATAGCCAACTTAAAATATAGTATATATATGGTACTAGACATAGACAAAAGTAATGTACATTATACATATTTCCTGATCATAGCTTGGATCATTGCAAAATCATGTCTATTATTTTGAGCATTAAACAAAACAAAGTACGCAGGTACTAAAATATAGAAGCTACCCCTATATATATGAAATGCAATACACATAGTATTTAACAAGCAGCTCAGTCAGATATAAACCAAAATTATATTAGCACAAGCAATATGGAATATGCAGGTAGATTATGTGCAGCACTAATAGATGCAGGTTTATGCAAAATAATGTGTCAAGGGTTGACACAAACATAGAAACTCAGATTTTACGGAAAACACTAAAGCACACAACTGAGTTTCACAAGAATCAAAGGAATGAGTAAAAACGAACGAGTCACAAGAGATAATACCAACTGAATTTGAGTGATGACAATCATAGTTGAAAGATTCGAATGTTGGTAAACACATAAAAGCGAAAATAAAACATTTACAACATTATTAGTGATGCAATATGACAAATGTTCAAAAGAAATTATTTATAATTACAACTACAAACACATAAAAACAAATAATAATAGAAACCAATTTGCAGTGGATAGGACAAGCATATAACATATCTTGTTTATCCAATTGTTACACAAAGAGCAACTTCTTAGTAGGAAAACACAAAAGATCATATCAGCAAACCAGACTTGGAAACAAGTGAACTAAAACGGGAAGATATCCATATACATAGACAAGTTATGTTAGTCATGTAAGTCTTCAACATGGTAGATACAAAGGCCACTTAGTCAGGAAAATGATATGAACTTTTGTTGAAAATGATCCACAAATGGTGCAAGTACAATAATAGCCTAACACTTACATAGGTAGTATTTCCACAAGTTAGCAAAAACAGAAAATGAAAGGATAACTAGAAGACATATATCATAAGCAAGAGTGACTTAACGTATTAATGCGAATTATAGCTTAACTATATTAACTAGTAACAAACGGGGATACTTTTAATGACCAAGCATTAGGTCTTTGTTAGGATATAAAAAAGTAAAAGAACACGAAGTTGCTATGTAGAAAGAAAGAAAAAAACGAGATCAAAAAGTTCTTCATTACTTACCACCTTTAGGATCTCGAACTATACAACGAAGTCGTTTTACGGTCTCAACGTTGTGGGCAAAAACATCTAATCATGAGTGAACAAGGGTAGATACGACATCTAGATCACCCCGAAAATGCGAGTTAAACACTCAACCATAATATCGAGGCTTGAGTTCACCGCAATAAGAAGTTAAGGAAGTGCCAACTTTTAGTACCCTTGTTACACAAAACATAAGTGCAAAGCATGAATACGTAATAGGAAAATTAGTCAAGCATGATAGCACGAGATGTCAAACCTTCATGGCTTTAACGGTTTCAACAAAATGACTACTTCCACCATCGGGTAGATCATCTCGATCAACACTAGTTAGAACAATACGAAAATACACATTTGAGAAAAATGAACTTCCTTTAAGAAATCGGACCCGAAAATTCCCGCTTGAAACTCCACTTACACTTTGTAAACCCTTAATTTCTACACCCAAAGCGACTAAGAAAATTAATTATCTTGCATTACGGCTACCATAGAACAACCGAGCCTCCATAATGCAACCTTTCTTTAAAAAATCAAAGAACAAGAAGAAAAAAATAAATTGAAATAAAGCAAAATAACCTACACTTTGAAAAATCTCTTTGACTCTTTGACTCTTCGACTCTACACCTCGGCTTGCTAACGAGAATAGAGCAACTAAAGAGGAACACAAATACGAGAGGAGTGAGAGGACACGATGGGGGAGTTAAGACTATGCTTGTCCCATTAAATCGAGCTGGAAAGGAGGACAAACCTTTGAATGCGAGCTTGTATGATCACAAAATTGACGGACTTGAAGTACTCAAAACGAAACTTGAGGATTCCAACTTTGAGATGTAGAGAACAATATATTCGACTTCCCCGCAACATAGAGCTTTATTATAGGCATTGTCAAAGCCAAATACACCAATAAGAGAAACTATAAACATACATAATGAACCAAAAGCAAACAACATGTAATAGGTTGGGGTTTGTTCACCCTACGAGATGTCCACTAGTTAATCTCAAATTAACATCCTTGTACTTAAACGAGAGGCACAAATATTCAAACACCAAACTTTGGAAGTTGTTTATTACATGAACTCTAACCCTCAAACTCATTTCTTAGTGATAGCATTAACTCAAACATATAAGGTTTGTCATATTTTGACATTTGAACTCATGACAAAAAATAAAACAAAAAAAAATAATGGAAACACAAAAACCTTAGATCTCCACAAGTGAGATGATCCAAGCGCAAAGCCAAGTGAGATCGATCTCCAAAAACAAGGACACAAAACATTAATGATCATAACATCAATCCCAATTCGACGTAACAAAACAATCAAAAACGTTTTAGTACATATAAACATAACAAAGCAAGTACCTTGAAATCTTGTGCAATTTGAGATTGGCATGTTCAAACCAAAGTTTGCTTTTTTTTCCGAATGGATTAAAAAAACAACATATAAACTTAAAAACAATTGATTAAGCACAAGTTCGGCGAGATATACTCACCGCGAGCAACGGTACCGGGCGATACACAGTGGGGCTTCTTAACTCCACCGGTAGTTGGAGCGGACTTATGAGCGACCTATGAAAAACAAACAACTTTCAATAACAATCAAACTTTCAATAAAAATATATTGCACATGCTAGGTGTTATTTTTTCTCTAAAGGTACACCGGCGAAATTAAACTTGAAATTGAGAGCATTCACTCAAACGAAAAGCTTACAACTCGTAAATAATCGAAGTAAAATACCAAGACACTCAATGAGGCGGTGCATACGAGCTTACTTTTTCCGGATTCACGAGAATCGGAAATTTGCATAGAACCACGAATTTTCTCGATTCAAGGAGATTTATGCGAAATTTCATATTTTAAAGTATCGAAAACTACAAAATCGAACCTTATGCTATCACGCTTAACGATTCCGTGATCACTTCAAAGTCATGTCCCAATTAACGGTGGCAGTGAGTGCAGCAGCGGCGGAAAGTGAACAATAGAGCGGTGGTGGAGGGTGGTGAACGAAGGTTAATAGTTATCAGCGTGTATCAATATTCAAAGTTCGAAGATGAGCGGCGGCAGCGGTGAGGTAGTGTGAAGAAAAGAGCAGCGGCGAGTGTGAGAGTGAAGTACGGAAGCGGCCGCAAGAAAGGGTGAAGAACGAGCATCAGTGAAAGGATTAGGGTTAGCAATTTGATGGAAATGGATAATGTAAGAGGTGTTTGATTAATTGTTTTTAATGAATGAATGAAAGGATAATAGATAATAATTTTTTGAAATGGTAATAGATAATAAATGGGAGGGTTGATGTAACAAAATAATTGGGTGGGTTTCTTTTTTTAATATATAAACATAAATAATGAGAGGAATTTTTTTTATGGGACCAGTAATAACGGGAAAGATGATAAATAATGACGGGAATTAATATTTGGTCATCATGTTACAAAATAGTATAGAACCCGTCATTATATCTACCATTTAATGACGTAATTTTGACCCGTCATTGAATTCCCGTCATTGATAACCCATTTTCTTGTAGTGAAATATCCGAAATGGCCTTCTTATAAGGAATGTCTAGCTCTCGTGAATCTTTGCAAAGTGGGAGTAAACGAGTTATTCCAAGAGAGTTTGATATCTAGATTATAAGCAACGATCATTAATGTACTGACACTCGAGATACGATCATATGGATATTATTACAGCGATATGACTCTATTTACACGGTAACTATTTCACATGAAAGGTAGTAGTCATAGCTTTTGACTCTTCCGTTGATTGGGGGTCACGGTGTGTTGCTAGACGCTATTCCGGGATCGTTAGGTATTAAGGGCATTTTCGTAATTTACACTTTATGTCTACGGCCAACATATTCGGAAGCCTATTGGGTCACACACATAAGAACATCTATCCGGACTAAAATGCGGTTATAGCGATAACCAAATAATGAAAGTTTATCTCGACCATAAAGTGTTATAGTGATTAAATTAATATGACGGTATTTATTTATGATGAATAAATTAAATACAAGATATTAATTATATTGATTAATTAAAGAATGTTCCGAAAGCCATTTAATGGCTATATGGGGCGCCACTTTCTAGTGTATAAGATACACTTGGATTGTGCAATTTAATTAATGATATTATCATATATTAATATTGGATACTAATTGATTTTGGGAAAATAGATTTATGGTAATAAGATAAATATATTCAATATTAGATATTGGAAATATCTTGGATTTATTTAATATAAGATATTTAATTAAATGAGATAAATCAATCAATGTGATTTTTCTTATTTTACTATAGGAAAATGTTTTCTTTCTCATCAATCTACTAGAAGCTTCTCCTAATCAGATTAGGAGGCAATGGGGCGCCACCTACCCATATATAAGTAAGGGGTTGGCTAGCTCTTTTGTACATCACAATTCCAAGAGTTTATATTCTTGCTAAAAATAGAGAGCTTCTTCTAGAGAGTTTTTGAGGGAGAAAATGCTAGTCTAGAAACCGGATTTTTCTAGTAGCAGTCCAAGGAGGATTCCGGCAAGGTGCTTGTGTGGATATCGATATAGGCCAGACACGTGGACGGCTAGCGCGCACTACTACCCTCTGTTGACGGTCAAAGCATCGATCTATTAGATCAAGCAAGGTAATCATCGTCAACTACTTAAAGTGTTTATTGTATTAAACGAATTCGATCTTGGGATCGAAAATCAAAATTTTAAGTTCCACTACGTTAAACTAATTGATCTCCTAACAGCTTCGGGGTTAAAAAGAGGAAAATGAGAATCATTACCCAATATTTTAGTAGAGAGACTTCTATATTATAGAAGTATCAGAGAAGAAAAAGCCACTAGGTGTGCTCTTAATAAGTCACTTTTATTAAGAAAAGTGAATGTCTCAAAATAAGTGATGTTAAGAATACCAATACATCATTTTAGTTTTTCAAATGTAATAGATTTAGTCATCTGCTACCTCGGCCATTAAATAATAGTTAAGAAAACATTTTATCCCTTAATATTAGTCACTCTAGAATACCAAGTAGCATTTATTATAATTTCATTCTTACTACCTCTAATTTATTATGTATTCAACAATTTTTAATCTTTACACTAATTGTATTAATGTTATTCAAAGGGTAAATTTGACTTTATCATCAAAATTTAATTACTCCCTCCGTTTCAAAATAACTGATGATATTACCAAAAAAATTGTATACCTTTGTCTGATTCAGTTTAATTGTCAAATCACTATTTATTGTGTTTTTCTTACATAAACCTTTATTTATTAGGAAGTGAGAATATAAAAACAATACTATATACCCTCAACAAAAAAAAAAAAAAAAAAAAAACTATATTGATTATAGTCTACTATTTTCTTAGGGCATTCACACCAGAATCCTTATTTTTTATCTTTAAAATAATATAAAATAATACATATTTCTATTTTATAGTATCTCAATTCAAAACATTCCACAACAGCATCCCTATCCTTATATTTATACCATGTATACCATTAAAATAGAGATAATGCTTTAAAATAGGAATATTGCTCCATGAATGGGGATACTGATGATAGTTAACTTTGCTATAATTTCTTGCCTATTTTACCCCCTATTTGTAGCCTATTCGATGTAATTTTAAGGTAGTTAAGTGGTTTTTATAGGCACTTTAACCACGGGTTGAATTACGAGACGATATGACGTTTACGTCCAAAATCTCTACTTTTTTGGGTGAATCATGTGCGTTTTATTGGAATGTGTCACACTTGTTTTTATTTTTGTTTGTTTGTTATAGGCACGGCGTGATAAAGGGTGTGACAAAGATCACAATGGTATAAAAATCGTCCAAAACGGAGTTCGTATAAAGAAATGACGCGAGATTCAAGTTCGGGTGTTCGGAAAAAATACTTGATTTTAATAAAATCGCACGCCGAAAACAGCAATTATCACACACAAGGTGTGATGTTGGCGAGAAGAGTTATGATGCAACAATTATTTTTTGGTTATACCAAGTGGAGGGTCATGATTAATCCAACTCACACGTACACACTGTGTGTACGTGTGAGTTGGATTAATCATGGCCCTCCACTTGGTATAACCCGAAAATAACCGTTGTATCATAACTCTTCTCTTGGTCAACGCATTTTGATGAGGCGGGTGTGGGGGACGCCGGAGGAATTTATTTTTCCAAAAGATTTCCAGAAATATTACGTCGGATATTTTATTGATTAACAAGTCATCTAGGTCAAATTCCAACACACAACATTTACATTAGATATTTTTTTCAGCGGCAAAAAATTTTCTGCCTCTTAGAAATAGATCTAAGTTATTGTTCTCTGCAATTTTTCAAGAACAGCAACACTATATTTTTTTATTTTGCGATTGATACACAACAAAGTGACGATTCGAGTGGAGATTGCCACAGTTTCTTTTGGTAAAATTTTTCAACCTTTTTGTCATGTCTATTGTTGATTTTTTCATGAACTTTTGTGTTTTTACTTCAATTATGAGTAGCTAAATTTTTAATAGCTAAATTATGTGATGGAATTACGAAATTAATGCCTCAACACTGATCTAGAGATGACTAGGGCTAAAAAGTTGAAACTTTTGAATGTTTTGTGTTATAAAAACTTGAACTTAATGCTATTAGTAGAGTAGCTAACCATTAATTGATTTTACACACGAATTTTATAAATGTATTTTGCAAGGGAGTGTGCGAACTAGAATTTTAGGATTTTTATGCACGAACTAGTCGAGTTTTCGCAACATGTTCCTTGGTAAGGTTTTTCTAGCTAAGCCGTGAACTCTGTGGGTGGAGCGTCTCATAGTTCTTAATCATATTAGGTCAATTAAATCTCATAGAGAGGACTGTTGAACCGAATATAGGGTAACTAGGTTGTGGTATTAGCGCATAGGGACCAGTTTAGGAGATTGCACCCACAACACATTCATTAGAAGCTATTGGTTGGTTGGGAGGTTAAGGCTCATCCCTAGTGATTCGGTAAAAGTATTGAGAGTAGTGTTCTTGACCATGATTTAGCTATTTCATTTATCATAAATTTTGAAGTTAGCATTTTTACCCTTCTAGCTATAGATTCTTCACCCATATTTGTGAACCTAAACTAAATACGAGCGTGATTGTGATACCTGAATAATTCCTCGTGGGATACGACATTGCTCGCCGTTGTAGTACAACCGACCCGGAACTCTGCCGGTTAAAGTTGGTTTGATGTAATTTGGCCATCAGATACACTGTTTATTGACTCTAAAATATGGATAGGGATGATGCTTCTGCTGTGGAGGTATTTGAGGAAAAATTCCACTTTTTAACTTTATTTTAGGGATAGAGCACCGTATAAGGCTTCCGCTACAAATGCCATCAGTCATTTTGATATTCAAATTAAAGAATTAACACACCTCATTAATATGTGTTTTTGTCAGCGCCTTCAGTTATTTTGGAATGATGGGGATACATTCATCCGCTTTTTATTTTCTTTTTTGTTGAAAATATTCACTTTTTACTTAAAATGCGTAAAATTTCAAGGTGACAATTATTTAGGGACGGATGTAGTATCCTATTAACTACTCTTAATTATTTCTTTTTCTGATAAAACAAAAAATAAATGCTATTCCCTCCGTCCCAATTTATCTGATGTAGCTGTCAAAATCACGCATATTAAAAAGTGAGTTGATGCATTGACATTAAGATTAAAATGACTAAATGGCCTTTGGTCATAATTAATGCAACCATTCTTTTTTATCTCGTATATTGTAATAAATAAAGGTAGAACAATGAAATTTACAATAATTACTGCATTGAAAATATAACTACCTCATACAAAATAGAACAAATAATTTTCACATCTACACTCATACAATTAAAAAGATAACAGATTTATTAAGTTCTTAATCTCTATGAAAACTAAAACAATTACACAGTTTTTACGTAAATTTTAAGTTGGTCCTGATACGAGTATGATTTGGTGATCAAGAACTAATAAAAAGTTAGATAAAACTATTTTGTAGAATATATTGTTAGACGTGTACATAGTCCGGTTTTCCGTTTTGACAAATTTTGAAACCTAACCATTTTTTACGGATTCAAAATTTACAAACCAAAACTAGGTAAAACCAATTTATCTGGTCCAGTTTGGTTTGACTTGGTTTTTTTTTTTTTTGGATTTTGGTCTTCATTTTTTACACACACACATATATATACACACACACACAGAGCATGATATTGCCACATGTTCTAGTTCAGCTAATCATATAAAGCCATGTAAACTGTTTTACATTATCTAATCATATGACGTTTTAGGCTAGGCCACAAGTTACGTATGTGAGGTTGTTGGTTAAAGGATTATTAGATAATATATTGGATATTACTTATTCACATAGAGTGATAATCAGTTGTGTCGACACTCACACACACACATATACAAATAACCAGTTTGTAACGGTTTGGTCTTGTTTTTAACGATTTTTATTTTAGAAAACCAAAAGAAATTTGTTTTTGACAGTTTTGTTTTTAACGATATAAAAACCAACCAATAAACCATGATTTATGCTTTTTCGGTTCGGACAAGTTTGGTTCAACCGGTCGGCTTGGTATTCGTTTTTTGTGTTCACCCCTATATAATGTCCTAGTATTTAAAAATTTCCACTCTTTTAAAAAAGAAAAACCATTGATAAAATAGATATTACATGGTGTACTTTTATTGACAAAAGTATTCCTTTTTATATTATATTTTTATTTAAATTGTGGAGCACAAAATGTTCCGAACTGTCACAGTATATGGCTGAAAGGAATGCTGAGTGCACAAGCTGCTGATAATATGAAGACACCAGCAGCCTGCTGATAGTATAGAAGCCTGCTGCCAGTATGGAAGCCTCAGCAGCCTGCTGACCACTTTCAGTATGATGTAAACTAGAAAGCGGTTATTCTGTTATAGTTTGTTATAACCGTTTGTAATTTACTTCTGACTTATCCATGAGGTGTATGAAGCTATAAATACACCATGATCAGTTGCATTGTAACTTAACTTGTAACTTTTACTTGATCAATAATAATTCCGCATTTTATTTTGTGTTTGTAATTCTAAAAACTTCATCGTGGTATCGGTGCAAAAATTTGAGAATTTCTAAATGTTTTCCTGTGTTTTTCCTTCAATCTTTGAAGAATCTTGAGAGTTTTCTTCATCTTTTCTGAGTTTTTAGTTTCTTGAGAGTAAACTGTCATCTCTTTCTTTGTTTTTGATCAATTCTTGATCAGTTTTTCACTATCATTGCTGATTTGTGATCAATTCTGGAGTTCTTGATAGGCATGGCAGCTAAGAAACAAGAAATAAGTCCCTCTAGTAAATTCTATGTTCATCCAAATGAGAATCATTCTCTATTTCTTGTTCAGCCATTGATGAATGGCAACAACTATAATCCATGGAAAATGTCCATGGAGATGGTGTTAATCACCAAGAATAAAATTGGCTTCGTAGACGGCATGATTAAAAGGCCCGAAGCAGATTCAGCAGACTTCCATGCATGGAGACAATGTGATACAATGGTGAGATCATGTATCTTAAATTCTGTTGAAAACACCATTGCACAAAGTTTGATGTATTTCAATAATACACATACAGTTTGGAAGAATCTTGTAGCAAGGTTTTCAAATGTTGATGCATTAAGACTTTCAAATCTTCTTGAAGAAATGCATCTACAGAAACAAGGCACAGATTCTGTCAATCAGTATTTCACAAAATTGATGATTCTTTGGGAAGAAATCAAGACCATCAGGCCTGTAACAGTTTGTTCTTGTGATCCTCAATGTCACTGCAATACAATCAAAAATCTGATGGATCATATAGAGGCTGAACATGTCATGAAATTCCATAAAGGATTAAGGGATGAATTTGAGCCAATGTTCTCACAGGCAATGTTGATGGTGCCTTTCCAGAAATTCATGATGCCTTTGAAATGGCAATCAAATTTGAAAGACAGAAGTTGTATGTGGTTAACAAGGCCAAGAATCAAGATTCCATGGTTCTCTTGTCATAAAAGAATGGAAATGGGCAAAATCAGATTGTCAGTAGACTTAACTCAACTGTGAATCCCAGGCCCAAAAATCCCAAAAAGATGCAATGTAGTTTTTGTGGATTCAATGGTCATACTGAGGAGACTTGTTACAAGAAGCATGGCTTTCCTCCTGGCTTCAAGTCAAAAAGGGCAAATATGGTAGAAGAGGAGCAATCAACAGAAGAAGATCAGGCACCAAGCATGTCTGCTGGACCAGGGTTTCCCAATCTTACTGCACAACTTGACAAGTTGATGGCTCAGCTAATGATCCTCCTAGACATGCAGGGTTTGATGTTGGCCAACCTACTAATGTTGTTACACACTACTCGCCTGCTATAGGAACAGGTGACCTAAATTTAGTAAGATCAATACAATGGATCTTGGACTCTGGTGCCATAGATCACATTGTAGGATCATTAGATCTGTTAAGCAATCCCAAACCTTCTTCTGGTATAAAAATGGGATTACCTAATGGAAATAATGTTTCTGTCACACATATAGGACAAGTGAGGATTAACACTCAATTGGTCCTACATGATGTGTTTTGCGTTCCTGGTTTTAAGTATAACCTTTTATCTTCACCTTCTTTTATTAATCATACAAAAGGTGCTGATGTCTTTTCTGCTAACAAGTGTGTTTTGTAGGACAAGAACAAGAAAATGATTGGTTCAACTGAGTTACAGAGACGACTTTATGTCATGGACCAACCAATAGGACTTTCTGTTACCAATGTTGTAAAAAAATCACAATCTATCTGATAGATTAGATGATGCTCTTTTATGGCACTACAGACTTGGGCACTTGCCATACATGAGACTGCAAGTCATCAGTTCACAGTCTGCTAATGTCAAATTTTGTAATCATGATCTTTGTTATATCTGTCCTATGTCTAAACTGAAGAAGAATCCTTTTCCTTTAAGTACCACTGCTGTAAATGCTACTTTTGACCATGTTCATATGGATATTTGGGGTCCTCTGAGACATCATACTGTAAATGGACAATAATATTTTCTTGCTGTTGTAGATGATTTTTCTAGATTTATGTGGGTTTTTCTTATGAGGCTTAAATCTGAAGCCTCTAACCTTGTTAAATCTTTTGTTAAATTTGTTTCTACTCAGTTTCATAAAATTATTAAAGTGATTAGATCTAACAATGGTGCAGAATTCCAACTTACTGACTTTTATGCTCAACAGAGTATCATACATCAGACATCCTGTGTAAGTACACCTGAGCAAAATGGTATTGTTGAAAGAAAACATCAGCATCTGCTGAATGTTGCAAGAGGTTTGAGGTTCCAGAGTAATCTACCAAATGAGTATCGGGGTTTTTGTCTTTTACATGCTGTAAAGTTGATTAATGCCATACCTACACCACTACTGAAAGAAAGCACTCCATATGAAGTTCTTTATGGCACCAAACCAGAATATTCTGTGTTTAAAGTTTTTGGTTGCTTTGTTTTTTCATGCACACTTCAGCAGTATAGGACCAAATTTGACTCAAGATGTAGGACTTGTGTCTATCTAGGGAAATCAACCACCTACAAGGGTGCTAATCTTTTAGATATTACCAACAATGATATCTTTGTTGCTAGAAATACTCAATTCCATGAAACTTATTTTCCTCTTTTTCAGCAGGTGTTGGGAAAGCCTAGATATCTTGCTGGCATGCCTGTTCCTTTGCCAGTAATGGACAGTTTTGAGGACTTGCTGAATGATTCAGCAGACCAACCAGCAATGGATCAACAAAATCTGATACATCCAATGAAAGGCATGAACCTGTTAATCAGGCACCTGAACCCACACAACTAAGAAGGTCCACAAGAACAAGGAAATCACCAACCTTTTATCAAGGGGGTGCTCATAATGTTCAGCAGACTCCACATCTGCTGAGTGCGGTAATGAGTCTGGACAACCACTTAGCAGACTATGATAGATTCATTAAAGCTATATGCAGTTAAAGAGCCTAAGACCCACAATAAGCTATCAAGCATGATGAATGGAAGGAGTCAATGAACAAAGAAATTGAAGCCTTACAAAAGACTCACATATGGGAGATAGTTGATCTGCCCCCATGCAAGAAACCCAAAGAGTGCAAATGAGTGTACAATATCAAACACAATCCTAATGGATCAGTAGAGAGATACAAAGCTAGACTAGTAGCAAATGACTACACTCAGACATATGGGATTGATTATCAAGAAACCTTTTCCCTTGTTGTCAAAATCACTACTGTCAGAACCTTGCTTGCAGTAGCAGCAACCAATAATTGGCATCTACATTCAATGGATGTTAACACTGCCTTTCTTCATTGAGATCTACATGAAGAAGTATACATACAACTAACCCCAGGTTGTGCTGCAACTAAACCAAACCAAGTTTGCAGACTTACCAAATCATTATGTGGCCTCAAACAAGCCAACAGACATGGAATTGCAAGTTGACTGAATCATTGGAAGCTCAAGGATTCATTCAATCCAAACATGACCACGGTCTATTCACAAAAGGGCCAGGACAACCATTCATTGCCCTATTGGTATATGTAGATGACATCATAGTTGCTAGCCCCAGTGAAGAGTTAATTCAGCAAGTTAAGGATGCTTTACACCGGCAGTTCACCATCAAAGATCTTGGAAAATTGAGATATTTCTTTGGCATTGAGGCTGCTAGATATTCAAAAGGCATATCCATTTCACAAAGAAAATACACACTTAACCTCCTAGAAGAATATGAATTTTTTGGAGGCAAACCTGCTAAGACATCTATGGAGTCCAAGCAGACTTTGCAGCATGGTGATTCATCACTTTTGGAAGATAACACTGCATACAGATCTCTAGTGGGTAAATTGATTTACCTCACTTTTACCAGACTAGATATTTCCTTTGCAGTACAACAACTAAGTCAATTTCTGGACACTCCTACTGAAAATCATATGAAGGCAGCTTATAGACTGCTGAGGTACTTAAAGACCAATCCTATCCAAGGAATCTTTTTTCCAGCAGACAATGATCTTGTACTTAAGAGTTTTACAGATAGTGATTGGGCTGGTTGTCCTGAAACAAGAAGATCAATATCATGTTATATGATATTTCTAGGAGATGCTCCAATCTCCTGGAAGGCAAAGAAACAAACAACGATTGCTAGAAGCTCATCAGAGGCTGAGTACAGGGCCATGGAAAATGAAGTTTGTGAAATCCAGTGGCTTATCTATATACTACAGGTTTTACAAATTCCAGTTCAGGTGCCTACTGTGTTATTTTGTGACAATTCTGTGCAATGCACATTGCTCACAATCCTTTCTTTCATGAAAGAACCAAATATATTGAAATTGGCTGCCATGTTGTGAGAGACAAACTCAAATCAGACTCGTCAAACTTCTTCCAATCAATACAAAAGAACAAATAGCTGACATCCTCACCAAATCCTGGGATGCACCTCTTTTCTCTTATCTACTAAATAAATTGGGAGTTTCAAAGATCTTCCAGAATTCAAGTGGCTAAAATGAATGCTGAGTGCAAGCTTTTCATGTACCACTCTCAGCTTGAGGGGAGGTGTTACAGTATATGGCTGAAAGGTATGCTGAGTCCACAAGCTGCAGATAATATGAAGACACCAGCAGCCTGCTGATAGTATAGAAGCCTACTACCATTATGTAAGCCTCAATAGCCTGCAGATCACTTTCAGTATGATGTAAACCAGAAAGCGGTTATTCTGCTATAGTTTGTTATAACCATTTGTAATTTACTCTTTTGACAGATCATGAGGTGTATGAAGCCATAAATACCCCATGATCAGCTGCATTGTAACTGTTAGGTGTAGTGCCCGAAAGACAATTATTTAATTGTTTTTATGACAGAATTAATAAGTCATCTTATTATATGCATGTATGCTTATAATTAAGACACTACTGAAAACCCTAAGTACCTCGTTTATGTAATCACATAACTCAGTGTATGGCTATACACAAGAGGATTGAGTTAGTGAGATGTACTTAAAATTAACTTAGTCCGTAGCATTTATTAATCTGAGTACGGGTCTTATGATTAATTTACTATTAATACGCCCAAAACACTTTAGGTGTGACAGTCTTATCAGGACTGTCGGTAATAGGGTACCTAGTGGGGCATTTATATATGATGATAATCATATAGGGCTAGACCGATTTGATTTGAGTTCTCGATATAATTCCGTGATTGAGAAGTCTTATCGAATCACAAGATGATCATATATGGATTAATCTTAATCCTGAGGTGATCACAGACAACTGCTTAGACTAGGGTAGAGTTTGATGTGTTAGTAAGGATCACTTCATAGTATGTGGTCCGACACTTCTCGTTGGCTCTATTCTGGAATAAGTGAGTAGTCTGTGATATCACAGATATAGAATCCATTCCTTCCCTCGGGAAGTAGACAGACAGTTCCCTTATTTATTATCCTAGAAACTGACCGATGCGCGCAGTTCATATTATATTAGTTATGAACTATTTGGTCACTAAGGGGTTAATGGTAAATAAGGATAAGATGTTTCGAGAAGGGTCTACGGAGATATCCCGAATCGTAACGAACAGTCTATGGAGGATTTATCCGTATGTAATGATTATATCAGTGGACGCTTTTCGACTCATAGTTGAGTGTAAGTTATCTATATTCGGCAGAGTTCAGTTTCGGGTTTATGATGGTGTAATCCCGGAATTAATAGATTGAATATTATTGTTCGGTCTGAAGGATAATATTATTCAATTTATTGTAGCTACTGAATATGGGTCCATGGTTCCCGACATGGCTCTTAATATAGCATATACGTTTTCTCGTCGTTTCACCTCAATTAATATTAAATAGTTGGATTGGACTGCTTAATAGATATGTGAATTAATTGTTTAGTTGAACTAGATAATTAAATACACTGAAAATATATTTTTCATGGACTCGACCCAAAGTGATTAAAAATGCGTGTGACCTAATTTTGTATTAGGGTGGCCGCATATTTTATATATTGTTTATTGGTAAATTAGTTTTCTTGATAAATAATAAGACATGTGATTAAATTATTTATTGGTTAAATAATTAAAGGAAAAGAAAATCTTTTGTATATCCTACTTAATTTAGGAATATTCTAGATTTATCTTTTTAAGGAAAAAGGATTAATTTGATTGATTTTGTATTAACTAAATAATACATTGGAGACTAGGATTTCTCTCCTATATAAAGAGAGTTCTCACAAGTCTTTTCATAATACATAATTTCGACATAAGGGTAGTATATTGGCTTAAAGATTTCGGCCATTGTACTAAGGGTTCGAGTTTTAGAAAACTTTGGGTTTTCTAAGGTAGCATATCGAGGAGGTCCGGCGGCTTGAAACACCATCCACCTGGTAGTGCTTGGAGACACACGTTGGAAGACTTTGGCTTCTCAACTAGCTCGGATTGGATTGACCTTGTTCTTGGCGTTTTGCACCATAAAAAGGTTGGTAATCTAACCCCCTCATAGGTTTAGATCTATTATATTTATGTATTTTGGTTGACTAGATCTAGATCTTGTACTTTCCGCTGCGTAATCGGGTGGATCTTGATCCATTCGGCGATATTACATCCTACAATAACTAAACTTGTAACTTTTGCTTGATCACTAATAATTCCGCATTTTATTTTGTGTTTATAATTCTATAAACTTCATCACGTACTGCTAAAACCTTGAAAAGAGAAATAACCAAAAATGGTATTACCTCCGGTCCAAAACTAATGGTGCGTTTTGTATTTATTTATTTGAATGAAATGAAATTTTAATGTCCCACATAGGAAAAAAAGTAGAATACTCACCCTCATATAAGTGAGACATAAATGTCTTATCAACTCGGGTTAGCCCTTTTAGACCAAGCAAGGATGATGGTCTAATTAGTTGATCGGACCATTTATGACTCAATTAACGCTACCAGGCCCGGGGTCTGGGGGCGTTACAGAATGATATCAGAGCTGACTATCAGACAAAACTATGCGATGCACCGTACAAGAAGACGGTGTAAGGATAGCCTCATGGCCTCTAGTTACCTCTGGTAGGGACAATTCGGAAACAGTCTTGGCCGTCCTGGTGAGGACGCTAGTCCCTTATAAGAGGGAGAATGTAATGTTCTACATAGAAAAAATAGTAGAATGCTCACCCCCATATAAGTGTGAGACATAAAGGTCTTATCAACTCGGGTTAGCTATTTTAGACCAAGCGAGGATGACTGTCTAAGTAGTTGATCAGACCATTTATAACTCATTCAAAGCTACCAAGCCAGGGTCTTGGGGCGTTATAGAAATGTTTTTATCATTCCATTCAACCATTTTGGCGTGTTTGGATTCGAGGGAATGAAATTAATTTTCATTCCATTGGAATGAATTTTGGCCATTTTCATTCCATCAGAAAATTGATGGAATCGATAAAATGGTTGGATGGAATGAAATTTAAAACATAACCCAACGATAAAAAATCAACCACCGTCCACCCCACCCACCACCCACCACCCGCACCACGTGCCTACCCCACCGGAACCAACCACCACCATATTTCACCTTCCACCACCTGCCACCGCCGCTGCCTACATATCACCACCATTGTCACAACTAACCACCATCCTCCATCGCAACCCAACCAGCCATCATCCAACCACCACGTACCGTTACCAACCATTTCAACACTACCCGTTAACACCGCCCACCTTACCACCATCTTCCCTATTTTCACACATAACCTACCCCACCATCACCACCCGCCATTATTCTCCATCACAACCAACTGCATCACCACTGATATTTACTCGTCCGCCACCACCCACCTCACAATCACCCATCACCACACACCACAGCACACCACCCTCGTCACTACAACCATCACCTCCACCCCCACCACCACAATTGCACACCTCACAAAATCATTGCCACCACCATCTCTGCACACCCCACCGCTACCCGCCACACTTATCAACACGCACCACCACGCCGTGTCAATTGCCGCATCCTATATAATCTCATACATTCATAGGCGGATCCACATTGTAATAAATGGGGTCCACGGACCCCGTTAAAAATAAAATAAAAAAAAACTCCGCATTTTAATTACATATAAAAAAATATTTTGGACCCCGTAAAAAAGTACTACATCCGGTCCGAAATATAGGTCATCCTAGGATATTTCACACAGATTAAGGAAGTGGTTGAATGCGATTAATTTGAAGGTTAATGTCTAAAATACCCATTGACTATCATTAATGCAATAGTTGTTAAGTAGTGAAAAGTTTTTGGATTCATAATAAATTAGGGGATAGAGAAGAGCAATAAATGCTGCATTGGTAATGTAGAATGACTTATATTATGGGACAAGTAGAAAAGTGTAGTATGACTTATATTTTAGACCGGAGGTAGTATTTACTTTGAAAAAGATTTACGGACCCGGCTGAACAAAATTTTTGGATCCCGCTGAACAAAATTTTTGGATCCGCCATTTCATACATTTCATTTCATTGCTTGCCAAACGTAGGAATGGAATCACGTTCATTCTATTCCATAGCATTCAATTCCATCAGATTTATTGCATTCCATTTTATTCCAGCAATCCAAACGCATCATAAGAGTTTTCATACAGCTTAAAAAATTGCTGAATGTCTTGAATTGAACGTTAAATGTATAAAATACACGTTGTCTATCGGTAATGCAATAGTTATTAAGTAATAAAATGATTGTATTGATAATAAAGTAGGGGTAATATAAAGAAATGAGCAATAAATGTTACATTATTATGTATTAATTACGTAGAATAACTTATATTGTTGAACAAATAAAAAATAAAAAAAATTATATTTTAAGAGTGATGTAGAAAAAAATAGGTACAAATCCAACTCCTAGGACAAATATTTTCAAAAAATAACTAAATAAATAAAATCCGAGGACAAATGACACAAGCGTTGATCATCTATAAGCTGGGCGGTGGCACTTTGCCAGATAGATGAGACCATGATACCTTTTCCCTTAGTCAACGTGTCAAATTGCTATTCGAGTTCGAGACCGTCCAATAATCGGTTTTTTAGATCTTTGTTTGAAACCTTAAAAAAATCAAACAGACTCAAAAATTAAGGGGGGAAAGGGTTTTCAGTTCATTTGCCAAGATTCAACCTGACACATACATTTAGAAGAAACAAAATTGAAAAAGAATGCGCCAAATAATTCGTGTTAAATATCAATTGGCCTATTCTGTTTATCCAAAATACTATATCCGTCTCAATATATAGTCATCTACGGTTTTAGATTTGTCCAACAATATAAGTCGTCATACTTTTTTAGATTTGTAGAATACTCTTTTAGATTTGTTCTACAATATAAGTCATCGTATATTACCAATACAACATTTATTGTCTCTTTCTTTATTTTACTCTTAATTTATTATTAATCTAATCACTTTTCATTACTTAATAAGTATTGAATTAATGATAGTCAATGAGTATTTCAGACATTCAGTTTCAAATTGATGGCATTCAACAACTTCCTTAATCAGTGTGAAAACTCCTAGCATGACTTATATTTTAAAACGTACTCCCACCGTTCCTATTTAAGTGTCGTAATTGTCAAAAACACATATATTAAGGAGAGTTGTTAAAGTTTTGACTTATAATCAAAATGACAATAATACCTCTTGGCTATAATTAATACAATTTTGTTTTCAATCTCCAATCCTTTCATAGATAAAAAGTGATGTAGAAAAATGCAAAATATATATATATATATATTTGAAAAATGCAATCAACAATACTTTGAAAATGTAACTACGACATATAAAAATGATACTTGATTTTTTTTTAGGAAATATTTACTTATTTCAAAACCCAGTTTTAAATGCTTTGTTCCGTAAACACACTGTTGAATAGAAGAAAAATAATTGAGTTACAACAATTGATAAAATAAAATATTGTTGCATCCGTACCATTTTTTTCTTTCTCGGAAACGAAATTTACGCACGCATACTTTTTGTTCCTACTGTGACTCAAACCTGAATACTTCGGGTTAAAAGGCCATAGTGATTACCACTAGACCAATACATTATAATATATATGATGGCATTTAGAAGTAGAACATTAATAAGACATTATTATATTTCTTCATTTGTGACCTCTCAATTATTATCAATTTAATAATTTTTCATTATTTTTACAATATTTTATTAACCATAGTTAAATTATTTTCTTATGTAAAAAATTTAATGTATTAATTTTTCCATTTTCTTAAATCTTATATTTTGAGACAGAGATTAATTATAATAAATGATGTAAAATTGGTAGTGTGAATCCTTATTACTATAAAGATAAATTATGAATATCACTTTAGGGCCCTTCAAAAAAAAAATCACTTTAGGGCATTGGCAAACGTTACAAGTACTCTTTATTTAGGTTCAGACAAACTTTCCTCAAATGGAATCTGACCAAAACGCCCATCTCTTTTGTCTTTCGTCAACCCGGCCGATTCAGCAATATCAGTTTGGGTGAAACTCACTTCCTCCTCCCAAAAAAAGTAAGTCCCTTTCTCCCATTTTTTTTTTTTCTTGCAGAAACTATATCAGTTTTTTTCTTCCTTGGACAATATTAATGATTCATCTCTATCTACCTCAGTTTTGCATCTCGCGAAGATTCTTTTTGGGGGCTTTTGTATATCTCTAACCGTACACCGTGTTGACCGACAGATGAATTAACAGTTGCAGAAATTACACATATCTTAAAGATATATATACATATAGAGAGAGAAAAGGGATCTGAGAAAATGGGGAGAGGAAAGATAGTGATTAGAAGGATCGATAATTCAACGAGCAGGCAAGTTACATTTTCAAAGAGGAGGAATGGACTGCTTAAGAAGGCTAAAGAGCTTTCGATCCTATGCGACGCCGAGGTCGGAGTCATCATCTTCTCCAGTACTAATAAACTCTATGAATTTGCTAGCTCCAGGTTTGTTTTATAGTTTTCAAAATGATGTTCTTTTAAATTTTTTTTTTTGTTGTTGTTGTTGTTTCTGTTGTTCGATTTGTTATTGATTTGCATTTAAGTGGTTATTTGTGTTGGGAGGAAGTGTTTTGAGGCTTTAATTCATCGGTTGTAATAAATACATCAACCCTAGCTAGGTAAAATTTGGTCATTTCATGTCGACATAAAAACTTGTAATTACTTCATTTTTTTAGGGGATAATTATGGAAATTCTTCATCTGTGTCAATGGAACTTTTTCCGGCCCCTTTGTTAATGGGATAATATTATTAGCATATACATTCAGAGAAAAACCTATGTAACAAAAAAAAAAAAAAAAAAAAAAAACTTGGTCATTATATGTCTTGTATACAGATTAATTTGTTCACTCTTTTTTTTTTTTTTTTTTTTTTTTTTGTATTGAGGGTATGTTCACTTCTGTTAATGGAAATTCTAGTCCTTTAATTTGCCAATGGGATTCTACTTTCACATCCCAGTTGCTTCTTATAATTAAATATTTTAGTTTTTCTGTACGCATTAACTCAGTCTAATAAAAAGTTATTAGATAGATCATCGACATGTGTTCATAGGAGTCAACAAGCTGTTGATTAATCAATGACTTTCTTTTTTTAAAAATTGAAAAGGAAAAGTTATAAACTGCAGCACAATACTTGTATTCTGGCCCTCACTTTATACCAATTATGTGTCAAAGTATAGTTATGAAAAACATATTTGTGACAAACTCAGTATGAAAAAAATCCAAACTAATCGATTAGTGTACAACACCGTATATCAAAATGAAAATCCACTAAAAAAATAAGGAAGAGAAAACAACGAGGTAATATATATATATATATATATATATATATATATATATATATATATATATATATATATATATATATATATATATATATATATAGAACAAAGTATCAAAGTATATCCAATGCGACAATCAAAAGGCCTTCATGAGAAAAAGGGCCTCTTCAGCAAAGGGTTGAAATGCAAACCAACTCCTTCATACATTACAACAAAGATAAAAGCGTTCCTTATGAAGCGTTAGATCTTCCTCCTTTATCAATTAGCAAACATTGAACCCTCTGTGCATTAATGACATGTTTGTTACGCATGAATAGAATGGAATGTAATAAAATAATAGGAATGAAATGGAATGGAATAAATTTATTCCACTACCGCGTTTGGCATGTTAAGGAATGGAATGAAACAAATTATATAAAATGTACATATTGAATAATGAGTAGGACATGGTAGCGGATTAACGTATGGTGGGATAGAGTATGGTATGGTTAATAAGGTAGGATATGGTGGAAGGGATGAGGTCAGGTAGCGTGGGGTGGGGTGGGGTTAGGTAGGTGGGGGTAAGCTCTACCCCACACCCCAACGCATCTTACCTCTCTACCCACCCTGCCCTACCCTACCTACCACCTCACCCCACCCTACCTTACCCACCACCTTATCATACCCTATCCTATCTCACTTCATTCTACCTTGACCTACCACCATGCCACCCTACCCCGCCCACCACCACCACTCTAAACTTACCCTACCCACTAGCCCATCCCACCCTACCTTACTCACCACCCAACCCTACCGTACCGTACCAACCACCCTACCCTACCCTACAATACTCACCACCCTACCCTACACTACCTTACACTCCCCTACCCACCACATCACCCTAACCAGCTATACTCACTACCCTTCCTACCCTACCCTACAATGCCCACTACCTTTCCTACCCTACCCTACCTTACCCACCACCCACCCTACCCTACCTTAACCACCACCACACTCTACTCACCACCCACCCCTACAGTACCCTACCTTACCCACCCCTACTGTACCCTACCTTACCCACTACCCCACCTTACCCTACATTACCTTACCCATCACCCCCACCCTACCTTACCCAACCTTTTCTCATCGTATCATACCCTACACATCCTACCTACCTTATCCCACCACCTACTCTACCCCATCATCACCTACCCTACCCCACCTACCTACCATACTTCATCACCTACCCTACCCTACCCTACCCTACCACCCACCCACTCTTACCCCATCACCCATGTGTTTTGTCGATTGTCATTTTATTCCATCACATTCCATCCATTTTTGAAAGGAATGAAAATGGACATTTTTCATTCCATTAGAATAAAATTTCATCCTATTCCATTACCTTATAATCATACACATTGATTAATCATGCATGAATTTTTATTGAAAAGGAAAAATTATAAACTTCAACGCAATACTCGTATTCTGACCCTCACTTTATACCAATTACGTGTCAGAGCTTAATTATCAAAAACATATTAGTGGCAAACTCAGTATGAAAAAAAATCAAAACTAATAGATTAGTGTACAACACCATATGTCAAAATGAAAATCCACTAAAAATAAGAAGAGAAAACAAAGAGGTAAAATCATAGTCTATATATATACAACAAAGTATCAAAGTATATCTAATGCGACAATCAAAAGGTCTTCATGAGAAAAATGGCCTCTTCAGCAAAGGGTTGAAATGCAAAACAACTCCTCATACAGTGCAACAATGATAAAAGCGTTCCTTATGAAGCGTTAGATCTTCCTCCCTTATCAATTAGCAAACATTGAATCCTCTGTGCAATAAGTTTATTAGAGTTATCAGACTACGTGATGGACACTTTGTATCATTAGTTAGTAAAAGTTGGTTATAGTTGCATTAGTCGGTTAGAAGTTGTTTAGGTCGGTTTATTCTAGTCAGGAAGTCTCTATATAAACTCAATCATGCTTCTACAAGCTCAATTAAGTAGAATTGAAGCTATTGAAAGTCGATTTTTCATTCTGTTGTATTCTGAGGTGAACCCTATCATTAATAGTAGTTTTATCCCGTCACTATTGACGTTGTTCATCCTATTCTTCGTTTCCAGCGTTTTATTTCAAATTTGATTCATTTTCTTCATAGAATCGGAGCGGGAGGTCATGAGAACAATCTTTGCTTCCAACAATGTCTTTGTGGTGCCTTTTACATGCCTTTGTGTGCCATGTTGGTCCAGGCATGTTATAGGCTCACAATTGAGGAGGCGTGTTGAAGTGTTTAAAATGTTAATTATCTACCTCCCCATCAGCTTCAGTTTTTGGGAGATATGGTAATTCAACATGGTATCAGTGCACTTATTGCTCTTTCTTGATTGAATTTCGTAATTCCGCACGAATCTCTTGTCATAACGCTGCATTTCCTGCAAATCTTTTGCGATCTTGGGTGCATTTCAATGGATGCAACTCAAAATCAGACCATCTTGCCTGGAAGCCCGTTCTATATCCATCCTAACGAGAATCCTGCTTTAGTTCTCATCCAACCTTTGCTGAATAACAAGAATTACCATCCTTGAAGTTGGTCCATGAAAATGGCTTTGATTACTAAGAATAAGATTGGGTTTATTGATGGTACTATCACTAAACTGGATGATAGGGCTGCTGAATTTCAAGTTTGGCAACAATGCAACACTTTTTCTATAACTTGGATCTTAAATTTTGTAATTCCTTCGATTGGACAAAGTGTTATGGACTTACGCACAACTAAGGATGTATGGCCGGATCTTGTAGCTCGATTTTCTATGTACTAGTGGCAAACCTAGTGTGAGAAAATCCAAACTAGTAGATCAGTGTACAACACCATATGTCAAAAAGAAAATCCTCTTAAAAAACAAGAAAAAAAAACAAAGAGGTAAAAACATAGTCTTTAACAAAGTATCAAAGTATGTCCAATGCAACAATCAAACGGCCTTCATGAGAAAATGGTCTCTCCAACAAAGGGTCGAAATACAAACCAACTCCTTCATACGGCCAACATAAAGGCGTTCAAGCTTTGGATCTTCCTCCCTTATCAGCTAGTAAACATATAATCCTCTATGCATTAAGTTAGAATCTTAACATTAATCAAAAAGGAGAAAATGCAACAGCTTTAAGATCAACTATGGTGCTACTACATTCATATTTCAAAGTGGATCTTGCCAATGAAATTCGTTAGGTACATCAGAGAATTTAATTAGGAAATACTCCCTCCGTCTCGCAATGAAGGGCCTTTGGTTTTTTTTAGACTTATCCCATATTTTAAGGTTTTCTCACATCCCAATTCAATATTAAATGCATTATTTTTATTTTCACACTAAATAATGCAATATTATAAGTCACTTCCAGATACAATTAATACAATATTTTACCTTGAAATATTAAAAAAAAGCAACTCATTTATGAGGTTTCTTAAACTGTGTGAAAAAACCAAATGGTGCTATATTGCGGGACGGAGGGAGTAACATCTATTGGGTACTAACTAAATGACACATATCACCATAGCCTTTCACAACTAATTACAAAAGATCCCCACTTCAATACTTTAACATCCCCCTCAAGTTAAATGTGGTATATATCAACCACATTCAGTTTATCATGGTTAGAGAGTAACTTGGAACTTGGAAGAGCTTCGGTGAAGCAATCTGCCACTTGATTCCAAGATGTTACATAGGCATCTATTAGTTTATGTTGCAGCACTTTTAATGTGTTTGGTCCTGGATTGAAATATTAGGTTGCAACACTTGATCTTGGACAAAATTAACGTTTATTTTAATATGTTCAGTCCTTGAGTGAAATAGTGGGTTGTAAGCAAGGTGGCTAGCACTCAAATTGTCACATCAAGTGATAGGTATGGCAAAAATAAGAATGTGCAACTCACATAACAAGGACTTTTTTTAAGGCCACATAACAAGGACTTCAACCACTGAATTTCAGCTGCTATGTTAGCAAGTTCTTTATACTCATGTTTAGTGCAGGAACGAGCAACCACCTGTTGCATTTTAAAACTCCGATATACAGAAGATTCACCTGAGAACACACAATAACCATTTATAGCTCTTCTTTCCACCACATTACAAGCCCAATCTACATCACTAAAACCATGGATTGTGATTGGATGGCTAACAATGGAGGCCAAAATGCATCATACACTTAATGTATCTCATCTTCCTTTTGAGGGCATTCCGGTGAACTAGTATGGAATGGTGCATATATTGACTGCATTGATTCACAACATAGTTGAGGCTTGGTTAGTATAGGAAAGATATTGAAGGGCTCTTAGAATGCTTCGGTATTGAGTGGGACAGTTTAGAAAATGGGACTCTATGGAGGTAAGATCATCATTGGTGGTCATAAGAGTAGGTTCTGGTTTTAATTGTTGAAGATATAACTTGTTAAGTAACTGAGAGCCATAGTGCTACTGATGTATATCTAAACCTTTCTGATCTTTGCAAGCTTGCAATCCAAGAAAACGAGTGATCAAAGATCTTTAAAGGCAAACTTGGAGTTTAGAGAACTGATAAACCGTTTCATGAATTGAGGGAAATACATTATGATTAAATAATCATCCATATACAATAGAAATGTATGGAAATCAAAGCGATTCGCACAGCGAAAATTCAAAATTTTGATTTCCTTGAACCGAGAATCGATTTGAGGAACGAAGAAAACACATAAAATATGAAGATGAAACTATTTACTTTGATCATCCAAATTATCGACGCTTTATCTATGATTGTTGATCCGAGCACCAAGTCATCCAAGCGTCCGGTCTCTAACGGTGACCCACAAGAACAACCACCGGAATTCTCCAAGGACTGCTCCCGAAAAAGTTCGGCTGCTAGGTGGACTTTTCTTATCTCCCAAGTCTCTCTCTTCAAAGAAGTATCTACTAAAAAGGTAGATTCCATTATTAAGAGCTCTTCCCTTCATACGTGAAGGAGGCGCCTAATCAAAATATGCTATTAATTAATATCACATATTAAATTATAATATTATTTATTCACATGGAATAATAACCCGAATATTAATTCCACCATAGCACTTTGTAGTAAGTATAATAATCAATTCTTATTTGGTTACCACATAACCACACTTTAATTCCGAAAGGTCATTCATTGTGTGACCCGATAGGTTTTAGAATATGTTAGACGTAAACACGAATTAAATAGAATCATTTAACTCATCATAATAACTCTTTATTAATTAACCCATATTTGACAGTCGTGATTGACATTTAGCAATGTCACGACCTCAACTGTCGGAAAGTCATGCGCTACTGACTACAACCGTTCATGTGAAGAGGTTCTCGTATAAATGCTTCATTTCACATAATCAATATCCACATAGTCGCTTGTTGAGTGTCATACATCAACGACTACTTCTTATATCATGAATATAATATTCTCTCGGAGCGAATACTTCACTCACATTTTGCGAAAATTCTGAGAATAAAACATTCCTTTATAAGATGACCATTGTTGTTTTTTTTTTTAAGGGAAGATGACCATTGTTAGATATTCATTCTTACCATGAAAAAGCAAAAATCCCGGACAATCGACATAAATGCTAAGCATTCTTCAGTATTACATCCAATCACTACTGCATGACCACCGCGTCGAGGGGAAACATCAATAATGTCAAAACATGATAATCCAGACGGCGATATTATGACGATCTCTAGTCTGCAGATAATTATACAAATGCCACATAATTATGACACTTAAGTAGATAAGCGGATTATCCAACACACACACACACACACACACACACACACACACACACACACATATATATATATATATATATATATATATATATATATATATATATATATATATATATATATCTTACCAATACATGTCCACGTAGAGTCTATATGTCGCTACAATTTGGTAGATGTTATCTATCACTCTTCACAAAATAGAATGCATCCAATAAATGTTAGTCTAAATGTATCAATAATGTCATGTTCATTAATACACATGACTAATGTTATTTAAGAACTATATTATTTACCGTGCATCGAGATTTCATCAATCATAATCAACATTAGAATTTTTCTATCACGATTTAATTCAAGGGACATTCTTATATGTAATATTAAAATTGGTTTCTTGAATAAACAAATGTATAGTAACAAATTGCCATTTATTATATTTATAAACATAAAATCATAGTAGAAAATATTCGACCAGGTCGGATCCGTTCCAACTCGATTGGGTTTACTGGTAGAACTATGATTCTTGAATTGCCTATCATTAAACTTCAATGCAGCCTTAACTATAACTTACATTATGAAAGCTCCACCAGCGAAAGCATACTCCGGGTCCATCTACAGTGAATTGTTCTGAAGCAACAAAAGCATAACTTTAATCTTCGTCTTCGATATTGTTTTGTTCTAACTGGAGTCCTCGATATTGGTTTAGAACGAAGACTTTCACAGGGTACTACACTAACAATATTTCACTTGACCTAAATCAAATCACTCGTATACACAAAGCCAAATTGAAACACAAGAATCTCATTTAATACTTGCAACTAACCATAAGTATCAATGGATCAACATCTATGGGGACTGAATCTATCTTTATATCAAACTTCCAAATAATCAAATCAAATGGAAAGGCCTTTATACAAACACGGATCTCTGATAAGACCCAGTCATTGCTCAAGCAATGAATCCACTACTATATCAACTATATAGCTATGTCTTTTTTTGAGAGGATATAGCTATGTCGAATAACCAAAATAGGCCCAGTAACAAACCTCCTAGATCCACACATCGCTTCCGCTATGCCTCTAAGGCAACAATGTGTTTGGATCAGTTGCAGAATCTACAGTGATTTCTTGGTGAGAAAATTTCCAACTCACCACATCACTAATCAAAGTGATCGTCTTCATAAACTCAGGGCTAGCATCTTTGTATCTACGTGCATCCAGTTAAATGTTTCAACAAAGTAGGAATGCATCCTTAACACTTTATGGATATTCTCAATATTTACCTAATCCACTTCATATTTACTCACGACCCTTCAGAGAGTATGAAATATCTAGTCAATCCTCAACATAACACTTGTGATGCATCCTATTGCAATAACATAACAAATCATTCCATAAGTATTTTCTCCCATTTTTATTTTAAGACTAATATACTAGCATACACAGATCCCAGGATTATCAAGCGAGAATCCCACTTGGCTAGATCCATTCTAAACTCCTTTAGCATTTTGTCTATATAGGTGAATAGTTATAACCAAAAAGCATTTAAGATATGCCACTATAGATTCTTATTTTTAAAAATAACAACTGCCATTTCCAAGAGTTTTTTAAACATATTTCATGAACTACCAAACTTTAATTGACTGTAACACATGGAAGTTGATTCCCAGGAACAATATGTCATAAATATTATACTTAGAAAACCATGACGCTCTCACTAACCTCATTGTACACCGGGCACATCTTTCTTGTGATTAAATCAAACTCAAATGATTATCAAAATGGAGAATCCATTTAGAGAAACTTGTTTGAGTTCGTAAATGGATCTCTCAAGCTCACATATCATCTTAGCATCTTTAGACATCAAGACTCAAGGCTAATATCCACTGCCCTATCTTATAGTCATGATATGCAACTTTATCAAGCATGATCAGAATAGATTTAAGCATAGATGGTAGCATGAAGGCTTCCACAGGGTATGCACCATGTTACCTTTTTCCATTAGCTCAGCTTCATTGGTAATCACATTACCATCCCTGTCAATCTTTCTTTAAGACACGTTTTCTTTTAGGGACATTCTCCTCAGGCTAAACTAACTAGGTTCAGAACCAAGTTATTATACGTGGAATCTATTTCAGATGTAATGGCTCTGAGACGTGTCTCTTTAACTTGCATTTTAAGTATTTTTGCATAAGTTGTGAGATCTTCATTCTCCAAGATGACCTGCACCTCATCACTATATGCATGGTCTATGCTCTTGTTTGAATGGTTGAACATCTCTTCGTGGTTTTTAAGTACTTTTTAGATCTTAATTTACTCTCACTTTTTCTTTTGGAAGAAACACCTCCTATGAAAGACAACATGTTTGGAAATAAACATATTTGCTCCACAGGTCAATATATCCGACAAACTTGCTAAGATATCCCACGAATTTGTATATGTCATACTAGGATCCAAGTCTTTCTCACATTCCCTACTTCCTTGAAGCACGAAAACCCCAAATCAATGGTTAACATAGATTTGATGTCATCAGATCCCATAACTTATATCGAATTTATCGATCCAATCACAAGGAACATGGTTAAGTATATTTATCAGAATTAAGTCCCCTTCCCAAAACAAGTATATGGCATGCACCACATCTTTATTGTATAAAGTGATGTTTCCATTTCTTAAAACACAATCTGATTGCATATCATAAAATTATTTTCTTAAAGGGAGAATCTTATTCTATTTCTGACAACTCTGAAACACCCATTTTGGTAACCACTACTTCAATCTATTTGAAGAGTAGTTCCTTAATTGTTGTTTGTACTTATTTGAACTTTTCAAACTTTCCAAAATTTTACTTCAATAAATACACATGTCTATTTCTAAAATAGTCAAGGAGATTGATAAACAATTATTTCCATTAATGGTTTAAATTTTCAAACATCAATATATGTAGACTTTAGACTATTTATAGACTTATAATTGTTAAAGCTTAGCTTTGATCTTCTCAGATGATTCTCATCTTAGTTGTGCCCTTCTCGTCTTGTCCATCTCGTCTAACTGGATCAGATGAATATTCTTTGCTGCTATTGATCATCTCATCTGATCTGATCACGTCCGTTTACTTATATTATATTATATTCTAAGTTACCGTTGATTATCTTAACCAACGGTAATCTTGTCTTGACAGTTGCTTTTGCTGTCTTTTCTCGTTCTAGCTGTTGGTCTTTTTGTATAAATGTATCCCGATGCTCATTGCATCGGTTAAGTGAATTTTATTATTGTATTTATTTTCAAATTGTTTCTGTTTGAATTCTTACATGGTAACAGAGCATTCGGTTCGATCTTTTTTTGAAAATTTTCACTTCAAAATTATTCATATTTTTAATACGTCGGATTCCACTGCTACGAGCACCAAATCGCAATCCATCTCAAATGATAATCCTGGACAAACATGAGATTTGCAGCATATTCAAGCTGCGTATTGATTGAATGGTAAGAATTATTTAAAATGGTATTAATTTGTTTGTACTTTCCTATAAGCAAAGGGAAATTGAGTAATTTAGCGGGCACTAGACTTCATATTGATGATCCTAAGTACTCTGCTTAGGATGAGAGTATTCTACGGTCATGTCATGGTTATGAAATTCTATGATCCCAGAAATCAGTGACACTTGTATGTTGCTGGGATCTACAAAGGAAATCTGGGAAGTTGTTCGTCAAGCATATTCAAAAATCAATGATCGATGCTGCCCGGATTTATGAATTGAAGATAATATTGCCGTTGCAAAACCGGGGTCCACGAATAACACTGTGTATTCAAGGATAATACAAAGTCTTTGGAAAGTACTTGATACAAGCTAAATGACAATGAAGATACTATCATTGTTAAAAGAATCTTTGAAAAATATTGGATTTATTCCTTCCTTGATGGATTAAACCAAGAGTTTGATTGTAAGAATTCAAATTCTGGGAAGAGAGGACCTTCCCTCACTGAATGAGACTGATACGCTAAACCTATAAAAGTGCCCGTGGATCCATATTGGGCCTGTACGTAGGCCCAATAATAGATAGGGTCCTTGGCCCAACTAGTCCGCATCACATAAGCCGGACAGGGCCAGGTATAATCCAACCCTCCTTAAGCCATTATGATTCTTATCATTGGTGAGGAAACGGGCATCGATTAGCAAAGCCTTCAACTTGCCACATACGGTGCAATACGAAACGCTGGGGGCTGGTCAGTCCGCCCTTCAATCTGCGGTTCGCCAGCTCGGACCAAGCCCGCTTGACAATGCGAATAGGGTTCAGGCACGACGGTTACATGACAAAGAAATTAGTAATGACTAAGTGTAAGGCTTGCCCTCTCGGAGGCCTTCTTGACAACTTTATAGGTCAATTATGTCTTATCATACTTTATTATGTCATGTCATACTTTACTACCTTAATACCGTCATCAGCAACCCGCGCCTATAAATAGCGGCCCATGTAACACAAAAATAACATTCTGAAATAGACAAAGCAGATATACTTTGCCAATTTCTCGATAGTGAGCTCACCTTCTTTTTTCTTTCTGTCCGCCTTCAAACATTCTTGAGCGGTGCCATGCACCTCCGGAAATATCACCTATATTCAGCCATATATCCACCGTCAAAAGCATATACACCCGTTTGTGATAATTTTTACATTATCAGTTGGCTCTATTACCGGGAAATTACACTATTTAGCACTTTTCCGGCCAAATCGCCGCCAAAAAAGGTTATTACGGAGGCTCCAGTGATGGAAAATCACATTTTTTTGCTTTTTCGGCGAGCTCAAACATCCAACTTCTTGGTTTTCCCAGACTGCCGTCAGATTCTCCAGGTTGGTTCTATTTCTTACAGGTTCAGCACAAAATCCTTTGGATTTTTGTTCGAATCAGCCCAGAATCCCTCAGAGCTTCAACGTGTTCTTCACCAGACTTTCCAGACTTGCATTTTCAAGATTTGCATTTCCCGGATTTGCGTTGGCAACTTTGTGTGTGTTGCAAGAATCTTTCCAAATCAACATGACTGGAACCAAATCTGTAGGACCAACTACCCCAGCTGAAATGGCCAATCAGAATCCTCTACAGATCACCGATGTGACACGTGATACGTGCAATCAGGGCGGTCAGAACGATGAGTCGCCCTTGACAAACTCAAACCAGAACGACATCCGTACATATCTTAATGATAAGGCCAGGTCAAAGAATACACTTGAGGCCGCCACAGGGCAAAAGGCTTGAAAAGAGGCCACAGGAACTTCCCGACATCGGCGAGCTCGGTGAGCTCGTGAGCTATCCCTAGACGTGGGGGAGGTTGCGCGATGGAACCCAAACGTAGCTGCTGCTTTAGCCCACACCGAATATGTCGAGAGAATGTGGGGATCAAATGAACAACATTTTCCTTGGGGCTACCCCCTCGGCCGATCAAGGATCTTCCCACACCAAACATCAACACACCAATCGGACACCCTGCTCAAACCCATGACGGTCCTTCTCAACGCTTTGGCGGAGAAAAAGTGTTCATTCATCCGAAGAGCAAAATCGGGAAAGAAGGTTCGCTCTTGCTTGCCTTGGACCCAGGAACGGCGAACATGCCATATCTCATGAACGAGAGGGCAACAAGCATCAATCTGCGCATCATAACATCAGAGCCAAATTGGGATAACAACTTGGTGAATCTCATTACCACACAGAGAGGACGCGGTCGGTAAACATTTCTAGACACTCCACCGCACCCACACTAGAGAACAAGGTCGATAGGCTCCAAAGCCAGATCGATAATATGCAGAAATTGAAATCTGGCAAGGAGGACAAGCCAACCTGGGGGACCAGCATCCTCGCTGAACGTATCTTCAAATTAGCACCAAAAATGGTTCACTATCCCAGCTTTCTAAACTACATGGGGACCACCAGTCTGTACGACTGGCTCTCATCATTTTAGAGCAAGATCACCCTTGCAAAAAGGAATGAGTCCGCATGGTCCATTTCCCCCATAGGCGCCATGAAGAATAAGGTGGCCACATGGTTCCGCAACCTACCTACCAGGTCTATACGCTCTTAGGAAGATCATGAGTTAAAATTTGTTACGGAGTTCAGGTCGGAAAGAAGACCATAGAAGACTCAGGAAAATCTGTAAAGATCTATCAAGGTGAAAATGAATCGGCTCGCAGCTACTATGAGCGGTTCAACAAAGTGTATGCCTAGACCAGGCGTCTGAAGGATGATATGGTTATGACCAGCTTCCAAAGAAGTCTAGCCAAGGGCTACCTCAAGACTGAATTCGCTCTGCATCGGCCAGAGAATTTGCAAGAGATGATCAAAGCAGCCGGTAAATATAGGGCTTCTGAGCCCGCTCCATCGTCATCAACAAACAAAGGAAAGGCTAAGGTTGATTCCAACCCGCCTACAGAGGGCATGAACAGGAATCAGGGTTTCAAGAAGCCCGAGATATTTAAAGAGGAAAGTTACACTCCCCTCAAAGCATCCCTCAAACAAATAATGCATGATGTGAGAGACAAACTGCCGGATCCGTGACCAATGAAGCATGAACAGCGGAATGCATGTGACACGTCGCAATATTACGACTATCACAAAGATCACATCCACACTATAGATGATTGCCAGATCTTGAAGAAAGAAATTAAGAAGCTGGTTGCCTGTGGGGTATTGGACATATATAAGCAAGACGAGGGTTATGCTAACAAAGGCAACCCCCAAGCTCACAATTACAGAAAGGAGATTCACATCATCGCAGAAACTCCTCTCCACAACAACCAGCTTAAGTCTGAGATCAACTTTTTGAATTTGTGCTTCGAGAAGCCAATTGTCCTGAGCAAAACCGAGCAACTGCCCTCATTCACCTATAGAGAACTGGTGGACCTACCAGGTGCTCTGGATATGCCCATCATCATGTCAACCGTTATCAATGATGCTTGGGTAGGTCGAGTTTTGATAGACACGGGAGCCTGCCGAGGTATCTTATCCTACGATTTCTTCAAGAAACTCAGCTTCGGTGATTCGCGCCTCAGACCGCACAATGGCACACTTGAGGGATTCATTAATGACAGGGTACGAGCTCAGGGCGCCATCGACCTGTGTGTACAAATAGGCGACTTTGAGCCTTTCAAAATGGAAAATGTAACCTTCCTTATAGTCGACCTACAATCTACCTATAACATGATCTTGGGGATGCCAATCCTATACAAATCCAAATTGTCTTCTCGGTTCCACACCAGAGGGCCAAGTTCTATGTCGGCAACAGGGTCGGGGTTACAGTCAGTCAGCCTCAGAAACTGCTCAAACACATCCAAGAGTCATGCTCAGAGAGATAGAATGCTCGCACTAAAAATCCAGAACTCTTGACAGGCCTCAGCCATATGAATATGCTCAGAGATCTCGTTCCCATTAAGATTGAATGCGAAACATTATAAGTCTAGGACGAGCCAGATTTTACGACCGAAGGCAAACTAATCGAGGTAGTGGTAAACAAGGCCTATCCCTACCAGAAGGTTACGATCGGAGCTCATATGTCCGACTAAGAAAGTGAGCAGCTTATTTACCAGATTAAGGCCAATCTCAACACATTCGCATGGGTTGTAAAAAATATGGGGGGAGTTGAGCCCGACATTGCTTTGCATCATCCAGACGTCGGCCTAACTTTTGAGCCAATACAACAGAAGGCCCAACAGTTCTCTTATGAGAAAGAAGCCACAATAAAAGTTTAGGTGGACAAACTTTTGAAAGCCGTCATCATCAAGGAGCTTCCCTATCCGAATTGGCTTGCTAACATCGTCATGGTCAAAAAACACAATAGGAAGTGGTAGATGTGCATTGACTTTACGGACCTGGACAAGGCATGCCCTAAAGACCCTTACCCTCTCCTGAGGATTGACCGCATGGTCGACGGTATTTCCGGGTTCGAAATGCTCAGCTTTTTAGACGCCTATTCTGGCTACCATCAAGTGAAGATGGCAGACTGTGACAAGGAAATGACAGCTTTCAGGGCCGCTGGGGGCTTTTACTATTATGAAATGATTCATTTTGGGTTGAAGAATGCTGGCTCCACATATCAGAGGATGCTTAATTGCTTCTTCAGCTCGCAAATCGACTAGAACATGGAATCATATATTGATGACATGGTCGTCAAATCATCCTGCCAAGGCCACAATTTTGATCTTCAAGAAACCTCCGAGAATGTTCAAAGGCACTCAATGAACCTTAATCTGGCCAAATGTACATTTGGTGTCCAGACAAGAAAATTTCTTGGATTTATGGTTAGCCAACAGGAGATTAAGGCCAATCCAGAAAAGATTGAGGCACTACTAAATATGAAAGAGCCAACCTCTGTCAAAGATGTCGAAAGACTTAACAGACGAATCATCTCTCTAGGCAGGTTCATCTCAAAATCTACGGAAAAATGTCTCCCATTCTTCAAAATACTCAAGGGCGACAAGACATTTACTTGGAAATCCCAGGCCTTCCAAGCTCTAAAAGACTATCTGGGGAGGCCACATCTTCTAGTTAGCCCAGTTGTAGAGGATGATCTACATTTGTATCTGGCAGCCTTAGACTGGGTTGTAACCGCCGTTCTTGTCAAGGAGGCCGGCACCCTCCGAAACCCTATCTACTATGTAAGCAAAGCTCTCAGTCTGGTAGAGATTCGTTATTTAATATGGAAAAATTGGCATACTTGCTTGTTATTGTTGCCCTCAAGTTTCGGGTTTATTTTTATTCACATACTATCAACATCCTGACAGATAGTCCATTGCGCCAAGTTCTACACAAGCCCAACCCTTTAGGTCGCTTGCTTCACTGAACAATTGAATTAACAGAGTTTGATATCAGATATCAACCTTGAAAAGTGATAAAAGCACAAGCTCTAGCTAACATGATCACAGAAACCAGTTTCGCCGTGCAATAGTCCGATCCACAGGCCCCACCCGAGCCCATCAACCCATCGATTTTGGCACCCATAAGACCGAGTCAGTGTTGGCAACTCTATGTTGATGGGGCAGCTAGCAAAAAAGGTTGCGGAGCCAAAATCATATTGGTAGAGCCGGGAACTACAGAGGAAATTGAAGAAACCCTAAAATTCAAGTTCCCTGCTTCTAATAATCAAGCAGAATATGATGCTGTCATTGCAGGTGTTGAGCTCGCCAGGGCTATGAAGTTGAGATTGTTGAGGTCTACAATGATTTCTAACTTATCGTCTACCAGATCTCTAGTACTTACGAAGCCAAAAATGAAGTCATGGGCACATACCTTGAGATCATCAAACGATTGAAAAGCGGATTGAACGACTGTTAGTTCATCAAAATCGGCCGAGAAGACATCATGCGGGAAGATTACTTGTCTAAATTATCCTCAGAATACGAGATCCAGGACCCTTCGGTGTTGGTCGAATACCTTTCCAAGCCCACCATTAATCGGACTGAAATAATGGCTATCGATTCAACATCAACATGTTGGATAGATGAAATCATGGCCTACATAGAGGCGGGAACCCTACCTGCCGAGGTAGATCGAGCTCGTGCTCTAGTCAAAAGGGCAGCATGATACACCATCGTCGACAGAATTCTATACCGGTGATCTCATACAAAACCTTTACTACGATGTGTCTGCCCAAAAGAAGTGGAAAGTATCCTAATAGAGGTTCACTAAGGAGTGTGTGGGGGCCATCCCGCTAGCCGCGCTATGAGTCAAAAACTCATTTGAGCAGGCTATTATTGGCCGTCACTCACCGAACATGCTCAGCGGTTCGCCAAAGAATGCGACAAATGCCAACGCTTCGCGGATATCCCCAGACTACCTTCACTCGACAGAGCATCGTCATATCAACTTGGCCTTTTGACACGTGGGGACTTGATATTATTGGCCTATTTCACATAGGGCGGTCCGACTGTCAGTACGCCATTGTCGCCGTCGATCACTTCATCAAGTGGATTGAGGCCAAAGCACTGGTAAAAACTATAGCAAAGGATGCGATCTATTTCTTGCATGATCAAGTCTAGTCTCACTTCGGGGTCCCTCAACATAAACATTGTAACTTAACTTGATGATTATACTGATTGTGAGAATTCCTAATTTTATTCCGTCTTGTGTTCAGTTTCAACACACCAAGTATCTAACCTTCTTTTCACAATATTGTAATGTTATACTTTAAGATCATCTTGATATTTTAGAACATATTGAAATTTAATTCAAAATGTCATGTGTACAGGTAGTTAAGTAACATAATGAACCAATCATTGACCTATATATAAGATTTGTCAATTTTGGTGACTTGATCTCTAAACTGGTGAATAAACTGGAGGAACTAATCTGAGAAACTGAGACTGCGAATGATGGTCAGTTCAGTTAAGTATATTCAGTTCTGTGAAAGTCAGTTTGATGAAGTGCAACTGAGTTTCTTCTGAAGTCAGCAGTCAGTTTTGGTCTGCTGAGTATAGCTGAGTTCTACATCTGAGAAGTTGGTTACAAGTCTAAGAAAGTCAGTTCTGAGGTGAGTTTCATGTGGTGGATAACAGCTGGAGTTGGGGTCCACATCTGGGGTTTTTGTGACTATTCCGACAAAGATCTTTGGCGGTTAGGGTTAGGGATTTGTGCCTATAAATACCAATGTTGTAATCAACGCAAAGTGTGTCTTTTAAGAGTGTTAATTTCACAAGTGTGTGAAATACCTTGTAACTTTGTGCATAATAAAATATCTCTTTTTCTATCCGTGGAGTAGTCGGCACAACGCCGGAAACCAAGTTAAATCACTGTGTTCTCTTTGTTTCTGTGTTTTATCAATTTCTTCCATACTTTATGTTTGCATTGATTCTGTTTTATCTTTCTTAAACTACAAGTTTCTCATCCGTGTTTTCAACAAACTGGTATTAGAGAGTCCAGTTCCAAATTCAGAGAAGGAAGTTGCAGGTTGAACAGAGTTGATCTTCACCAAGACCGGTGACCGGTGCTAGGATTTTTGTGATCAAAAGTTTGTTCTTTAATTAGAAGGATGTCAGCAATGCACGTAAAGATTGATAAATCTATAGGGAGGAACAGTTTCAGTTTGTGGCAAATCAAGATGCGGGCCTTGTTAAAGCAACAAGGATTGTGGACTCCTTTATCTGATAAAGGGGATGCCAGTTCTACAGATTATGCCAGTCTGGATGAGAAAGCACATTCAACCATCATGTTGTGCTTGTCTGATGATGTTATCACAGAAGTTGCTGAAGAAGACACTGTTGCCAAGTTATGGTTGAAGCGTGAAACCCAGTATATGACTAAGTCATTGACCAACAAGTTGATGCTGAAGTAGAGGCTATTCAACTTGAGGATGTATGAGGGGGATCAACTAAGAGATCATCTTGATCAATTGAACACAATATTACTTGATCTCAGGAATATTGATGTTAAGATTGAGGATGAAGATGTTGCTTTAATTTTGCTGGTTTCATTACCAGCTTCCTATGAGAACTTTGTGCAGTCCATCATAGTTGGGAAGGATACAGTTGCTTCAAAGGATGTAAGATCAGCTTTACATGTCAGGGAGCTGAAACATAAGGAAGCTGGGGCATACAATTAGGCCATTGGACTAGTAGTCAGTAGCAGGAGTGGAAATGAGCATGGTCAGTCTAGGAAGAAAAGTTCCAAGAAGACAAGGTCCAAAGGCCAAAAATCCAAAGATGTTTGCAGTTATTGTAAGGAACAGGGACATTGGAAGTCCAATTGTCCAAAGAGAAAGAAACATGAGGAGAACAGTTCTGGCACAACTGCTATATCAGCTGAGCATGATTCAGATGAGGACATGGTTCTAGTGGCAGGAGAGTCATCACATCAAACTTATGTGTGGATTCTGGACTCTGGGGCATCCTTTCATATTTGCCCTCACAGAGAGTGGTTCTCAAGTTATTAGTAGATAGATGGTGGTCATATATCTATGGCAAACAACAAGGTCTGCAAGGAAGTTGGTATTGGCTCAGTTCAATTGAGGTCAGAGGATGGAAGATTCTGTAAACTGAGTGAAGTTAAACATGTTCCACAAATGACCAAAAACTTGGTATCTCTCGGTTCTTTGGACAGCAGGGGATTCAGTTTTAAGGGTGAAAGTGGTGTGCTGAGTGTCTATAAAAATTTAGTTTTGGTTCTTAAGGAAGTAAGAAAGGGACTATATATATATATATATATATATTACAAGGATCGGTTGTTGCTGGTTCTGCTGCTGTGGCATCAGCTAATTCGTCAGTCACAACTTACAAAACTGTGGCATATGAGACTGGGTCACATGGGTGAAAAGAGGATGCAAGTTCTTTCTCAGAAAGATCTTCTTGGGGAGTGTAAGGTCAAGCATCTGGACTTTTATGAGCATTGTGTGTTTGGGAAGCTTCATACGAGAAAGTTCTCAAAAGGGGTACACAACACAAATTCATCACTTGATTACATTCATTCTGATTGTTGGGGGCCATCAAAGGTGGAGTTAATGGGTGGTCACAGATATTTTGTGTCATTCACAGATGACTATTCAAGGATGACTTGGGTGGTGCTGATGAAACACAAAAGTGATGCATTTAATAACTTCAAGTTGTGGAAAGCTCTAGTTGAAAATCAGTTGGGGAAGAAGATCAAGAGGCTTTGTACAGATAATGGTCTGGAATTCTGTTGGACTAAGTTTGATACATTTTACAAAACTGAGGGTATTTCTAGACATCATACAGTCAGGAATACTCCTCAGCAAAATGGTGTAGCTAAGAGAATGAATCAAACTCTTTTGGAGAGAGGAAGATGTATGCTTTTTCATGCTGGTTTATCAAGGAGATTTTGGGCAGAGATTGTAAGCACATCTTGCTACTTAATCAACAAGAGTCCTCACACAGGAATCAATCTCAAAACACCAGTTGAGATGTGGTCAGGCAAGCCTGCTGACTACTCACTTCTATAGGTATTTGGAAGCACAGTTTACTATCATGTCAGTGAAGGGAAACTGGAACCAAGGGCCAAGAAAGGAGTGTTTGTGGTGTATGGTGATGGAGTAAAGGGGTATAGAATTTGGTCATCAGTAGAAAACAGAGTTATTCTCAGTAGAGATACAGTTTTCGATGAAAATTCTATACTCAATTCATCAGTGGGGAGGATAACTGACACTAAAACCAGTTCTGAAATTGAGAAAACTGACCAGTAAGGTGGAGCTTCAGGTGGAGTCAGTTAGAAGGCAACAATCAACTGGTTACTGATCTCATCTGGTTACTGAACCAGAACTGAATCCAAGCCAATCAGTTGAGCAAATGTCGGTTGAGCGTCAAACTGAGAACGTGGGTCAGCAGAGTATGGCTGTCAGCAGAGCTAGAAGATCCAATGTTGGGGTACCTCCCAAGAGGTATGGGTTTGATGATATGGTTGGATACACACTTCAAGTTGCAGAAGAAGTGGATGGTTTTGAACCTTCTACTTACAGGAAAGCAGTGACATGTTCTGAAGCATCTCAATGGCTTGCTGCCATCGGAGATGAATTGGAGTCATTACTGAAGAATCAGACTTGAGATCTAGTTAAACATCCAGCTAATAAGAGATTTGTTACTTGCAAATGGATCTTCAAAAAGAAGGAAGGAATTACTGAGGCAGAAGGAGTTAAGTAGAAGGCACGTTTGGTTGCAAGAGGGTTCAGTCAGAAAGAAGGGGTAGACTTTGATGAGATATTCTCACTAGTGGTCAGATATACTTCAATCAGAGTGTTACTAGCAATGGTGGCACAGCAGGACTTGGAACTTGAGCAGTTACATGTAAAGACAGCTTTTCTACATGGTGAGGTAGATAAAGAGATATACATGACTCAGCCAGAGGGTTTCCAAGTTCGTGGCAAGGAAGATTTTGTGTGTAAGTCGAAGAAGTCCTTCTATGGACTGAAGCAAGCTCCTAGGCAATGGTATAAAAGGTTTGACAGTTACATGATCCAGTTGGGTTACATCAGAAATCCTTATGATTGCTGAGTTTACAACAATCAGTTGGAAGATGGTTCATACATCTATCTTGTGTTACATGTGGATGACATGCTGATAGCTGTAAGAAAGAAGTTTGATGTTCAGTATCTAAAAGACCTTCTCAGTGCTGAGTTTGAAATGAAAGATTTGGGTGCAGCCAAGAAAATTTTGGGGATAGAGATCTGGAGACATAGAAATAAGAAGAAACTGTTTTTATCTCAGCAGGCCTATATACAGAAGAGTTTGTCAAAGTTTGGCATGTCAGCTGCTAAGCCAATAGATACTCCTATGGAATCAAATGTTCATTTGTCAGTTTTTGCTTCATTGTCAGCAGAGGAGAATGAATACATGTCAAGAGTTCTCTATGCTAGTGCAGTTGGCAATCTGATGTATGCCTTGGTGTGTACTAGGCCTGATCTGGCTCAGGCAGTCAGTGTTGTCAGCAGGTTTATGGCTCAACCTGGAAAGGAACACTGGAAAGCTATGAAAAGAATATTCAGGTACCTTAGAGGTACAACTGATGTTGGTCTCATTTATGGAGGTGATACTCAAGAACTGATCACAGGATACTGTGATGCTGATTATGCAGGTGATGTGGATAGTATAAAATCTATGACTGGTTATGTTTTCACATTGAGGAATTCAGTTGTCTGCTGGAAAGCAACTTTTCAGGATACAGTGGCTTTATCAACTACTAAAGATGAGTCTATGACTCTTACTGAAGCAGAAAAAGAAGGGAATCTGGTTGAAGAGACTAGTCAGTGATTTGCTACATCAAGATCAAGCTGAGATTTCTTGTGACAGTTTGAATGCAATTTGTCTAGCTAAGGCTCTGGTTCATCATGAGAGAACCAAGCATATTGATGTGAGGTATCATTTTCTGAGAAATGAGAAGAGGGTTGTAGTGAAGAAGATCAGCACCAAGGATAATCCTGCTGATATGTTCACTAAACCAGTTTAACAGAGCAGGTTTCAGTTGTGCATGGACTTGCTGAATATTCAAAGCTTGTAAACTGAAATCTAGATACTCAGTTGAGGGCAGATCGACTTGAGTGGATTCTGAGGAGAAGTCTGGTATTGTACATCCTGGCATTGACGAATGCATCTGGTACAAGTATGTCGGATTATGCAATCTGATTGACTGTGAATGAGAGTTCAAGTCAAGATGGAGATTTGTCAGTTTTGGTGACTAGATCTCTAAATTGATGAATAAACTGGTTGAACTAATCTGAGAAACTGAGACTGAGAATGATGGTCAGTTCAGTTAAGTATATTCAGTTATGTGAAAGTCAGTTTGAGGAAGTGCAGCTGAGTTTCTTCTAAAGTCAGCAGTCAGTTTTGGTCTGCTGAGTATAGCTGAGTTATTTATCTGAGCAGTTGGTTACAAGTCTAGGAAAGTCAGTTCTGAGCTGAGTTTCATCTGGTGGATAACAGCTAGAGTTGGGGTCCACATCTAGGTATTTATGACAATTCCGACAAAGATCTTTGGCGGTTAGAGTTTGGGATTTATGCCTATAAATACCAATGTTGTCATCAATGCAAAGTGTGTCTTTCAAGAGTGTTAATTTCACATGTGTGTGAAATACCTTGTAACTTTGTGCATGATAAACTATCTCATTTTATGTCCGTGGAGTAGTCGGCACAACGCCGAAAACCATGTTAAATCACTGTGTTCTCTTTGTTTCTATGTTTTATCAATTTCAGCCAAACTTTATGTTTGCATTACTTCTGTTTTATCTTTCTTAAACTGCAAGTTTCTCATCTATGTTTTCAACAAGATTGTCTATTGGTTTTCCATCTTTGTCTAGATCTAATCTGATATATATATGCTCAAATGAGTAATTGCATGTTTTACCTTTTCAAACATGAATTTCTTTATCATGTCTTTGAATTATTTTGTCTCACTGATTTGAGCACCATCTTTGGTTTTCTTTAATTATAAGCCTAAGAAAAAGTTCGTCTCTCCCATGGCTGGCATCTCAAATTCATTTGTCATATCAGTTTCAAATTCCTTACACAAAGAAGGGTTAGCAGCAACAAATATTATATACTACAAGAAATTCTTTTCTTTCTTTCTTTAAGAACATTGTGTTATCCACGTTTCCACTTTAAAAACCTTTTGAAAGCATATATGATGCAAGTATATCATACCAAGCTCTAGGGGCTTGTTCCAAACCATATAAAGCATTCTTTAACCTATAGACAGGATCATAATAGTCTTTGTCCTCAAACCATAGGGGTAGTTTGACATACATTTCTCGCTTGATCAAGACATTAAGGAAAAAGATGGTTAACAAGATATTGTTGAGTAATTGAATCTCAATCCCTAGTTTGATATGATTACATGATTGTTTCAATATAATACAACTTGTATCTCCATAATTAAAAGACTAAACTACTTTCGATTGAATGATTAATCTTTATAAGTGATTGGAATTGATCTTATATGCTAATTAGGTATCATGTCATTAAAGGTTAATTTCATGTCATTATTGAGTATGTATATGTATCATTCTGCATGTATCAAAGCCAACTGAAGTGTATGTTGGATAAATTTGAATAAAAAATTAATAATGGAAGGAAAATCCGAATGGACATGTGATAAATGAGTTGCATCGGTTCGGTGAAAGGTTGCAACCACATAAGGGTTGCACATGTTCAGTTGAATCATTTTGAAAGGATGCAACCAGATCAGTTCGCCGCTTGTTCACATCTAAGTGCAAGACTAGAACAAGGAGACTGTTGTATCTTGGGAGACGTGTTGCCATATCCGTGTGCACATAGTCGGGGCAATAATGTCTTAAGAACAGCGTTCTACGCGCCTCAGTCTACGAATATGTTTTCATTTTAATTTATGTTTTCTGCATTTTTCGTTCAATGTGTTGCAGTAATTTTATGTGAATAAAACGTTCGTTCTTTTGTGTTCTTCATGCCTGCAATCTGCTTCTATTGATTTATGTTATTCGCTTTAAAAAAAATAGAAAACCGGTACTATACTATTAATTTTCCCAACAATTCTGTCTTTTTGTTTTAGGCCCTTATCTTGACTTGCTTTGGGGTAAGGTATTTCAACATTTGCCAAGCACCCCCACACTTCCAGGAACTTTAGGTAGGCTTGTAGCCTTCCCACCATTCCGTTGAGAATAACAATTTCTTAGGGGATTGTCTCCCCCACAGTTCTGGGTTAAACACGAACAAACCAACATGACACTCGTCATTTCTTTCAGTGTTCTTGCGTTTAAGAAACACCACCACTTGATCAAGGTGTGTATCGTGCAATGGTTTAATGAATGATTTTTGACTGAGGCGCGTAGAACGCTGTCCTTAAGACATAATTGCCCCGACTACGGTGCACACGTTTTATGGCAATACGTCTCCCAAGATACAACAATATTTACCTCTTCTAGTTGTTGCACTTCAATGTAAAGAGGGCGGTGAACTGATTGGACCTTGTTATCTCTTGACTTGATAAAGTTTATGAATGCAGAAAATTTATACAGAGTTTCGGTAATGAAAAGATGAATTTTCTGTGTGTCTTTTTTATTCAGCAATGGAGGTATTTATAGACGAAAAATGTGTAAAATGAAGCATTTCCTCTCTTTTCCGAAAGAGCACATTCATTCATTTCTTTGCACCTGTATCCATTCATTTTGTCGCTGGTAGTTATATATTCTCAATAAGAGACACCTTCTTTCCAATAAAACCAATGCAACTTTCCATTTTTAATGAATATGCCCACGTATGTCCAAACTAGGATTCAACTAGTTTGACAAAAAGTAATAGTTATATAACTATCACATGTATATATATAAATATAAATATATAATTTCCCATTCACTAAAAAATAATTTTATAACATCAAATAAGCTATAATCACTTATTCGGAAATAGACGTCCCTTAATCCGTATAAATGATTATCGGATTATTATTTCCAACAATCTCCCACATGAATGCGAAATTATGACTTCCCCCTACAAAATGCAATGTTGATGCATATGCAATGCAGACTCTACAGAGATAACAAACGGAGCTCAATTGCATCGGGCGAGGTGGTTTGCTGCCTTGAACCTTCCCTAGTAGAATACCATCGGACATACTCGGCTAAGCAGTGAACTAGGTCTTGAACTGCTCAGGCTTTGGTGCATGCCTAGACAATGATACCCACACAATAGACCCCCTGTCCTTCTCGAAGTTCTGTGTCCATTTTGGCCCTGGAACACCTTGGTTTCAGAAAGTGTGTTAGAGAATTCAGCCTTCAAATTCTCACAGAAGCGGCCCCAGTTCCACTTACATAGGTGACCTCCTATAAAGAGTACTCTGCAATACCCCACTTGGCTTTACCAAGATATAGGAATCATTAAAAGCTTTATGCTTAACCTGAACCTTTCAGCAGACAACACCCTTTTGTTTTAACGGAATGGGTAAGTGCTAACTGTCCCTCATAACTTAGTTGTCCCTTTTGAACCATGATCTTGGGATCTCCAGTCACAATGGTTGGGTTACCATTATAAGGGAACATGCGTAAAAGGCTTCAGTCCCATGCCGTTTGTCAAAAATTTGACACCCGATCTCTAGCTAAACATTTTTATAAGCGGATCCTCAAGATTCTCCTTCGACTTTATACAATCGAAGAAATCAAACCATTATAGATCAATTAATAAATGGTATTATGTCTACGATTAATTAATCGTGACTTACCATTTTCCGTATTACTGTGTGCTTTTCTATCACTTACCGACTATTGCATGCTAATAACAGTGACAGATTCTGAGCCACACGCAATATCTTTTCAAGTATTCAACTCCCTTCCATTTCATTGCTTTCATTATATCATTTTATTTAGGTAAATTTCCTTTACCAATCACCCCCACATTTCCAAGAATATGATGAAGTTTAAATCAAGAGGATATTCTTCCCTCACAGGTTTTGGGTAAACCTTAAGTCAGTCATCATCATTTCGCAACATTAATTGATTAAGGTAAGTATAGTTCAATGATTTGATGAATGTTGTTGGTACCAAAACAAAATTCATTAAACCTTGAATCACACTTTTCCACATTTTGATCACCACGAATTGATTAACTTACTATTTCGAGTTAAGCGTCTCAACAAACGCATAAACAACTTCATCTCCACATCTGGAAATATATAACACAAAACTGAAAGCAAGTCTATAAATAATATGAATATAACTACCAAGATATGTACATATATTCATAGTATTAACATGTCACATACACATATATAACATTAAGGTGTTTACTTAAACACCTACATACAGTACATACAAATTTATACAAATATTACACATCTATAATAATGTATAAATTAAATTGTTTAGTACAAACCATAACTTGAATTTTAAATTCAACAAAAGAAGTTCATTCACCAAGTTCATGCAATCATTACGCGGACAGATTCAATTCATCCATAGAGTCTGTGACTATTTCTGCCACGTTTGTTTGTTCAACTTTCCGAGGCTTTCGGCATTCATTCATGCGGTGTCCTTGTTTCCCGCAATTAAAGCATATACCATTGAATTTCTTTGCCTCTTGATTGCCCTTTGAACTTTCACCCTTGAACTTTCTTTTCTGGCCTTTGCCATTATTTGCACCGGAACTGGACTCTACCATATTTGCCTTGGATTGTCCAAAGTGCCCTCCTCTGTCAAGTTGTCGGTTGTTCTCTTCAACACGCAACTTTACCACCAATTTGTTCATCGTTATCTCCTTGTTTTTGTGCTTCAAATAATTCTTGAAATCTCTCCATGAAGGTGGAAGTTTCCCAATTATTACAGCGACTTGGAATGGTTCATTAATAACCAAGCCTTCCTCATGACATTCGGAGATAATTATTTGCAACTCTTCCATTTGGCTAACAACGGCTTTGAATTCCACCATCTTGTATTCCATAAACCTGTCAACAATGTACTTCCTTTTCCCTGCATCTTCTATTTTTAATTTCATTTCAAGTGCCTGACACAACTCTTTATCACTTTTGCTCATACAATACACAGTATATAACGTATTGTCAAGACAATTAAGGATATAATTCTTGCATAGAAAATCAGAATGTTTCCATGCATCCAATGCTGTAACAGAAGTCTTATGGTTTTCACCCTCTTGTATCTCAGGAGGATCTTCAGTCAACCATTTTGTCAAACTTAAAGTTGTCAAATAAAATAGCATTTTCTGATGCCATCGCTTGAAGTTCTGCCCGTTGAACTTCTCTGGTTTTTCATGGTGAGAAGAATTTGTTCCTTGCACAGCAACGGGTTGCACACATGACATAGGAGTTTTTGAATCCAATGTTCCTTCCATTTCTGTTCATAAACAGAAGATCAACAATCAAAGTTGCAAAACAGACTCTGTAATGCATATTTTTTCCAATAATGGTATATCACATTTTTTTAAAATTCACGAACTCTTTAAACTTATAATATGAACATATTTGTGATCGACAGCATCATATAAACAACTTTCATTCTTTAACTTTTTGGAAACGAGCAAGTAATTACAAAGTAATTTGGACTACAACACAATGTAGGCAAAATTTCCAATTTTCCCTTATAATGGCAACCCAACCATAGTGACTGGAGATCCCAAGATCATAGTTCAAAAGGGACAACTAAGTTATGAGGGACAGTTAGCACTTACCCATTCTGTTAAAAACAAAAGTGCTTTCTATGATTTTGTTAGGTTAAGCATTAAGCTTTTAATGATTCTTATATCTTGGTAAAGCCAAGTGGGGTATTGCAGAGTACTCTTTATAGGAGGTCACCTATGTAAGTGGAAGTGGGGCCGCTTCTATGAGAATTTGGGGGCTGAATTCTCTAACACACTTTCTGAAACCAAGGTGTTCCAGGGTCGAAATGGACACAACCATGAGAACTTCGAGAAGGCCAGGGGGTCTATTGTGTGGGTATCATTGTCTAGGCATGCACCAAAGCTTGAGCAGTTCAAGACCTAGTTCACTGCTTAGCCGAGTATGTCCGATGGTATTCTACTAGGGAAGGTTCAAGGCAGCAAACCACCTCGCCCGATGCAATAGAACTCCGTTTGATATCTCTTCAGAGTCTGCATTGCACTTGCATTGATTTTCATTCATGTGGGGGATTTTTAGATAAATTTGAATAAAAAATTAATAATGGAAGGAAAATCCGAATGGACATGTGATAAATGAGTTGCATCGGTTCGGTGAAAGGTTGCAACCACATAAGGGTTGCACCTGTTCGGTTGAATCATTTTGAAAGGATGCAACCGGTAATGAAGAGTCTCCATTTCTGCCTATAAAATCCCTGCTCTACTGAATGAAAACAAAAAGACAGATTTTTGCACATACTACATACCAAATTCTGCACAAATTAAAAGCCGTTTTTTTACATAAACACTTGTGCATAGTCAGAGATATTCAAGGCCAGAGGCTTATTCACATCTAAGTGCAAGACTATAACAAGGAGACTGTTGTATCTTGGGAGACGTGTTGACATATCCATGTGCACATAGTCGGGGCAATAATGTCTTAAGGACAGTGTTCTACGCGCCTCAGTCTACGAATAAGTTTTCGTTTTACTTTATATTTTTTGCATTTTTCGTTCAATGTGTTGCAGTTTTTTATGTGAATAAAACGTTCGTTCTTATGTGTTCTTCATGCATGCAATCTGCTTCTATTGATTTATGTTATTCAATTTTAAAAAAAATAGCAAACCGGTACTATACTATTAATTTTCCCAACAGTGTATTGAATACAGTGCATGGAACAAAAATTTATTGGTATTTTAGGTATTATAAACATGTCATTAAAGATTGAACCATGCTACATTCTAATTAAAAGACAAAATTATATAAAGACATCAAAGTTCATATCATACTTTGTATGAAACATTGTATAAATAAATATGCCAACATATGTTATAATGTGGCACACTTGTATCATGTATGGATACATAATACAAGGGTCCAAGACAAGCCATTTTTATCCACTTGGATTAAGCAAGTACGCATACCTTATCCATAGTGTTTTATCTCTAATCACCATCTTCTCTTATCGTTAGCCAAGACTTTGGTTGTCCTTAATTCATATTGTAATATGTTGAAGCTGTAATGAAGGTGTGAGCATGCTTCCTTTTGTCCTTTATATTGATTTAATATTGAGGAATTTGAATGAAAATGCTATTTAAATTTGTCTAACCTTTGCAATTCTGCCTATTTAAATAGGCCTATCGAGAACTAGAAGGGGTACTTCTATATTACCCAAATCTCAGTCTTTGTTTCATATTCCAAAACTCTCTGAAATCATAATTCAATCCATGCAACTGAGTTCTATATGAGAAACAAAAGTACATAGTTGTTCTTTCTATTTGGAAGTTGATGTCTCTTCTAGTTGGATCAAGCTTCGTTGGAGTGTTGATCAGCTGTTGTTGACCCAAAGGAAAAATCAGAGATTCTTTAGCAAACTGGGTTTCATTATAAAAGTCCAGATCATATCAGAACAAGTGTCAAATTTGTTGAACAGAAGGTGTCTAAGTAGGGACTATTGAACATTGTTGGGGTGATTGGATTAAGCATTTTGTGATCCATTTGTGGCAAAGGGAAGGTTGTTGTTTTGTAACACTTTGTGTAATAGAATCAAGAGGCAATAAAAGATATCCCACTAAAGGGATGTTTAATTACAAATCCAGACCTCACAGTTTGTACAAAATTGACTGCAAGTTAGGTTTTTCACACCTTTTTGTTGGAACCTGTCTAGATCATCTTGTTCACTACTTTCTGCATCAATTTTTCATTGTGTTTTGTTTTATGCTTGATTTTCTTACTTTGTCTTGAGCTGATTTGATCCACTGCAGTGCATCAAAGAAATCTAAGTTCACAAGAACTTCATTACATTGCAGTATGTCAACAAACAAACCTAATATCTAATTTGAACATCTTGATCCATTTTTCTATGTTGTTTGAGCTATATTATGATCAGACAAGTGTTATTTGAACTTTGTTTCTGCACCGTAATCACTTGATCTAAGTATTTCTTGATTCTATAGGGATGAGAGTTGTTACACTTATTGTCTTTAAGATAAACTTTGAAGGGGATTTCAAAAGGGTTAAGTTCGATATAACCATCCAACCCCTTCCCCCTTCTTGTTATCCTATTGACCTAAAAGTTATCATTCAAATACATTATATATCCTAAAGATCCTCACAGATTGAATATTGATTCATGAAAACGGCTACATATGAAGTTCAAAGGTTAATATGTTTACTTCAGGATCTCAGGATGGTTCATGACAAACTTGTGCCTCTCATTCTACTGTGATACTCAAAGTTCTATATACAAAGCCAAAAGCCATGTTTCTATCAGCACACAAAGCACATTGAGATTGATTTCCATGTAGATAGAAAAACAATACATGACATGCATCATTAAACAACTCCTCATACGCTCAAATATGCCACTAGAAGACTTGTTGACTAAAGCTCTTGATAGACATGCCCTATCTAGTTTCTATTGTATGGGAGCTTCAATCGACTTTTAGGTTGTTTAGAAAATGAAAGAAATAGTTGAGACCAGGAAGGAAGACGATAGATCAAAAGACAAACTTGCCATTAATTTAAGAGTTGTTTTACGTTGGGTATAAATAAAGGGGTAAATTAAGTAAAATATTTGTTTATGGTGGTAAATCGATGAAATCATAGTTTGAGGTGGTTAAATTTTCATATAATATAGTTTAAGGGTGTAAATCAATCAATAATAGTTTGAGGTGTAAATTTTACATGACACATATTTTTTAACAGAGGAGGGGTAAATTGATAATTCCCTTCTTAGATTGATTTGATGATTTTGAACTTTCTTGATTTATTTTTTCAGCTGAATTTTCTGATTTTAGATCGATTGTGTAACGCCCCCAGATCATGGGTCTGGTAGCACTAAATGAGTCATAAATGGTCCGTTCAACTACTTAGACCATCGTCCTCGCTTGGTCTAAAAGTGATAACCCGAGTTGACAGGACTTTTATGTCTCACACTTATATGGGGGTGAGCAGGACTTTACTTTACTGAAGTGGGACTTTACATTCTCCCCCTATAAGGGACTGGCGTCCTCGCCAGGATGGCCAAGACTGTCCTGGATCGTCCCTACCAGAGGTAACTAGAGACCATCCTTACGCCGTCTTCTTGTACGGTGCAGCGCATAGTTCCGTCTGATAGTCGACTCTGAATACCATTCTGTAACGCCCCAGACCCTGGGCCTGGTAGCGCTAAATGAGTCATAAATGGTCCGGTCAACTGCTTAGACCATCGTCCTTGCTTGGTCTAAAAATGGCTAACCCAAGTTGACAAGACCTTTATATCTCACACTTATATAGGGGTGAGCATGACTTTACTTTACCGATATGGGACTTTACAGATTGATTCAGTCGCTATGGTGCAAGTTGACGGTGGATTGATTCAAGTCTCCTATAGACTTTGTATTGGCTGAATTAGCCTTACATCTAACGTGGTGGTGGAAGCACTGATGAAGGCTCTTGAGGTACGTGGATAACAGGTTTCAAACAAACAGTCCAAAAACAAAAAAATTTATTAGAGTTAACACAGCCAATTATGTGCTAAAAAGGTGATCAAGTGCTCATTGGAACAAATCATCAAACACCTTCTCCAAAAGTAATTATAGGGTAGTTAAAGTCGGTTATAGCAATTATGGAAGTTGTGGTAACTTAATTCTAGTCTAGGACACTCCTATATATAGTTAATTAGTGTGTAGGAGTGGAATTAACTCAATTGACTGCACAATTTAGTAGAATTGCAGCTGTATTCTTCTTCCCCTCATTATTCATACTTTTCTCCTCATTAAAGTATGTTCTTATTATTTTTCATGTTCATTTCGCTTATATGTGTATAATCAATAAATTCTACATGGTATCAGAGCAATGAATTGCTTCTTTGCATGAATCTCTGAATTTAATTCAACAGATTCATGTGTTTTTTTTCGTTCTAGAAGGAATTGTTTTTCTGCTTTGCTTAGTTCCTGCATTCTTTATTAGTTCTTGCTATTTCTGCAACGAGTTATGAAGGCTACAACTCAGAATCAAGGTGTCCTTCCTGGGTATCTACATCCTAATGAAAATCCCACACTGGTTTTAGTTCAACCTTTGTTGAACAACAAGAATTATCATCCGTGGAGCTATTTCATGAAAATGGCATTGATTACCAAAAATAAAATCGGATTTATTGATGGTTCAATCTTCAAGCCTGCTGTTACTTCTCCAGATTTTTAGGTTTGGCTTCAGTGTAACACTTTATTTAAAACTTGGATTCTGAATTATATATTGCCCAAAGTGTTATGTACAAAGAAATAGCTAGAGAAGTATGGCAAGATTTGCAATCTAGATTTTCTACATTAGATGTGTTTCGTTTATGCGATCTGTTAGATCAAGTTCATGCTATGAAACAAGGAGATTTAGTTGTTAATACCTATTTCACTAAACTGAAGACTCTATGGGATGAAATTGCAATCATGAAACCTGATCCGGTTTGTTCTTGTACTCTTAGATGCCATTGTGATGCTATCAAGACTTTCACTGGTTATGCAGAAATAGAGAAGGTTGTGAAATTCTTGAGATGTTTGAATAGTGAGTTTTCTCAAGTCTTGACAAAAGCACAATTAATGGTTCTTGTGCCAAACTTAGAAACTACGTTTGCTATGGCCTTGAAGTTGGAGGATCAAAGGGGTTTTGTGAATAGGTTTCCAGATGCTACAGTCTTGTATAATAGGTCTTTCAATAACAATTCTTCTATTCTTGTACGTGCTACAAACTCACAGAATTCAAGATTTCAACAGAATTTCGATAAACTAGTGAATGGTAATAATGCCGGAATAATCAGACAAGAATGAAGGTTCAATGCACATTCTGTGGTTATACAGGGCACACAGTGGATAAGTGCTATAAGAAGCATGGTTATCCACCAGGTTGGAAGCCTAGAAGTAGAGTGAATATGTCAGAAGCTATGTCAGAAGATCAAGGTGTTAATCTTGAAGGTTCTGTGATTGCTGTTCATGATTCTAAGAGTTTCACTTTGAGTAAAACTCATTATTAGCAATCAATGAGACTACTGAATACTCAGAAGGTGGATTCTTACGACCATATGCTGCCCAATCAAGCTACTGTATTGACCACCAATTTTGTTCCTACTTCTGGTGTATCAGGTTTGTCTAATTCTAGTAGTTCTTTGTCCTGGATAATAGATTCTGGTGTAACAGACCATATTGTTACTAATAGGGCATATATGCAATCTTCAAGACCTGTTTCTCAAATGTTAGTTGGTTTGCCAAATGGATCTAGTGTGTCAGTCACACATATTGGAATTGTTTGTCTAAATGACAAGATGATACTTACCAATGTGTTGTGCATACCGGACTTTAATTTTAATCTAATATCTTTGGCTAAACTAACTGATAATCCTGCATTATCTATATTGTTTGATCTTGATTCTTGTCTGATACTGGACAAGAAACTTGGGATACTAATTGGATCGAGTAATAAGTATAAAGGGTTGTATGTGTTGTGCACTGATCAGAAGATTTTGCACAGTCATAAAACAGTTAACAATGTTTCTTTGTTAGATGACAATTCTAAGATCACAAATTAACAAGTCTGGCATTACAAACTTGGTCATTTGTCAAATAGAAGAGTTTTAGATTTGGATTGTATTGATTCTTCTTGTGTACAAGACTTTGGTGTTTGTCATATTTGTCAAATAGCTAAACAGAAGAGAAATTCATTTCCTTTAAATCAATCTTCTATTCAAAGTATTTTTGATCTTGTTCATTTTGATAAATGGGGACCTTATAAGCAACATATTGTGCATGGTCACTCTTATTTCCTCAATATTGTAGATGATTTTTCAACGTATACTTGGATCTTTCTGTTAAAATACAAGTCTGAAGTTAGGCAACTAGTTCAGTCTTTCTTTCAGTTTGCTTTTGTTCAATTTGGAAAACATGTTAAAGTAGTAAGGTCAAATAATGGGGCTGAGTTTGATATGCCTGATTATTATGCAGAGAAATGTATCATACACCAAACATCCTGTGTGGACACTCTACAACAAAATGGTGTAGTGGAAAGAAATCATTAGCACATTTTGATGTAGTTAGGGCCTTAAAATTTCAGTCCAATTTGCCTCTATCTTATTAGGGATACTGTGTTTTGCATGCTACTTTTTTTATAAATGTCATCCATTCATTATTTATTAAACATAATACACATAAGTTTCTCATATATGGAAAACAGTTAGATTATAATGAATTAAGGGTCTTTGGGTCACTTGTGTATGCTTGCACTCCTACCCATAATAGATCAAAGTTGACCCTAGGGCTAGACAATATGTGTATCTTTGGGCTCCTAAGTTCACTAAAGGTCACATCTTGCTAGATAAGCAAACTAGGGACATCTTTGTGTCTAGGGATGTGCAATTCTATGAAAATATATTTTTCCTTCACATCTAAGAACCACAGATACAAAAGGAGCCTCTGTGCCATTACATGTTCCATATGAAGAAGCATTAGAGGAGTTTGTTCCAGTTCCTAAAAACATGGAAGTGCCATCTGCATCAACAATACCAGACAACCCTCCATAAGTGGTTCAGTCTGATACAAGAAGATCCACCAGACAGAGACATGTTCCTGCCTTCTTAAGGAATATGTGGTCCCTACAAGAAGGTCACCACATCAAAGTAACAATGTGGTTTCAAATCAGAGTCTTACCAATAGTTATCAAAATTTTGTGTGCCTAGCAGATCACATTCAAGAGCCTAAAATATACAATCAAGCTATTAAACATGAGTGCTGGAAAGAGGCAATGCAAAAAGAGTTGGATGCACTACATGTAAGAAAATTATGTCGGCCCATTACTTGAGCCCGAAAAATTTCCTTTGCCGTAATAGCAGTCTCTCATAGGAAATTCGTTTTCCCTAGGAAATATGCTATTTATTATTTATTGGTTATTTAAAAGGAGTGTTAATCCGATTAAAACTCGGCTTTGATGGACGGACGAGATTAAAGCAAAACCCTAGGTCATTCGGATTTCAGCTCTCTCTTCACCTATAAAAGCAATGCTTTATTCCATCATAAAGCATACGAAAGAAACCAACACATCACGGTTGTAGGCAATGAGAGAGATATCATAATCCTCATCAAGACGGCAACAATATTATTGTGAAACGGAGACGTAGTCAAATAACAATGAAGGTAGGGATACTATCCTGATGATTTCTTCTTCTATTCAGGTACTTTGAATCGATCTCTTTATTTAACATGTGGTAGCAGAGCAACAAAGACTTGGGAGATTCCATCTTTACCCCCAGGCAAATCTACTATAGGGTGCAAGTGGGTATACAAGGTCAAGTATCATGCTGATAGATCTATAGAAAGATATAAGACAAGATTAGTGGAAAAAAGCTACACCCAAACCTATGGAATAGACGATCAAGAAACTTTTTCACCTGTGGCAAAAGTCACTACAATTAGAACATTGTTAGCCCTAGCAGCTTCTAAACACTGGCACATACATCAGATGGATGTTAACAATGCCTTTTTGCATGGAGAATTGGATGAAGAAGTGTTTATGAAACTTCCCCTTGGATTCAAGACAGATAAACCAAATCAAGTATGAAGACTAACAAAATCATTATATGGCCTTAAACAGACTAGCAGGCAATGGAACTCAAAGTTAACATAAGCATTAAAAGAAATTGGATTTGTTCAATCCCCACATGATCACAGTTTATTCACTAGAGGGACAAGTGACAAATTCATAGCACATCTTGTTAATGTGGATGACATCATAGCTACAAGTTTTTCCCTAACTCCAATAGAAGAGGTAAAGCAAGTAATTCACCAAAGATTTCAAATCAAAGATATTGGTAACCTAAGGTATTTCCTAGGTATTGAAGTTGCAAGGTCTGATAAAGGAATCTATATCAACCAAAGAAAATACACACTAAACTTGCTAGAAGAGTATGGTTTTCTGGAAGCTAAACCAGTTAGTACACCAATGCATTCAAAACAGAAGTTGACATCAGGAGATTCTGAACTACTTGCAGACAATACAATCTACAGATCCTCAGTAGGGATGTTGATATACTTATCCTTCACAAGACCAGATATAGCATATGCAGTACAACAACTCAGTCAGTTCTCATCTCACCCCACAGTAAATTATATGCAGTCTGCCAACAGACTTTTAAGATATCTAAAGAGCAATTCTAGCCAAGACATTCTATTTGAAGCAGGAAATGATCTTATCCTAAAAGGGTACACAGATTCTGATTGGGTCGGGTGTGAGGAGTCCAGAAAATCCATATCAGGGTACATCATGTTCTTAGGTACAACACCAGTTTCATGGAAATCAAAGAAGCAAAGTACTATAGCTAAAAGTTCTTTTGAAGCTAAATATAGGGCAATGGCAAATGCTAAATGTGAACTCCAATGGTTAGTATACATCATGAAGGATCTACAGATACCAGTCCAATTGCTTATTCTTCTTTTCTGTAATACCAGTGCAATCCACATTGCAAAGAATCCTATTTTCCATGAAAGGACAATACACATTGAACTTGACTGCCACATTACAAGGGCTAAAGTTCAAGCAGGTTTTCTAAGATTAATGCCTGTTAGGACAACAAATCAGCTAGAAAATGTTCTAACCAAACCATTGGATTCCCCCATTTTCCACTATCTGATACAGAAACTAGGTATATACTCAGTTTTCAAGCCTCTAATGTGTTAAATAGGTGATCAAGTGCAAGCTTCACCACCCATTTAGCTTGAGGGGGGTATTGGAGTTAACACAGCCAATTATTTGTTAAAAAGGTGATCAAGTGCACGTCAATCATCAAACACCTTCTCCAAAAGCAGTTATTTGGTAGTTAAAGTCGGTTATAGCAGTTATGGAAGTTGTGGTAACTTAATTCTAGTCTAGGACACTCCTATATATAGTTAATTAGTGTGTAGGGGTGGAATTAACTCATTTGACTGCACAATTTAGTAGAATCGCAGCAGTATTCTTCTTCCCCTCATTATTCATACTTTTCTCCTCATTAAGGATGTTCTTCTTCTTTTTCATGTTCATTTCTTTTCTTTGCGAATGATCAACAAATTCTACAAATTTAGATGTCATCCTAATTCAGCGACTGCGAATTGTTTTTTTCCAAAAGCTATAGGAGTCCTGCATTAATCCACTGCACCATAACAACTCTAAAATCAGAAAATTCAGCTGAAAAATTCTAGTTAAAAGAAAAGGTTCAAATTCGTCAACTAAGAAATAATATTTAAATCAGTTGAAAAAATTAAAAAAAATCATGAGATTATTTTAAGCATAAATCAAATCAGCTAAGATAAGCGTAAAAAGTCCTAAATCATCATATTGGATAGCGCACAAGAGTACTAAACTATAATTAGCTATAATTAGCTTCAAAGCTTTGCAGCAATTATGTGATAAATATTAGGGATAAAATATTAGGGTATTTATCAAGAAAAGGGACACTCAATAAAAGAAATGCAAAGCCTTTAATTGGATAGGAGCACACATGCACGTGGACATACTTGGGTGATTTTGCAAGCTTGAGACTCTAGTCTCTATTTATAGTTGCTAAATAAATGTTGGCTTAAGACAATTCTAGATGGGAAGTTGTTGCCTACACCTCCATATATGTGGATCGAGTTAAGTCATGCGAAACGGTCAATTTTAGAAACGCCTTTTTCTAAACTAGATTTCAACTGTATGGTTTAGATTTGTGTAACGGTCAATATTTCGTTACCATGCAAAAACCTCCAGACGATGTTGGAAATCGTCTAGATGTAAATACGGGCTGTAAAACCCTAGTGACAATAAATTCAAGAACAAAACCCCAAAAACGATGGAGATATGTGAATAGTTTTAGACTGAGCCTGGAATAAGTGGTATCTCAAGTTGCCTACGTATAATGTAATTGTTCAGGAATCAAATCTTTCGTAGTTCTTGGGATGGTTTATATAGAGGACATCTTGTCCATGGCATCATGTGACGTGTCCTTCAATGACTCTCTTTCGTAACCCCTAAGGATTGTTATTGGTTAATCCCTATATTTAGGAAATAATCATGGGTAGTTTAAATATCAGGATTAAAGTCTTAATGACTAAAGGATCTTCCCATATTTATCTTATGCTTTAAGCACGTGTGCTAATGTCAGATAAGGGAAGCTCTGGCCAACCTGCGTCGAGCCTCCTAGGCCGTCTCGGCCTAAACAGCACTGGCCCAACTCCGTTGCGACCTAGCCGACCTGCAGTGGTCAGTGGTCTGAAGAGCGGACCAGACCGTTATCCCTCCTAGGGTTTAGGTCTGCCCTTAGGCATGAAGTGGGGCTCCTGGCCCTTAACATTACATTTCCATTTCCACAAATTTTACAATGGTCCTGGATCAAAACATAGTTTTTGTGCCAAACCAATAGGATTTAAATGTTTTGTGGTGGTCCTCTATGTTTAAAAATAACCAACCAATCATGTTTTTCTAAATTGATGACATAGTCAGTGGCGGACCCAGAATGTTTTTTCAACGGGGTCCGTAAATATTTAACATACTAAATAATTTTTTTCACGGGGTCGGAGTCCGTGAACCCCCTTTAGTATAACCTAGATCCGCCCCTGGACATGGTTGTCCAATTACTTGATCCAGGACCACCATAAAACTACTGCTCTCTATCTTCATTTAATGCTTAGTCAATATAAAGAGATGACACGTGATGAGACTCAGTTCGACCTTATCACCTCCCATTCTGAAATATTATTTACTAGGCATATGGTAGATCTGGTAGGTGGGATTGTTGTAGTGTTTTAATATTCGTTGAGTTATTTCTGGTGTGCAGTTATAATTTTTGCTTAGACTACTGTGTCTGGTGGTTGAGTTATTTGCTAGAAATGATGCGTTTTTCGGTGTCTGTTTTATGCATTTTTGTCATTGCGGAGAAATATATATATGTGACGACATAGTTCAATTACAGTATCAGGTCGGTCACCGAAAGATACAAAACAGTAAAGGAGGCAGTGTATCACCAAGTTGTAAATCAATCATGTGAAGCCCAGGTAAACCTCCACTTTTACACACACACACACACACACACATATATATATATATATATATATATATATATATATATATATATATATATATATAGCACAACAGTATATTTGAATTCTCAAACATCATTACAAATATATGATGTAATGTAGATTTAATTAATTTTTACATTCTTTTTATCGATCACTACGCTTGCACCTAACAGTTGTGGCAAAGAGAAGCTGAAATATTAAGGCAACAACTGCAAAACCTGCAAAAAAGTCACCGGTAATTAATTAGTCTTTTCCTCTATTTGGTATGTATGAAGATTTCTACTTGCTTATTATAATGATCATTGATATTAACTAAATGAATGCATATAAAACACTCGATTAACAGACAACTGATGGGAGAAGAACTATTTGGTCTAAGTGTGGATGATCTGCAAAACCTGGAAAACCAACTCGACACGAGTCTGTGCAGGGTCCGTACAAAAAAGGTATGAAAAACATGCTAACCAGTACTGATAACTTCTGGGGAGGCCTTTAAGGGCATCCTATTAAATCTACATGGAGCACAGTACGTACAACAAATTTTTGAAAAATAAGCATGCATGTACCTGGCGTGCCCTAAAGAGCAAAAGGTAGATTTAGTGTGGATATCTTTAAAAGTCCCCTAACTTTTTTATATATAGTTGTAGGTTATGAAATAATGGGTTTTTACCATTCCTTTTTGTAGGAGGAAATCCTCGTGAAAGAAATACAAGAATTACATGAAAAGGTTGACTCATATTTTGTTTTCATTCCCTATATTTCCAGAAGATGCTAGCAATTAAGTGTACATTATTCTCATTCATTTGTTGCATGCTGCAGGGTAACCTAATTCACCAAGAAAACCTTGAACTATATAACAAGGTAAACCTAGCTAATTCGCCTTGAAAACATGAAATTGCATAAGAGGGTACGTACCCTTTCAAGTAATTAAACTAATTAAGCTTAAGTAGACATGTTTTATTCCTATAATTGTCTGCAGGTTTATGGAACTAATAAGGAAGCAAACAGGACAAACAAAACAGCCCTTGTGATACCGGGTATCGAAAATGGCTCAGAAGATCCAAATGAACCAGCCGTCCATCTTCAGCTTTGTCTCCCTCACCAACAAATGTATGAGTTTAATATGTAACGAAATACAACCCGGCCATGTATTAAGCATATATATATATATATATATATATATATATATATATATATATATATATATATATATATTGTATGCCGGCCTCTAATTAATGTTTTCTTTTGCTTTTTTATATGTACGTAATAAATCATATATAGGGGATGTGATTAAACGAGTGAGACTCAATAATAAATGTGTGTTAATTACACCCTCATGGGCCTCATCAATAATTTATAAACGTGTTAGTCATGTAAATTTGTACTAATCTTGTCATATTCCTTTCCCGTTTATAAACGTAGTCTAAATTTGTACTAATTGTATTATAGTATTTCTTTTGGTTATATATATAAAGCTATACAAGAAACTAAACAAAACGGACATGCGAAATAAAAGTAAAATGCTAAGGCACATGCAATATTTGTGCCACAACACAAATTTTTACAATTGATTATGATGTAAGCTCAACACAGGCGGACGCAGGATCTCGGAGGCGAAAATTTCAAAGTTTTTTGTAATCAAAAAAATATACAATAGTGTTTTTTTATGTCCCCTACGATTCGAAAAAAAACACTACTATAATCGCAAAAAAAAAAAAAAACACGACTATATATCGCATGATCCTAACATATTAATACTTCTGCTTCTATCAAAAAATATTTAAAACACTACACACAATGTTTTTGTAGAAAACAAATATTTCGAAACCGAATAATATTTTTTTTAAAAGGGCCAATTATTTAAAAGGACTGATTTTCAACTTATTAAGGGTAATAGGACACTCCAAAATCTTATTTAGTTAAGGAAACTTATTTAGTTATAAGGACATTCTAATTTCAAGTGGATAAAGAGGAAGTAGGAAAAAAAAGGAGGGAAAAAAAAAGCGTTCAAAGTAATTATAATAAAATATAAAATAAAATAAATTAAAAAAAAAAAAACTTACTGTGTGCGTGGGTTTTTTTTTTTTTTTTTTTTTTTGTTTTATAATTCACCATATTTTTAAATGTCGTATATTTTGATCTAAAACTCGGATCATTTTTTTTTTAAAATTCATATTTTTTCGTCTTCTTTATTCTAAAATCAAATTTGATATTTTTCCGAATAAATTTCATAAAACCAATTTTTTTCTTCATAAAAATCGACGTGACGTATTGATCACCGTAATGCATTGACCACCTACCCGGATGCATTGGCCACCGGGATCCATTAACCACCCCGATGCATTCACCGCCGCGATTCATTGGCTACCATGATGTATTGACTGCCGCGATCCATTGACAACCTTGATCAGTGACATCTCATTGTAGCGATTTATGCAATGACGTCTCATTGTAGCGATTTATGCAGTGACTTCTTATTGTGGCGATCTATATAGTGATGTCTTATTGTATCGAATTATGCACTGACGTGTTATTGTAACGATTTATGCAGTGACGTGTTATTGTAACAATTTATGCATACCTTTGGTTGTAAAAATATGCATTTAAACCAAAAAAAAAAAACAACAAAAGAAATACAGTTATTTTACAAAGTTATCGAAAATTTAAACCAACACTAATCAAATAAACCAACATCAATCAAATATTTAAATATAACAAAGAAATAAAGTTACTTTACAAAGTTATCAAATGTGTGTATCAAGTTGTATATGCGGTGACATCAATATCATTGCATCGCTTATCTAATTGTAAATACAGTCATCAATGTCACCGTTTTTAGACATCAATGTCACTGCAAAAGTCATCAATGTCCCTGCATCAGACATCAATGTCACTGCATAAGTCGTCAATGTCACTACATAAAACCTAACAACTGCATCAGTCAACTCTGCTCTTGTTTTGCATTTCTCCAAATGTGGAGCTTTTAATATGGATAGAAGTACAAGTTTGGTGAAACTACAAAGACTCTTCACTATGACTCTTGTAATGGCGACACGTTGTTTGTGCCCTCCTGATAATTGGATTCATTGTGGAATCCCTCAACTCTTTAACACGATCTTGAATCATTTGACGATCTTGTTTAGCTTAATGTCCCTGCATTATTCATCAATGTCACTGCATCGGACATCAATGTCCCCGCATCGACATCAATGTCCGCATAAGTCATCAATGTCCTTGTATCGGACATCAATGTCATCGCATAAGTCATCATGTCACACGTTTCATCAAACATCAATGTCACCGCATATAAGTCATCAATGCCATCGTTTCGTACATCAATGTCATCGCATCTAAAAAAAAAAAAAACAAACAAACATCAGCTCCAGCGCTTCATCTTTCTTTTTCTTTTCTTTTTTCTTCCAGCGCTTCATCTTTTTTTTTTCTTCCTTCCTTTTTTCTTCTTTATCCACTTGAAATTAGAATGTCTTTATAAATAAATAAGTTTCCTTCTTAAAATTAGAATGTCCTTATAACTAAATAAGATTTCGGAGTGTCCTAAATGATCATTAATTCTCTAACGACGGCCTTATAACTAATTTGCACTTTTTAAATGTATCACTTTAATAATAACCATGTACTCTTATTTATATGATAAAAGTTTTATGTCAAATTATCGGATTATTATACATCATAGAGGCGAATATAATTTTTTGGGGGCGAAAATCATACATAAAATATATATATATATAATAGTGTATTTTCCGGATTCGAAGGGGGGCGAGTGCCCCCCTGCTTAATTGAGATGGATCGGCCCCTGAAACTCACTATAATCAATAGTGCAAAAACGTGTTGTTTCACTCTCGTTGTAGGATAACGGTTGTGTTTATAGTGTCACTCATCATTAAAAGGTAAAGAACAACAAAGCATTCACAAAATACACTTAATATACAGAATATTGATGTACATTAAATGGTAAAGAACAACAAAGCATTCACAAAATACACTTAATATACAGAATATTGATGCATAGATACATCAGACAGTCGAGAAACACACTACTAAAATTATATGAATCTGTGGCCATAATTTTTTGTCGCTATTCGTTAATAACACCCGTTAGTGAATATTAAAAATAAAAAATAAAAAATAAGAAACATACCCGTTAGTGACAATTTTGTTCCAAGATGTATTTTCGTCACGGAACTGCCCGTTGCATATTTTTATGTGGAATAACAAGCATGTCACTAAGTCTTGTAACAAATTTGTGACGAAAGTCACGCATAGTGGCATTTTTGTGACATAATGTTTGTGATCGATCAATATGTAACATTATTATTTTTGCAACATAATTTTGATAAAATGTTGCGATGAAAATGTGATGAAATATCGTAAAGAAATCACCACGGTTGTTTGTCACGAACTAGCTAGTGACCAAAACACTGTGTCAAATTTATGATTTTCTCGGAGGGACAATTTTATTTTATATGAGGACTAGTGACAACATCCTATGCGCTCATAAAATAAAATCCCCTAAAGAAAAGTTTGTGACGCAATTTTCCTTTATTTCTTTTCTTTTGACCAAGTCAGTCCAGTCCACCGCAAAGACATTCAAAAACCATAGTTTTTAGCGGATAACCCCAATTTAAATAGTACATCCCAGACCATACTTGTTCAATTTATCTCTCCCAAAAAATGGTTATACCCTAACATGAGGGCCCCCCACCCCCGATCCCACAAGAATGTGGGAAGAGGTTAATCGTGTAACCTGTAGCCTGAGCTTAGAAATGGGCGGAACTGCTTGTTTCACATCAAGGAAGGTTTATCAATCGGAAATCAACCCTTTTTACGGGAATCGAACCGCTGACCTCCACCTTAAGATCCGGCTGTCATTATAACATCCCAGCTCCTCACCACTATGCCATATCCAGGAGATTCAATTTATCTCTCCCAACTTGGATGCCATGAGGAGGGCCTTTCTTTTCTCATCTTTTCTTTTATTAAATTTTCCTTTTTTTTTTTTAAAGAAAGAGTCCACTTTTTATACAAGATATATTACTCCTATTGATTAGGCGCTGTCTTCCTGGTTTTTCTGTTGTCCACGTTGATAGACCGATTACTGAGGAAATATTTATGTGGTGTCTCTACACATGTAGAGACACCGTGTGATTCGATAAAAACCACAAAGTTTCAATCCATACTTAAACTGTGTGATTCTGATCGTTTCACCCGTCATTTCATCTCAAAATCTCTTCTCCACACAAGTATTCCTTGGATTATTATTGTACATATTAAAAAGCATGTTACATGTATCATTGACCTGCAACAATGTGTTACCCTGCCGATATCCTCATATGAAAGAGGAAAAAAAAAATCCAATTTGGCCATAATGATCTATTTCTCCCCAACCAAATAAAAGAAATACCAAGCTTATGAATTAAGCAGACACCTGTCCCAAAAAAGAATGAAGCAGACACAAAATACACTCTAATCACACAACAACAACGACGACGACTTTGCGTCCATAGTCCATATCAAGTTACAATGGAAGTTTATGCATGGAAATAATGATAATAATAATAACATTGTGTCTCTACACATTTATCGATCATGATCATGATCATGATCATGCGACTTATGGACCGACATACATCTCGTGGATTCATCAATAATCTACAAGTACATAGTGACACAATGAAATAATAGTATCGTTTTACATTATACACAACACAAACTACAAACACCTTGAACAAGATTGATGGTATCTTAATCATATGAGGCCATCAAAGGGTGGGAGGTGATCAGAGAAGTGGCAAAGTAAAATTCTGAATCATTTTTAAGAAGCTAAATTAAGCCACGTAATCGATACCTCTATAATAAATTAGGCTTTTAATAGTAGTCGGGATCATTTGAGTCATCGTCTTTTGCTTCTTGCCTTTGTGCTCCTAGATCTGCTCGTGTCACTGGCAGGTTTCCATATGATATCTTCCAAATTGCTACAGAAGTTCTTGTGGAACTGCACCCAAAAAAAAAAAAAAAAAAAGGACCCTTTTTAAATGCACCGCAATCACGTGACATCATACCTACCACGGCACCACGCTCAAAATCCTCTATAAAAAAAAAGGTCATAGTATGCACAATCTGAGCACTGTAGAATTATATGTGAAGTACTAACCTTGAAAAATTCACCAGAATCACCTGCCGCGTTCTGAATATCCACCATAATGAATGTTGGAGTAACTTGAAAAATCTGTTTGCGAATATATTAAACAAAAATTAAATATTAAATAATAATAGCTACAATATACAAGATAATTAGAGCAGAGTCTGCTTCCTTACCTCCATAAATACTGAAAAATGTGATGTCTTGTTAGCAGAAAGGCCTTCCACTCTCATCTGACAGTTTAGATTCAAATATTCAAATTAATGCATAAATCAACTTAGAGAGAAGGCTGGTCAACTTATTCAAGTGACTGAGAAGATAGAATACAACATGAAGCTAGGTATCCACATAATAAAGATAAAGAAAATTCTTAATATTAGGTTAGACAATCTACCTTATAGTTCCGAATGTGAGTCTTGTAGCCCAATGATTGAGCAACAACTTCCATAGTCGATAATACAACTTTGCCCGGTTTCTGAGAAACAAAGCGCATTTGATGCTTTGTCAATTCCTGCAACATATTTGTTTTTACATACACAGTTTTGTTAAAAGACATGGAAGTTGATTAAGTATCGCAGGAAACAAGAAAGACGTGCTTTAACGCAACACGTAAAAACCAGAATTTCCACAGACAAGAATTGGGTAAAGAAAAATTTCACAGTTATACCTTCCCACGATCAAACAACGCTGATAGATTTAATCCTTGAGAGAGAATGATGAGGTCAAAAGCATTGAGGGCCATAGGTCCTAAATCCTCATTCACACATTGCAAGTCTGCATTCTCTTCCTACAATGGCATGTCAAGATAATATTTTTGGATGAACCAAAACTCAACCTGGGAACGCCAAACATCCTAACAAAAACATGCACAATAGCAATGTCCAATGAAAACAAGTAGCATGGCTCCAAAATGGGAAGGATGAAGCTACATTAGCCTTAGGGGAAAGAAGAGGATATTCCTTCTGCACCAATTGGAGAAAGTAATGTAAGAAGGATTATGCTTTGTTGAAGATATGCGAAAACCGGATATGAGATCTTACTAATAATGTGGATTTAATATGTAATATCTAGTTTCCATACTTGAAAATATCCTTATCATTACTACAAAATATCCTAGCCTTCCTACAGCATTACTTTAGGCAATAGATGGGGATCTTGTCTACCTCAATACCATGAAAAGAAGTAATATAATAATAGTTCAATGTATTTGCCCAGTCTTTGCTCTAATACCATGAAAATACTAATACTTGATGTATTTCTTCCTAACGGGAGTTAAAAAAAAAATACAAGTATTGAGGTAGACAAGATCCTCGTCTTTTGCCTAAAATAATGTTCTAGGATATTTTGTTGTTGAAAAATATGCTAGGATATTCTGTTGCTGAAAAAAGAAGAAGGGATATTCTGCAATATTGCTAGGACATTTTCAGTAAGGAAGCTAGATACTACATATTTAATCTACATTATTGATTCAACATCATTAAATAAATACGTTGGAGAAAATTTGCGAAAACACAGGAACTGAATCATGAACACTGACTAAAGATTTTTTTTGATATATCCAAAACAGGGAAAAACCCATAATTTCATAACATTCATCATGTTTGTGAAGACTCCTATGACATTATTCCACAAGGAAGAAAGCTTGTCAGACCACACCTATGTTTAGACTAATGAAGCTAAGAATTAAGTCTGCTTTCATGAATATGCCAATGATTAGCCTAACAATGTGACAACGCAAATTTTCAGCAGCATATTTAGATAATAAGAAACTGTTGTTGGAACTTGGAATCCCTGCCAATTTCACTCAGGTGCATGAAAAGGAGTATAAATCAATGTAGAACCACATAAGATTTCCACATGTGAAAAGCAGATATAGAAAAGTTGCAAACCTCTGGATCATCAAAAACAGCATTAACATCATCCAGATTAACAACTTCACTTTCTGGAAGTCTAACCGGAACATAATTCTTCTTAAACCACTCATCGTTTCTGATCTCCTCTATTCGAATACGCTGCATAAACAAACAAAAATTAAAAGAGGTTCTGTTTTTCTTTCTTTTTTGGGAGAAGGAACAGGGAAAAGCTTGCGTAAGCAATCTTGCCAATGTTATGACAACTGCTGTGCAATGAATCTTCCCCATTAAGAATATACACTCCCCATACGACCATGCAAATGTTTGGGTCCTTTCTCTTATTTAATCTAGACATTTATGTGCTCTATAGAAAGAAGCCATGGCGTAGCGGTAAAATTTAAATCCGTGTGACTAAAGGTCACGGGTTCGAACTGTGGATACAACCTCTTAAACAAACATAAGATAATGCTGAACCTTGGATACAACCTTTTATACAAGCATAAGATAATGTAGCTTGTCTAATAGGCCCAGCATTCCTAGACCCCAAGGGCAGGATGCTTCCATGCACCATGTTGCTCTTTATACCTCAGACATTACCCAAAACAAAGCAATAAAAGAGAATGAAAATGACAGGAATACCCCTAAAAGAAACATTGGGTCAAAGACGTGGACGCGCAAAAAAACTTGGTCTTGTTAGACTCAAAGAATCTCACTTTGTGAGTGATGGTGGCCTTTGGAATCTGAAATACACTCAAAAGAACCCCCAACTAGTGATAAAAACTTCAACGAAGAGTGAAACTGATTGAATAAGTCACAAAATATGCTTACTTTTTCAGGATTAGGCTCCAAAATTCTGTAAATTAAGGATTTTGCTCCGATTGGGAACCAAGATGGGCATGAAAATTCTGCTCTCTCAATCTGCAGAAGAGACATAAAGCTGATTAAATGGAAAATTATTTCGTTGTTAAATAGGAGTGGGCGTATTTCCTGAAGATGTAATAGAAATAATGGAACCACATCTCAAAAGAAGCCTGCTAAGGAGCTACGCTCACAAATTGAACAACACAAGCTTAAAGCTCTACATGAGAACCCAAAAATACAAAGATGTGTACAAAGTTCAACACCTTGCCATACAGCGTCGGAAGATCAACCTCATCAAATGGGAGGTAACCAGCCATCAGAACATAAAGGATAACACCACAAGACCAAACATCAGCGACAGCACCATCATAACCATTATGACTTAAAACCTGAAGTGAAAAACCACTAAATGTTACGTAAAGGAAAGGAAGGAAAAAAGTAGGTACAAGAGTATATTTAATAAGGCGAACCTTGGCATAGTGTTAAAAGCTACTGTCATACGACTACAGGTGACATAGTTGAGCTGTGGAAACAGCCTCATAAAGAAATATAAGGTAATACCACGTACAATAGGCCCAAAAAGCCAGAGCCTTCCCTTGAATTTGCATAGGCAAGAAGTTTTTATGCATTGGGCTACCCCATTTTTAGAGTATGTTTAATAAAACACTCAACAGAAAATCTCAGTGGAAACAAAATCATTACAGAAAGACACTAAGGTAAGCATCACCTCAGGTGCGACATAGTTGGGAGTTCCACAAGTTGTTTTAAGAAGGTTGACACCCTGTTCACGAACAGCAGTTAGCAACCCAATATATCACTGCAATAAACTTGCACCTATATCTTTCATAGATCTTACTTGACCAGGTAAAGCACTGAGCCCAAAATCTGATATTTTAAGATTTCCTAGTGAATCAAGTAGAAGGTTTTCAGGCTGTACAATAAAGCAGGTTATAGGAAAAAGATTAGCAAATTCAAAAAGAAGAAAAGAACCATTTTCATTGAGACAAGTAGTACCTTCAAGTCCCTGTGGTAGACTCCTTTAGCATGACAATAATCCACTCCATCAATGAGCTGCTGGAAATATTGACGAGCTTCAGCTTCACTAAGTCGTCCATGATGAACCTACACACAGATGGCCGATGTCACAAGTGTCCAAGAGAAAGATATGCTCACATCTTGACAAGAGTCCAAACATCCACCAAGTTAAAGGACTTACTATTTTGTCAAACAATTCACCGCCAGTAATGAATTCCAAAATAATGTAAATCTTCGTACGGCTTGCTATAACCTAACATGGTATTGGTAAGAAGAACAAATCAAGAGAAGAAGCTTCCAAAACCATGATTCTTTCAACCCTGGAGGAATTTATTATAATGATGTATACAAAACACTCCAAAATATAAAAGATAAATGTAGCACAGATTTCTCTTATGGGATAAGTACCTCATGTAGGCGTATAACATTTGGATGTCGGACAATCTTCATTATGGAAATCTCCCTTTTGATCTGCAAGAATGATATAAACAAATCTACCTCACAGTAAACCTTGCCCATTCAGCACAATAATAAGATAGTGAAAAAGTACCAGCAACTTACCATGACTGTAACAGTCAAATTATTAAGCAGAATTTGAGCTCAGAACCTTCTAAAGTATTAAGGGTGTATTTTGTCTTCACCATTTCCCCAAAAATTCAAATTTCTCACACTACACTATTGAATTTGGCATATCATGAATTGGATGACTAGCTTGAAGCATCCCACTAATTAACGAATAAAACAGTTAAATTGATGATCCTTAACTTTATTAGCACCATTACTAAACTTAAAACACAAATGGAACAGCATAAATGCATCTTTTTTTCACTCGTTAGCGATCAGAATTCTAAAACATAGAACAAAATCAAGCACGCAAAGCACTACAGAAAACAAAGATATTAAAATAACTCAACTGACCTGATCAACCATCTTGTGCTTAATAATAGTACCACGATCCAATATTTTCATGGCCACGCTCTCCCCTGTCTCAGTATTCTGAGCAAACTTAACCTTGGCAAACGTCCCTTCCCCGATCGTCCTACCCACTTCATACCTCCCTACTTTCCTCACCACCATTTTTCAAGCTCTCAAATCTTACTGAAGTTAGTTAGCATTTCCAAACTGCCTCGCTTTGCTTGCTAAGTTGGGGCTCTTGCTTAGGTCAAAAAAAAAAAAAAAAGGCAGAGGATTAGGTTTTGGTAAAGTAGGAAGAGGAGAAAAAAGAAAGAATTTTATATAGTATTACGAATTACTAGCTTCCAGCTGAGAAGAGCAGTTGGAAAGTGGTTTCAGATATTATCAGTGAGAATTTGAGAATGAATGTTGGTGACGGATAACACTAAACAGGCGGTAACCATTTTGGCAAAAATATGTTATTGCTCGTACGGCCCTTTCATAATAGTTAACGATCACATCACTCTTTTATTTTTTTTAACTATCAAATGTGTCTTTTTAACATATACTATACGGCCAGGGGTGACGATCAGGGGTGGATCTTACTCACGGTTGTCTTGTTCAGGACTGTCTGACACGTTTACTAATGTCTCGGCGCATTTACTCGATCGACATGGATTGTTGGTCTTTTCTCAGACACTTTAGGGATCTTCACTCCCGGATGATGTTTTGATCGCTTGTTTAGCGGATCTTGCTTAATAAAAAGTTTGGTTTCTAAAAAAAAAGCATATACTATACGGCCAATGTGGCAATGACCCAATGGTCTTTGTTGAGGCCTCATGAACCGGAGATTCTCGATGAGAGCAAAAATGGTGCGTGTGTTATATATAGGGTTCTCGGTGTAAGTAAAAAGTGTACGTGTGTGACAGTTGGTGAATCCAGTTCAACACTACCTGAGAGTGAAAAAACTGCTAAAGAAGAAAAAAATCAACTGAAGGTGATAAATCAGCAGAGGATGACAAATCTACTGTGATTGAAGAATTTGTGGAGGGTGACAAGTCTGTTGATCAAGAACAAGAACAAAGAAGTCAAGGCTATATGTCACCTACAGATCAAATGGTGAAAGGTGTGCTAACTAACGTTCATGTTGAAATTCCTATCGGCTAGATTTTTAACTAGATCCCAAGTCTGATTCTTCAATAATGACTCTATTTCATCTCCTTTGGCAGCAAGCCGTTGAGATACTTCAGAACATGTCATTGCTCTTGTAAGTAGATGGTTCAAAATCATCCACATCTTTTGCAACTTAAAGTGCATATCCAACCATATCATCAAACACATACCTCTTGGGAGGAATCCCATCATTGGATCTTCTACCTCTGTTGACAGCTATACTCTGCTGACCCATGTTCTCAATTTGACGCTCAATTGACATTTGCTCAACTGACTGGCTTGAACTCAGTTCTGGTTCAATAACCAGATCAGATGAATGCTGGCTAGGATCAGCTGAGTGTTGCATCTCAACTGACTCCACCTGAAGCTCCACCTTACTATCAGCCCTCTCAGTTTCAACACTGGTTTCAGACTCAGCAGTCCCCCACACTGATGAACTGAGCATAGAATTTTCATCAAAAACTGCATCTCTGCTGAGAATAACTCTGTTTTCTACTGATGACCAAATTCTATAACCATTCACTCCATCTTCATACCCCACAAACACTCATTTCTTGGATCTTGGCTCCAGTTTCCCTTCACTCGCATGATAGTAAACTGTGCTTCCAAAAACCCTTAAAACTGAATAGTCAGCAGGCTTGCCTGACCACATCTCAACTGGTGTTTTGAGACTAATCCCTGTGTGAGGACTCATGTTGATTAAGTAGCAAGTTGTGCTTACGGCTTCTGCCCAAAATCTCCTTGACATACCACCATTAGAGAGCATGCATCATGCTCTCTCCAGAAGAGTTTGATTTAGCCTCTCAGCTACCCCATTCTGCTGAGGAGTATTCCTAACTGTATTATGTCTTCCAATACCCTCATTTATGTAAATCTCATCAAACTCAGTCCAGTAGAATTCCAGACCAATGTCTGTACGAAGCCTCTTGATCTTCTTCCCTAACAGATTTTCAACTAGAGCCTTCCATTTCCTGAAGCTCTTGAATGCCTCACTTTTGTGTTTCATCATCACCACCCAATCATCCTTGAATAGTCATCTATTAATGACACAAAGTATCTGTGACCACCCAATGACTCCACCTTTGATGGCCCCCCAACAATCAGCATGAATGTAATCAAGTCATGACTTCGTGTTGTGTAACCCTTTTGAGAACTTGCCCCTATAAAGCTTCTCAAACACACAATGCTCACAAAAGTCCAGATGCTTGACCTTACACTCCCCAAGAAGATCTTTCTAAGAAAGAACTTGCATCCCGTTTTCACACATGTGACCCAGTCTCATGTGCCACAATTTTGTAAACCTCATGAACCTCAGCAGATGCCACGGCATCGGAACTAGCAACAGCTGACCCTTGTAGTATATACAAGGTCCATTTATTGACTCCCTTGAGAACCTCAACTGAGTTTTTATAGACACTCAGTACTCCACCTTCACCCTTGAAACTGAACCCTCCGTTGTCCAAAAGACTGAGAGATACCAAGTTCTTGGTCATCTGTGGAACATGTCTAACTTCACTCAGTTTACAGGATCTTCGTTCATCTGTCCTCAACTGAACTGAGTCAATCTTAACTACCTTGCAGACCATGCCGTTTGCCATAGATATATGGCCACCATCTATCTGCTGATAACTTGAGAACCACTTTCTGTGAGAACAAATATGAAAGAATGCCCAGAGTCCAGAATCCACACATCAGTATGATGTGTTGACTCTCATGCTACTAGAACCATATCCTCATCTGAGTCATGCTCAGCTGCCACAACAACTGTGCCAGAACTGTTCTCTTGCTGTTTCTTCCTCTTTGGACAATTTGACTTCCAATGTCCCTGCTCCTTACAGTAATTGCAAACATCTGTGGACTTAGGGCCTTTGGACCTTGCCTTCTTGGAATTCTTCTTCCTAGACTGCACATTCTCTTTTCCACTGCTGCTACTGACTACTAGTCAAGCAGCCTGATTGTTTGCCCCAGCTGCCTTATATCTCAGCTCCCTAGCATGCAAGGCTGACCGCACATCCTCCAAAGCCACTGTATCCTTCCCAACTATGAAGGACTGCACAAAGTTCTCATAGGAAGCTGGTAATGAAACCAAAAATATCAAAGCAACACCATCATCCTCAATCTTTACATCAATATTCATGAGATCAAGTAATATTGTGTTCAACTGATCAAGGTGATCTCTCAGCTGAGTTCCCTCATGCATCCTCGGGCTGAAAAGCCACTGCTTCAGCAGCAACTTGTTGGTCAATGACTTAATCATATATAGGCTTTCAAGCTTTGACCATAACTTGGCAACAGTGTCTTCCTCAGCAACTTTTATGATAACATCATCAGACAAGCAAAACATGATAGTTGAATATGCTTTCTCCTCCGAACTGGCATAATCTGCTGCACTGGCATCCCCTTTATCAGATAAAGGAGTCCACAATCCTTGTTGCTTTAACAAGGCCCGCATCTTGATTTTCCTCAAACTGAAACTCTCCTCCATGTAAAATTATCTATCTTTACGTTCATTGCTGACATCATTCTTACTAACGAACAGACCTTTGATCACAAAATCCTAGCACCGGTCACCGGTCTCGGTGAAGATCAACTCCGTTCAACCTGCAATTTCTCTGAATCTACGAACCAACGCTCTGATACCAGTTTGTTAAAACATAGAAGAGAAACTTGCACTCTAAGAACGATAAAACAAAGCAATGCAAACATAAACAATGGCGGAAATTGATAAATCACAGAAACAAAAAAAACATAGTGATTTAACGTGGTTTCCGGCGTTGTGCCGACTGCTCCACAAACCGAAAAGGAGATATTTTATTATGCACAAAGTTACAACGATTTTCACACACATAGCAATGATTACAACATTGGTATTTATAGGCACAATTCTTTAAACCCTAGCCTCCATAAGATCTTTGTCGGAACTGTCACAAATACCCCAGATATGAACCCCAACACCAGCTGCTATCCATAAGATGAAACTCAGCTTCAGCTGACCTACCCAGACTTGTAATCAACTGCTCAGATGTAGAACTCAGATGTACTCAACAAAACTCAGCAGACAAAAACTGAAAGCTGACTTCAGAAGAAACTCAGTTTGCACTTCACCAAAATTGACTTTCATAGAATTGATTACACTTGCTCAACTGACCATCATTCTCAGCTTAGTTTCTCAGATTAGTTCCACGAGTTTATTCTTCGGTTTTAGATATCAAGTCACTTAAGTAACAAATCATTATGTGTCCTTATTATTTATTATAGATCTACATCAAAATCATAATTTTTTTTACTTAAAAAACTATTGAATTTCTTACAACATTTTACCTGGGTTTTGTTAAATAATTCAATTGGTACTTTGCAATAAACAATACATTTAATTTTTCTAATATTAACAATAAGTGTATCACCGTTTAAATAAAAAAAACTTTCATGTAAAAGTATTAATTAGAGTTGATGATATAATTTACCATTGTATTTTTCTATTTATTCTTTTATGATAATCACATAAACTAGACAACGGTCTCTAAAGGATAACTAATAAGGTGATACATAGTTTCATATCATTATTTACTTAAATATGACTACTATATAAATTTTCCGGTTGAATTAGTAATCGGTGATCCAATGTATATTTCATATCAACGACCGATAAAGATCTGATAACTATGGCAATGATATATTTTGTTTTATTTTGCAACAATGAAAATTGAGTGAGTGTTGCTAGCTTTGTTGTCCCCGAGGTGGCATACTTTCGTAGTCGATTAATGATAAAGACACAATCATTGAGGCATGATGAGAGATAAATTTATGATCATTATTATGACATTTCGCCCCACTTTTGATACCATTTTGAGCATTATTGTACCAATTCAAGTCAATTATCCCTTATATTTATCTAATTGTGTTAGTAGTAGTTATTATGTAAAATATCGTGTTTTTATAAGTTTTTACTAAGTTTTGTACCGGTTTAGTAACCGGAGTGTTGTGTCGGATTTACGTTTGGTGTTTTGGTACTTTATTGCAGGATTATACGTTTACCAAGATCCCAAGTGACGACATTTTTTGAGCCTAAAAACATATCTTTTGAGGAATAGAAGATTATGCCATAAGCTAACAAGTTCGAACGGATCAATTGTCCTTAGTACTTCTACCGTAACCTATCATTGACGGACATTTGACCTGACTTAGAGGCATTTTCAGAGAAAAAGTCCTTGATGAAAGTTGTAGATCTTCACGAGAGCTTTCCAACGAATATTAAATCATGTCAATCGAGGTCTACACTCGAGATCGGTTTTTACGAACATCGGATATGTTGTATGTTCGGCACGCGCCGGAGAAGGCCGAATATTGCGGGAAAATCTCGAATCCGGGCCCACAAGATCCTAATGATTAAAAATGCACTTGTATAGCCGGCACGTGCCGGTGAGGCTCCGGCACGCGCCGGTAATGTGGTCTATAAATACTCCTCTCAAGCTCATTTGATCGGTACATACGGAATTTATGTATATATCTATATATATACTTTCCTATATCGTTTTCTTTCTATTTCTTTTATGTTTTGGGCCCATATATGCATATATATGTCTATGTATGTATGTATATATGTTTTTATGTATGAATAAACATAGTAATGTTGTAATCTTTGGAGAGGATTATCGAGGATTGTTGTCTCGAAGGCATTGTTACTTTCACGAGGATTAGGCTCCAATTCGGGGTTGTAATCGGTAATTTTCTAATGTTATTATGTTTGTTTATATATATATCTATATATTAGTTATAACTATGTTAAATTAAAAATATATCTAGCCAAGATATGAATCGAATTAGTTAATCTTTTGGTAAAATGAATGATCGACTCGGTAATAATGATTAAAATCGGTTATAATGAATCTCTTTCTATGTTTGAATTGAAGTAGCTAATTGATTTGAAAGAATTCATAATCTAATTATGAATTGACACCTCGTAGTTAGGTTATGAACTCATTAATAGAAAGACCGGAGGGTAAAATTGGCCGAGTGAAAACGTGACAACGGAATCCGATTTCTAAACCGGGGGTAGATTTGTTTCGGGAGAAACAAACTCTTATTGAAATTTATACTCGAGATATTATTACGTTGAAATCACTGTTTAATTGACATACCTTAAAATTGGCCGAATGACAAAACGGGAGTGACCCGTACTTGAGGATGACATTGGACGAGAGGACAAGACATATGACAATTTCATACGCTCGTGTGAGGAGAAATTGCCTAGCTTAGGAGTATACCGTTTCGTATATAATTGATTGGACCTTGAATAAAGGAAGATCTGTCTCATTTATTTCTACTAAAAAGAGATCGTAATTCAGTAACATATTCTTGGCTAGTTTACTATATATTATATATTAGTATATCTATATTTATATAATTATTTATATATCTATATCTATATATATATATTTATGTCTATGTATTTATATATATATATATATCTATGTATTTATATATATTAATTATATATATGTGTTATATTAATATTTATTTATTTACTTGTTTTACTAACATCTAACAATCTAACATCTAACTCTAACATTACTAACTAATCTAACGATCTAACTTTGGGAATATGATAAAAGCTGCGACTTAGATCGAGTTAATAATAGCTTCTTGGTGTTTAACCACACTTTGAATTACCAAGATTTTCCCTGAGGATACGACACCTGACTCACCATACTACGCTGCAATTTGACCCGATACACTGTCGGTTAAGGATTGTACAGCCCCGTTTCGTGCACATCAGGTTTTTGGCGCCGTTGCCGGGGAAAACAACGCTAATTCATTGTGTTCGAATGGTTACTACTTGTATTAGCTCAAAATTCTCGAGAATAAGTCAACTCTCTTCTTTATCTCAATTCTATTTTCTTTTTTCGTTGATACTTACCTTATAGGTAAGTTATCAATTTTTTGTTACTACTATCTTTTTCGAGTTATTTTACGTGTTCGTTAGCGATGACGGATCATCTTCGAATCGAAATACGGAAATGGCCGAATTCGGTGATGAAACACCGGAACGAGGGCTTGATCATGCCCGAGGGAATGGAAATAATCGAGAATCGGAATCGAAATAATCGTAATAATCACCCACCAAACCCGAGGCGATCGACGTGATCGGACCGTAAAAGGTACCGGATTAATAATCCAATTCGTTTACCCAATAAAGGAGCAAATAATTTCGAAATAAAATCTCATCTTTTTGGTTTAATTGACACAAGAGCCCAATTTCTAGGAGAAGATGATGAGGATCCACATCATCACCTCTATCTTTTCGAAGAATTGTGTAATACAGCCAAAAGTCAAGGTGCTCATCGAGAACTAACGAGGATGTCTATGTTTCCTTTTTCTTTAAAAGGAAGAGCACGAGATTGGTTTCTGTCACTTCCACATCATTCATTGACAAGTTGGGAGGAGATTCAAACCGAGTTCTTAAAGCAATATTTTACTCATGGAAAAAAATTGGAATTAATAGTCGAAATTGCTAATTTTAAACAAGGATCTGAAGAAACACTCGGGAATGCTTGGGAAAGATTTAAAAAGTTATTACGAGCTTGTCCCGATCATGGTTATTCCTTAGAAATGCAAATCCAACTTTTCTGTCGTAAATTAAGGAAAGACTCACGTGCAGATGTAGATCATGCATGTGGTGGTTCGTTAATGATGAGTGAAGCCCAAATAGTTTACGATGCTATAGAAAAGATTTCCAAAAATAACAGAATGTGGGAAACCGGCTCTAGCACAAGAAAAGTAGCTTTTGCGGGAGAATGTACACCGAATACGAAGTCTAGCACACTTGGAGAATTTGAGTAGGAAATTTGACGGCTTTTTAGCCGGTAAAAATGTAAACTCGAAAATATCATACCGAATTACTACTCAAATCATGATAATGTGTCATTAGGGATGGAAGAACCAAAAGGATATTCAAGGGAAAAGGTGAATTTTTTACAGCATAGGAATTTGAACAACGCGTATTCAAACTCGTTTAATGCTATTAGAAGAGATCACCTTATTTTTCGTTGGTATGAAATCCACTAGTAAGCAAGGACAACCACCGTATCCAATCCGGTATAAGAATCCATATCAAGTTTATCAAGGAGATACCTCGAATCGAAATCTACGGTCATTACCTAGACCATATCCACAATATACCACTCAAAGCATACCGGTCACCCAAAGTTCAACTCAACTTTGAAGGAGTTAATAAATGGAAGAAATTAATGGAAAATATGTTGGGTGTGATATCTTCTCAAGCTCGAATATAGAAACCATGATGACTTCTATAGGTACGATCCTAAGGATATGAGTACGTTGAAAACATCTATAAGTGGACATGATACCGAATGAGAATTGTAGAAGCTTCATTACGGAATTTGGAATATCACTTGAGTAGAGAGGTAGAACGTAAAAACGGTAGACCTCCGGGAGGATTATCAAGTAATACCGAAAGGAACCCGAGAAAGGTAAAAGGCATTATTACTAGAAGTGGAAGTATCTGTGGAAGTAATGGATTAGAAAACTTCGGATATAATGAAGTAGAGAATGATTTAGATGGTAAATTTGAAAAGGATATGGAAAATAAACCGGAATTCACTAAAGAGGAAGAGGACATTATTGAAGATTTCCTAAGACAAATTGAACACGAAAGGGAGAATGAGGAATGGGTCAAGGTTCATAGAATATTGAAAAATTCAAGATCGAATGACTTAAGAACCTTGTTCAATGAGCGAGGATAGAATGGAATCAAGTTTGAAAGGGCCAATTCAAAGCGAACCTTATCCGGCTCACCCCAAATTCACCTCGGTTCAACTTTGAAAGGGCAGCACCACATCCAGTGCATATTTTGAAGAAAAAGGTACAGAATGATGACCCACAGTGTCCTCAAAAGGCACAATCATTCGAGGAAGCTTTACCATATTCATCTAACGACAAGGGTAAGGGAAGTATACATTCTAACAACTTGCTTTAATTGATCTTGAATTACTTTCCTATTCTCCGAAAAAGATGAAGTTGGATAAGAAGTATGCACGTTTTCTTGACACTTTTCGGCACTTAACTATTAATATCCCTTTCATTGAAGCTCTAATCAATATGCCGGAATATGGTAAGTTTCTTAAAGACATACTATCCCAAAAGAAAAAGTTGGAAGAATATAAAATGGTGTGTCTAAGTGAGGAGTGTTCCGCGGTGCTTCAACATAAGCTTCCTCCTAAACTTAAAGATCCGGGTAGTTTTACTATCCCATGTGATATTGGGGGGCTTTTGTTTGAGAATTCAATATGTGATCTCGGTTCAAGCATAAACCTCATGTCCTACAATGATTTCATGAAACTTGGCATATGTAAGCTTAAGCGTACGAGAGATGACTCTTCAAGCGGCATATAGATCTATTAAACATCCTAAAGGAGTCATCGAAGACGTGTTGGTTAAGGTAGATAAATTCTACTTCCCCGTCGATTTTGTTGTTATGGATATGGAGGTAGGGAGTGCACCCCTTATCCTCGGTAGACCATTTTTAGCAACGGTGGGAGGCGTGATCAATGTTCGTAAGGGAGAGCTTAGTTTGGGAGTGAATGATGAGCGCGTTGTCTTTAACATTTACAATCTATTGAAATATCCACTAGAATCTTATTCTTGTGTAGACCCTTTGTGTTCTCTTTTTGTGGATCGTACTAACACGCGAGTAATTGAAGAAGATGACTCCGGCAATAATGTGGAAGCTCACAAAACGAAAGCTCAAAAATCGAGAGGAAAAGGTCAAGAATCGTTGGATTCGACGGAATTTGTACGCTACATGTTGGAGACCGGTATTGAAGAAGGATGCAGTGCGTGAGGATGACCCACCACCAGTGCATTAAAAGTTGAAGCAAGATAAAGTCTAGCTATAAACTATAAATTTAGAACTATCACGGGTACTATCCTTCCTATTTACTCCTTAAGCATTTATTTCTCGTTGATTCATGTGCTTAATTGTTACGTGCTTTGGTGAGTAAATGATAGAAGTATCCTATTATGTTTAGTATTTTATATTTTCGTTTTAGGCATTTAATTTTGTCGAGCAAACGACGTTAACCAAAAGCGCTATTTTGGAGGCGGCCCGTAAAAATATGAAAATCATAATTTAGTCTTTTACCGGACGGACGTTAAAGAAGCTGGATGTTTTTTATTTTTCTGTTAGTAGTAAAGCACAACTAAGTTTCAAGATGAATGTTTGAATATCATTAAAAGGGAAAGATTAGGTGGTTATCCGAAAATCCCGATGGAAATTAAAGAAAAAGTTCAAATACGTCATTTCTTAGACTTAGGTTGCTATTGAGAATGCAGGGATAGAAGACTAAAATGTTTGAGAAACACTTAGTTTTTAATTATTTTTAGGTATTTCAAATGTGATAAAATATAATTGACACACTTGATGTAGTGTATTTGAAAGAATAAGTTTTTAATAATGTGAGTAACACGAAGCATTATGATAATATAATATTTGTCTATCTTTGGTTTTAATATTATTTTTGAGTATGTATAATTAGATAATTGTTATCAAATATTTTATTTATGGAATTAGACAAGTATACTTGCATTTATAGTTAATTTTTAGAAAAGTTTTCTGTCAAGACGAATATGAATATGGAATCGGATTAGGGATGATGAGATTTTTGGCATAACTTTGATAAACTATAGCCAAATAGCCTACACGAATAAAAATTTCCAATTTTTGACCCCACCTCGACCTTGTTAGAGTGATCAAGACCTCACTCGAAATAGCCATTATGATTAACTAGAAATAACCGACCCTTAGCCTATTTTGGTCTACATTTCCTTGAAATCCCTCGAGTTTGTACGTGCTTATGAAAGGAGATGATGACATAAAAGAGCTAAGTATCGATATTCGAAAGAATGGTATATCTTTGAGATTGGAAAAGTTAGATAGGTATTGATGTATTCAATCTCACCTCATGACACTTGAAAATATAAGTCGATTTTGGCAATGAGTTCGGATATGTTAATATCCTATGAAAAAAAAAAAAAAAAAAGAAAGAAAGAAAAGAAAAGAAAAAAGAGAAAAACGAAAAGAAAAAGAAAGTTTATGTTTTCGAATAAATATCGGGGTTGTTATTAATCAAAAGTGTTTTTGAGATGAAAGTATGAGTATGTACAACTTGTTTCTTTCTTCTTTAAATATCCTTTATTTATCCTTTTCGATTAGCCAACACCACGAGCACGAACGTTATAAGCCATTTTGCCAACTACTTGACCTAGTCTTTGATTCCGGATCTTCATTAGTGGCGATTGAAAGTTTTTGTAAATTTTAACTATCTAGTAAGTAATGCATGTAGAATTTCATTTAGATAATGTATGATAATTAATTTGATAGTTATACCTACTTTCCTCTATTAATCTCTTAGAAAAACATAATCATCATATGATCTTAATGCTTGAATGCATACATCAACGCATTAGAATCTTAACCTGGATAATTACATTATCTCCTTTGTATCCTTATATTTATTGCTTTGATTGCTCAAGAATGAGAAAAAGCTAAGTGGGGAGTGGTGATGATAAGTATCATATTTTAATCCCACCCACCCACCCTTTACTATCATCCGAGTATTTGTTTTGACTTGTTTTAGTGCACCATTGCTTTCCCAACAACTTATTTACACTCACTTTACATTGAGGACAATGTAAGTTCGTAAGTGGGGAGTGGAGTCGTTGGTCTAGCAATGGAATTAATGTTTATTTTGTATCAATAAATCCCTTAGTTTTTGATTTTTTTTTTTTTCGAGCATTATTTAGTTGATTAAAATAAATTGTATAAGGTATATATTTCATGGATTTGAAGATGTAATGATCAATTTGGATGTGTATAACCAATGTGAACCGGAAGTGCATTGTAATTCCAAATATATTTGTGTAACATGAATTACTTCACGTAAGCCTTTGATATTGAAGCGGAAATTTTAAAGCGTATCCATTCGGTGTCTAGTGGTTTATCCTAGAAATAGCAGTAACTTAGTACCTAACTTTTGAACGTGTACTGTGAATATCTGAAGGTTTGAATGTGATAGAGAGGATATAAGTTAAGTTTATGAAAAAAAAAAATATAAAAAAAAAAAATAAATAATGATGAACTATCTATATGTTGGTTGTAGCTACCAATGATTTGAGTGCAGTAGGGCGTTATCACGAAACGTCCTATATCACTATGAGGTTTAAAAGCTCCCGACTGCCCGATGATAATAGTCCAGCTAGGGTGTTAATCACGAAACATCCTATTGCTGGGAATGAGGGCAATTGCCTGATGATAGTAGTCCAGCTAGGGGGTTATCACGAAATGTCCTATTGCTGGGAATGAAGGCATATGCTACAAATGTGAAATTAAGCTCATAAAAAAAAAAAAAAAAAAAATTGTTATGGTTGAAAACTTAGTTATCTTCTGACTATCCCCAGTATAAACTGAATGATATGCTTTAGGGATTATCCTAATAAGTACACGGGAGAAATTTGTGTGGAAGCTGTTCCTTCCTATACCTAGGAAAGTTATTAGGGTTTGTCGAATGGATATTTGTGTGTTTTGCTTGATTTATTCAAGAGAGGATAGTGGAAATTGAAAAGGTTTGTCACACACACACTCTGTTATACATTTATATTGAGGTTAAAGCCGTTGTAATTCTAATGGTTGTATTATCTGGTTGTTCCTTATATTTTATATCTTCATGAATTTATCTCTTATTCATTTTGTTTTATCGCTTGTTTTGATCGAGGACGACCAAAAGCTAAGTAGGGGGTTGTGATGAGAGATAAATTTATGATCATTATTATGACATTTCGCCCCACTTTTGATACCATTTTGAGCATTATTGTACCAATTCAAGTCAATTATCCCTTATATTTATCTAATTGTGTTAGTAGTAGTTATTATGTAAAATATCGTGTTTTTATAAGTTTTTACTAAGTTTTGTACCGGTTTAGTAACCGGAGTGTTGTGTCGGATTTACGTTTGGTGTTTTGGTACTTTATTGCGGGATTATACGTTTACCAAGATCCCAGTGACGACATTTTTTGAGCCTAAAAACATATCTTTTGAGGAATAGAAGATTATGCCATAAGCTAACAAGTTCGAACGGATCAATTGTCCTTAGTACTTCTACCGTAACCTATCATTGACGGACATTTGACTCGACTTAGAGGCATTTTCGGAGAAAAAGTCCTTGATGAAAGTTGTAGATCTTCACGAGAGCTTTCCAACGAATATTAAATCATGTCAATCCGAGGTCTACGGCTCGAGATCGGTTTTTACGAACATCGGATATGTTGTATGTTCGGCACGCGCCGGAGAAGGCCGAATATTGCGGGAAAATCTCGAATCCGGGCCCACAAGATCCTAATGATTAAAAATGCAACTTGTATAGCCGGCACGTGCCGGTGAGGCTCCGGCACGCGCCGGTAATGTGGTCTATAAATACTCTCTCTCAAGCTCGTTTGATCGGTACCACGGAATTTATGTATATATCTATATATATACTTTCCTATATCGTTTTCTTTCTATTTCTTTTATGTTTTGGGCCCATATATGCATATATATGTCTATGTATGTATGTATATATGTGTTTATGTATGAATAAACATAGTAATGTTGTAATCTTTGGAGAGGATTATCGAGGATTGTTGTCTCGAAGGCATTGTTACTTTCACGAGGATTAGGCTCCAATTCGGCGGTTGTAATCGGTAATTTTCTAATGTTATTATGTTTGTTTATATATATATCTATATATTAGTTATAACTATGTTAAATTAAAAATATATCTAGCCAAGATATGAATGCGAATTAGTTAATCTTTTGGTAAAATGAATGATCGACTACGGTAATAATGATTAAAATCGGTTATAATGAATCTCTTTCTATGTTTGAATTGAAGTAGCTAATTGATTTGAAAGAATTCATAATCTAATTATGAATTGACACCTCGTAGTTAGGTTATGAACTCATTAATAGAAAGACCGGAGGGTAAAATTGGCCGAGTGAAAACGTGACAACGGAATCCGATTTCTAAACCGGGGGTAGATTTGTTTCGGGAGAAACAAACTCTTATTGAAATTTATACTCGAGATATTATTACGTTGAAATCACTGTTTAATTGACATACCTTAAAATTGGCCGAATGACAAAACGGGAGTGACCCGTGCTTGAGGATGACATTGGACGAGAGGACAAGACATATGACAATTTCATACGCTCGTGTGAGGAGAAATTGCTTTACAACTTAGGAGTATACCGTTTCGTATATAATTGATTGGACCTTGAATAAAGGAAGATGCATGTCTCATTTATTTCTACTAAAAAGAGATCGTAATTCGATAATATTATTTCGCTAGTTTCTATATATTATATATTAGTATATCTATATTTATATAATTATTTATATATCTATATCTATATATATATATTTATGTCTATGTATTTATATATATATATATCTATGTATTTATATATATTAATTATATATATGTGTTATATTAATATTTATTTATTTACTTGTTTTACTAACATCTAACAATCTAACATCTAACTCTAACATTACTAACTAATCTAACGATCTAACTTTGGGAATATGATAAAAGCTGCGACTTAGATCGAGTTAATAATAGGCTTCTTGGTGTTTAACCACACTTTGAATTACCAAGATTTTCCACGAGGATACGACACCTGACTCACCATACTACGCTGCAATTTGACCCGATACACTGTCGGTTAAGGATTGTACAGCCCCGTTTCGTGCACATCAAGGCATAACGGATGACACAACATTTCTTTTCATCCTTATCATGTTTGGGATACAATATGATCATTAATTCCTACATTATTAATGAAGTTGTTAAAAAAGGGGTTTTCTCACCCATTGTGATTGACTAGTGTTGGCTCTTTTACTAGCGACATTGATTCTTCCGCTACATTTGTCGGTCATGTGCACCAAAACACATAAAACGACACCGTAGAAGGGTTTTGTTACCTATTGTGATTGAGTAGTGTTGCCTTTCTTACTAGCTACATTGGTTTCATTTAATGTGTTTGACGGTTATGTGTAATAAAACACACAAAACGATATCATTTTATATGTAAACTACAAACAAAACGATTGAGTTTTACGTGTTTTTATGATCATTAGTTCCTACATTATTATTAAAGTTGAAAAAAAGGGTTGCCTCTCTTACTAGCGACATGATCCCTCCGATGCATTTGTCGGCTATATGCAACAAAACACATAAAACGACTTCGTAAAGGGTTTTGTCACTCATTATGATTGAGTACTGCTGCCTTTCTTACTAGCCACATTATTCCATCTAATGTATTTGATGGTCATGTGTAACAAAACACATAAAACGAAATCATTTTGTACATAAACAATAAACAAAACGACATAGTTTTACGTGTTTTATTGCACTCGAGGATAAAGTGCACCCGTGCATTTTTTCCTCTTACTAATCTTTTGTAATCTCACTGGTCCTTCATCACATGTCTGAACAGACAGCAGCCGGCAATCCCCAGACAAATGACGGCGGCTGTAACAGCAACAGCAATTTACGCGAAATGATGGTATTCGTCTCTTCCGGCGGCAGCTTTGTGGCCTAGTTGTGTGTAGCCGCCCTCAACAACGCCGGTTGGCTGTGATAATCCTACCATAGCAGACGGGTAGGCTCCATTGACATTTGGTAGCTGAATTATCGGCGAAGGCGTCTTTTGGATCATCGAATCGTAATTCAGCGGCTGTTCCCGGTAAACACCCGGCATCATACCTTGAACTCCATAATATGCTTGTCCAGTTACTTGGCCAGTTACTGGTCTCATCGACGGCGTCTGATAAACGCCGGATGGAGTTTGAACTAAATACACCGGCTGCGGCGGAATATTTGCCCCGGCTGCGAAAAACTCGTTCCTTTCTTGCCAGTATCCCGTCGCCGGAGACATATATGGTGCTCTCGGCTGAAGCGGATCTTTCTGTCGATGATAATCCTCGTTATTGCTAGAAATCTGCATCCTCTGTAACTCATGCATCTGCCGTTGAATATCCCCTTGCTTCACCGGAGATTCTCCGATCACATACCGTTCCTCCGGTGCAGGAGCAGCTTCAAACTCTTTTTTCACCATAACCGTCGTCGGCGCCACATATAAAGTAGTGTCTTGTGAGTTGGGCTGCTGCTGCTGAGGTTGGCCTTTCTCTAAACCGAACAAATAATCCGGGTTCCTTGATTTTTTCTCCGCCACCTCCGACGGCGCCGGAGACGAACCCTCCAAAGACTCATTACTTTGAACGGAGTTCAAAACATCCACATACCACTGCCCAACTGATCCCTTAGAATCATCAGACCGGTAGATTTCCGGCTCTTGAATACTCGGATTTTTCGAAAAAATAAACAGCCGGAGACGAGCGGGCTTAGCAGAGATACGATAAATCCGGTCATATTCAAGCATCATATGCTCCAAATCTTCATCATTAGTAACAGAAATCAAAGCATCAAGATCTTCTCCTGGTAATTGATACTTAAAGCATGCATCTAAGGAATTACATAAAACAGCCAGCTTAGAAATGAAACCAAGAAACTTGATGTTACGATCAACGGCTAAGATTTTAGTGTCACCGCCGACGTAAATGAGTTGATTATCATGAGGACGGAGGTGAATCCGACCTCCATAACTGCACAAGAATTTGACCTTGTAGTTACTATTGCTGATTAGGTGTTCATCCCATAATGATGAATTTTGTAAGTCAATGTCTCTTGACCTTGGAGAAGAATTTGCTGAATTTGGATTGGAGGAATTGTTGTATAAGAAATTTTCCATTTCTGTAAATTGGGATGTAAGCTTCAGCGTGGATAGAGATGGGAGTGAAAGGAGAAATGGAAGTAATGAACAGAGCTAATACATGTATTTATTTATAAAGATGTACAATGAATAATGTATATCTGTAGATATATATAATGATATATTAAGAATGAATTTATTGGATTAATTGACCAATTTATTGTATTTATTGAATATTTTAAAAATTAATCAAAAAAGTGTCAGACTCTGCAGGTACGATATAAACCGAACTTCGGATTAGTCGGACCAATGAATTTCGAATACCGGAGGCTATCGTGTATTTTTAAAAATGTGATCATGCATAATTGTTCATACTTATTGGCAAACCATATAGATTTTGGTCCAAAACCATTTTAAAATTTATCCATGTAACATAATGAAACGAAAAGTAAAGAGATAAAAGAGATTTATATTTAGTGTTTGGTATTTTATGTTGGAAAAGAAAACAAAGAAAAAAACGTAGAAACCAATAAAATGATATAATGTAATTAATTAAAAAATTATATTGACTAAGATATTTCCTTTCTTTTTTTCTATTCAATCCAAGCATTACAAATGGACATTGAAATCACTCATTGCCTCTTTTTTATTTTCGGTCACAATCTTTTCTTTTCTTTTCTTTTTTATTTCATTCAAATAAAAAAGAGCCTTAAATTGATTAACAAGATTGTGTTGCTTTAATACAATCCTATCAAGACTCGATCATTAAAAATCGATTTTAGAACAAACAATCAACTTTTCGCAGATTCAATTCAGGTTCAACACCGGGAATATAGCATCTTGACATAAGAATCGATTTTTATAAGTTCGGTTTTCGTGTATTGCACAAATAATATGATATACCGAAAAATCGTAGTGGTGCAAATATATGTGTTCTTCAAATTATATTTTGTTTAAATGTCGGGCTCATCCCCTCCCCCGGATGTCCTCGACGCTCTTTGTAAACATTTACATATTTTTTGTAAAAGAATTGTTTTTCATAAATAAAATTATATCAATTTAGAGAACAGTAAACCTAACCTACATGTCCAATTGAACTATGAGCTAGAAGTCTTTTTACTTTCGTTTGGGCCATGGCGGCCAGTGCTCCTAAGATCATAGAAGCAATGCTGCAGAAAAAGAAGATTTGTTGCGTCGCTTAGCGAAGAGCTATGGAAGATGAAAGACCTACTAGTCCCAGGACCAAGGGAACCTACATATGCATGATAAGACTTAAACCCGTCAATAAGAACCCACGCATATGCGGTGAACTCGAATCCAGAAACTCAAGCGCCGGAACCTCCGTTTAAGTATGAGTAATGATAATGACACAACGTTGTGACACAATAAATGCAACAAAGTGCATCTACACCGTTGATCATGACAGATATAATAATGATTAATGAGTCTATATTATTAATTAACGATGTAGATACACGTTATGACACTCGTTGTGTCACAATAGTTATGTCATTATCGTTACTCTTAAAATATTTAGCAGTGATAAGTATAAGTATATTATCTTTGAAAAACTCGCCGCAGTAGTGGGAAAATAATTGGTGGCTGTAATGGAACCACAAGTGGAGCTACGTGTTAAGGTGAATTATTTGGATGATTGCGAAGGTGGCAATTACATATTGATGAAACGTGGAAGCAATGATTTTGCATTAAAAACAGTACAATGATAAAAAAATAATAATAATACAAACAGAAAAATGAAGAAATATATTGGGAGAAGAGAAAAAAAAAAAATACTTGTGTGGAGCGGGATTTTAAGGTGAAGTAACGGATGAAATGATCAGATCCATATAGTTTAAAGACAGAATAAAACTGTGTGGTGTGTGTGTCTCCGCATCATGTAGAGACACCACACAAAAATTACCCAGGAAAAAAGGCCCAGAGGCCCTAGCTTACAAGACTCACCTAAACTTTGAAAGAGATGTTTGGAATTTGGATAGGATGTTCTAGATGGATTTTTGTCTATTTATGTTAATTTTGAAACTGGTGTGCCTTAATATTCTTTTATAAAACTTGTGAAATAATGGTTCGTTGATCCAACATGAAATTACGATAGAGATACTATGTAAGAGTGGAAGAATCTCGTTTCATTATAAATGCGTCTATTTATAGAATTTCAGCTGCTAGCTTCCAACTGCTTGTCAGCAGCCTGCTTAATCAGAAGTTACTTAGTCGTGCTTGCGTCGATACTTATCTGTTTTGTCGTGCTTGCGTCGAGGCTTATCTATTAAGTAAATTTGCTACGGGCTATTACTTTACACCGAGGAGGTATATACTACATCTAATGGATATCCACATCACACAATATTTATAACACTCCCTCTTGGATATCTATTTAGACAATACAATTAATATACTTCTTTAAAACCTTACTATGAAAAAACCATGTGGAAAAAAATCCAAGTGAAGGGAAAAGAGTATATATTTATATGTGTATCTCCCCCCCCCCCCCCCCCCCCCCCCCCCCCCCCCCCCCCCACTGAAAACATTCTTCGAATACTGGAATTGACAATCTTCTGGACTGTCACTTTATCTTATTAGATATATAATGTTAATTATCTATCTCCCTATCAGCTTAAGCTTTTAGGAGAGATGGAAGTTCACATGGTATCGGAGCTGAAGGTCCTGAGTTCAAACCCCGCTTCCGGCACCAAAATAAAAAAAAACCAAAGTGTCGGGTCTCTCTCTCTCTCTCTCTTAAAAGCCCGCACTTCCCAAAAACAAAAAAAAAAAAAACAAATCAAGTGTTGGGCCTCTCTCCCCTCTTACAGCCCCACACTTGAGGGGGCGTATTAGATATATAATGTTAATTATCTATCTCCCTATCAGCTTAAGCTTTTAGGAGACATGGAAGTTCACAGATCTAATTTGTTGAATATCAATATGGTTTTTCTTCTGAAGAACATGTGTGGCTAAGGGTTTTGATGAAATATACTTTGTTCGATCGCGTTTTATGCAGCCACCATGTAACTGAGCTTATACATTCTACATTGTCTTCAAATAATCAAGACGGATTCTCTTTCTCGATGAATAAACCTCAAATTTCTTGAATCTAATGTGCAAATGATCCGAACGAAAAACATTCTCGACTTGTTTCATGATAGCTATCATTTCGCAACGATTTGAGGGTTTAGCGGCCAAAGCTTGCTGAGTCCAGCGCCATGAAATCGATATACCACCACTGGTGAATAAACAACCAATCTAAGCATTGCTTTTAGGGGCTGGATAAATATCCATCATCCGCGTAACAAACAAGTCCTCGACTTGCTTTCCGTTTGATCTGATCACTTGTATACATATATGGCATGTACCAAAAACCTTGCTTGGAAAAACCCAGTGGAAAAATACAAGTCAATGAAACAAGATTCATGACATATGCATTCTTGTGCATTGATTGCATCGTTAAAAACCTTTAATTAAGAAAAACTTGTTAAAATCAAAAAGGAGTACAATTATTGGTCTTCATAACTAAATAACATCTCTCATGTGCATGTAATGGATCTTACTATTATAAGTCTGGTACTCATACTTTGTCATATTTTGTAACTTTTTCGGAGTTCAATCACGGATCCAAACTCTCTCAAATCAAACGAATTATCCTGCTTCTAAGACAATTCATGTATTATATACTTTGTGTTTCACATACTTTATATGCTTCACCCATCTCATGTGCTTCATGCACGGTAATTGCTTTGGGCGATTTTGACATTTCGAAATATGCTTGCCTCATTTTATGAACCTTGTTCATAAAACCAGGTGTTGCATTTGTTATCATGTCACATTGCTCAAACGATGATAACATTCATACATTATCTCAACACTATGAGATTTATATTTTGTGGAAGAAATATGGTTATCACGCTCCAAGCGTTGAACATAATTAACAATATAGAAGTATGCAATTTCAGATTCTCCAAGAATCATTACATTTACTTCAGGGAGGGGGGGGGGGGGGGGGGGGGGGTCGCAAGAAAATAACACAAGGGAATGAACTTCAGGTTCCTGTTATCCCACCTCATGTATGTATGGCAACCGCATATTATTTGTTCCACCAATATTATATATCAACACTTGGTTGATATCTTATAGCCTTGACCTCTTCAAGGGTTTATGATTTCGTTACTCGTCTAGAGTACTCTATTGATCTTCTGGGGCTTTTTTGGCAATATATTTTCTTCCCAAGCATGCGCTTACTCTTCCGGAGTTATAAATCATATAGTCATAGCCAATTGGTCTTTAACGCTTATGGCATTATTTACATTAATTTGATACGTACGAGCCAATTGGTCTTTAACGCTTATAGTGTTATTCATATTAATTTGATACACGTATCATTCTCATACCCTTCCTGGACTATCCCTTCTGAGACAAATATTATCCTCCTAGGATAAACCTTTCTGCGACATTTATTCCCAACCAGAGCAATTGCAGATGTTCACTCTTCCAGAGTAATTAAATGCATCTGGTGATTAAATATGCGTTAATATATTGTTTTTCCATGAGATTTATAAACTCCATGTTTACTTTCCTCCCCTAATCTCGGAAAAACATTTTTATCACAATCGATATCTCTGAATATCGCAAGAACCCTTTAGGGTTTCATCAATCTTGTTTAATATCCTCTTATATGAATAGAAACAAACTTCATCGATGTTTTCCCTTATCGAGAAGAAGTATATTATCTCTCTGAGAGATTCATACCTTTTTAATTCTTTCGATGTCTCATTTTAGTATATATTCACACCATGGGATATCCACACAACTAAATATGTGTTTGAGACATTGAACCAGGTATTTCGCCGTACTCCAAGTACGCGAACAGTGGACATTCAATGCCATGTCATGGTGGAAAATTCTTCCCCTTCGAGAAGAAAAACGCTTGTGATTGTTAGGAAATCTACGCGGGAACGCAGCGGAATTCAAAATTTTGATTTCCTTTTACCCAAGATCGACTTCGTTTAAGCAATAAACAAATAAGCTAAAGACGGTGGTTACCTTGGTTGATCTAAAAGATCGACGCTTTGACCGTCTAAGGAGAGTAGTTCTGCATAGAGCCGCCCAAGTGTTCGGCCTCTACCGCTAGTCCACACGAACGACCCGCCGGAATCCCATCATGGATTGCTATTGGAAAACTCCGGTTGCTTTGAGACCGGCCTTTTTCCCCTCTCTCCAACTCTCATAGGATGCTCTCTATTTTTCACAAGAACTATTAGTTCTTGGAATTGTGTTGTACAAAAGAGCTTGACACCCACCTCTTATTTATAGTAGAAGTGGCGCCCCTGACTAGAGTGGAGGAGAAGAAAACATTTTCCCAATAAAATAAGGAAAATATAATTGATTGATTTATCTCATTTATTATAATATCTCATATCAAATAAATCTAGGATATTATCAATATCTTATATTGAATATTTCCAAGATATTGTCAATATCTAATATTGACTATCTTTATTTTATTACCATAAATCAATTTACACATGTGTATATATATCACATATATATTATTACACAAAATAAATCTATATATGTATATACATTTGGTGCGCACATTCACATCATATGTGCAAGTCACGTATGAGTGCATATATATATATATAAATATTAATATCTAATATTAATATATGGTAATACCATTAATTAAATTACACAATCCAAGTGTATCTTATACACTCCAAAATTGCGCCACCTTTAGCCAATATTTTGGCATCCGGAATATTCTTTAATTAATATAATATAATTAATATCTTGTATTTTATTTATTCATAATAAATAAATACCACCATATTAATTTACCACTATAACCTTTATAGTCTCGAGATAAACTTTCCTTATTTGGTTATCAACTATAACCACATTTTAATCCGGCTAGATGTTCATATGTGTGTGACCCGATAGGCTTCCGAATATGTTGGCCGTAGACACAAAGTGCAAATTACGAAAATGCCCTTCATGCCTAACGATCACGGGATAGCGTCTAGCAACACACCGTGACCCCCAATCATCGGAAGAGTCAAATGCAATGACTACTACCTTTCATGTGAAACAGTTACCGTGTAACTTACAATCCTATCGCTGTAATAATATCCATACGGTCGTACGTCGAGTGTCAAACATTAACGACCGTATCTTATAATCTGGATATCAAGCTCTCTCGAAGTAACTCATTTACTCCCACTTTGCAAAGATTCACGAGAGTAAGACATTCCTTATAAGAAGGCCCTTTCGGATATTCGATCCCAATCATAGGATAAGCGATTCCCGGACGACCAATCATGTATACTCCGCATGCTTCAGTATCACACCCAATCACTACCGCATGATCGCCCCGTGGCTAGGGTAAACCTCAATAGTGTCAAAGCATGACAATCCACACCGTGATGCCGCGAAGACTCCGGTCTTAAGGATAATTACACAACCGCCACATAGTGTGACACTTATCCGTGTAAGTGGGTCAGTCTAACGTACGCATTCTCTAATACACGTCCACGTACAGTCCAAGTGTCTCTACACTTCGATAGACGAGATCTATCCCTGCCCTAAAGACAGAAGACATCTAATACGTGCTAGTCTGTTTATACTATCAATGCCCTGTTTAATAGTACATCGGCTAGAGACATTTAAATATCAAACTTATTAAAGTGATTAGAGATCTCATCAACCATAATCGCTTATCATGGTTTCTCTATCACGAGTTTAATACTAAGGACGTTATCATATAACAATTCATAATTGGTTCTTTAAAAGAACAAATATATGACAACGAGAAAAGCCATTTAATATATGTATAAACATAAAGAAATAGTAGAAATGATCCGACCCGGTCGGATCCGGTCCAACCCGATTGGGTTTAGGACACTATTTCAACAATCTCCCACTTGGCCTAAAACCAATCACTCGCACACACAAGACCAAGTTGAAACACAAGAATCTCATGCGGTACTCGCAACCAAACCCAGCCATAAACGGATCGCTAACCATGGGGACTCGGACTATCTTCATATCATGTTCCAAATGACCAAGTCAAAGGAACGCCTCAACACACACACGAATCTCGACGAGACCACGGTCCTTGCTTCAAGCAATGAATCCACTAGCTATATCAACTATATAGAAAAGGTGGAAGAACCGTATAAGGTTCGGGAATGAACCTTCTAGATCCATGTTCTTGCTCCCGCGCCTCTCTAAGGCTCTCTTGTGTTTTGGCCTAGTTGTAGAATTTACGGTGACCCATCGCTAAGAACATTTCCAGCTCACTGTATCACTTATTCAAAGTGACTTCAAACCTAGACTGTAGTGCCCACTCGCCTTCATAAGACTCAGGATATACGTCTGTGTATCTACGTTTATTTAATTCCAAGTTTCAATAAACTAGGAGACTTTCCTTAACTTGTTTAAGGATATTCTCGATATTCACCAGATTTACTTTCATACTTGCTCATGACTATTCATGAACTATGAACATCCGGCATTACCTTTATGATGATTCCTACCGCAGGAGCGAAGGAAACCTTCCATAAGCATCATCTTTCACCTTATCTTTAGGACCAATGTCCTAACATAGACAGATCTCGCGATCTATGCTAAACTTCTTTTAGCATCATATCTATCTAGGTAAACTATAATCTAACAGCAGTTAAATCTATCGCTATAGATTTTTATTTCTAAAATAAGAACTGCTAATCCAAGTGCTTTCGTAAAGACCTTGAACTACCAAACATTAATTGACTGTGACATGGGGTGACAATTCTCGAGAGAGATATCCAATACCTTACTCAAAAATCGTAACACACTCCCACTATCCATCTTGCACATTTGGCACATCCTTCTTTTGACTAAATCAAACTCCTTTGATTATCAAACAAAGAAATTATCTAGAGAAACTTGTTTGAGTCCATAAGTGGATCTCATGGGCTTACATATCATGTTATCGTCTATCAACATTGAGCTTTCTGCTCAACGTCATCAACACTATCATATAGCCATGATACGAAGTTATAACAAGAATTATCTGAATAGAACTGGGCTCAGCCTTATAGGGACATTCCCTCTAGGTAAGACAGACTAGGTTCATAACCTGGTTGTCACTGATGGAATCTTATTCAGATATTATGGCTCCTGGCCATATCTCTCAATCTTGCCTTTCAAACATTCCTTCATAAGTCGTGAGATATTCATTCTACAAGATGAACATACCGGTAGCCTTTTCAGGCTTGAGGTTATCCACAGACTTACAGAACTTTTGTGTGCATTGAGCAGTGTTCTACACCTCATCTTTATGTGGCGTCTGCTCACGTTCCTATGGTTGAATATATCTTTGTGGTTCTCAAACTCTTTTGAGATCTGATTCACTCCCACTGTTTCTTTTGGAAGTAACACTTCCTTTAGAAGACAACATGTTTGGAGACAAACATTTTGCTCCGCGGACAAGTAAATAATATCCAGCGTACTTGCTAATATATTCTACAAAGTCTCATACGTCGTACTAGGCTTCAAGACTTTCTGACTTTGCCTGTGACAACTTCAAATCATCGGTTAAGATAGATTCGACATTATCTTCTTCCATATCTAATATGGAATTTATTCAACCATTATTCTTTGGAACTCGGTTAAGTATAAGGGCACTATCCCAAAACGGGTAAGGGATACTTCGCATGGCTTGCGTCATACCTTTATCATATAAAGTGTTGTTTCCATTTTGGGAACACAATCTAATTGCGTATCCCAAAGATAGTATCCTTCAAGGGAGAATCTTATTCCTTTCAGACGACTTCTGAAACACCCTTCAGGTATTAATTACTTCAATCCAATTGAAGATTAATTCCTAAGTAGCTCATCAATCTCATATTTGTACTAGCTCGAACTTTTTAGGCTTTCCGAATTGTCGTACTTCAATAAGTACATTCAACTATTTCTAAAAATAGTCCAAGAGAGAGACAAACAATTGTTTATGGTATAAATTGTCACAAGCCAACAAACATCAATGTGTTTAGGCTTTAGTCAATCTTCTAGGTTTCATAACCTTTTCTGAAAAGGGTATTTTAGTCCTCTTTGGATAAGATACATATAACCCATATGATTCATAATCATATGGTTCATCATCATCAGAATGACGTTTGATTACACGCTTCCCTTCCATAGAGACTGTTCCTAGAGTAACCATAAATCAAGGATAATAACCATACAAATATTTAGTTGAGATCCCATCACATATATCATCTATATAGTGACATCAATCTAGTATGTTAGATTCAATGACCTTCAAACTTTATCGGAATAACATTTATTCTTTACAATTGAATATGTCTCTCAAATCCTGACGGATAACTGAAAGTACGTTCTTCATAAGAACCGGAACATAATAACATTTATTTAGTTCCCTTATCAGTTTACTAGATCCAGAATATGGTAAGTGTCACAACGTTTGCTCCACCTTCCATATCTGCATTTAATCTTTCTAATTTAGTCACACTCGCAAGATATCATATATATAAGAGTTGACTTGAACTTAGATAGATTTATCTCAACCTACTTGCCTAGAATAGAAACTTCAATAAGCTCTCTATTTAAGCACATGCCCTAACTTTCCCTTTTAATCCTTTAAGCACTTGAGAAATGTTTCTTATTGTAGTCTTCATAAGACTTAAGAAAGATCACAAGAGCTATGTTTTCAATTTCCTTTCATAAAGAAAATCTAAAGTTTATTAAATAGTTTATTCATCCTTTTGAATCGTATTCAAAACATTGACTATTTAATTAACCTTTAAGCAATGATAGAATTAAGTCGATACTTAAATCTTACAATTTTGAAAACAACCTTTCCAAAATTCGACGTGGTCATTCTTATCCAACGTTTGAATTAATTGTCATCGTATGACTGAATGATCATCTTGGATCGTATCCAATTTATGACTAATTCATTGAAACTTATTTCAAATGATTTAATCATATCATGAGCTTCCGCTTTCATTAATAATTAAAGCCTTGGAGTACTCCATCATATATGTAGCCTCCTTGTCTCTAACTACTATAACGGGATCTCTCGTGTCATTGCTCATTTTAAAAGGATTAAAATTACTTAACCATATTTGAGAACGTTTCTCAAAAGGTAACAGTCATAATTTGGTTTTACTAATCGAGAATAAAACATAAATATAAAGTTTGCTAAAACTACAACATAAAAATGAAAATAAATGAGTGTTGTTGTTTATACACACAAAATCAAAAATGGTCTTTTGATTTATGATTTTGCTCCCACTAGTCAACTACTTCTAATTAACTTTCAAGAATTATTAATTTCTTTAGTGGACAAGATCCCACTAAACTACCCCGACCCCCGCTTTGGCTGGTGGGCCGAAAATAGCATAATAGGTAGACAACTCTTTGTCAATCATATCTTATATGACTCTTGTTGTTTGACTAGTCAACTCTTTGACAATTTTCATCTTATGAAGTAGTCAAACCCTTGCCTCTAAAATCCAAACGACCCCGCTTTGGTGGTGGCCGAGAGAATTCTTAGTCAAGTCATAACCCCAATATTCGTGAGATCTCATACGATCATATCTCGATAATGACGATATACCCGAGGTAGGTCAACCCCCTGCTTTGGCTGATGAGTTGGATCCGAACAAGGGCTCTTCACCGTCATTATAATATGGGGAGGCAATTTCAACTTGATTCTTTTGATGTGGAAGTATTTATGTAAATTAATTCACTTAATTAATTTTTAATCATGGTCTCATCATAAATATGTCTATCTCTATAAACATACATCCTACACATTTATATAGATCGTGCCTAGTCATGCATCTATCGTATCATATAAAATAAATACAAGCACAAAATAAATAAATGCATAAAGTAACCGGTATGATCATGGACTTTTCCTAGGTGCGGTTTCGAATACAAACTGACGAAACCGCGGGTCACAATCTAAGGTAGCTGCAACCGCCAATAGGATCTTTAATGCGCCATTTTCCAATGGGATCTTTATTCTTCTTTCTTTGGTCTCCATCTTCTGCTCCATTCTTGTTACATTTAATTCTATCTTATAAAATAAATACACCCGCCGCACACGGGGGGATAAATGCAGAAAATAAACTAGGTCACGTTCTTCATAACGGCCTAGGACAATTTTTAAACCAACAGAAAAATTAAATCATTCACATCTATCCTATCGGTCGAGTCCATGATCAATCGGGGTCCATATAATCATATTATATCTACTATATCTAATCCATACAATAAAATCTTATGAAAAAGATAAAATTAAAATTTAACTACTTGCGTCTTAATTAATCAATTAACATTTAATCTATTAAATAATTTTATCCAATCAATTAACTAATTAACATTTAATTAATTAAATGATTTTAATCAAAATAAAATTAACGATTAATTTTAAATCGATTTTAATTTTAATTTTAATTAATTAGAACTATTCCAAAATAAATCAAAATTAAAATTATTTCTCTTTTGTTTCTTTCCTTTTGATTCGTAATCAAAAGGGATGCCTTTGGTTTCCTAAACCAAATTTGGCTTATGCCTGACCACTTTCCAAAATCAAAATTTTGGAAGTGGCCTAGGCCTAGGTTTTTTACAAATCAAATATTTGGAAAGGGCCTAGGCCTATTCCAAATCAAATATTTGGAAAGGCCAAATAATTTTGGTTTAGGCGCACTTTCCAAAATCAAAATTTTGGAAGTGGCTGCAAGCTAGGTCTTTTCCCAAATCAAATATTTGGAAAGGGCCTAGGCCTATTCCAAACAAAGTTTGGAAAGGCCATTATTATTTTAATGCCATGTGGCATCCCAATGGCCCAAACTATTTGAACAATTTGTTAGCCACATGACACAACTAAACAAATGAGATATTAATCACAACTATGAACAATATTGAAACACAAAATACACAAAACAAAATTTAGGGTTTCCACCAAAAAGATGCACCAGCCGACGTTGACCGCCCCAAGGGGGAGCCGCCGCCGCCGGCGCAATTTCCGGTGGGGGTGCCGCTGCCGATCGGCCGAGCACCCCAAAAGCCGCCCCTTTATTTTTTATTTTTTTTTCTTCTTTTCGTGTATCGATTTGCGAATCAAAAATCTTTCATCTTTTAATTACGTGATTTAAACGATAAAATTAACTACGCAAAATAACATGCTTATTGCTTAAGCTCGAAGCTCGCTCTGATACCACTGTTAGGAAATCTACGCGGGAACGCAGCGGAATTCAAAAATTTGATTTCCTTTTACCCAAGATCGACTTCGTTTAAGCAATAAACAAATAAGCTAAAGACGGTGGTTACCTTGGTTGATCTAAAAGATCGACGCTTTGACCGTCTAAGGAGAGTAGTTACGCATAGAGCCGCCCAAGTGTTCGGCCTCTACCGCTAGTCCACACGAACGACCCGCCGGAATCCCATCATGGATTGCTATTGGAAAACTCCGGTTGCTTGGACCGGCCTTTTCCCTCTCTCCAACTCTACATAGGATGCTCTCTATTTTGCACAAGAACTATTAGTTCTTGGAATTGTGTTGTACAAAAGAGCTTGACACCCACCTCTTATTTATAGTAGAAGTGGCGCCCCTGACTAGAGTGGAGGAGAAGAAAACCTTTTCCCAATAAAATAAGGAAAATATAATTGATTGATTTATCTCATTTATTATAATATCTCATATCAAATAAATCTAGGATATTGTCAATATCTTATATTGAATATTTCCAAGATATTGTCAATATCTAATATTGACTATCTTTATTTTATTACCATAAATCAATTTACACATGTGTATATATATCACATATATATTATTACACAAAATAAATCTATATATGTATATACATTTGGTGCGCACATGCACATCATATGTGCAAGTCACGTATGAGTGCATATATATATATAAATATTAATATCTAATATTAATATATGGTAATACCATTAATTAAATTGCACAATCCAAGTGTATCTTATACACTCCAAAATTGCGCCACCTTTAGCCAATATTTTGGCATCCGGAATATTCTTTAATTAATATAATATAATTAATATCTTGTATTTTATTTATTCATAATAAATAAATACCACCATATTAATTTACCACTATAACCTTTATAGTCTCGAGATAAACTTTCCTTATTTGGTTATCAACTATAACCACATTTTAATCCGGCTAGATGTTCATATGTGTGTGACCCGATAGGCTTCCGAATATGTTGGCCGTAGACACAAAGTGCAAATTACGAAAATGCCCTTCATGCCTAACGATCACGGGATAGCGTCTAGCAACACACCGTGACCCCCAATCATCGGAAGAGTCAAATGCAATGACTACTACCTTTCATGTGAAACGAGCTTACCGTGTAACTTACAATCCTATCATTTGTAATAATATCCATACGGTCGTATGTCGAGTGTCAAACATTAACGACCGTATCTTATAATCTGGATATCAAGCTCTCTCGAAGTAACTCATTTACTCCCACTTTGCAAAGATTCACGAGAGTAAGACATTCCTTATAAGAAGGCCCTTTCGGATATTCGATCCCAATCATAGGATACGCGATTCCCGGACGACCAATCATGTATACTCCGCATGCTTCGATATCACACCCAATCACTACCGCATGATCGCCCCGTGGCTGGGGAAACCTCAATAGTGTCAAAGCATGACAATCCACACCGTGATGCCGTGAAGACTCCGGTCTTAAGGATAATTACACAACCGCCACATAGTGTGACACTTATCCGTGTAAGTGGGTCGATCTAACGTACGCATTCTCTAATACACGTCCACGTACGGTCCTAGTGTCTACACACTTCGATAGACGAGATCTATCCCCGCCCTAAAGACAGAAGACATCCAATACGTGCTAGTCTGTTTATACTATCAATGCCCTGTTTAATAGTACATCAGCCTAGAGACATTTAAATATCAAACTTATTAAAGTGATTAGAGATCTCATCAACCATAATCGCCTATCATGGTTTCTCTATCACAGTTTAATACTAAGGACGTTATCATATAACAATTCATAATTGGTTCTTTAAAAGAACAAATATATGACAACAGAAAAGCCATTTAATATATGTATAAACATAAAGAAATAGTAGAAATGATCCGACCCGGTCAGATCCGGTCCAACCCGATTGGGTTTAGGACACTATTTCAACAGTGATATCCCTCATGGATATATTAACCACGATATATGTCCATGAATTGGGACACGTATATGACCTCTACCACTTTTTAATCTAGTGACAATCACTTCAGGGAATGGACTAGATCAAGTGGATAAAAGTCATTTGATGGAACATCATTTCCTTTCACACGGACTCCGAGTACATATTTATTCTTGTGAATTTCAGATTCACTTTTATAAGCATACAAATGCTTCCGATGAACTCTAAGTCCATATGTATATATTTTTAAAAGAATGACCATCTTCAGGTGATCAAATCTTTTGATCAAATTTGTCTACAGAACAGATGATTCATTATATAGTATATCGGGTTGTACCAATGTATCATTTTCACAATAACGTCATCAACTCACTTTTGGTGAGATTTATTATGACGATTTTAAAATCACAGTCACATAATGTCATGTTCACTTCAGGGAACTGACTGGCGTGATTCAATACATCTTTGAATATCGGTATAGAATATCTAGATTCTGTCACGTTCACTTCAGGAACTGACTTGTGTATCTCAACACATCTATAATATTTAATTGCTCACGTTCACTTATAGGAATGAACATATCATAAATTTTGAGCTTAATCACATCCACTTCTAGGATGGACATGTATAATCCGATGCATCTCAAATATTTTATTTGATCACATTCACTTCTGGAAATAGACGTGTGTCAATCGACACATCTTACTTATACAGTTTAGTCACGTTCACTCCCAGGAACGAACCTATATAATTTGATGCATTAAATAATTTATACACATTCACTCCAAGGAATGATATTGCATCATCATTTTCATCAATAATCAATGTATTTCAATACAAAATAATATCACCATATTCACAAAATAAAATTTTACCTAAGTCTTTTACCTTAGTAATAGCATCTGATTTGTAACCATAGAAATAAGATAGAATGATCACCATCATAAATTATTGCTCCTTTGGACAATAATATATATCCATGTGTCGCAAAAGATAGATCCATAGAGTATCCAGATGTATACCAATATTGAGATCCAAATAATCGACCAGCATCGATAATATTAAGATATAAAAATCCATATCCCCTGGATATGGCCTAGTGGTAAAGGGCTTGGGTGTTGTAGTGACAGCTGGGCCAAGAGCTGGAGTGTGGAGGTTCGAATCTCGTAAAGGGACGAATTCTTTCAGTTTCTTGGTAAAAAGGCAACCCTCGACTCAGAGCTGCAAGGTCCCTGATTAACATCTCCACTCATTCTGTGGGATCGGGCGAGTGGGGACCCTCAAGGTTAGGGTTTAACCTTTTTAAGATATAAAAATCCATAGAATATCCACATGTGTGCCAATATATAAATCCAAATAATCGATCAACATCGATAAGATAAAAACATCCATAAGATATCCAGATGTGTATCAACATAGAAATCAAAATAATCGATCCATTGATAAGATATAACAATAATACCCGATGATAACCATAATACCGGAACACCAAAGGACCGCTATTTGTTGAATAACCTCAAGGAGGAATAATAATATATTCCTTCCATTGAAACTATAAAATACGTTCATGAGATCGATCGAAAGTTCTGATTACTTTGATAGATAAGAGTGTCAGAAATGTCTAATTTCAGGATAACATTTTAATTAATTATAATTTATTATGGCTACTAATTAGAAATTAATTATGGCCCGATCTTTTGATCTCTCATTAATGTGGACGTTATGTTATCTCTCACGAATACAGTAAATTCGTTACACATTGGTTTATTAAACGTGAGTTAAATATAATTTCTTTGATGGGCGGAAATTAACTACGGTTACAAAATTGCACTTGAGTCCCTTGTGTAGCCTATATAAGAACATCAGTATTAATCACACATTAATGAGAGATCAAAAGATCGGCCTATAATTAATTCTAATTAGTAGCCACAACAAAATTATAATTAATTAAATGTTATCCTAAAATAAGACATTTCTTACATTCTCCCACTTGGCCCAATAGTTCGGTTTGTTGGTCCATTGGAAAGGCTGACACAAGTTTAGAGGGGGGGGGGGGGGGGATGAATAAACTTGTCCCTAAAAACCAACTGAAAACGGAATCTTGATCAGATTAAGTTCAACTTTAAACTTGTGTGAAGTTAAGCTAACTTAGCTGAGTATTCGTCAAGATTGACTTATCCTTAACTGAGTTAACCGGCAGCGGATTATATTAAGCCTTTATATGAAACTAGAGTTTATCAGTTTGTCCAAGATGAAATGCAGTGCTGTGCTGACTCAGTTTCTTATGTTTGCTGAGTGTGATCTGGTGCAATATAAACTTAGATGAGGTAATCAAATGCGTAAAGTAAGTAAGTAAATGAGACAGAAATTATAGAGGTTCCAGGTGGTGTAATCCTGTAAGTCCTCTCTTCCTCTGTGATGTAGGAGGCCAAATTCACTATGTTCTTAAGGTTTACAGTTACAAGACACAAACTAAATTTAAACGCTGATTGTCCTTCACTAATCCCTAGCTTCACAATCTTCCAGCTTCAGTCTTCAACAGGTAGAATTGTTGTTTGAACTAAGCTTGCTTCACTGGTCCTTAGAGGGTAGAATTGCCTCTTCACCAGCTCTACACAAACACAGTTTTCCTAACTGCACTCAACTGTCCTTCACACCTTCTTGGTGTTTCGCAGTCTAAACCTTTAATAAAATCAAAGTTGAGACTTGAATCAATAACTATGATTCAATTTGTATTTTGAGCTTCTTCTTCTAGATGTATATGATATACTCAGCTCTGTTTTTCTTCAAATGATTGATCTTGATCTTTCTTTGAATCTTTATGAACACTTGAAGATTTCTTGATCTTGCAATATAAATTAGCAGGAGTTCCTTTGATTCACTTTCTCCCTTTCTTGAATCTTTCTTGACAAATTTAACCTTAGAACTCTGCACTTCTTCTTGAGGTAGAAGTGGCCTATTTATATGGGGTTTTCCAACGGTTAGATGCATTAGAACGTTTGAATTCGAATCCTTATATCCGTTGGTGGTTTCGCTTATTTTGTTGAATGTCAGTGTCCTTTCTGACATTTCTGTTCCACCAATAAAATTGCTTACTTTATAACGGTCAGATTCTCCTTTAGTTTTTTTCTTGACCTCAGCATGAAAACTTGCCTTATAAGATTTAGTCAGTTTTCAGCTTAAGAGCATTAACTGAGTTTTTACTCTTCTTTAAAAAGCTCAGTACTTATTCTTCATCTGATTATAATTGACTTAATCAGAGTACACCATTCCATAAATCAGCTAAGATATCATTGTCCTTATGTATCTTAGGTCTTCTTTCAGGATCCATAAAGTCAGTTTAGGTCATCACAGACTTTCCTGAATTCTAACTTTACAGTCTCAGCTTTATCTTCCAAAACTGAGTTTGAACCCTCAGTTCTTCAATCTTCTATAACTGAGCCTGGGTCCCTCAGTTCTTCATTCATTGAGTTTGTTCCCTCAGCCTTCTGCTTCTAGATAAGTCAACCGAGTATGTGTCCCTCAGCGACCTTACCTTCTTCAGTTCTTCAGTTGTGTGTACCTAAACTCAGTATTCTTAGTAACATCAAGTCAGTTTCTCGTTTTCTCAGTTCTGATCCTAAAACTATTACAGTGCTTGTCTGATTTACCTATACAAACATCAGACCCTAATAAATCCTATACATTGATTTCTAGACATATTTTTGTTTTGCACTATAACAGCTAGTTATGACACTTCATCAATGGGGTTATTAAAATAATCAATGAATCATCATCAAAACATAAATTTTATTTCCCACACGGTTAATACACATAGTCACCAACATTTGCCTGCACGATATGTCACTTAAACAAAAATGATTTATTTACACAAGACTTCAATTAGAAAATATAAATACATGGACAATGGCGGTATGGTATATCTGGGCCGTAATCCAGACCGCGGATCCTTATACGGGTCCACCTGGCTTTCATAGCAGCAGATAAGACCAACGGCCACCATCACTTACGAATCCCCAAGCCGATTCAGGCCCGCCAACCCTCGGCCCCGTACATAGGTTTTAGGCTTAATCTGCCGACAGAGTAGGCAAGGGGCCGATAGGCGAACCTGTAGGATGGGTGGATCCACAAGAAAACCGAGCCCAAAATACTTAGAGGGAAGAGATAACGATCGGCTGACAATCCAAGAGGACGAGGGATGTGAGGAACCGCGAACCCGTAGGGGTCCGCCAACTCTCAGACCTATCGTGAGATCGCCGGCTAGCCAAAGACCTAGTTGTACTATTACTCCTCAATTGTAATTATTATAAATTATAGTCGGGTTCTTCCCCATAAATAAGACTCATTGTAACTCATTCAAGAGAGGCAATTAATAAAAAAAACCAAGGCAAACTCTACGCATTTTACTACTCATTTCTCTTCATATTTGCACCACCACCGGAATTCCACAACACCGCCGTGCACCACCGCTTTTACACACCTTTCATAGTAGATATCCACCATATGAAACACCACTAATCACCTGAGATAATTTTGATATTATCAGTTGGCTTCGTTACCGGGAAAATCATGCATTTTGGTATTCTCCGGCGTACAGCTCCTCCACACCTTCGTCCTCTAAGGCGACCTCAGGAGGATCTTTACCATCTTCAGCAAACTTACACATCTCTTTCACGAAAAGCTATCAGCTCTCATTCGGTTGAACCCAAATCTCCGTCTCAGTGTTACCTCATCTTCGAAACAAGGCAAACTCCTCGAATCTTGCTCAGAAGTCACTAGTTAGTGTTTGTATCATCACCTCTCTCATGGTTTTTGTGTGACCTCATCGGATTCGCATCATTTTACGTTTTTTGGTCGGAAATTACATTATCAGAGTTAATACTTGTTGTATTTGCTTCTCACATACTGAAACCAATGAGGAACATGCATTTAGATGAGTTTGCTCTTGAAAAATCGACACTCTTAGCATTTTCACGTTAAGGGCCAAGTTTGGTGAAATTATAGTTGTTTTGATACTTTCGGTTTGCATATCTTGTGTTTCTGGGCATTTTCACGTAAAGACGGAACAAAAGTTATGTTTGCTGGTTTATCAACGCCTCATTTGGTATATTCTGAGGATTTAGCTGGGTTTTTGGGCTGTAATATGTCAGAATCATCAAAGTCGGTATATTCGTGGACCTCCCGGTTGATTCGTCCCAGCTGTCCTTGAATTTCCGATATTCCGTACACCGGACCACCCATCGGCTCACCAGAAAGGTCATTTTCAACAATATCCTGAACCCACCGGCTGAATGTTAGACTGTACAAGGTAGGTGAGTATCAGATGACAGGTGGTTATTTGTCATGATACTTTTTGGATTTTAGCGCAGACAGCGAATCAGGTTGTGACACATGGTAGAGAGCAAGGACTTGCAGCTGGTGCCCATCACACCAGGAAAAACAACCACTCAGGACCCACCATGTGGAAGACATGCCTGAAAATCCCACCGCAAATTGGAATCCCTCACAGCCGGAGGGTAGACTGAAGCATAATGATGCTAGACACATCATCAATCAGAAGGCTTAATCTAAAGAGGCCGTTGTAACCGCGGATCCTGTTCACATTAGACACACCCGTAAGAAGGCCTCCATCGGCCCATCGAGATCAATACAGAGTCAGGGGGTCTTCCCAGAGAAGATGACAGACATTAACGACCCTGAGGCGATCGTCGCCCGAAATTATGCTGATTACATCGAAAATCTATTCTTGGTCAATGAACTTCTCATCTTTAAGGGTTTGCCACCTAAACCAATTCCGCCACCACCAAAGGCAGGGATCAGCCCACAGGCTGAAATACAGCAGCAAAATCAACAAGAGAGAACCCATCACATCAAAATTGAGGAAGATAGTATCCACTCCTCTGCGAGAAATGGCCCTAAGAAAGTTACCGAAAAAGTATAGAAAAAAGGTCAGTGTTAGACCGCCTGGGTCACGCGGGATAAAGGACAGTTCACCATCACTTGAGCGTCGCCCTATCTGAAAGAAACGTCGCGGTGTGCCGAGATGGCCTTGATAACCGAGACGCTCGCCATATTGTTAAGGAAATGTGATCTGAGCGAGAGAAGGAATCAGTGTGTTATGTGGACTTAGAAGACGTAATCAGGCAAGTGATCGCTTGTAAGTCACTAACGTCGATATTACTAGCAAGAATACTAGGTACATCGTAGTATAGTAAATGCGAGTCAAGGTCGATCCCACAGAGACGATGCAACTTTAAGTATAAACGATTCTAACCTAATTAAGAAGCGACATATAGGTGGTCATTGACCAACAATAAACATAAAAGAACTTGGTATTTCTCCCCCTCTTCTCACCGATCTACTAACTTGGTCTTGTTAATCGTTATATTTACTTCCCCACATAATTTCCTTAAATTAATCGAGCGAGCTTTTGATTTAATTATCAGCTACTGGTGCAACTCCTAACCATATCTACTCCGACAATGGTAGTAGATAATCTATACGCAAGCTACCCTCCTTAATTGGTCCGTAATAGCCCATACGCATAAAGAACTAGAATTGCGCGCTAACTCATACCTCTAACCCGCCTAGACAGCTGTCGACACTGATCAGCACGTTTCTCGGGTCCATCGGACTATGTCCATACTAACACTTCACTATTCATATTTCATGCTAGTTTTACGATTACAATAAGCAGATTGGCCAGATCTAACCTTTTGTTAATTAAACCTGTTGATCAACGTAGCTGTAATGAATCCCAGATTTAGGTATTCTAAATATTGCCTCGGCAAACCGGTATAGGCCTCCGGTTTACCGGGTCAGTTTTTCCTGTTTCTGGATCTACATTGCTCAAATATGATTATTATAAGTAAATCATGGGGTTGTTTAACATGCAGATTAACTAAAACACATAAATACGAACAGATCTACCATATTGAAGACAAAAATGAACGTTCAAAGCTTCACACCTTCAGCAATGAAGATCTAGCTCGATCTACTCAAGCTAGAGATGGTAGAGAAATGGAGAAAACCAGAAATAACTCCTCAAAAGCTTGTAATAACTTTATTTCATCAAATTGTATAATGTATATAAAAACTTATTATCAACCTATGAAGACTTATGCAATAATCTGTAGATGCGGCCTTATATAGATACAACAGCTGACTTAAGACTCATAGAATACCCTAACCGACCTAGACAATACGGCAGAATTGATTTCGTGTCCAACAAGTCCTCGGTTTACCGGACCTAGCCCACGGTAAACCGGGCTGACTTTTCCTCTTTTTCTTTAGCAACGTCTTCTTGGACTTTAATTACTCGGCCCAGCATATTTCCTTTGGTCCAGATCCATTCTCCAATGCTCCAGATTCGGTACATCCTATAAAACACACAAAACGAGAGAAAACAGTACCAAAACCTCGGGAAAAGAGTATAGATGCAGAATTACGATCCTAGAAACATTCACATAGAATTTAACATATATTCCACATAATAATGAGCCTATCTATCCTCTCTCGAGTAGAATTTGGGGTGAATATAGATATAATTAATGGTACCATTTAGAGCGTTATCAACTACCCCCCACTTAGCTTTTGATCGTCCCGAGCAAAAAGGCGAAAAAGAACATAACACTCTGATTATAATACAAGTTAATTAAAAACAACTATGCTTCACATAGTCGAGATCAAGATCATGCCACTCATATCCATCAATAACGCATTAAACACTATTCATGCCATGAGCCAATGTGTGTGCGCAATAACTTTCACAACCGCTTAGTAATGCAGACAATTTCACATTACGTCAACCCGTAGTCGACTAACCAGTCTCGAACATGTTACTTATTAGTCAAATTAACTGGCAAGGCGGATCGAGAATCGAGCATATATTACTCTTAGGCTCACGTTTATCGGTCTATGCAAAAGTCGTGCGTCTTACGCTCCATCGACTCATGGTTTGCCAAAGAGAATATAGATGTATATATTTTAATGTACTTCTCTTTCTTGGTGGGTGAACTCTCATTGATTTAACTATCCTCACGGCCTCACTCATGATAAACTACCGAATCTGAAATTCCTTTGCCTTCATAAGCGTTGGTGAAACATAATTCGTGATAAGCCAGGGTCAACTCTAGTCAAAGCAATATGGTGGCTCATAACAGATATGCGTGCTTAAAATGGTGGCTCATAACAGAATATGCGTTTAATATGCCACTACTTCAGAAGTGGGCATTTACTCCTACTTGTACAATGTGGAGCAAAGATGAAGTCAATTAACTTAAAAAGACCAAAGATATCATTTTTTTTTTTTGAAATTTTGTCAAAATGAATCAAAGTCTAAATGGTGAACAGAGCATCAGAGAGAATCAAGATAATCACGCAATTCATGAAATATAATGCTAAGAAGCTAAGTGACGTCCCTTACCCCCCACTTAAACGAAACATTGTCCCCAATGTGTAAGGTGAAAAATGAAATTCGAAAAGGAACTTAGCTTCGGTTAAAGGTAGAACCAAAAAAGAATCGGATCGTCTGATAAATCATCATTCTCATACAAGTAATCCGCGAATAATCTGCGCTAAGTGTCTCAAACAAACCAAGAAGAATAGTGGTGACAAGAAACCATATAACAAAAACGCGGCAGTAAAAGAAAAAATAAATAGCTCTAAACAATTTATGCCGTCAAAATCATTATATTATTAAAATTCCGATACAACAACTAAATAGGGAAATAAAAATAATAAGCAAATGGAAAAAAATAAGAAAATGGAATATAACAACAATCAAAGGAAAGAAAAACTAATCCTCATCATAATAATCCTCCCAGTTATCTCTAGGCTCAAAACCGGGAGGTGGTGCAGAACTGGAGAGGATATTCTATGACGTGGGGCAGTCCTGGGTGGTGGGGTTGCAGGAGGAACTCCTAGAAAGTTTATTATCATGTCCATATTGTGATGCAGACTCGCAATTTCTCGTGAGTGCTCCTCTAGCAAGGCTCTCTGAGTCCGAAGTGCTCCGATGACCGGAGTACGCTCTATTTCTGCTCTGTGACCGACCTGTCTTGGCCCTTTTGAAATGGACAGTGAACTAATCATTGTCTCAGGGTCTTCCCAGTCATCACTAACCAGAACTTTGACCTCGTTCTCTAAAGCGAACATGTCAATCATAGGCCCATATAGCAACTGCTCGCGCTCAGATGCGGCGGCAAGCTCGTGAATACGGCTGTGCATTAGGAGACCTATGTTGACTGGAGATCCCTGCTCCAGGTAGAACATCAACTATGCCATCTTCGGTGTGACAGACACCGTATGCTTTGTCGGCAAAAGGCGAGCACAAACAAACCTATTAACCACCTTCTTATCCCAAGATAGCTCGTTTTCCCGGAAGATGGTGGGGGCTCCTGCAGGATTGCACTTCAATTGCACCTCAAAGAATTCAGGTATCATATCCATCCCCCTCTATATCTTTAACATTTCTCGAGGATGTGTACTCATTTGGGCCCACCGGTGGATTACGAACCCCATAATACTCGTTGATCCGCTCTATCGAAAAATCAACCTTAACACCACGGACCATCGCAAATGTGGCTCATGGGTTATGCGCAACATAAGCATAAAATTCTCTTACCACCGTGGCGTTGAACCGTGTCGGTGCCTCAGCCATGTCCAGAATGTCTTGCACTTGTAGGGTTGTCGGCAAGATCGAACGGCAATCGTCCAACTCTATGCCCCGTTCATGAGCAACTGGTCTTCTGTCCCAATGCCTTCGGAACGACTCGTAGATCTCTAATGAATGGAATTGCTCAACCCCATCTATCAAGGGGTTAGCATCTCCATAGATACTCTGATAACCACTGGGACGTTGGATTGTTCGGCTATGCTTGGGACCCATCCTGAATAAGTACAGGAACTAAGAATGATGCTGATTCTGGAAAAAGTAACCTCGGTAAACCGGCCTGAACCCACGGTTTACTGGCTTAAATTTTTTGGATTTCTTTCTGGGACCGTGATTCTGGTAATGAAAGATAAAGAAGTGCAGCACTTCACTAGCACAACGGCACTAATCAGCAATAGGGATGAAGAGATTGGTACGTATGGTTTGGGTTTATAAATGGAAAAAATGTTTGATTTTTGTGGAGATATGGTGGTGATGGGGGCGAAATTTCTAAGGAAGAAGAAATGGAATAATTTTGGTGATTTGAGAAGAAGATTGTAGATGAGAGTGATGATAATAGTGATGTAAGAGAGGTTTAAATAGGAGAAATGATGGAAGGTGGAAGGATTTAGTTGGATAGTGGGTAGAGAAGTAATTAGGGTGAGGGATTTGAGAGGGTGATTGATGGGATTGAGGTGGGGTTATGGCGGAGTGTGGGAAAGGATGAAAAGGTGGAAAAGAGGAGAAATGGGATGGTTTCTACTGACTGGTGGTGTCTGATGCATCGTGTGTCCTCCACGTGTCTCTAAAAATTCAGCTTTTGAATCTGACCTCAGAAAACTAAAAATCTAAGCTCGGTAAACCGGAGGTAACCTAGGGTTTACCGGGGCTTCTTTTCCCCAGATTTCTCTGTCTGCCTTCACTGCACACTTTACTTAATCTCACTGCTCAATCCTGACCTCAAATTGACTAGTTTCTTACTTCTTTTGTTGCTATCTCCGATTCGATCCTAACCTACTTCACTAGATTCCACAATGAGTAAAAAAAACTTCCCAACAACCAACGGTTTCAAGCCTAAGGGTACGGTAGGATGAAAAAAAGCTCGTCCATTCATCCAGCTACTTTTATTCACTTCTAATCTACCTAAGGGTTTAAGGAAATAGTTTTGAGTTTATAGTCGCCAGCTCGACTTTCTTCAAATTTCCGATCATTCGGGGATTGGAGCTTTAACTCGCCAAACTTTTGCTCCAGAGGTTCGCATCTTTACAGAATATTTTGGAGCCCTCTTCCTAGCACGCCTCTCTCTTCACTTGCTTACAGGTCTGCCTCTGCGTCGAGATTTAGACTTTATGCCCAAGGACTCCACATTTCCTAATTTAGGCTCAATTCGTTCATTACGCAATATGGAAGGACTAGCTTCCATGAGCGCGTTGTTGTGGTCCTTCTCTTCTCTCTCTCTAAGCATTAATCTCATTAATTCCTGCTCAACGGTTTCTACTACAACCTCTCGATGCTTATGCCCTTCCTTCTCTATCTCCATAATTTCCACCTTTCCTGAATCATACGTCATTTTGAAACTTTACGGCCTATTATCTAGGGGCTCCAAGATTTTGAAAGATACTGCATTATTATTCAACCTCAAAGTGATCTCCCCATTATCAAAATCCATGATTGCTCTGCTCGTCGCTAAGAAAGGTCTTCCTAACAAAACTGAGGCACTTGGGTCCTCTGATACATCTATAACCGTGAAATCAATTGGAAAGGTGAACCCTCTTGCCTTGATCATGCACTTCCTAAGCAGACTGGTAGGCATATCTCTCGTCTTATCAACAAAGGTCATGGTTCGAGTTTGATTCATAATGACCGGAAGCTTAATCTTTTGGCAGAGGGAAAAAAGTAGAATGTTGCAACTCGAGCCAGAGTCGGAGAGACCAAATCCTATTGATACACCATTAACAGAGATTGGAAGTCAGAACGTGCCAGGGTCTCCTAACTTTACCACGGTGTCTGAGTCTGGGTAATCCTCAGGCTCAGAGAACATCATGTTAGGATCCTCTTCAGGATCATCAGAATCATAATCCGAAGATGATATTTCAATTAGCTCGATAGGGAACTCACCTGGACGATACGTGTTGTACTCTCTTAAGTTCTCTTCAGGCTCTTGCTTGATTGCTTCCTTCTCTTTTTCCACCCTCTTTTTATCCACTTCGTATTTCTCTCTGACTGCGGATCCAGGATACATGGAAATTGGCGTGATGTTCAATATTGTCCGAGGCATATTGCTTGACTCGTTTACTCTTCTTCAACTTCAGTTTGATCGAATCTATGAAGTGTCCTGACCTTCCTGTGAAAGAGACAAAATAAAACAAATAAAGGTTAGCAACTTCCGCTTCAGTTGGGCATGATCCCAACTGTTGCGGACCTACTAACTAAAATCAATAGGGAATAACACAAAATAACAAAGGCTGTTCAGAATTCAATTTTCTAGGCCTCGGTAACCCGGGGGTAAACCTCAGTAAACCGGACCTAAAATTTCTTATTCTGGCAGATTAACATGTGCAGGTTTGATCCAGAACGACTCAAGACTCAAAATAAAATAAAATAAAATAAAAACGACTTCTTAATCAGAATTAAAACGTTTATCTTTAAAATTGGCCATTGTCCCCGGCAACGGCGCCAAAAATCTTGATCGCTTGTAAGTCACTAACTTCGATATTACTAGCAAGAATACTAGGTACATCATAGTATAGTAAATGCGAGTCAAGGTCGATCCCACAGAGACGATGCAACTTTAAGTATAAAATTCAAACCTAATTAAGAAGCGACATATAGGCGGTCATTGACCAACAATAAACATAAAAGAACTTGGTATTTCTCTCCCTCTTCTCACCGATCTACTAACTTGGTCTAGTTAATCGTTATGTTTACTTCCCCACATAATTTCCTTAAATTAATCGAGCGAGCTTTTGATTTAATTATCAGCCACGGGTGCAACTCCTAACCATATTTACTCCGACAATGGTAGTAGACAATCTATACGCAAGGTACCCTCCTTAATTGGTCCGTAATAGCCCATACGCATAGCGAACTAGAATTGCCGATATCGAGCGCTAACTCATACCGCTAACCCGCCTGACAGCTGTCGACACTGATCAGCATGTTCCTAGGGTCCATCGGACTATGTCCAAAGTAACACATCACTATTCGTATTTCATGCTAGTTTTACGATTACAATAAGCAGATTGGCCAGATCTAACCTACTGTTAATTAAACCTATCGATCAACGTAGCTGTAGTGAATCCCAGATTTAGGTTTTCTAAATATTGCCTTGGTAAACCGGTATAGACCGCCGGTTTATCGGGTCAACTTTTCATGTTTCTCTACATTGCTCAAATACGATTAATATAAGTAAATCATGGGGTTGTTAAACATGCAGATTAACTAAAACACATAAATACGAACAGATCTACCATATTGAAGACAAAAAGGAATGTTCAAAGCTTCATACCTTCAACAATGAAGATCTAGCTCGATCTACTCAAGCTAGAGATGGTAGAGAAATGAAGAAAACCAGAAATAACTCCTCAAAAGCTTGTAATAACTTTATTTCATCAAATTGTATAATGTATATAAAAACTTATTATCAACCTATGAAGACTTATGCAATAATCTGTAGATGCGGCCTTATATAGATACAACAACCGACTTAAGACTCATAGAAAACCCTAACCGACCTAGACAATGCAGTAGAATTTATTTCGTGTCCAACAAGTCATCGGTTTACCGGACCTAGCCCACGGTAAACCGGGCTGACTTTTCCTCTTTTTCTTCAGTAGACTTCTTCTTGGATTTTAATTGTTAGGAAATCTACGCGGGAACGCATCGGAATTCAAAATTTTATTTCATATCGACCCAAGATCGACTTCGTGTAAGCAATAAACAAATAAGCTAAAAACGGTGGTTACCTTGCTTGATCTAAAAGATCGACGCTTTGACCGTCTAATGAGAGTAGCGATGCATGGAGCCGCCCAAACGTTCGGCCTCTACCACTAGTCCACACGAACAACCCGCCGAAATTCACCATTGGATTGCTACTAGAAAACTCCGGTTGCTAGACCGGCCTTTTTCCCTCTCTCCAACTCTCTATAGGATGCTCTCTATTTTACACAAGGACTATTATCTCTTGGAATTATGATGTACAAAAAAGCTTGACACCCACCTCTTATTTATAGTGAGAGGGACGCCCCAACTAGAGTGGAGAGGAAGAAAACCTTTTACTGGTAAAATAAGAAAAATATATTTGATTGATTTATCTCATTAATATTCAATATCTTATATTCAATATTCCAATATATTGTCAATATCTTATATTGACTATATTTATCTTATTACCATAAATCAATTTACACATGTGTATATATCACATATATAAATCTATAGACAAATATATATATAACTAATAAAGTTGTGCACATGTATATCCTATATACATGTACAACTCACGCATGTCCATATATATATATATATATATATATATTAATATCTAATATTAATACAAGGTAATACTATTAATTAAATTGCATAATCCAAGTGTATCTTATACACTCCTAAATTGCGCCACCTTTAGCCAACAAATTGGCATCCGGAATATTTTTTAATTAATATAATACTATTAATATCTTGTATTTTATTTATTCATAATAAATAAATACCACCATATTAATTTACCACTATAACCTTTATAGTATGAGATAAATTCTTTCCTTATTTGGTTATCATCTATAACCACATTTTAATCCGGCTAGATGTTCATATGTGTGTAACCCGATAGGCTTCCGAATATGTTGGCCGTAGACACAAAGTGCAATTTACGAAAATACCCCTTCATGCCTAACGATCATGGGATAGCGTCTAGTAACACACCGTGACCTCCAATCATCGGAAGAGTCAAATGCAATGACTATTACCTTACATGTGAAATAGTTACCGTGCAAATTACAATCATATCGCTGTAATAATATACATACGGTCGTACGTCGAGTGTCAAACATTAACGACCGTATCTTATAATCTGGATATCATGCTCTCTCGAAGTAACTCATTTACTTCCATTTTGCAAAAATTCACGAGAGTAAGACATTTCTTATAAGAAGGCTCTTTCGGATAGTCACCCTTACTGATAGGTAACGCGATTCCCAGACGACCAAACATGTATACTCCGCATGCTTCAGTATCACACCCAATCACTACCGTATGATCGCCCCGTGGCTAGGGGAAACCTCAATAGTGTCAAAACATGACAATCCACACCATGATGCCATATAGACTCCAATCTAAAGGATAATTACACAACCGTCACATAGTGTGACACTTATACTAGTAAGTGGGTCAATCTAACGTACGCATTCTCTAATACACGTCCACATACAGTCCAAGTGTCTCTACACTTAGATAGACGAGATCTATCTCTGCCCTTAAAGACAGATGACATCTAATACGTGCTAGTCTGTTTGTACTATCAATGTCCCGTTTAATAGTACATCAGCCTAGAGACATTTAAGTATCAAACTTATTAAAGTGATTAGATATCTCATCAACCATGATCGCCTATCATGGTTTCTCTATCACAGTTTAATTCCAAGGACGTTATCATATAACAATTCACAATTAGTTCTTTAAAAGAACAAATATATGACAACAGAAAAGCCATTTAATATATGTATAAACATAAAGAAATAGTAGAAATGATCCGACCCGGTCGGATCCGGTCCAACCCGATTGAGTTTAGGACACTATTTCAACAATAATTACTCGGCCAAACATATTTCCTTTGGTCCAAACCCATTCTCCAATGCTCCAGATTCGGTACATCCTATAAAACACACAAAAGGAGACAAAACACTACCAAAACCTCGGGAAAAGAGTATAGATGCAGAATTACGATCCTGGAAACATTCACATAGCATTTAACATATATTCCACACAATAACGAGCTTATCTATCCTCTCTCGAGCAGAATTTGAGGTGAATATATGTATAATTAATGGTACCATTTAGAGCGTTATCAGCAAGCTATAATACCTGCCGCAGACAATAATTCGACGAAGAGAGCCGCCGCACCTGTCCCACATAATGTACTAGAAAAGGTGCTGAAGGAAATAGAGGAATTAAAGAGGTCATAGTCAGCTGAGAAAACATCCACTGAACCGACCCAAGGGATCGATGTCCTGGCGAACGAGATTTTTGACTCACTCCCGAGTGAGAGCATCAATTATCCTCCATACGTTTACAACCAAGGAACATCATGCCCCAATGAATGGATCACCACCTTCCAAAGCCGCACAATCTTGGCAACCTTAAATAAGTCCGCCTGGTGCATAGCCCTAGTAGGCAGTATGCAGGGGCAAGCCTCGTTCTGGATGCGCAACCTACCACGAAATTCGATCAAGAGTTGGGATGAGTTAAGGAGAAAGTTTTTAACGGAATTCGCAACAGCGGAAAGATCCAAGAAACCCTTGAGGATTTGTACGATATTGGTCAAGGGGAAAATGAAATCAACAAGAGGTACTACGACAGGTTCATGGAAGTCTACGATCAGACCAGAAACATTATGGATGACCAAGTCAGGAAAATTTTCCTCACAGGAATCACTAGGGAGAGCATGAAAACCCACTTCGCTCTCAATCCCCCTAAAGAGCTGCTCGATCTGTTAGAGCAGGCTCACAAGATCGGTCTAACCGAAGCAACCCCTCCACCCTCTGGGAGAGGAAAGGCTAGGAACGATCCCAACCCGTCAAGGGAGGATCGCAGAGAAGATCGCCGTGAGGACCGAGACAAGGCCTAAGATCAGGAAATCAAGAAGCCAATTAAGTTCAATGAGACTGATTACACTCCTCTAAACACCTCCGCAAAACAAATCCTTATGGAAATTCATGATCGAATTGAGAAGCCGAGGCCCATGAGAGCCGATCCTACTTTGCGTGATAACACCAAATATTGTGATTTTCATGAGAATCACAGGCACATCACTGACGAGTGTATATCGCTGATGAAGATTATTTATAAGATGATTAAGGATGTTGAGTTGGATAAGTACAAGAAACATGGCGGGGCCAAGCGAAATGACAGACCTCCGAGGAAGTATGCTAATGAGATTCGAGTAATCTTAGAGGGGTTTCCAAGTAATAACCAGCTTAAAAGCCAGATCAATTCCATCAATGTATGGGAGTATGAAAAGCCAATCATTTTAGGCCCATCAGAACAGGCGATCTCCTTCACAATGAGTGAATTGGCCGGAAGGCCCGGGGCGATGGAACTGCCGATCGTAATTCAAATCGGAATCAACAACACTGGGGTCAACCGAGTCCTTTTGGATACTGGGGCTGGAAGGGACATTATGTATCTAGATACTCTTAAACAACTGAAGATTGGGTCCTCCAGGCTGAAGCCTTATCCAGGAATGTTAGAAGGTTTTTCGAACGACAAAGTCTCGGTCATAGGAACAATCGATTTGGATGTGGAAATCGGTGGCTGCGAGCCGTACCGCAAGGAGAAAGTAAGTTTTCTGAAAGTCGATTTGCACTCTCATTACGCCGTGATCCTGGGAATCCCAGCACAAAGAATATTTTAGATGTCGTCTCGACACCTCATCAGCGAGCCAAGTTTATACCGATCAAGGGATAGGGCTCGTTGTCAGTCGCCCAAACATTTTGCCGGACCATATTACTGAAAATTGAGCGGATTACCGAGAGCGAGGCGATTTCAAAAAGATCAAAATTGACGACGCCGGCTCCTCGGTAGACGCGACGTGAATTCATGCAGTGAACGAAGCCAGACATGAGGAAGGTCAGAACCAGATGATGGAAATAACTAAAATTGAAGGCGAACCAGGCTTAGGCCCAATCGCTTAGAAAGACTGTGTCGGACCCAAGAAGGTCATTTGTGACACCCTGGAGGTCAAAGTTGGCCCAGAGTTCACCGCGAATGACGAGCTGATAGAGGTCGTGGTTTATGAAGAATATCATGATCAAAAGATCAAAATTGGGGCCAACTGGCCAGAAGAGGAAAAAGAAGAACTGATTGCATTGATCAAGGCTAATTTGTACGCCTTCTCATAAAAGGTGACATACATGAGGGGTGTCAAACCCGACATTGATTTACATTACTTGAATCTAGACCCCACTTACAGAGCCACCCAATAGCGAGCACGTCGATTCTTCAAAGAAAAAGAAGTCATTATTAAGGCCAAGGTAGCTAAGTTAGTTCATGCCGGGATTGTCAGGGAGTTGAAGTATCCTACCTGGCATGCCAATGTGGGTATGGTAAAGAAAAGTAATAGGAAATTGCGTATGTGCATCGACTTCACTGATATCAACAAAGCCTGCCCCAAAGACCCTTACGAGCTGCCTCGGATTGATCAAATGGTCAACCGAATCACCGGATTTGAGAAACTAAGCTTCCTTGATGCATACTCGGGTTATCACCAAGCAAGGATGGCTGATAGTGAAAAATAGATGACGGCATTCAGAGCCACATGTGGGATGTATTATTATGAGATGATGCCGTTCGGCCTGGAAAACGCTGGTTCCACCTACTAGAGGATGGTCAAAAAAGTTTTTGGGAGTCAGATTGGGAAGAACATGGAAGCATATATTGATGATATGGTTGTAAAGTCGGCTAGAGAAAATCACACTGAGGATCTGCAAGAGACATTTGACGATGTGAGAAGGCATTCGATGAAATGGAATCCAGCAAAATGCACATTTGGGGTTCAAGCCGGAAAATTCTTAGGCTTCATGGTGACGCAGAGGGGTATCGAGGCCAATCCAGAGAAAATTCAGGCCTCATTGAACATGGCCAAGCCCGCAAATATTAAGGAGGTTCAGAGGTTGAACGGAAGAATCGTTGCCATAGGAAGGTGTATATCAAAATCTGTTGACAAGTGCTTGCCATTCTTCAAAATCCTAAAAGGAAACAAGACTTTTGAGTGGACGGAAGAATGCTCGTAGGCATTCAAGGCCCTCAAGGTCTATCTGGTGAATCCATCACTCATAGTCAGCCTAGTTGTAGGTGATGAGCTTATTGTTTCTTTGGCGGCCTCAGACCGGGATGTTGCCGCTGTACTTGTCAAGGAGGATGACACCCTCCAAAACCCCGTCTATTATGTTTCTAAGGCTCTCAGTCCTGTTGAGATTCGCTATTTTATTGCAGAGAAATTAGCCTACTCGCTTGTTGTTGCTGCCCGAAAATTAAGGGCCTACTTTTCCTCACACACTATAATAGTTCTAATGAATAGCCCTCTCCTCCAAGTACTGCATAAGCCAGACCTCTTGGGTCACCTGCTTCATTGGGAAATTGAGTTAACAGAGTTTGACATACACTACCAGCCCAGGAAGGCTATCAAGGCTTAAGCCTTAGCAGATTTTATTGCGGAAACAAGCTTCAGCGAACAGCAACCCTCTGGCTGCCTAGTCCATGCCCCGCCAGCGAACCCACCATTTCGGCCGTATTCCCACCACAACGGCCGAGCCACTGCTGGGAATTATATGTCGATGGGGCCTGACGTGGCCTTTTCTAGTGCTATTCCAGTCCTTAACCGACAGTGTATCGGGTCAAACTGTAGTGCTAGTATGGTGAGTCAGGTGTCGAATCCTCAGGGAAACGTATGGTAATTCAGAGTGTGGCTAAACACCAAGAAGCTATTATTAACTCAATCTAAGTCGCAATTTTTCTTTTTTCTATTTAGTAACCTTAAAACAGTAAATAAATGCATAAAACTAAAACAGATATATATATATACAAAAATATATATATAAGCATATAGAAATACAAATATATATATAGATATAAATATATATAGGTACCAATACAATATATTAGTAATATTATTAGAAACTAGCCAAGAATATGTCATTGAATCAATATCTCTTTTTAGTAGAAATAGATGTGCTCGATCTTTCCTTAATTTAAGGTGAATCAATTATATGTGAATCGGTGTATTCCTAAGCTAGACAACTCCTCCTCACACGAGCGTATGAAATTGTCATATGTCAAATTGTCATCAGTTTAATCTCCACAATTGCCCCATGCTAATCTCAGTTAGTCTGAACAGGTACCGAGTACAAATCTACCCCGGATAAAAGAGGTTATTCCATATGTCAGACGGCCGATGTTATTCAAAAGGCTCCGGTTGTCAGGCGGATCGATTTAACTTTCCGGTGTTAGTTTCAATTAAACCATTGATTTTAACATTATTATGATCTTGAACACAAATTTAATAAGATTCATCTTTCCCAAGACAAATCTGCCCCCGGGTAGGAAATCGGATTCCGTTGTCACGTTTTCACTCGGCCAATTTTACCCTCCGGTTTTTCTATCATTTATCTCATATCCTAACTTCTCTCGTCAGTTCATCATTAGGTTATATGTTGCGATTCATCTTGGTTAATTACGTCAATCCGAATATTATCAATACGTTGCAAGATAGAAAAAGATTCATTATAATCGATTTTAATTCAATTTTAACATAGTCATCATCTATTTCCCTAAAAAGATAAACTAATTCAATTTCATATCTTGGCTAGATATAGAGTTAGCATAATATCATTATAACTAATAGATAGATACTAATAACAACAAACAAACATAAATACATTAAAAAGTTACAGATTACGATTGTAGCGTCGAGCCGTATTCTCCGGAAATAACAACTCCTTTAGCAACAACGAGCCTTGATAATCCTTCTAAGTACTAAAACGATACTTATACTACATTATTATTTCGACAGAGTGTCGTTTACGGTATTTACAGAACTACAAACTAGATTAAGATAATATATATATATATAGAAGTGATATATATATATATTGGTACAACTCCATCAGGCTGCAAATGAGGAGTATTTATAGAGTGAAACACAAGGCCGGCGCGGGCCGGTGTAGTACCGGCGCGGGCCGGTGCTACAGTGGAGATTCTCTCCTGACAGTCCCCGTGTCTTTGGTGGCGAGAGAGATTCCGGCTCGGGCCGGGTTTTTTCGGTTCGGGCCGGATCTTGAAAAATATATTTCTTCCGTTTCTTACTGTTTCGGTTTTAATCCTTCAGTTTTCCATCACACGTACCATGAAACAGTCAAAAACACGAGCCACAGTAATTTTGATCATAAAAACTATAAGTTTTACTAAAATTATAACGATAATATCTATTTATAACGATTTCGATTTTTATGTGTTTTTAGATATATTTTTATAGAATTTATACGATATTATCGTAAATACGATATAAAAAGTCATATAATATGGTTATATTTTTATCATACATCAACTACTCCCCACTTAGCTTTTGATTGTCCTCGAGCAAAATAAGCGATAATATATAAACTGTTATAATGCAAACAATATAGTTCTTCTATACTAAATTTCTAACTTAGTAATGCATCTTGTCAACATTATAATTATATTAATTTTATCTATCTAAGATTATTAAAAAAATAAAAAGTGTGTATAACTTAATAAACTAGTTATAAAATATTATTTAAATGAAATTCTACATGAATTACTTAATAACTATAAAATAAAATACTTAGAAAATTTTGTAATCGCCACTATATGAAATTTCGGAATCAAGGACTAAGTCAAGTAGTTGGCAAAATGGCTTATAACGTTCAGGCTCAGGGTGTTTGGCTAATCAACAGGATAACAAAGGGAAATCAAAAGAAAATAGAGGCAAGTCGTACGTACTTACACCTTCAACTTCTGATCAAAAAAATACCTTGATTAGTAACATCCTGACACTATTTTGTTTTTTTTTTTTTTAACAAACAAACATATCCGAACTCATTACCAGAATCGACTATCTTTCAAGTGTCATGAGGTGAGTACGGATACATCAACACTTAATTATTCCAACTTTTTCTTTTTCTAGAGAATAACACTTTTTTGAAAACAGATTGCCTTCCGAATAATATTTATTCCAATCTCAGCATATACCATTATTCAATTTCGATGTCGTCACCGCTATCCATAAGTACATACTAAACCTGCGGGATTTCAAGGAAATGTAGACCAATTTAAGTTAAGGGTCGGTTATATCTAGTTAATCATAATGGCTAATTTCGAGTGAGGTCTTGATCACTCTGCAAGGCTGAGGTGGGGACAAAAATTGGAAATTACGTTCGGGTAGGCTTATTTGGCCATAGTTAGTCAAAGTAATGCCAAAAATCTCATCATTCCTAATCCGATTCCAAATTCATACTTGTCTTGAAAAGAAAATCATTCCAAAACTTTATTATAATTAAAAGTAACTTTTGTCTCATTCCATAAAAAAAAATATTTCATACTATTTATCTAGGTATACATACTTAAAATCTTGATAAAAATCTAACATAGATATAAATAATATAGAAATAATATATCGAGATTACTTTACTTAATTAAAAATTTATTCTATCCAAATATGTCATTTTTATTATAATGATTATATATTATTTCGTTTATTTCCTTAAGATTGATTAAACTAAGTGCATCAGTATTTGATATATTAAATTTATTTTATTTACTAACCAATCTCTACTCCCCACTTACGAATTGACATCGTCTCGATGTGTAATGAGTAGTAAAAAGTTGGTTTAGGAATTAAAATAAATTTTTTAACGGGTGAATATTGTTACGTGTCATATAGATTAGCGTTTATATAATATAGCATAATAAAAAAAAAACATTAACACAAACAAATATATTACAATATTAAAAAGTACAAGTTAACTACTAAATACTACTATAAACTAAAAAAAAAACTAAAACTAAGTTAATCTAAGTTATGATTAAACTAATTTATTCTAAGTTAATTTATTCTACCATTATTATTACCTTTGATATTCCTTACAACTATCATAACAATCTAATTTTCTCCACTTGAAGATCCTCCCGGAATATCGACTGGTAGTAGCCCTACCTGAGGAAGGCGAGCTGGAAAGTACTCATCTGTCGCTCTTTCCGGTACCCTAGCCAAACGAACACTTATTCTGGAAATTAGCCATGCAAAAGGCATAGGCTGACGGATCGGTCTGCTTCCAAATGCAAAACTAACATCTGCTTTCTGAATCAATATTCCCCAATCTATAACGACCCCGCTCGTTATAGCATACAATAGTAACAATTCATCATCAACGATTTCGAGAAATCATCAGTTGGATAAACTCGTGAATTGATGAAACGTTTCCAGGTTCTCAAATGGGGAAGTAAAGCGGCAGTGGAGACGTCTCTATCCCTATTATAATGTTGGAATAAAACTTGATAAGATTCCGAACATTTGTTAATAAATCCTTCAGCGGTGTCAAGTCTCCACTGATACTCATAATGACTAGAGGGTGATGTCTGGACTGGTGGTATATGAAAAATTTGATTGATTATGGTAGAAGTAAAAGGAACAACAGTACCTCTAATGGTAACAGACTGTAACGACTCTAGAGTACTAGCCTCTGCAAGTACTGAGTAAAACTCTCTTACCATTGTAACATTAATTCTTCCTCTGGGCATACGACAAAAATAGTCCCACCCATCTGCTTCCATTTTTATGAATGCCCAATTATCCACTTTTCTAAAATTTAGACCTCTTTCAACCAGCACCGGTGATTGGTTGAAATTACTCAAAAAAGGGTTTGGATTTGCTTTATTCATATAATTGTAAGGGATGGGGTGGAAAAACGGATAATGCGAATTAGGGAGTACGGAGTTTGGGGTATGCGGAGGAGAATAACTGTTAACTGACGAATGATCGGACATTTTATACGGAATATATAAGAAAACGAGAGACTAAAGAGGTGAATTGGCAAATTGAGGAGTGAGCCCTCTGTTTCCTTATATAGAAGTGCCAGAAATAGATAAGAAACAACCTGAATGAGGTCGGTAGAACACCAGGCCGGCGCGGGCCGGTACTGCAGTGCTCGGTCACATATTTTTGCATTTCAGGATGTTTTATCAGGTTAATTCAGTGTGAAAGCATGTATTTTTATCTAAAACAGGGGTGAAAAATTATAATAATACAGAAACAACGTAAAAACGTAAAACTGCGTAGTGTACTAACCACAGAGTACATCAAACCGTCTAAAATAAAAATCAAACCAAAGTATAGCGTCATACATCGTAAAATAGGAAAAGTTTACTTAACTACTCATCTCCATCGTAATCCTCATCTTCATCATAAGATGAGTCGAAATGAGCCGAAAAAGATCCAAACATACTAGAAGTAAAATCAGCCCCGAGAGACTGAGTCGTACTAAAATCATAGTTAAACTGTTGTGGATCCACTGACGTAGAAGCTTGAAATGTAGCCTGAGTTTGCCTCGTCGTCATCGTCACCGAACCTTCCAATCCAAACGAGCCGAGACTTGCCGTCACATCTGCTACTGAAGTTACTCCTCCCATGCCCATGGATGCATCAAACGAACCTGTAAACATACTAACCTGTCCTACAGATGACGGCATATAGTCCTGGAATAAAACTGGTGGTGGGACAGGTGGAATCCAATCTAGCATAGTATATGGTTCAGGCTGACTCTGAGGGTAACGAGCAGAAATCTCTGCATATTTGGGATCTATATCACTGATGAAAGCCCTGTGACCTCTTTGGCCAATCCTAAGATCTTCGACCCACTTCCTATTCTACGTTCACAAGCTAAGGCTATATTAGCATCGGTTCTAGCCCGAGCTCGAACCATATCTTTGAAACATAGCCTCTATCGGCTATTCGGCCTGAAGTGGCTGCGGCTGAGGTGATTGCTTAGGAACTCGAGATGTATGAATATGAGATGGCTGTGGTGGTTGTTGATGTTGCTTGGCGGTTAGGATTATTGTAGTTGATTCTACCGACGGGCAAGGCGGTTAGTTTCGGCCAATAAGTGGAGCAAAAGGTGACATAATCCTATCCGAGGGTAGTACGGTACTTCATGAAGATCACACAAGGCAGAAATAAGATTAGGGAACGGCAGACGTCCTCCTCGAGTTCTATTCTTAACAAAATCACATGCCTTGGTAAAAATTAACTTCCCTAGATTTATTGGAATGTCATGCACCTTAGCCCAGGTCAAAACAACATCCTCACGACCATAAGCACGAGAGATGAGTCGAAGGGTTAACATTATATCCTATAAATTGCTTGATAGCCACGATGTCCCTTATACACTTGTCCATAAGGAAACCTATTATCCTTCCAAACTTTGTGGGATCAAAGGCGACTGAGCTTCAAATGATTTAGCTAGTAGTCTACCGAGCGGTCTAAATTCCAAACGGTCGATAATCATCATCCTCGAAGTATCTCGGGTAACCCATAAATAGAATTTATCATGACGGGATTGAAGGAGACATTAACCGTCCTAAGAGGGATACTTTCTAGATCATCAAGAGTAGCCCTATCATAAGTAGATAAAACGAGAATAAAATTCGGCTACCATTGTGACATTTATGTTACTAGTGCGTTCCATCGCAATTTCCATCCATTCCCTATCTTGGAAGATTTTTTTCACTTCTTCTCCCAAACAGGTCAAAATCCATACCACGTTCTAAAGTGACCCCGCACTTACCGAAAAATCCATCATAGGCATTTTTAGCTTCAATACTAGCGGTTTTTTCAAAAGAAACGGCTTCTTCAAGTTCGATTAAGGGTCGCGGTTCATGAACCGGTACTACTTACGGGGTTATCTCGTTTTCTTTTCTTAGAGCTTCTCCTAGATGATGAGGCCATCTACGATTTTGGTATGACAAAATAACAACAAAAACAACAACAAACAACAAACACAAACAAGTACTTAGACCAAATTATAGGAAAAAATAAAATTAAAATGAAAAACTAAAAGCTTGATAGAAATTAAAATGATTGATATACATATATATATATAGTTACCGTAGAGAGCTAGAAAGAGTAGGTAGTTGCTGGAATAGATGGTGGTGCCGCCGAAATGTTGAGAAAAGAGAGGAGCTTTGCTTGAAAAATCTATCCTTTTATGTAATGGTGATGAATTTGTGGAGTGGAATGGAAGAGAAGATAATTAATTAAGTAATTTGAGATAGAAGATTTGGTGAAAAGTGATGAAATTTTTTAAGAGGGGAAAAGGGGTGGGGGTCGGCTTTTTTTTGGTGGAAGAAATGAGGAAGATGAAGATGAAAGTGTGATATTTTTAGGTTATAAAGCTAACGAATCGAATCGAACTCCTATCGACTCGAATCGTTAGTAATTACTCGATTCTCCTTTCAAATTTTTTTTTTGTGTAATAATTTAGATTGCATCATAAAAATATTTTTATAAAATCATAAAATTATTTAATGATAAAATAAATTATTACGATTTTTTATAAAAGCTTTTTAAAGAAAATATTTTGGTATGATAAATTTTAATTCTATCATATAAACCATATATGATATAATCATAAGTTTATCATAAAATTTTTATGATTCTTTTTTTTTTGAAAATAAAAATAAAAGAAAAAATTAAAATTTAATCTATTTCTACTCCTATCATCTTTAAATCTTCGAGATTTCTATAGTAACGGTCCATCAACCTAATTCCTAGAAATGATGCGTTTGAATTCTCTCTTTGTTGTCCATCGGGATTTTCGGATAACCACCTAGTCGTTCCCATCTTAATTACATTCAAACATTCATCCTGGGATTTGGTTGTGCTGTCCCCACATTTTCCATTATGTTCACTTTTGCCACAAATTCTACATCTCTTTAGAAATCTTGCCCTTCTCTTTATAGCACTTCTTGAATTTCCATTACAAAGATCTCTTTTTCTGATTTCGCGTATCAGTTCCTTGTTCAAGTTAGAAACTAAGGCTTCTATTCTAAAGGCAACATCTTTATCTAAACCTAATTTTAAAAGCAAAATAAAAATTTCTATTCTATCTATGAAAGGCATTCCAGTTCTTTTACGTCTACCCGGTAAAAGACGAAACTACTTAAATTGCATATTAAAAAGTGAATTTAGAAAGATAGTACCCGTAATCGGCTGAGTTTAGAATTCCTGCTTCCTTAATCCGTTGGAGGGTCGTTAAGCAATAATATTTCTTCTGTTTGAGGTATCCCTTCAGTTTCCACGAATAATTTTACTCTGTGACCATTGGCTATAAAAGTTGTTTTCCCATCAGTTAGTTCAACAGCTCCAGACTTATAGACTTTAGTTACGTCGTAGGGACCTGTCCATCTAGATTTAAGCTTTCCTGGAAACATCTTTAAACGTGAATTGTACAAAAGTACTCGATCACCTACATGGAACTCACGATTATAGATTTTCTTATCATGGAAAGCTTTCGTGCGTTCTTTGTAGATTCGAGTATTTTCATAAGAATCGAGTCGAAACTCATCCAGTTTTGTTAACTGAAGTAATCTATGATCACCAACAGCTTTAGGATCAAAATTTAGGAATTTAATAGCCCACAAAGCTCGGTGTTCTAATTCAACAGGGAGATGACAAGATTTACCAAAAACTAATTTATAAGGAGAACAACCAATTGGTGTTTTAAAGGCTGTTCTATATGCCCATAATGCATCATCTAGTCTTTCTGCCCAGTTTCTACGATTTGAGTCCAGTGTTTTCTCCACGATTCTTTTAATTTCTCTATTAGACACCTCTACCTGTCCACTAGTTTGCGGATGATAGGGTGTTCCTAGCTTATGAGTTACACCATATTTCTCAATTATCTTAGTAAATGGTCGGTTGCAAAAATGTGAACCTCTATCACTAATGATAGCCTCGGAGTGCCATATCTTGTAAATATATTCTTTTTAAGGAACCTTAGCACAACCTTGGTATCGTTAGTGGGAAGAGCTTCAGCTTCTACCCATTTCGAGACATAATCAACCATTACAAGAATAAATATTTTTCCAAATGATATAAGGAAAGGTCCCATGAAATCTATACCCCATACATCAAATAATTCACATTCTAAAATCGGTTGCATAGGCATTTCATGTTTTTTCGATATATTTCCCCATTTTTGATATGATTTACAAGATTTTACATATTTATACGCATCTTTATATAGTGTAGGCCAATAAAAACCACATTGTAAAACTTTAAAAGCAGTTTTCCATCCTCCATGATGACCTCCTGCCTCACGATCATGACAAAACGATAAAACACTTAAAATCTCACTATCAGGAATACATTTTCTGATTATTCCATCCGAGCATCTTCGGAAAAGATCTGGTTTGTCCCAATAGTAAAACTTTAAGTCGTAAAAGAATTTCTTTTTCTGCTGCCAAGTCCAATGAGACGAGATGTAATTACAGGTAAGATAGTTAACTATATTCCCAAACCATGGTGAATTTTCTTTTAATGGTATTTTATCTTTTAATAATTGCATGGTTAAGGGAGTATCTATCCTAAAAAGTTGTTCATCAGGAAATGAATTTCGTATTTCATTTCCTCTTCCTTCATCATTTTCCATTCTACTTAGATGATCTACTACTACATTTTCACTTCCTTTTTTATCCTTGATTTCTATATCAAATTCTTGAAGTAACAAAATCCATCTAAGAAGACGTGGTTTAGCATCTTTCTTACTTAACAGATACTTCAAGGCTGAATGGTCCGTATAAATAATAACCTTAGATCCGACAATATACGATCTAAACTTTTCTAAGGCAAATATTACGACCAACGCTTCTTTTTCTGTAGTTGCATAATTAAGTTGAGCTGCATTTAGAGTGTGAGACGCATAGTAAATAGCTTTGAGTACTTTGTTATATCTTTGACCTAAGACAGCTCCTACAAACTAAATCACTTGCATCACACATTATTTCAAACGGTAAATCCCAATGCGGTGCCACCGATCGGTGCGATAGTCAACTTCGCTTTTAGGGTCTGAAAGGCTTCCATACATTTGTCATCAAAATTAAATGGTACCTCTTTTTCAAGCAAATGACTTAGAGGCTTTGCTATTTTTGAGAAATCTGCAATAAATCTCCGATAAAATCCAGCATGTCCGAGAAATCCTCTCAAAGTTCTTAAATTGACTGGTGGAGGTAACTTTTCAATTACTTCGACTTTAGCTTTATCTACTTCGATACCTACTTCAGAGATTCTATGACCTAGAACAATTCCTTCGATACCATTAAGTGACATTTTTCCCGAGTTTAATACTAAATTGGTATCTTCACGAGCGTTGTAACACTCGTTCTAAGTGTGATAAACATTCATCGAAAGAATCTCCATAAACACTAAAGTCATCCATAAAGATTTCTAAGAATTTCTCGACCATGTCAGAAAATATTGCCATCATACATCGCTGAAATGTAGCTGGTGCATTACATAAACCAAATGGCATTCGTTTATAAGCAAAAGTTCCATACGGACAAGTGAAAGTAGTTTTTTCTCTATCTCCTGCTGCAATGAATATCTGTAAATATCCTGAATAGCCATCTAAGAAATAGTAATATTTATGTCCACTTAATCGTTCCAACATTTGTACGATGAATGGAAGTGGATGATGATCTTTCTTAGTATGTTCATTCAGTTTTCTAAAATCAATACACATTCGATATCCTGTAATTTCCCTTGTCGGAATCCATTCATTTTTATCATTTTCTTTTACCGTGAAACCTCCTTTCTTTGGTACTACTTGAGTTGGACTCACCCATTCACTATCTGATATGGGAAAGATTATCCCCATTTCTAATAGCTTAATAACCTCTTTCTTAACAATGGTTTGTAAAATTTGGGTTGAGGCGGCGTTGTGGCTGAATACAAGGTTTAGCTCCCTCATTTAGGATGATCTTATGAACGCATATCTCAGGGCTAATTCCTTGAATATCTGCCACTGTCCATCCAAATGCTTTCTTATGATTTCTTAACATTCTAAGTAATTGATCTTCTTGTTCATTAGTTAAGGTTGATGAAATAATAATCGGTAGTAGATTATCAGTTTCAAGAAAAGCATACTTAAGATTTGTAGGAAGTGGTTTCAATTCCGATTCCTTGGTGGATCTTCTATCGAAGGTTTTAGAGCTGGTCCTTCTAGTTCTAATTCCAAATACTTATGCCACGGATGTTTAGAAAGCGCCCCTTATCAAGATAAAGGATCACTTCTTTCATTTCGGTATCATTTTCATCTTCTTTATAGATAGATAATGCTAAACATTCCTCTAGCTTATCTTCATAAGCTTGCAATTGATCATCACAGAGTGTAGATATCTCATCTGTGGAAATATATCACTCAGCAGTGTGGAAATATATCACTCGGCGGTCTGCGAGGCTCGACGGAGTCTTTGAGCGGCTACCGCTGATCCTCATGATCACGGCGACTTTATCGTGCATAACTTTATTTGTACACTTTATTTATTTGTAAAAGACATATTAATTGTGATACATATAAACAATTAATATGTCAAACTCTAGTTTACTTTATGTCATAGACATAGACATAGATTGTACTTTTACTTTTTGCTTTTGTGCCGCCCACATCTACATACTCAAGTGGCCGCCCTAGCTAGCTAGTCTCTTTCCAAATTGTATCTATTTATACTCCTTCATTATCAATGAATAAAAGATAAGTTGAAGTTTACTCTTGTGTTAACACATTCTCAAACTCTCTTCATGGTATCGAGACATTTGTGTTCTAACTTTTTCCGCCGCAAAATTCATATTTCGAAGAATGTCTTCCACATCCGACATTACTTCAACCTCGGCGGACTCTCGGCGGCCTCGAGTGGCGGGTATGCGACAACTCCTCTTCTTATACAAACCATAGACTTGATGGTAACAACTATCTCGTTATGGTCAAGGTCTATGAAAATGTACATTTACGGACAAAGTAAGATGGGATACTTGTACGGAACTAAACACTTTTCTTTGAAACCGACCCCGGTTTTGAAGCATGGGACACAACAAATAATCAACTCATGACCATCCTCACGAGGTCAATGACAAAAGAGATAAGTGAAAACTTTATGATGTATGATACTTGCCAAAGAAATGCGGGATAATGCCGAGAGATCTTTACTCCAAGAAGGATAATACATACGAGGTATATGAACTAGAAGCTCAAATTCAAACTTGCGGGCAAGGGGATATGTACGTAACTCAATATTTCAATCAACTATCTAAGGCTTGGCAACACTTAGATATGTTAGAAACTCACTCATGGAATGATGTCAAGGATCTTGCTCTTTATAAGGACATCATAGAAAAGAAGAGAGTATTCGGGTTCCTCACCGGATCGAATCCTACTCTTGATGATGTTAGGGGAAGAATTCTTGCCACCAAACCTCTTCCAAATCTCAAATCCATGTTTGCTTTGAGGTCAAACATGAAGAAAGTAGGAGAAAAGTCATGCTTCGAAATCCACTACGACAACCCTACGAAGGTGCTTTGCCCTACTGCGGCGTCGGGAAGGCTGCCGAGGTTCTTTGAGACATACAAGAAGCCTGCGAGAAAACTGGAAAGCGTTCGTGATCACGCAAACGCACAAATCACACCAAGGACAACCGCCGGAAGCTCCATGGCAAGCCTAACTCCTCAAAAACCTCAAAACCTATCGGGGAAAGTCAAGGCGGACACATTAGTGAGGAGGAGAATGAAAACCGGATGAATGCTCGGTTTGCTTTGCATTCAAAGCCTTCTGAATCAACAAAAGGAAGGTAGTCACTCTACGATGTTGCTACTCATACTCATACGGGTAAATTCTACTCTTCCCTTAGCAATGAAACATGGATTGTTGATTACTGGGGCATCCTCCCATATGACTGGTAATAAAAACCTTATAACCAACTATATGCCTTGTCACCAAATTCATAACATTAAAGCTGGCGATGGATCTATCTCTCGTGCAAAAGGTGTTGGAAATGTTAAACTCACTAATAAGATATGCCTACAGGATGTCCTATTTGTTCCAAACTTAGACGCAATCTTATATCGTCGGTAGACTCACTAAAGATTTGAATTGAATTTGTTGTTTTTAAGGAAAATCGGTGCACATTCCGGGATCCTACTTCACGGGAAGTGATTGGGAAGGCTAAACCTTGCGCCGGATTGTTTACGGTCAACCTGCTTGAAGACAAGAAGGCGAAGGCGAATCTGCCTCGGCGGCTTTGCTCCCGGACTTTAGACAATATCATGTTATGGCATTATAGATTAGGACATCCAAGTTTTGGTTACTTGAAATCTTTAACTCTGAATTGTTTAAAGGATGTAATCTGAATGACCTTCAATGTGATATTTGTCAATTTGCTAAACTTACAAAATCTGTGTATGCTAAGTTACCTCATTTGCATTCCTCACCCTTCACCTTAATACACGGTGATGTGTGGGGACCCTCAGGGTGAAAAGTATAACGGGGAAAAGGTGGTTTGTCACCTTTATTGATGATCATACCGGGAACACTTGGGTTTTTTTAATGAAAGACAAATCGAAGTTGGTCATATCTTTCAAGAATTTTATCATATGGTCTCCACTCAATTTGATACTAAGGTCAAGATCTTAAAGGCGATAATGCTCTAGAATACTATGAGTCTAATCTCGGTACCTTCTTGACGGATAGAGGAATTGTTCATATCGGTAGTTGTGTGGAAACACCTCGGCGAGAATGGGGTTGCTTTGAGAGAAAGAACGAGCACCCTGCTTTGGAAATGGCCGGATCAATCATGTTCACCACACATGTTCCTAAATACATGTGGGGTGAAGCTATACTTGACGCAACTTATTTACTCAACGGACTTCCCGGCGAGTGTTAGGTTTCAAAACTCCACTCCAAACCCTACGACCACACACTCCTGCCATCATCTTGTTTCCCGAGTTGCCTCCAAAGATCTTTGGTTGTCTTGTGTTTGTGTATATCCATGCTCAACACAGAGTAAACTTGATCCTAAAGCTCACAAGTGCATTTTCCTAGGTTATGCAAAGGACAGAAAAGGTTACAAGTGTTATTCCCCTATTGAAAAGAAATTTTACAATTCTATGGATGTAAAATTCTTTGAAAGGACCCCTTATTACAGCAAACCTACTGAGCCATTCACTGATGGAAACCTGATTGAAATTGACTTAAACCCCTTCCCTCAGCAAACTCTTAACCCTCAGCAACCTACTGATCCTCAGCAGACTGAACTTCGGTACCTGCCGACTCTCTACAGCCTAATACTTCTCAGCAACCTCCTGAACAAGAATCTACTGACCCAGAGCCTGCTGAACCAGAACCTCAGCAGCCTACTGAACCAGAGTCTGCTGGACCTCAGCTTATTGACTCTCAGCAGTCTGCTGAGGTGGATGACAGACCTATTGCTCTAAGGAAAGGGAAAAGATCATGCACTGATCATTCTATTCATTCTTATTTATCTTATGATCGGTTGTCTCCTGTCTTTGCCATGTTTACACGGGACACGGACTCTCACTCTATCCCTAGAAATATTCGGGAGGCTCTTCAAAATGATAAGTGGAAGGTGCTTGTTAAAACGAGATGAGCGCCTCCTGGATAATCATACTTGGGATCTCACAACTCTTCCAAAAGGCAAAAAGACGATCGGTACCGCAAATGGTTATTCACTATCAAATACACTTGCGATGGCACTATTGACAAGTACAAAGCCGGATTGGTAGCCGGGGGATTCACACAAACTTATGGCATTGACTATAAAGAAACTTTTGCACCGGTGGCAAAGCTCAACACTTTGTCGGGGTACTAATTTCTCTAGGCGTCCAACTTGGTACCGCCTCTTCATCAATTGGACATCAAAAATGCTTTTCTAAATGGGGACCTTACCGAGGAGGTTTATATGACTATACCTCCTGGTTTTATCAATCCTCATACTCAAGGCAAGGTGTGCAAGGCGAGGAAATCTCTATATGGCTGAAGCAATCACCAAGGGCATGGTTTGGAAAATTAACAAGCGTGGTCAAAGGCTGCTGGATATCACCAATGCAATTCGATCACACTATGTTCATCAAGACAACCAACCGAAGAGGTCTATTCTTATTGTCTATGTGGATGATATCATCCTTCTTGGAGATGACCCCGCCGAGATCCAACACTTGAAAGAATTGTTGGCAAAGGTATTTCGGGTTAAAGACTTGGGTTTACTTAAGTATTTTCTTGGCATGGAAGTAGCTAGAAACATCAAAGGAATCTCGGTCTCCCAAAGGAAATATGTCTTGGACTGCTAAAGGAAAGCGGCATCTTTGGGTGCAAACCTCTTTGTATCCCCGAGTAGACCCCGATCATACCTGCTACATGGTGACATTCTTGTAAGAAAGGAACAATATCAAAGACTTGTAGGGAAACTCATCTACCTATCCCATACAAGACCGGATATTGCATATGGTGTCGGTCGTTAGCCGGTTCATGCATTGCCCTACGAGCAACATTGGGATGCGATGAATAGAATCTTGCGGTATTTGAAGTCCACTCCTGGCCAAGGGTTACACTTCACCAAGTCTGGCGATAGATCCATCAAGGTCTATCTTGATGCGATTGGGCCGGATGCCACATAGATAGAAGGTCTACCACGGGGCTATTGTTCCTATGTATGGGGCAATCTTGTTACTTGGAGGAGCAAGAAGCAACCTACGTGTCTAGAAGCGATCTTGAAGCCGAACTCGGGGCACTTGTTTTAGGCATTTGTGAAGCTCTTTGGCTCAAAAGAGTTCTTACGAACTTCAAAGAACCTATTCGGCAACCTATCACACTCTGTTGTGATAATAACTCAAAGCACTATGCATGGCGAGAGGATCCGATCCATCATGACAAAACAAAACATGTGGACATTGACGGACACTTTCGAAGGAGAAGATTGATGCCAAGATTATTCAACTCCGGTATGTTCCCTCGGAAGATCAAAATGCTTGATATTCTTACCAAGGCTATTCCACCTCTTACGTTCGGCGGACTAAGTAGCAAACTTGGCGCATCAATATATACGGCCCGAGTTTGAGGGGGGTGTGGAAATATATCACTCGGCGGTGTGGAAATATATCACTCGGCGGTCTGTTTGAGGCTCGGCGGGGTGCTTTGAGCGAGGCTACCGATCCTCGCTGATCACGGCGGACTTTATCGTGCATAACTTTATTTGTACACTTTATTTATTTGTAAAAGACATATTAATTGTGATACATATAAACAATTAATATGTCAAACTCTAGTTTACTTTATGTCATAGACATAGACATAGATTGTACTTTTACTTTTTGCTTTTGTGCCGCCCACATCTACATACTCAAGTGGCCGCCCTAGCTAGCTAGTCTCTTTCCAAATTGTATCTATTTATACTCCTTCATTATCAATGAATAAAAGATAAGTTGAAGTTTACTCTTGTGTTAACACATTCTCAAACTCTCTTCATCATCTATAAAAGAACACGATTCTGGTGATTTGTATGGATGATTCATAGCTTTGAAGATATTGAAGGAAACTTCATCTTCGTTAACTCTTAGTATCAATTCTCCTTTTTGAACATCGATTAATGTTCTTCCTGTTGCTAGAAATGGACGACCTAGAATAATTGGCGCTGAATATCCTTCTTCCATTTCCATTATTACAAAATCTACTGGAAAGTAAAATTTGTCTACTTTAACCAACACGTCCTCGATGACTCCCTTAGGATGTTTAATCGATCTATCTGCCATCTGAAGGGTCATTTCAGTATTTGTAAGCTCTCCTATGCCTAGTTTCTTATAATCCTCATAAGACATGAGATTTATACTTGCTCCAAGATCACATAGTACTTTCTTAAACGTAAATCCTCCAATCTCACATGGGATTGTAAAACTACCATGATCTTTAAGTTTAGGAGGCAACTTATGTTGGAGTCTTGCGAGCATTCTTCATTAAGGCATATATTCTCATATTCTTCTAACCGTTTTTTGTTTGATAGGATATCTTTAAGAAACTTTCCATAGGTAGGCATGTTGATTAGGGATTCGATAACGGGGATATTGACATGAATATGACGAAAAGTATCAAGGAAACGAGCATACTTCTTATCGGTTTTATCTTTCTAATTTGATCCTTAGGTGGGTAAGGTAAAGATTCCAAATCTATAACCTTTGGTTCTGAAGTTATACCCTCTTTTCCTTTTTCCTTAAATCTTTGAGCATTACTTGTTCGCCATGTTTCATTCTCATACGATCTTTTCTTTGAAACATCTTCTGTATCGATTTTCCCTTTTTCGGTTATTGGCAAATCTTCCTTCTTTTCTTCAGTATTGTTTTCTCTAACATGTTCCTTAAATAAGGTTCTCAGGTCACTGTCCATTGGATTTTTTAGAATCCTAGGAGTTTTAACCCATTCCTTATTCTTACTTTCAGGTTCAACTTTACTATTTTGTTTCAAGAAATCTTCAATAATTTCTTCTTCTTCATCAGTAAATTCAAGTTCAACTGAGGTTTCCATATATGTCTCAAATTTTCCATTTAAATCATTCTCTACTTCATTATCTCCTGAGTTTTCTGTTCCAGTATCTCCACAAAGTTTTCTACTTCTCGTAATAACAGCATTTACTTCTCTCGGGTTTCTTTCGGTATTACTTGGTAATCCTCCTGGAGGTCTACTGTTTTTTAGGTCCTCCTTCTCTACTCAAATGATCTTCCATATTCCTTATTGATGCTTCTATAGTTCTCATTCTGGTATCATGTCCACTCATGGATGTTTTCAACGTACTCATATCCTTAGTGACTGTCCCTATAGAAGTTATCATAGTTTCTACATTTTTAGCTTGAGTAGAAACTACACCCATCATATTTTCCATTAATTTCTCCCATTTATCAACTCCTTCAGGTTGAGTTGAACTTTGAGTGACTGGTATACTTTGAGTAGTATGTTGTGGATACGATCTAGGTAATGATTGTAGGTTCTGATTCGCGGTATCTCCTTGATAAACTTGATTACTATATGAATTCTTATATTGAACTGGATACGGTGGTTGTCCTTGCTTACTAGGGTTTTCAGACCAACGATAAGTAGGGTGATCTCTTCTAATAGCACTAAACGAGTTTGAATACGCGTTGTTCAAATTCTTATCTTTTGTAAAAAACTCACCTCCTCCCTTGAATATCCTTCGGTTCTTCTTTCCCTAATGACACATTATCATGATTTGAGTAGTCATTTGTTAAATTATTTTCCAAGTTAGCATTCTTCTTGGTTTGTAAGCCATCAAATTTCCTACTTAAATTCTCCAAGTGTGCTAGAACTTCCGTATTCGATGTACATTCTCCTGCAAATGCTACTTTTCTTGTGCTAGAACCGGTTTCCCACATTCGTTATTTTTGGAAATCTTTTCTATGGCATCGTAAACTAATTGGGCTTCACTCATCATTAAAGAACCACCACATGCATGATCAACGTACGCACGTGAGTCTTTCCTCGCCTTTACGACGTAAAAGTTGGATTTGCATATCTAAGGAATAACCATGATCGGGACAAGCTCTTAATAGTTTCTTAAATCTCTCCCAAGCATTCCCAAGCGTTTCTTCAGATCCTTGTCTAAAGTTAGCAACTTCGACCTTTAACTCCAAATTTCTACCAGGAGTAAAATACTGCTTTAAGAACTCGGTTTGAATCTCCTCCCAACTTGTCAACGAATGATGTGGGAGTGACATAAACCAATCTCGTGCTCTTCCTTTTAAAGAAAAAGGAAACATAGACATCCTTGTTAATTCACGATGAGCACCTTGACTTTTGGCTGTATTACACAATTCTTCGAAAAGATAAAGATGATGATGTGGATCATCATCATCTTCTCCTAGAAATTGGGCTCTTGTGTCAATTAAACCAAAAAGATGAGATTTTATTTCGAAATTATTCGCTCTTTCATTTGGTAAACGAATTGGATTATTAGTCTGGTTTCTTCTTACGGTCTGATCACAGATAGGTCTTGGGTTTGGTAGGTTAGGATTATTATGATTATTCTGGTTCCGATTTTGATTATTTCTATCATTAGGATTTTGATTATTTGGTATTGGTGGATTCTGATTAAGGTTTTGTCCATGTCCTTGGGCATGTACAATCCCTTGTTCAGGTGTTTCATCACCGATTTCGGCCATTCTCGTTTCTCGATTTGATGATGATTCGTCCGGATTTCCCTGACTAGTATGACCTCGTTTACTCTCTACTCTTAACTGCCTTTCGTAAGTATTTATGTCAGGCTTATAAGGAGTGAGTGGGCCTTACCGTTTCTGGTCATCAACTATCGAAAACAGAAAATAACTTGATAAAGACAGAAGTAAAAAAATTGGTAACTTACCTACAAGGTAAGTACCAACGAAAAATAAAAAGAAATGTGATAAGAAGAGTGTTGACTTATCCTCGAGAATTTTGAGCTAATACAAGTAGAAACCATTCGAACACAATGAATTAGCGTCGTGTCCCCGGCAACGGCGCCGTAAAGCCGACGTGGCCTTTTCTAGTGCTATTCCGGTCCTTAACCGACGGTGTATCGGGTCAAACTTGTAGTGCTAGTATGGTGAGTCGGTGTCGAATCCTCGGGGAAACGTATGGTAATTCGAGTGTGGCTAAACACCAAGAAGCTATTATTAACTCAATCTAAGTCGCAATTTTTCTTTTTTCTATTTAGTAACCTTAAAACAGTAAATAAATGCATAAAACTAAAACAGATATATATAGATACAAAAAAATATATATATATATAAGCATATAGAAATACAAATATATATATATAGATATAAATATATATAGGTACCAATACAATATATTAGTAATATTATTAGAAACTAGCCAAGAATATGTCACTGAATCAGTATCTCTTTTTAGTAGAAATAGATGTGCTCGATCTTTCCTTAATTTAAGGTGAATCAATTATATGTGAATCGGTGTATTCCTAAGCTAGACAACTCCTCCTCACACGAGCGTATGAAATTGTCATATGTCAAATTGTCATCAGTTTAATCTCCACAACTGCCCCATGCTAATCTCAGTTAGTCTGAACAGGTACCGAGTACAAATCTACCCCGGATAAAAGAGGTTATTCCATTTGTCAGACGGCCGATGTTATTCAAAAGGCTCCGGTTGTCAGGCGGATCGATTTAACTTTCCGGTGTTAGTTTCAATTAAACCATTGATTTTAACATTATTATGATCTTGAACACAAATTTAATAAGATTCATCTTTCCCAAGACAAATCTGCCCCCGGGTAGGAAATCGGATTCCGTTGTCACGTTTTCACTCGGCCAATTTTACCCTCCGGTTTTTCTATCCTTTATCTCATATCCTAACTTCTCTGGTCAGTTCATCATTAGGTTATATGTTGCGATTCATCTTGGTTAATTACGTCAATCCGAATATTATCAATACGTTGCAAGATAGAAAAAGATTCATTATAATCGATTTTAATTCAATTTTAACATAGTCATCATCTATTTCCCTAAAAAGATAAACTAATTCAATTTCATATCTTGGCTAGATATAGAGTTAGCCTAATATCATTATAACTAATAGATAGATACTAATAACAACAAACAAACATAAATACATTAAAAAGTTACCGCATTACGATTGTAGCGTCAGAGCCGTATTCTCCGGAAATAACAACTCCTTTAGCAACAACGAGCCTTGATAATCCTTCTAAGTACTAAAACGATACTTATACTACATTATTATTTCGACAGAGTGTCGTTTACGGTATTTACAGAACTACAAACTAGATTAAGATAATATATATATATATAGAAGTGATATATATATATTGGTACAACTCCATCGAGTACCGCAAATGAGGAGTATTTATAGAGTGAAACACAAGGCCGGCGCGGGCCGGTGTAGTACCGGCGCGGGCCGGTGCTACGGTGGAGATTCTCTCCCCGACGGTCCCCATGTGTCTTTGGTGGCGAGAGAGATTCCGGCTCGGGCCGGGTTTTTTCGGTTCGGGCCGGATCTTGAAAAATATCTTTCTTCCGTTTCTTACTGTTTCGGTTTTAATCCTTCAGTTTTCCATCACACGTACCCTGAAACAGTCAAAAACACGAGCCACAGTAATTTTGATCATAAAAACTATAACGATAATATCTATTTATAACGATTTCGATTTTTATGTGTTTTTAGATATATTTTTATAGAATTTATACGATATTATCGTAAATACGATATAAAAAGTCATATAATATGGTTATATTTTTATCATACATCAGGGCCGCAATCCAAAATGGCTATGGGACCGGGATCATCTTGCATGAACCAGGATCTCCATAAAATATAGAAAAAGCACCGAGGTTCAACTTCACCACGTCCAAAAACCAGGCAGAATATGAGGCCATAATCACAGGCCTTGAGCTCGCCAAAGCAGTGAACGTCGACAACGTTGAGGTATTTTATGATTCACAGCTTGTGGTTCATCAAGTAACGGGCTCATGCGGAACAAACAATGAGATTCTACGCAAGTACCTTGTTGGGAGGATTTTGCATCATTAAAACAAAAGAAAATTTATAAACCTATACTTAACATGCAAACTAACTCCTAACCGACCAAATATCGGGTAGTTGATAGCATAGTAGGGTAAGTACAGGGTCGATCCACAGGGAATTGGGATGTTGAATCTAATTTCACTAATCCTACCAATTGTTACTCAAAGAACGAATAAACAAAAGAAACGAAAGAACAAAACATAAAAACGAAAAGAACAATCAAGATAAATCTAACCTAAGAAACATAAAAACAATCTAAACTAAAGAAACAAAAACAAACAATCTAACCTAAAGACATGGGGTCAAACATTGAACAAGCCTAGTGATCTCAATTCTAGTTATCTCATGATTTTAATTCGGTTTGTGGTTTCACCCTTTCACGAGACACAAATCCCTAATCTCTTAGTGAACTTATCTCTCAAGCTATGAACTCCTACTTTCGTAGCGAATTCAATTATCTATCTCTCATCTTTCGAGTGTTGAGGCCGATTTACCAAACAAAACGACGGGTGTAGATTCAAGTTACTCTCGTATAGTCGAATCTAACAACCTAGGAATCTAACCAATTAATTTGTCACATAATCAACGGCTAAAAACCCTATCTCTCTCGATGATCTAAGGTTTATGCAACTTCCGTATTATAAACATCAATAGAAAACGAGATCTTTCAATCTATTCTCATGGCCTCATAAGCACAAAGAAAGATACAAAATAAATCAACAATCATGAAGAAAAACTGGAATTGAATTAATCAAAAAGAACTCACATAGTTTTGAACAAGGATTGATCCATGGAAACGAAAAGCAAACATCTAATCTACTCCTAATCTAACCTCGGTTCACCCGAGCACAAGGCTCGGGTGACCGGCCTTGGAACTCCAAAAGTGCGGCTGCTCCTTGTGAAATTCGTGTATGAGAAAATATGGTATGATTAGGGGATACATAAGGGCTGTATTTATAGAGGATAGAGGCGGTTTGGCTTAAGTCGGCGTTGGACGCCCGTTTAAGATTATGAACGCCCGTTCGGTCACTTGGACGGGGGGTTGGACGCTCGTTCGGACAGCGTCTGAACTCTCTGATCCAATTCTTCAGCTCTGAACGCTGGTTTGGCTTTTTAAACGCCAGTTCACTTTGGACGCCATCCGGACGCTCGTCCATCTTGATGGACTTCGATTTCTTGATAATTATCCTTTCTTTCCTCCATCTTTATCCATCTTGTATCATCTCTATCTCTTCATCAACACTTCAAATTCGAATTTAGACTCTTCCAAATCCTTTCCAAGTTAAAGATATGTATCTACACACATCGAAAAACATACCAAAACATAACACAATTCCAAAATAACATAAAATCACCAAATAAGCATATAAATCGATACGTTTTCATATTTAACTATTAAAAACACCATTTACTCAATATTTACATATATAGCTCAAAATCTATGAAAATCATACGAATGTAGGGGAAATTGATATAGAAAATATATATAAAAATCACTATAATTTAGCCCTTAACAACACCCCCACACTTAAACTTCTACTCGTCCTCGAGCAAAACAAACAAAGATCAAGCTCGAGACAAATAAACATCTACACAAATATAAAGTATATTCAATAACTTAGAAGTTCACCCGTGTAGTGTGTGCATAGCCATAATAAATTTCCACTAAGTTCCACAATTTGAAAGTTATTCAAACCAAAACTAGCCCGGTTTCCCATCTAAGTTAGAAATATTCAAAAATCTATAACAGGCACTTTACAAAACATACATATCCCAAAAAGAAATAGTAGAGAATATCTAAAACATTTCTGACAGACTCAGAGGATAATCCCTACAACATATCCTTCAGTTTATACTGGGTATAAGATTAACGATAACTAAGTCCTTACTTATTCATAATAATATATTTCAATATTTTCACTTTTTAAACGCACATCAGAATAAGCTTTTGCCCTCATAGCAGAATAGGACATTTCAAGATAATCCCCTACCTTACTCCAATCATAAGGCAGCTATAAACTGACTGTCGTGAGCTTTTGGTCATCATAGTGGAATAGGACATACGTGGTACACCCTACCTCACCCAAATCATAAACCGACTTCCGACACACACAATTACAATTATGTTTACTTAGAGATTTCGGTGCGGTGGAAAAGATTATTTTCTAGTAGCACGGACCACCGAGCATAACACCTCAAGTAAACAATTTATTACTATTGCAAAGACTTAATCACGTTTCACCTATCACATTCAAACTTACGGATATTCACGGTATGTCATACTTTAATCCTAGAATACAAACTACTAAACTTTTCAAGAATTGTACATAAGCAAAGAAACATGCTATAATCATAAAAAATCTCCAACTAAAATGGGGTAGGCTTTCAACATTTAGCTCATCATTTACTATGGCATGTGAAAAAGAGTGTCGGGTGAAACAACTAAAATTACTAAATATACGTAATATAGCAAAAATGATATAAACTCAAGCAAAGATATGCCTTTGTCTACTCGGGATATAACAAAAAATTTGAAAATTAAGCACTTTTCATAGAAATACTAAAAATATAAGCAAACGAAAGTAGACACATAAATCATCTATCCCTTCCCCCACACTTAGATTGCAACTTGTCCTCAAGTTATACGAAATAATAAATTAGAGAACTTAGGCGATTGGATGCGGCAATTACGGAGGAACCAACAAGAACCAGGATTGCTTGCATAGCTCGAGACTCGTGGAGCATCACAGGACAACCGAATACATCGTGAAAGTGCACAATAGCTAGGAAGAAAGTATCCTGAGACTTGATTAGTGCAAAAAGAGTCTACGGGGAAAAGATTAGACTTATACAAATAAAGCACATGGAAAAGAATTTATAGAGATATTCAAATTATGCTCACATAAAGATGGACACATATACATGAAAATATCACAAACTCGTAGGCTAGGTGCAACTATATGAAAATATACTACAATGCAAAATTCTACATGATATGCAATAATAATAATGATGGCATATGGAAAACCAACAGTAACCATCATGAAAAAAAACGAGGTAGTATTACGGAAACCGACAGTTAACTACACTCAAGAAAAATAAAAGAAAAATAGAAAAACAATGCAACTAGATGACATGCAACTAAATGATATGCATCTAAGTGATATGCAAAAAAAAAAGAAAAAAAAAAGAAAGAAAACTAGCCCACTCATTAGCAACATGACATGTATATAATAAACGTCTACCAAATAATGACGGAGTTACGATAAACGACGTCTTGTTCATTACATGCAGTGTAGACGCGCTTTAAGACTCATCAAAGGTGATAGCATTATGGAAACCAACAGTTAGCTATACTAAACAGATATAACTCATAAGCCCAAGATGGTAGCATTACGGAAAACCGACAGTAGCTACCCATATGAGTTACAAAAATAACAAGGAAGCACCTAAGTCTCAAAGCTCACAAGATTCATCACAGCGGTATGTAGCATACGGAAACCGACATTAGCTACTAATTAACACGAAGACCAGTTATAGCATACGAGAACCGACAGTAACTATAACATGCCTAGATGAATCATATATAAGGAATTGATCAATTATCTAACATGGATTCATAGATGGAAAGGTGTAAACATGCAAGTTCAGATCATCTACGTAAAAACAATTAGCCACAGAAGCTCAAATTAAAGTATCCATATCAAATAAAGCATATTGAGAAGAAATCTGGAACCTGAACTGCATTCCGGACGAACGTTCAAAGGAAATCTCGACGATCGGACGGGCGTTCCACTTTTCGGACGCTCGTTTAAAACTTGAAAACCGACCGGACGGACGTTTAGAATTACAGACGCCCGTCTGATTCTTTAAATCAGAGCAGGATTGAAAATTCTGGAACGGACGAACGTCCCATAATTCCAAACGCTCGTTTACCTGCACGTTAGGGACTGGACGGGCGTTCACTTACCTGAACGCTCGTCCAACAATCGAATACACAGCAGAGAGCAGGAAAACACAGACAAACCCTAACTATAAACCCTAATTAACTTAGAAGATCATCATACATCAAAAACGCAGGCAGCCACATAAAATTCTAGCACAGGGGTTAGACTATGTAACAACTAAACACAAACTTCACGTAAAACAGATTGAGTAAAAAACTTTTGCACATTCTTAACCCTACGGTCATCGAAACACGGCAAAATAAAAACTCTCGATCTATTAAACGCTACTTTTATTGAAAACGAAAAACGAAACGTAACAAAATCGAGAACTAACTTAACTAGATTCAACATGACACCTATTCCCCGGCAACGGCGCCACTTTTGTTGGGAGGATTTTGCATCATTAAAACAAAAGAAAATTTATAAACCTATACTTAACATGCAAACTAACTCCTAACCGACCAAATATCGGGTAGTTGATAGCATAGTAGGGTAAGTACATGGTCGATCCACAGGGAATTGGGATGTTGAATCTAATTTCACTAATCCTACCAATTGTTACTCAAAGAACGAATAAACAAAAGAAACGAAAGAACAAAACATAAAAACTGAAAAGAACAATCAAGATAAATCTAACCTAAGAAACATAAAAACAATCTAAACTAAAGAAACAAAAACAAACAATCTAACCTAAAGACATGGGGTCAAACATTGAACAAGCCTAGTGATCTCAATTCTAGTTATCTCATGATTTTAATTCAGTTTGTGGTTTCACCCTTTCACGAGACACAAATCCCTAATCTCTTAGTGAACTTATCTCTCAAGCTATGAACTCCTACTTTCGTAGCGAATTCAATTATCTATCTCTCATCTTTCGAGTGTTGAGACTGATTTACCAAACAAAACGACGGGTGTAGATTCAAGTTACTCTCGTATAGTCGAATCTAACAACCTAGGAATCTAACCAATTAATTTGTCACATAATCAACGGCTAAAAACCCTATCTCTCTCTGATGATCTAAGGTTTATGCAACTTCCGTATTATAAACATCAATAGAAAACAGATCTTTCAATCTATTCTCATGGCCTCATAAGCACAAAGAAAGATACAAAATAAATCAACAATCATGAAGAAAAAATGGAATTGAATTAATCAAAAAGAACTCACATAGTTTTGAACAAGGATTGATCCATGGAAACGAAAAGCAAACATCTAATCTACTCCTAATCTAACCTCGGTTCACCCGAGCACAAGGCTCGGGTGACCGGCCTTGGAACTCCAAAAGTGCGGCTGCTCCTTGTGAAATTCGTGTATGAGAAAATATGGTATGATTAGGGTTTACATAAGGGCTGTATTTATAGCGGATAGAGGTGGTTTGGCTTAAGTCGGCGTTGGACGCCCGTTTAAGATTATGAACGCCCGTTCGGTCACTTGGATGGGGGGTTGGACGCTCGTTCGGACAGCGTCTGAACTCTCTGATCCAATTCTTCAGCTCTGAACGCTGGTTTGGCTTTTTAAACGCCAGTTCACTTTGGACGCCATCCGGACGCTCGTCCATCTTGATGGACTTCGATTTCTTGATAATTATCCTTTCTTTCCTCCATCTTTATCCATCTTGTATCATCTCTATCTCTTCATCAACACTTCAAATTCGAATTTAGACTCTTCCAAATCCTTTCCAAGTTAAAGATATGTATCTACACACATCGAAAAACATACCAAAACGTAACACAATTCCAAAATAACATAAAATCACCAAATAAGCATATAAATCGATACGTTTTCATATTTAACTATTAAAAACACCATTTACTCAATATTTACATATATAGCTCAAAATCTATGAAAATCATACGAATGTAGGGGAAATTGATATAGAAAATATATATAAAAATCACTATAATTAGCCCTTAACATACCTCGATCTCATCGAGAAGTTGAGAAAAAGCTTTGAGTACTGTGAATTTATCAAAATACCACGCGAAAAAATGCACAGGCAAATTACTTATCGAAACTGACAGCGAAAGAGGAGTTCGACAAACCATCTATCACAGTCGAATATCTCAGTGAACCAGCTATCGATCGGGTAGAGATCATGGACTTTCAACCATCAAAACCTTGTTGGATAGATGAAATCAAGGCATACATTGAATAGGGATTATTGACCCTCAGACCCAAGAGAGGCTCAAGCTCTATGAAAGAGGTCGGCGTGCGATACAGTCGTGAATGGGGTGCTATACATTTAATCTTTTTTGAAGCCTCTTTTGCGATGCGTACGGCCCAAAAAAGTCTAAGGAATACTGACAAAGCTGCATGAAGGAGTGTGGGGGGCCATCCTTCAAGTCGCACACTGGCTTAGAAAGTTTTATTAGCAGGATACTATTGGCCGAAGCTCACGAAAGACTCTCAATGATATGCAAAGAGCTGTGATAAGTGTCAACGCTTCGCCGACATACCGCAGCTCTCTTCAGTTGAGAAAAGTATTGTCGTCGCCGCCTGGCCTTTTGATATGTGGGCAATTGATCTCATAGGTCCGCTCAAAAAGGGGCGGTCCGGATGCGAATACGTGGTAGTCGCAGTAGACTATATTACGAAGTGGATTGAGGCAAAAGCGCTGGTAAGATTTTCTCTAAGGACATAATCTATTTTTTGTTGGATCAAGTGTAGACGCGGTTCGGGATCCCGAGGGCGATAATGTCAGATCATGGGCCGCAGTTTCGAGATGAGTGCACAAATTTCTGCAAGGAGCATAACATCAAGCATTGGCAGTCGTCGGTATGCTAACCGCAAGGAAACGGACAGGCTGAAAACACTAACAAACATGTCTTGAAAGTGTTAAAGAAAAGCCTCGATGACAAGGCTGGAAAAAAGGTAGACCACCTACCTGCGGACTTGTCGTCGCTATGAACCTCCCGCAAAACAACAACGGGCGAGACTCCATTCGCCTTAACCTATGGCTCGGAGGCCATGGCACCGGTCGAGATGGCCTCGCCGAGCATAAGGGTCTCACACTTCGACGAAGCCGAAAACATGGTGAATCGGCAGGTCGAACTCGACCTAGCAGAGGAAAAGTGGCTAATGTCCTACGCTCAACTGGTCAATTGCAAGAAAAGCCACGAAAAAGCATCATGATAAGTGAATCCGCGACCATTTCTTTGCAGTATGCGATTTTGTCCTACTTAAAAGGAAGGCCGCCGGTCATGAGGCGGTCAAAGGAAAGTTGTCCGAAAATTGAGAAGGTCCATTGCAAGTGGCAAGGATAGTGAAGAAAGGAACTTATGTTCTGAAAGATAAGGAAGGCCGCGAATTCAATAGGCCATGGCATGCAGACAACCTAAAAAAGTATTATATGTAAGAGCAACCCTCCCATATGCTCCCTTAAAATCAACTTTTGTATAAGGCCTTGTGCCCAACCCTTTGAGGTCATTTTGAATGAAATTTCCATTTTGAGGATATAGTTTGGTCTTTTGCGAAATTATTCCTAGCTACTTTGTTTCCGACAAGCTGGCAGGCCATGAACCCGACGCTTCTCCGAAACAAGGGGGCCGGGATGAAAAAATTTCAGCCGCTCAACGAGTTTGTTTTAACCTCGCCCCGATGACATATCAGGCCTCGCTTTAAACAAGGGGGCCGCATGGTGGAAGTTTTAACCCATTAAGAAATGTGAATTCGATGCTACACCAAACATTGCAATATAATTCCGGCCAGAAAGAAAGATACCATTTATAAGAACAAGAAACATTACAAAATACAAGTAACAACAAAACATTGAAATATATAAAGGTCATCCATGGTTAAAGTACACGTCCACAGGAGTGACGGGCATCCCAGAGGTACTGGTACAAAGGTTGGAAATCAACCAGGCAAAAGGTATTGGACGACCAGCGTTCATTGTCGCCGTGAAGTTGATGGCTTCGCGGTGGATGATAATTCCCCAGTTGACACTCACCTGCGGGACGATGAGAGCGTAGAGAAGAATAGCCTCTTCATCGGTCAGCTAAACAAAGTTGTCGCTGGGAATGGCACGTGTATTGATAAACCGCTTCCATTTCCGATCTCCTTGGGACAACGCAGAAACGACATCCTCCGGGGCTGGAGCGGGTTCACCTTGAAACAGATTCTGATATACCCTAGCCCTGTGGGCATAAAAAGATGCCTTGCTATCAAGGTCCCAAGCCAATTCATAATTGATAGCAGGGGCGACTGCGGGAAGATGAAAGAACTCGTTAAAGACATCCAGGGTATATGGAACGGAGACACCCCGAAGAGGGACACAGATGGTGTCCTCAGCAATGGCAACCTCCGACAGCACTGAATAAAATCCACGCACCAGGGTAATATTATACCTCCCCATAGGTGCTGCGGCGAAATGCCTCCATCAGGCGAAAGCCACACGAAATACAGAATTGTGTTCTTAAATTTTGCGCATATCCAAACCACACTCAACCAAATGTGGCTGCCCGCTACAATACGCCCAAAAATTAGCACGGGCAGCAGGGGAGGCCGTATGGAATAAAGGAGACAAGCCTGGGTTAGAAGAAGAGCCGGAGGAAGACTGGGAAGATAAAGAAGACATGGCCAAAAAAGATAGGGAAAATAAGTGTATTTTGCTACTGAATTTCAGAATTGCAAGTATGAGAAAAGAGTAGGCGAGTCCCTGCTTTTATAGAGGGAAGAAATGATTGCACGGCCAAGATCGAGGTGATCGAACAGCCGATACGCGTGGAGACGGTTGAAATTCAATTTTGGAAAGCCACAATAACTGCTCTACGATCGCCGAAAAACCAATTAATGCAATATTGATTACACGGTCATCGAAAGTCTCTAGTTTTGCATTAAATGCGGTGAATACAGTTCCCAACCATTTCATTCCCGAGCAAGGAGGGGCGAATAGAATCCTAAACATTTTTGGCCGAAATGCTCTAATCCTCTAATGTCCAACCAAGCCCGAAATAAGACGACCTGGTTGAAATTTTTTGAGCCTTTATTAGATCTCAAAAGATTGTTTTGTTTCTACCTCGCCGCAGAGAACCCGTCGGCCCCGCTAGAAACAAGGGGGCCGCACAAAGGAATATTTAATTCACGTAAGTCCGACTACGACAAAATGAAGATTACAACCAAGTTACCAAAATGCAGGTTCGACTTAACAAGACATTTGCAGCAAGTTCATTGTTCGTTCGAAGCAAGTTAAAGCAGGAAAACAAAACAAATGTAAATGCAAATCCGAATGGAGAAAACAGAAAAACAACAGAATCATTCATAAAAATGGGCGGCATTACATGTAGCACTAGGAAAGAAGACAACAAAGGGGAATCGCTGAATATAAAAAGCTACTCGTCACCGGGTGAGGTACTCGTCTGAAGGGCAAGGTGGGACCGCCGCGGCTCTAGTTAAGAGGCCATAAATTAATCACGCAAAGGGAATAGGGCGAACTGCGTCCATGGTGGTTGCGAACTTGATAGCCTCACGATGGATTAAAAGCCCCCAGTCAACAGTCACATCAATAACTCCGATAACATGAAGCACGATCGCCTCATCTTCAGTGATCTCCTTAAAATATTCTGTCGGGATAGAACGGGTGTTGATAAAGCGTTTCCACTCTCGAGCATCTCGAGACAATTCAGGACAACCCTCTTCGGCACAGGGTCCCATTCACCCAGAAATAGATACTCAAAGGCACCGCGGGCATGGGCGTGCCGGCTAGGCTCATCATCAAGACCCTAGGCCGTCTAATAGTGAACGGAAGGATGAACCCGGAGGAGACCGAAAAAGTCATTGATAACATCCTTGGTGAGAGGCACCAAGAGGTCACGAAGAGAAACGGAGGTAGTACCATAAACGGAGGCACCTTAAGATAAGACGGAGTAGAACTCTCTCACCATTGTAACGTTATATCTGTCGGAGGGCGCGGCCACGAAGCCCCCATTGGAACAGGTCGATACAGAGATCGGAACCCCCGTTAATCCTATCAGGATTCAAGCCTCTCTCTCTTTCAGAATGGGCAGCCTATTAAAATTCCCCCAGAAATTAGCACAAGCAGTGACGGACGCCGTGGTAAAAAGCGGGACAAATCAGGGTTTGAAGAAGAAGAATATGACATGATGAAGAAAAAGGAAGTTAAAAAAACCCTATTTGCTATTGAATTTCGGAATTACAAGCGTGATGCGGGAAAGAAAAGGAAAATGAAAGTTTTATATACTCCCAAAAAACGGTTAAACCCTAACCGAAAGGGTCCTCACTCTCATATCCCACGGAATGAGCGGAAATGTTAATCAGTTAACCTAGTGGCTCGGAGTCAAGGGCTGCCATTATACCATGATACTGGAAAGAAGTCGTCCCATAGGGGAATCGAACCTCCAACCTCCAGCTCCCGGTCCGGCTGTCAGTATAACACCCAAGTCCTTTATTACTAGGTCATGTCCTGGGGACAAGTTTTATATACTCCCAGATTCTAGGGTTGCAAGTGTATGAAGGAAGGGGAATGGCCCTCCTTTTATAGAAAAAGACGAGGAAATCCTACGGTTAAAATTAAAAGAATCGGATGGACAAGATTAAACAACCTTTTCAAATTTCAAATTTTGAAATTCGGAAAGCCGCAATAATTTCCCTGCAGTTACCCAAGTCAGCAGTCAATATAGCAGTTACTTTATGGTCATTAAAGTAACTGTTAGCTCAGAACCGCAAGTGACACGTGTCAGGGAAAATTCTGCTTTTCAGGCACTACCACAATAGCAGGAACAATGCTTTTCGGCCTGCAGACAATTTGAAAATAGGGCCGCATATGGAAAACCACAGGAAAGGCTCTAGAATGTTTCAACCAAGCTCACAACGACCTTGCCTGAAACAAAGGGGCCCCATATGGAAATTTTCGATTCAATTATCAAATTTGAGTCAGGCCGTGTGTTCGACGGTTTTAGCGAGCTTGTTACAACTCTCAACCTCGCTAGATACAAGAGGGCCGGATTATGAATTCCCGGATCCAGACCTCAGAGTTAAGATTATTTTAGCAAGACGATGATTAAGAACTATTGATCTAACCAAAACAATGGGGGGCACGGGTATACGTATACTTATGTCGGAATCAATTAACAACTCGAAAAATAGGGAATATTTCGAGCAACATACAAAAGCCAGAGCAGAATAAATGAAAAGCAGAACATAAAAGAGGATCCAACACACTCGGAAAGAAATCAAAGCAGCAAGCATATATTTAAAGGCCAAACCAATGACCACAAAGTTGCTACAGAGCTATTAAAAAAACTGGGAATTGTTTGATAAAAAAGGCCAAAGTTAACGAAATTGATAAAGTTACAATCAAATAAATTAAGTTCATTTGTCGGAAGGGGGAGTATCTGTGTGAACTCCAGACAAGTTCAGATACTGTTGGTCCCTTGAAAAGGCTTTGGTTAAGTTTAGAGGGGGGGGGTGAATAAACTTAACACTTAAAACTTTTGGAGTTAACAAACTCAGCAAGGTCGAAGCCTGCGACCACTCGTAGTCTGCTAACCACTCGCAGTCCGCGACAGTAGATATTACTGAATTTTTTGCAGCGGAATATATTCAAATTAAACCTTATTACTTGTTGTTCAAATATGATACTAAGTATTAGATACTCAGCAGTGTAAGTGTGTGATTCAGTTGCTAGTTTCAGAAAGTTGATGTGGTTAGTATACTAAATGCAGAAAGTAAGTAGGCAAATTTTATAGTGGTTCCAGGTGGTGTAATCCTGTCAGTCCACTGTTCTCCTGTGATGTTGGAGGAAATTCACTAGAGACCTTTGAGGCTGCAGTTACAAAAATCCCTAAGTTGTATGTCCTTCACCAATAACTATGGCTTCACAAACTGAACACTTAAAACAGGTAGGATTGCTGCTCCAAAGTATTCCACTGGTCCTTGAAGGGTAGGATTGCCTCTTCACCAGCTCCACCACAAACAACAGTTCTTGACACATAAGTGCTTCTCTGTCTTCAGCACGTTTCTTGTAAAAGAAAGTTTGAATCAAGTAAATGATTCAGCTTTCAGCAGCTTGATCAGAATGAAATGATCAGTAGCTTGCTGTCTTCAAGTGTGTAAACTTGATGTAACTTGATAGCAGGTTACACTTGAAGAATAAACTGGATCAGTAGCTTGAAGCTCAGTAATGTCAGCAGGGTGAATTCTTGATAATAAATTTGATAGCTTAAGATTGATTTTTGTTTTTCATCACTTGTATCTGAATCAGGAGTCCTCTATTTATAGTAGAGAATCATGGGACTTATGTTTGAAATTCAAACATAGCCGTTTCAGATTTGTCCCTATCTTGACTTGCTTTCTGTCCCTGTACATAGTACTGACACTGTCGATTTACTTTTTGTCAGTTTTCATACTGTCTCCCATTGACTTATATCCATTGGTTAATCCTCTGAATCTTTCCAACATCCCTTTAATCTTGACCATTGATTTGTTGATAAAATCAAGACTTGTTATATGTCCTTATCCTTGTAATCTTCCAATGAAACCCATGATTAAATCGAAATATACATTCAGCAGATTCCCGTGTATGTAAGTCTACTGAAATGCTTGTCAGTCAACTGTCTGAAGTTTTCTATGTTTATAAAACACTCCAGTTGACTGTCTTTTATCTAACTTTTAAATGTGAAGTTAGATTACACCAATTTGAACATAACTAAGTTCCAATCACCACTTAACTTACGGAACTTAGACCTTGTACACAAGGTATGTGTAATCAGTTTAAGTCATCACAGACTTCCCTAAATTCTGATTCCGTATCATTGACTTTAAATACTAAGTTTCATCCCTTAGCCATCAATAACTGAGTTTGACCCCTCAGCCTTCGTCTTCAGCAGGTCCCTAACTAGTCTACTGACCTAGTTACCTTACTGACCTAGACAGGTCTGCTGATGAAAGTCAGCTGACCTTTTACAATGCTTGTTTGATCAAACCTATTCAAAGATCAAACTCTAATAAGCCTATACATTTAATCTAGACATCTTTTTGCCTTTGCTCTATAACAGCTAGCCTGGCACTCATCACCAAAACTTAAAATATGTCCAACAATTTCCCCCTTTTTGGAGATGATACCAATACCCTCCTTACAGCAAAGAAAAAAGGATAAAAACAAAAACAAAACAAATTCAGTCATTTCTCATTATAATCATATTTGTTCAACATTATTACAAACTAGATTCAGCAAAAGATAAAGAAAGGTGTAAGTATGTTGATCTAGGTCCTTCTCTCTCTTTCTTGTCCCTCTTGATATTCTCTTATCTCCCTGACCATGTCTCGCATCCATTGATTTTCAATAGAGGAAAAATCAACATAGGTATGTACTTCCTTCCACCATTTCCATGCCTCAGGTAAGGTCAGATTGATTGTATGTACAAAGAATCCTAGACGCATGTACAAGAGTTTGAACTCTTCCAGTGACTCTTTTGCTGATGTAGTTGGTAGACTTCTTCCACCTCTGTGTGCAGCTCTTAAAGCTTTAACTCTAGATTCCCAGAACGTAAGTCCCAAAAAAAGAATTTAGCCCTTTATGGAAACCCTTGTCATGGTAAGGTCTCCTCTTACTATAGTATAGCTTCTTATATTCTTTTAAGAGGTCATCAGTGAACTGAATCCTGCCAGGTCCAGGTTCTCTGAATGCATTTGTATCAGCCTCCCATCTCTTTTGAGCAAAAATTCTTGCTGCCTCTTTTGCTACTGCTGTTTGGCTCTCTTCCCCCTTATTGACATCATCAACAAAACGGGACAGTATACCATGAACACTCTCCTGTGTGATCACCAAGTTAGCAAGTTGACCTTCCATTATCTATGTCCTTATGTCAACTGCAGTGATCCTACCTTCCATTGTTTGCTCCGGCAGATTGATCCTCTCAGTGACCTTAGGATCTAATACAGCAGGTTGAGGTGTTTTAGCAGACTTGGGTGCCTCAGCAAGCTTATCAAGCTTTTTGTGTAGTGAGGCAAACTGCTCATTCAAGAACTTATCTCTGTGTGTATTGCCTTGTTTTATACCTCTCACATCTTTGGTTAAATCAGCAAGAGCATACTGAGTGGATGTGATGTTGGAAGCAACAGTTTCAGTAGTTCTTCCTCTATTTTCCACCAGATTCACCAACTCCTCAAATCTCCCTTCTTGTCTACTCAGTTGGGTCCTCAATTGTGTAATATCAGCTCTTACTGCCCTTAATTCTTCCAAAACATGTGCCGGTACTGCACCAGCCATATGTCCAGCACCATCATTAGCAGGTTCTTCAACATTGTAATATGCCCTCTGTCTGCTGACAACCAAGGCTCCTTCCATGTTCCATTCAGCAGGTTCAGGACCTTCCTCAATCACATTTCCAAATACTTCCTCCAAAATTGGATCTTGTGCAGGTTGAGGTCCAAAACATGTTCTTCTTCAGATACTGGTACATGTGCCTGTTGAGGTTCAGCAGCAATTAGTTCTTCCTCAGGCACTTGGAATTCCTCATCACTGAAATCATAGTCCAGCAGATGTTCATCTTCATTAACAGCAGCCTGCTGACTATCCTTTCCCTTAGTAGCTTTAACTTCGCAGACCGTACTTCGCACCGCACCGACAGTGTGTCTCGGAACTTGTTCTATAACAGACTTTTCAACTAGTGCAGGGGTTTCCTCCAAATCCATTGTTGGTTCCAACCTTTTTCCAGGTGCTGTCTGATCCTCAGCAACATGTACCTCCTGTTCCAACATGTATTCAGGTGTTGTTTGTTCCTCTGCAACCTGAACCACCTCTTCAACAGAGATAAGAGGAAATAAAGCTAAGTTCTCTTCTAGTACTCCTCTAGCCTCAGCAACCTTTTGTAAATGATTTGCAACTTGTGACAAAGTTTCTTGAGTGTCAAACCACTCATGATACTGTGCTGAGTCCTCTAGCTTTCAGCAGCTTCTTCAAAATACCACAACATCATCAAGATTAAATATGATGGCATATTCCAAATATGTTGCTATAGCAAGCTGTCCATCTAAATCTTTAGTAAAAATATTTCCCAGCTCTTCATTTATCAAATCAGTCTGCTGATTTTCAGAATATGCATCAGATTCTACAACTAGTAAGGTGTCAAACATACTGACCAGCCTGTTATCTCCAAAAGTTATTCCATCATTTATGAGAGCCTCCAAATCATCTATGGATAGATCCTCCAGATCTTCATCCATCTGATCGATTTTCTTGCCTTCAGCAGACTTGCTAGCACCAGCAGATTGTTCTACTCTTGGTTTAGTTGACCCCTGTCCAGCTTCCTCATTAGATATTGGCAATGCAGTTCCACTAGCTTCTCCTCGATGTGTAGGATGATCATCATCAGAATCAGATGATGATGAATCATCACTATCTGGTGCATCCCTAGGGTCCTTAAACAAGATACTTCCTTGTTCCTTTTCTCCTTCAATGAGTTTCATCAACTTCATTTCCAGCAAAGAAGTATCAACCAAGTCAAGTAGATTATCCACTTTTAGCTTTTCAAATGCCCATTCCTCAAAATCAGTCATTGGCACAGCAGCTGGTTTTTGTCTCTTGTTGTAGCCAAACTTCCACTGAAAGTAATCAGCAACCAACGTGAGTTTAGGATCAACATATCCTTCCTTCTTTTTCTTCTCCTTCCTCTCAAAGGGAATTGATGGCTTCTAGGAGCTGTTTGTTCAGCTTGTTGTCCTCCAAAGGTCTCAACAAGCAAATTCAGTGTTTCCTCAGCAGATGCCATCAGGTCAGTAGGCTCCTCAAATAGAAAATTTGTCCCTACTACCTTCATCTGCTCAACACTAGGTTCCCCCTGACTTACATGCTCATCAGCAGTGTTAGCAACAGATTGCTCTTCCCCCTGAATTATTGCAGAAATGGCAGGGTTTTGAACAGTTGTATCAATCTCCTCAGCAGGTGCAGATTTGGTAATCTGTTGTGGTTCTTCAGTAAGTTGCTCAACAACAATCTCTCCAGCCTCAGTAGGCTCAACAGATTCAATAACTTCCACAACAAGTTCTGATTCAGCAAGTCTGTGTGGTGCTTCACTCTGTTATTCAGTTGCAACCTTAGTAGTTTCCACAGCAGGATGTTGTGGTTCTTCAATGTGTTGGTCAACAACAACACCAGCATCAGCAATAGGCTCAACAGCCTCTTCTTCTATTTCCCTTTGGTCCTCCAGGACCATTAATTCTTTACCCTTTCCATGCTTTTTCTTTTTCACAACCTCTTTCATTCTCTTTGCATGTTGTTAACTTTCAAGATCCTTAGCAGCTTTTCTCTTTCTTCTGTCTTCTCTTATCTGCTCTCCCAAAATCTCAGCAGCAGATTTCTTCCTTATAACTTCAGTAGGGTTAGCAACTTCAACTTCAACTAGACCCTCAGTAGACTCAGCAGTCTCTACTGGTTGCTTTATTGCTTTCTTAGGCTTTAGCATCTCAGTTATCTTCCTTGTGTCAGCAGCCTTTCGCTTCTCTCCAGCCTTCTTAGTGCGGCAGGTTGTATAACTTGCTTAATCTGCTCACCACCAACATCATCATTTCCATCATTATCACTCTCTGTTGCTTCATCATCTACATCTTCATCATCATCCAAGCCAGGGATGAGGTAACTGATCTCCTTTTATAACTGGACTTGTTCAGTTTCTCAGGTGCAACATCAGCTACATTCAAATGAGTCAGCAGGGCCTGCACCATCAAACCTAAAGGCAGTGTCTTGGACTTCCTTGTCCCTTCTCTTTCCTCTGTTATCACCTTCTTCATGTATTGGACAAAGAATCCGGCCCAATCAAACTTCATACTCTTGTATATGATTATCATCATGACAATCTTGGGTCCAGATAATGTGTCAAGACTTCCATTGAAAGCAAGAATGTTTTTAGCTATAATCTTACTCAGCAGATTATACTCTATTTTGATATGCTTCACATTGATACTCAATGAGGACTTAATGGATTTGTTGGTCTTTATTATATCAAAAAAATATATTCTTGACAGCCCCATTGATTCAGGATTTGTAGGAGCATTATTTCCAGGTCCAAACCCAAACACTTCCCTCAGCAGGTTTGAGGAAATTTCAATCTCCTAGGCATTAACAGTGGTAGTAAATGCCTCTCTATCATCTCTTTTCACAATGTTTCTCCAGAAATTCACAACATTTGTGTAAGATATGCTTTCCAATCTCAGATTAAGAACATCTTCCAATCCTTCATATCTTCTGATTCTTCTACCAATATTGATAGCCAACTCAGTGTTGTTAGCATCAACAACGAATCCTCTGACACTTTGGCTCGTTCCAATGTGAACATCATCTTTATCCGCCATTAGAATTTTGAAAAAGATGAAGAAGAAAGCTTTCAAATCTGTGTTCACACAGAGTATATTCAGAGAAAAATCGATCTGAGGTGTGTATGCATCATCTCTGTGTATATATCTGTATATATAGAGAAAGTGGGTAATAACTGTCAGAAAAAGCACTATACACATACTGTAACATTTAACCACGATTAAAGTTGGAGTAAATGTGATGTTGCCTCATGTCCCACTAATTGATTCCATGAGAGTTGTAACCATTGGATAATTGTAACCGTAGTTATAAAGGAAAAGAATAATATCCAATTATTGTTGACTTTCATTTAAGTTTGACTGTCTTGTAACGTATAACTCAACAGCCTTGGTCTTCAGTAGACTTGTATCAGCAGCCTGCTGACAAGGTTCCTCAGCAGCCTACTGAGACTGTTACTCAGCTGATCTTCATACACACTTGTTTTATCCAACTGATAATACAAGATGAAGTTTAATACCAATGACTGATCTGTCAAGTGAGCTCACCCAACAGGATAAAGACCAATCCCCTTGGCAACTTCATTTGTGCAATTGCCCAAACTTATTAGGTACATGGAATTGTTGATACCAATGACTAGTCTACTAAAGCAAAGACTAACCCCCTTGGTGAATTCCAGTACTCTGCTGATTAATGTACATCAGTCAACTTTTATGATTCCAAGTTCAGTCCTTAACTTTGCAAATCTTTCACTATCCAATGGCTTAGTAAATATATCAGCAAGTTGATCTTCAGTATGGATGTAAAGAACCACCACATCTTTTTTTTCAACATGATCTCTTATAAAGTGATGTCTCACATCAATATGTTTGGTTCTTGAGAGCAAAATAGGATTTTCTGTAATTGCAATTGCACTTGTGTTGTCATACATTATAGGAATTTCTCTTTCTTCAATTCCATAATCCCTTAATTGTTGTCTCAACCAAAGTATTTGTGCACAGCAACTTCCAGCAGCAATATATTCAGCTTCAACACTAGAAGTTGATATTGAATTATGTTTCTTACTAAACCAGGAAACCAATCTATTTCCCATCAACTGACAGGTTCCTGTGGTGCTTTTTCTGTCAATCTTGCATCCAGCATAATCAGAATCTGAGTAGGATATAACTTTGAAGCTTCCATCTTTTGAATACCATATCCCTACTCCCAAAGTCACTTTTAGATATTTAAGAATCCTTTTTACTGCAGCTAAATGACTTTCCTTTGGTTTAGAGTGAAATCTTGCACAAACACCTACAGCAAAGGATATATTAGGTCTGCTGGCAGTGAGATACAGCAGACTGCCTATCATCCTTCTGTATAAAGTCTGATCAACATCTTTGCCTTCTTTATCTACATCCAGTCTGATGTTTGTACTCATAGGAGTTGATACCTTGGTGCTGTTTTCCATACCAAACTTCTTCAGTAACTCATTGGTATATTTTGTTTGATGAATGAAGATTCCATCTTTCATTTGTTTGACTTGTAATCCCGAGAAATAGTTCATCTCTCCCATCATACTCATTTGGAATTTTCTTTTCATTAGATTAGCAAACTTTTCACATAGCAATTCATTTTCAGAACCAAAAATTATGTCATCAACATAAATCTGTACCATCAGGGTGTTGTCTCCTTCATTGATTCTAAAAGAATCTTGTCAATGGTACCTTTGGTAATACCATTGTCCACCAAGAATTGAGATAAGGTTTCATACCATGCTCTTGGTGTTTGTTTCAAACCATAAAGTGCCTTGTTAAGTCTGTACACTTTATCTTCTTGATCTTTAACTTCAAAACCAGGAGGTTGCTGAACATACACTTCCTCCTCCAGAATGCCATTCAAAAAAGCACTCTTGACATCCATCTGGTATACTTTTAAGTTTTTGTAAGCAGCATATGCCAAGAATAATCTTATAGCTTCCAATCTTGCAACTGGGCATATGTCTTATCAAAATCTATTCCTTCAGCTTGAGAATAGCCTTTTGCTACTAGTCTGGCCTTATTTCTTACAATGGTACCAGATTCATCCAATTTGTTTCTGTATACCCATTTAGTTCCAATTATGTTTGCATGATTAGGTCTTTCCACTAGTGTCCAAACTTGATTTCTTTCAAATTCATTCAATTCCTCTTGCATAGCAATTATCCAATCTGGATATGATATTGCTTCGTCAACAAATTTAGGTTCCATTTGAGATAGAAAGCAAGTAAACATTGCTTCCAATTGTCTTCTAGTTCTTACACCTTGTTGTATATTGCCAATGACTTGTTTAGCACGGTGATCCTTTAACCATTGTAGATTTTGGTTAGATTGGTTCTCAGGAACATCATCTTCAGTAGGGTATGCTGTTGCTTCAACAGGGGGTTCAGGAGATCCTTGAACTGCCTCAGTTGATGCATCAGTAGTGTTACCAACAGGTTCTTCAGCAGGGGCGGAGTCAGAAACTTTTAAGTCATTTATCCTTTCCAAAAAATTAACACATTCTGGATCAGTAACTTAGAGATTCTCAGCAGGTTCTGAAGCTTCATCTTCCATTCTAGTGAACTTAGGTTCATCAAATACAACATGTATTGATTCTTCATGTTTCAATATCCTTTTATTCAGTTCCTGAATGCTTTGCTGACAGAAGAGTATCCCAAAAAGATTTCTTCATCTGATTTTTGTTGGAATGTCTTCAATTGCTCCTTATGGTTTAGAATAAAACATTTGCTTCCAATTGGATGGAAATAAGATATATTTGGTTTTCTTCCATTCCAAATCTCATAAGGTGTTTTCAGCAGATTCTTGTTCACTGAGGTCCTATTTTGTGTATAGCATGTTGTATTGATTGCTTCAGCCCAATATCTCTCAGGTAACAATGCTTCACAAATCATAGTCCTTCCTGCTTCTTTCAAAGTCATGTTTCTTCTCTCGGCAACCCAATTTTGCTGAGGTGTACCAGCAGCTGCTAATTGGTGCAGCACACCATTTTGCTCACAATATTCTCTTATGACTCTATTGAGAAATTCAGTACCATTGTTTGATCTGATCTTCACTACTGTCAAATTTTTCTCATTTTGCAATCTCTTCAAAAGTTCAGGCATCTTTTGAAGTGTTTCACTTTTCTTGTTCATGAATACTACCCAAGTGTATCTTGAATAATCATCCACAACTACCAGAGTGTACTTCTTCCCTGTTACACTTGTTGGTGTTACTGGTCCAAACAGATCCATGTGCATCAGCTCCAAAACTCTTTTTATTGATTGCTTAGTCATTGACTTGAAGCTTGACTTTGTTTGTTTACCTTGCTAACAAGCATCACATATAGCATCCTTTTTTAATGTGATCTCAGGAAAACCAATCACCAACTTCTTTTTCACCAACTGATTGATATCATCAAAATTAAGATGATTCAACTTCTTATGCCACAACCAGTTCAGTTCAGACTTTGTATGCACAATCAGGCATGTCTCTGGAACAGCAGTAGACCAATCCACAACATGCATGTTTTGTTGTCTTCTTCCAGCCAACACAACTTGTTCACCTCTTTCACTTATGACAACACAGTAGCCCATGTCAAAAGTGACCTTGTAACCCATGTCACAAAATTATCCAGTGCTCAATAGGTTGTAGTCCAGTCCTTCCACAAATGCAACATTCCTGATAGTTAATCCATTCCTCACAAGTGTGTCATATCCTCTTGTGTATCCTGGTGTGTTCGTGTTGCCAAAATTCACTCTTGGACCATCCTTTGCCACATAGTTTGTCAAACAGTGCTTATTCTTTGTCATATGTCTAGAACATCCACTGTCAAAGTACCAGACACCCTACAAAACAAAGTTAATGTATTTTAGGTACCCAAAACTGTTTGGGTCCATAGTGGTCAGTGGTAAGCATGACCCTTGGCAAATTTCCATAAGGTCTTCTTTGAAAAGTATCATACTTTTGTTCATACATGTATTCCACACATCCATAAGGTCTAATATTTGGTTGTGTAGGATTCACATATGCTTTCTGGCCTTTTGGTACATAGTGTTGTTTGAAGAAATTTCTATTGTTAGAAGCACTAGCATAACCATAGTTTTGATGTCTGTTAGGAGCAGCCTTGTAATATGGAGTCTGCTGAGGTCCCTGTTGAGGTCTTGTATAAGTCCTCTGCTGATTCCATTGCTCAGGTTTTACCATAGCATTATGGTTATATCTATTTTTTCTAGCAGTAGGGGCAGGAATATTCCAATCATCATCAGTAGGGAATAATCTACCTTTCCCCCTGAGATAAGTATCCTTAGAATGATTAACATTTTTAGGTTTAGGATTCTTATCCTTGGAATATTTCTGATTTTTGCCCTTTTGTGGTCCAGCAGACTTGGCAGCAGGTCTGCTATCAGTAGGTCTAGAATATACAACAGTCCTACTCTTGGATTTATTCTTTTTATTAGGTGTTGTTGACCCTTTCGACTTCTGATTTTGCTTCCTTGAAGTCTTCTCAGTAGGCTTCACTGCCTCGGCAACCTTTTTAGGAGTTGGATCTTGTGCAGGCACAAACTTTGGACCAATTCTGGTACTAGGTTCAGTAACCTTACTGAATCCACTCTTATTAGATTGTTGAGTTCCAAATCCAAGGTTTGTTATATCCCCATAAGGCTTTCCAGATTTGACTGCAGTGGAGGAACTATATTGTTCAACAGATTCAGCAGCTACTGAATGTACAGTAGACTTATGCTGATTTTGCTCAAAATCTTTTTCCTTGCCTTTGAGAGTTCTTAATTCAGCATTTAACCTTTCAACTTCTGTTTGAAGAGCTTCTTTTTCAGCCTTCACAATCTCATAACCAGATTGTATTATCCTCAGTTGATTAAGGATGGCATCCAAAGTTTCTTCATTGTCAGAATTTTTAGGATTTGAACCACAAGTTTATTCACAATCACTTTCAGCAGGAGTGTTTATAGATATAAAATTGGATACCTCCTCAGTTTCTTCCATATTTGCCATCAAAGCATAATCATCCATGTCAGCAACAAGTGCAGTATCATCATATTCATTTCCTTTTTCTGATTCAACTTCATACCCTGATTCATCATCAGCAACCATTGCTTTCTTGCCAGGTCTCCTTTGCTAATTCTTATTCTTCAGTAGGTCTGGAAAATCAGGTCTGAAATGTCCAGGTTTCTTGCAGTTGAAGAACGGATCATCAGGTTCCTTTTTCTGTTTCAATTCAGGACAGTCGGGTTTGAAGTGTCCTGGTTACTTGCATTGAAAACACAAGTAATCATTGTCTTTCTTGGATTCTTCCTTTTTCTTTTCACTTGATTTCTTAGTGAAGTTTCTTGGAGAACCCCTTCCAATTTTCATCATTCTGATCTTCTTGCTCAGTAGGGCAATTTGCTCTTGCATCTCATCTAGTAGATCATCTTGAGCTCCTGATGATTCTTCTTGATGTGTAGCAGCCAATGCAGTGGTCTTTGGTTCTTCCTTTTCAGTCTCAGGTACAAGTTTCTTACTGAAATCATAAGCCTTGAGATCTGAAAATAACTTGAAGGTGTCCTCTTCATGTAGACTTCTCATTTCTTCTATGGCAGTAACCTTCATTTCCAAACTTCTTTTCCTGGTAGGGCTTCTAAGATTTTTGAGTTAATTTCTTCTTTTGAGTAGACTACATTCAGCAGAGTGAGTTCATCCATGATGCCATTGAATCTTGACTCCATTTGTTCAATAGTTTCATTTGGTTTCATTTTGAAATCCTGAAACTTCTTTTTGGCTACACTGATCTTGTTTTTCTTGATAGCATCAGTACCTTCACAGATTAGTTGTAACTTATCCCAAAGTTCCTTTGCAGTCTTGCAATCCTTCACCTTCATGTACATATTGCTATCCAAAGTTCTGTATATGATATCAATAGCAATATTGTTGAGGTTTTCTCTTTTTCTATCTTCAGCATTCCACTCTCTTTTTGGTTTTGGTGATCTTATGGATGTGTGTAATACATGTATGAACATCCATCATCTCATCATGTGTTGCAGCTAGAAAAGCCTGCATACGACGTTTATACCCATCAAAACGATCTAAGGAACACATCAACATAGTTTTAGCATACTGGTTGTTATCCACGATGCAAAGCTTTGAAAATCAGAAACTTGAAAAAGTTTTTAAAGTATTTTCACAAGCACAACAAGTAGGATTACTTTAGAACGCACTGCTCCGATACCAATTGTTGGTCCCTTGAAAAGGCTTTGGTTATGTTTAGAGGGGGGTGAATAAACTTAACACTTAAAACTTTTGGAGTTAACAAACTCAGCAAGGTCAGAAGCCTGCCGATCGCTCGCAGTCCGCCGACCACTCGCAGTCCGTCGACGGTAGATATTACTGAATTTGTTGCAGGGGAATATATTCAAATTAATCCTTATTACTTGTTGTTAAAATATGATACTAAGTATTAGATACTCAGCAGTGTAAGTGTGTGATTCAGTTGTTAGTTTCAGTAAGTTGATGTGGTTAGTTTACTAAATGCAGAAAGTAAGTAGGCAAATTTTATAGTGGTTCCAGGTGGTGTAATCCTGTCAGTCCACTCTTCTCCTATGATGTTGGAGGAAATTCACTAGAGATCTTTAAGGTTGCAGTTACAAAAATCCCTAAGTTGTCTGTCCTTCACCAATAACTATGGCTTCACAAACTGAACACTTGAAACAGTAAGATTGCTGCTCCAAAGTATTCCACTGGTCCATGAAGGGTAGGATTGCCTCTTCACCAGCTCCGCCACAAACAATAGTTCTTGACACCTAAGTGCTTCTCTGTCTTCAGCAGGTTTCTTGTAAACGAAAGTTTGAATCAAGTAAATGATTCAGCTTTTAGCAGCTTGATCAGGATGAACTGATCAACAGCTTGATGTCTTCAAGTGTGTAAACTTGATGTAACTTGATAGCAGGTTACACTTGAAGAATAGACTGGATCAGTAGCTTTAAGCTCAGTAATGTCAGCAGGGTGAATTCTTGATAATAAATTTGATAGCTTAAGATTGATTTTTGTTTTTCATCACTTGTATCTGAATCAGGAGTCCTCTATTTATAGTAGAGAATCATGTGACTTATGTTTGAAATTCAAACATAGCCGTTTCAGATTTGTCCCTATCTTGACTTGCTTTCTGTCCCTGTACATAGTACTGACACTGTCAGTTTACTTTTTGTCAGTTTTTAGACTGTCTCCCTTTGACTTATATCCATTGGTTAATCCTCTGAATCTTTCCAATGTCCTTTTAATCTTGGCCATTGATTTGTTGATAAAATCAAGACTTGTTATTTGTCCTTATCCTTGAAATCTTCCAATGTAACCCATGATTAAATCGAAATATACATTCAGCAGATTCCTGTGTATGTAAGTCTGCTGAAATGCTTGTCAGTCAGCTCTCTGAAGTTTGTTGTGTTTATAAAACACTCTAGCTAACTGTCTTTTATCTAACTTTTAAATGTGAAGTTAGATTACACCAATTTGAACATAACTAAGTTCCAATCACCACTTAACTTATGGAACTTAGCCCTTGTACACAAGGTATATGTAATCAGTTTAGGTCATCACAGACTTCCCTAAATTCTGATTCCATAACCTTGACTTTAAATACTAAGTTTGATCCCTTAGCCTTCAATAACTAAGTTTGACCCCTCAGCCTTCCGTCTTTAGCAGGTCCCTAACTAGTCTACTGACCTAGTTACCTTACTGACCTAGACAGGTCTGCTGATGAAAGTCAGCTGACCTTTTACAATGCTTGTTTGATCAAACCTATACAAAGAAAAAACTATAATAAGCCTATACATTTAATCTAGACATCTTTTTGCATTTTCTCTATAACAGCTAGTCCGGGTTGGTCCCTTGGAAAGGCTAACACAAGTTTAGAGGGGGGGGGGGGGGGGGTGAATAAACTTGTCACCAAAAACTTTCCCAAAAACTGAAAAAGCCCCATGAACTGAGTTTTTACCAAACTCAAACTGATACTCAGCTCGATTTGTTCATGTCCTTTAACTTGTGCGGAGTTCAACTAACTCGACTGAGTATAAGTCAATACTGACTTATATTTAGTCTTGTTAATTGGCAGCGGATATATTTTAGCCTTTAACAACTAGTTAACTTAGTTTCGCAGTGAAAACCCGATACATATAACTACAATAAAGTAAATGAATGCGTAAAGTAAATAAACAAGAATTATAGAGGTTCCAGTGGTGTAATCCCGTACGTCCTCTCTTCCCCGTGATGCGGAGGAAAATTCCACTAGAACTTCTTTGAGATGGCCCGGTTACAAAGAGTCCTAAACTAATAGTCCTTGACTAATCCCTAGCTTCACTATCTAAACACTTGTAGAACAGGTAGGATTGATGCTCTCCAACTGTTTGAAACACTGGTCCTTGGAGGGTAGAATTGCCTCTTCACCAACTCATCACAAACACAGTCTTCCTGACTGCACTCAACTTTCCTTCACACCTTCTTGGTGTTTCACAGTCTAAACCTTTGATGAAATCAAAGTTGAGACTTGAATCAATAACTATGATTCATTGTGATTTGAGCTTTTCTTCTGGATAAGTAAATTATGCTCAGCTCTGTATTTCTTCAAACGATAGATCTTGATTTTGCTTGAATGTGCTTGGACACTTGAAGAATTTCTTGATCTTGCAATTAAGTACTTAGCAGGAATTCTTTCTGAAAATGGCTTTCCCCCTTAATTGGATTTTTCTTGACTAGATAGATTCTTTTTAATTTCTCCTGCCTTTTTCACACCACACCCCCTTTTTTGATGTTGTAGAGGTAGTCTATTTATAGGGGTTCATTCAACGTTCATCCTGCTTGAATCTTGTAACGGCTATATTTTGTGACCGTTCTGATTTGTCAGTAGTTCATCCAATAAAATTGCTTCCTTTATAACGTTCGACTGTACGATCAGTTTGATGGATGACTGACATATAAAACTGAGTTTCCTTATCAGTTTTATACTAAGTTTATCACTTGTCAGTTTCTTGACTGACTTGGAGCGTTAACTGAGATTTTACTCTTCTTCAAATATCAGTACTCCAGTTTTCATCTGATTATAATTGTCTTAATCAGAGTACACCATAAAGAATTATCTTCTAAGAATTCATTGTCCTTATGATTCTTAGGTCTTCATACAAGATCCATAAAGTCAGTTCCGGTCACCACAATCTTGCCTGAAGTCTAACTTTACAGTCTCGACTTGTAATCTTCATAACCGAGTTTGAACCCTCAGTTCTTCAATCCTCAATAACTGAGTCTGTGACCCTCAATTCTTCAATCTTCTTAGATAAGCCAACTGAGTCTGTGTCCCTCAGCAAACTTACCTTCTTCAGTTTCTTTGTAAACTCAGTTTCCTAGTTATCTCAGTTTTCTAGTTTTCTCAGTTCACGACCTAGAACTATTACAGTGCTTGTCTGATTTAACCTATACAAATATCAGACTCTATTAAATCCTATACATTGATATCTAGACATCTTTTTGCTTTGCACTATAACAGCTAGTTATGACACTTCATCAATGGGGTTAAGAACAATAACTGATTAAGTGATGAATCATCATCAAAACATAAATTTTATTTCCAACAATTTCCCCCTTTTTGATGATGTCAATACCCTCCTTAAAAGCAATGCAAAAAGATAAAACAAAATACAGTAAATAACGCAATGAACTGAGAAACTGAGAATATATTGGATAATAGAGTTACAATGCTGAGTAATAAAATACAACACAAATAAAAAGAACTAAAAACAGTTTCTTTTTACTTGACTGTTAAAGTAACTTGATTATCATAGGTTTCTGCAACCGTTCTCATCGCATCATTTGTTGCTGTGTTTTCAATTCCATGAGATGCTTGCCCAAATGTTCCAAGATTCCGATAAGTTGTGATTGCTGAAAAATTTGCTCTTAAAAAGGACTGCAAAAGTAAAGACAGTTGTCCTTAGTCTTTCATTGGTGGCTGTTCTCAATAGATTATGAATAAATTCAGGTTCAGCCTTTTCAACTTTATTTGATACTTTATCTAGAGTACCATTCTTTTCCCATTTCTTCAGTTTATTCCAATAGTGCATGAGCAACTTCTGCATGTGTAGGAACGATTCTAGAGATTCTTCTCTTGATACTCCTTCCCTTTCTGGTAAGTTTCTAAATAAACTGTATAGTCGAGAATCCAAACCAACTCTCTTGTCAGTCGGTTCTGAGTATTTAACAATCAGCTCCATTTCTTCATCAGTGAAATCTCCTCTTACTTTCTTCAGTTCATTCAATTTTTCATCAACATTTGTAAGGACTTGTGGCATCTCGGCTGCATGGACTTTTAAGATATCCAAACTTTCCCCCTTATTGACATCATCTTTATGAATCAGGCTCTTGATGTAAGCGTTCAATGTTTGTTGAGTTGATGCCAAAATGGTTTGAGCCACAACTGAGTCCTTCATGCCTTGTTCCATTAAGATCATTCTATCTACCAGATTGTTAAGAATAATTTCCCATCTATCTTGAGTTTCATCTCTTCTTGTATCATGCTCGATGGTTGTTTTCCGAAGCTCAAGCAGGGTGTTTTGACAATTATCAGTGACGATATCCATTTTCTTTTCAAGATTGCTTCTTTCATCTTTGCTGGCTTCTAAGGCATGTAGAACCTTTCCAAATAAGTTGTTATCGTCTTTCTGAATTCTGATTATCTCATTATGATAAAACTTAATGAGATCAACCTGAGTGGGTAAATCTTTTGAACTTCCTTGTTTGTTGTTCTTTTCCTTTGTTTGTCTCAAATTTCTCGCTTGGTTTAGCTTGCTTTAGAGGTGAGAGAACAACTTGCTTCTTCAGCTTTTCTCTCGTATTCACCGATTGTCTTCTTTCTTCGATTGTTTCTTAGCTTCTTCCAAGCTTGATGGGTCAATGACTTTTGCAGGTGACAGATGTACGTTGATTTCATCATCCGACTCTTCTCCGGCATGTTTGCCACAGCTTCTTGCTATTTCAAGTGTAGACTTGTCAGTGGGAGATTGGTAACCTCCTTCTTGTTCTTTATCTTGCTGTGTATCAGATACACTTTCATAACTTGAACTTCCACTGCTTTCTCCGAACTACTAGAATCATCATCAGTATTCTGTTCTGTTGCAGTTTCCTTTTCTTGTAGAGAGGCAAGAATCCCTTTTTGCAAGTTGGGATCTTCCTGAGAGTCATCATCATCATCATCATTTTTCTTGAGATTTCCACCAGCTTTGGCTTCCTTCCAATAATTGTTTCTGATCAGCGCATACCCTTGATTTAAGAACTCATCGGTATTGATTATCTCCGATAGATTTGTAATGTTGTATAAATCAAATACCCATTTCTCGGTAATTTCCATTTCTGCCTGCTGACTTCTTTGATTGGCAATGGAACTGAGTTTCCAAGTTCGATATCTGCTCAATCGCTCATAATCAGCTGTCATTAGTTCTCCATGATCAGTTGTGGATTTAAATGGTGTGAGAGTGTCCTCTGATTCTTTTGTGATCTCTTGTTCTTCTTCTAGAATAGAATCTTCAATTTGCATGGGATCTGTTCTTGAAACATCATCAGTCTGCATAAGATCGGTTCTGCTGGTTCCTCCCTCGGCAGTGTCTGGGATGACTGATGTCTCTTTTTCAATAACAGAAACTGAGATTATCGGCTCAGTTTCCAAAACTTTCTCACTTACAAGTTCTTCAGCAACTTTTTTTTCACTAGGTTCAAGTTCCAATTCAGTAACATGAACTTCATTCATTGTATGCTCAGTGGGTTCTTCTTCATTGATTTGCTCATCCAAGTGAATAACCTTGGTTGATTCTTTTTCTGCTTCAGCCTCTTTTTCCTCAGGGTGAGGAGCTGAAAATTCTTCAATTGTTTCCTCGCGTTCCAATCTGGGGATAGATTCTTGAGAAGTAGACTTGGATCTTGAAAGCAACATGAGCATATTCGGCGTTGTTTCGTCAATCAGTCTTTCATCACTGTCAGATTCTTCATCAACATGCTCAGTTCTCAGGGTCTGTTCCCCCTGAGTTTCAGCTTCCTTCTGTATGACAGTTTCAACAACTTGTTCTTTGTTGACAACTTCAGTTTCCTTTGTCACTTCTTTTTCTTGTGACTATGTAGCAGGTTCTTGAATTGGTAAAACTTCAGTTACCAAAATTGGAGTGGGCTCGGTGAGAGTAGCTTTAGTTCTTACTACTGGTGTTGGTGACACTTCTGTTGGTTTCTCAGTAACTTGATCAGTTATGCCTTTTTCTGTATCTTCCAACTATTTTCTTCTTTTCCTTAGATCTTCAATCAGTTCCAAAACTTCATCTCCAGTTGTAGGTTTCTTCGATTTCCTACTTTTCTTCTTTTTAGGTTCATTCACAGATTTCTCAGCTTTCCTTTTTCCAGCTTTTTCTTCCTTAACTACAATCTTCCCATCAGCAACTGGTGTTTCTTTTCTCTTTGCGATTCCAAAATGGTCTAGTATTCTTTGGACTACTAATGCAAGAGTTTTCTTGTGATAAAATCGACCCTTTTTGACATCAGTTTTCTTTTTTGGGTAAGTCAATTGATTGTGCCGTCAATTGATCAAACAGATACCTTGGCCAATTGAAACTTTCTTCAAACCAAATCACATATAGCAAATCTAATTTTGCTCCGTATAGATTGCTAAAGTTTCCCGCATTTCCAATTATGCAATTTGCTAACATCTTTGAGAGAAAATTAAATTCGCTTGAGTAAGCTTGTGCTCCCGGTCTGTGAGACAGCAGATTCTCCATTAATCGCTATATCTTTCCATAGTTTCTCCTTTTGTTCCTTAGTCAGCTTGATGACTGCTGATCCTCCGGATTTGTCAAACCCAAAGATTTCTGCAATTAGATCTTCGGTGACCATAATTTTGCTTACCGTTGACGGTAGTGGTATAAGTAAGTGTGTCTTCTCCTTCAACAATTGTACCTACAAATTCATAGAAGTCTCCAATGCTTTCTAGACATACACTTTTCAGATCGATGTTGAATACAACATCCAAACCTTTAATTTTTCGGATTTTTGTTGCAATTGAATTGACTAGAGTTTGATCAATATACTTTGCAATATACTGGTCAAGAGATACGATCATTCCGGGTTCAACAAGAGTGAAAGTCATTCTTCTGGATTAGAATGAGAGTTTTGAAAATTTGAGATTCAGAGAGTAGATTCAAAATTTAAGCGTAAAGAATTATAAACGAAAATCCTGGGTATTTATAATTTGTAGCAGGGGTAGTTAAGAATTGAGTGGGACTTAAAACGTCTTGTCATAAATATTTTGAGATTACGAAAAAGGTGGATGAGTGAAAAATATGGACGGTTTAGATTGAGAGGGACCACGTCGTTTCATGACATCTGTGGCTAGAGAATAGTAAATAGAGTAGGTACGGTGTATCAACAGCTGTATGCGTTCAGTTTTGTCCTTGTGCTGAATTCAAAAACTCAGTTGTAAATACAACTCAGTTTTGTGAATTAAGCTCCTTAGTTCTCAGCTAGCGATATTTCTCCTGCAAAACAAAATAAGAAATTTTTGGTACCCATATCTGTTTGGGTCCTAATTGATTAGCATTTGATGATACAACTTTATTTTTAACTTTATACCTCTCTTGATATTTTGACTGAGTAAAGTCAGCTTTCACAAATTTTTCCTGTTTTGTCTTAACAGCTTTAGGTTTGTTCAGTTTGTGAAACTGATGTGATGGTTCATTCCAATCTTCATCAGTGGGAAATAGTCTTCCTTTCCCCCTGAGTCTATTATTCCATGAATGATCTTCATTCTTAGATGGATATGACTTGAAGATTTTTCTTACTGATCTCGGATCAGTTTTACTGTTTTCAGCGTTCTGAGTCTTCCTGTAAAATCTGTTGTCTTGGTGTGTTTTTCCAACTGATTTTTCAGTTTTATCGGTTTGTGCAAATGGCTGTGCTGAGTAATTGTCAGTTCTAATAATTTTATCAGTTTTCTGAGTTCCTGACCGTTGTGCAGTCACAAATTTTAATGCAACTGAACATGGTCTGGACTTAGAATTATTCTGATTAACAAACCCTAGACCAGATCTGTCTCCAAAAGGTTTTCCACGTTTGAACTGAACACTGGGAATTGGATCAACTGATGATTCTTTGACGTTTATTACTTCTATCAGTTCATCAGTTGGTCGAATTACCTTGGTTTCATTATTAGTCTTGACTAAATTGATCTCAGCATTCAATCTAGAAATTTCAGTTTTCAATAACTTTTTCTCCTTTTTGACATTCTCATAATTCTTTTGAATTACCTCTAATTCCTTTATGAGTATGTCCAAGGTTTTATTGAAATCATCATTTCTTTGATTGTTCATGGTAGTGTGAGTGCTGGATGTAGATGCGATTACCTCCTGATTTTTGATAGGTAGATCTTCTGTCGAGGAATCATCATCAATTAGAACTTGTTTTCCTTTATCAATAGCATTTTCCTGTGTAGCTCCTAGCAGTATGATTTCTTCATCACTTTCACCTCCATGACTTGTAGGTAGAGTCTCATCAATATCTTTGACTTTTGCACTGGATGGATCTTTGGTCAGTTTTTCTTCTATATAATTAGCTACTCGTAGTAACTCTCTTTCTGCTTCTTCTGAAAGATCGCTTAGGGATGGAAATCCTCTGGATTCATCATCAACATTCGCATTAAACTCAATGTCTTCATCATAACTGAAATGATGTTCCGGATTTGTGTGAGAGCTTGTAGTACTGAATCTTTCAAATACTCGATCCTGAATATCATAAACAACATATTGCAAATAGTCAGTCAGGGGGTTATTTAGCCAATTTCTAATTCTAGATGTATCCATTGTAATGAAGTACAGTAAGGGTTTTCAACAACTGGTTGTTCCGATATTAAGTGTGGATATCGGAAATAGCTGATGCACAGTTCTGGATCTCTTCGAACTAGAAGAACTGCTCGGATACCAATTGTTGGTATCGGAAATAACTGATGCACAGTTATCTCCTTGAGCAGTAACAACTCGGATCTCCTCCAAAAGGAAGAACTTGCTCCGATACCAATTGTTGGTCCCTTGGAAAGGCTAACACAAGTTTAGAGGGGGGTGAATAAACTTGTCACCAAAAACTTTTCCTGAACTGGAATAGCCCCTGGAACTGAGTTTCTCCGAAACTCAAACTGATGCTTAGTTCAGTTTTGTTCCTGGCCCTTAACTTGTGTGGAGTTCAGCTAACTCGACTGAGTATAAGTCAATACTGACTTATATTTAGTCTTGTTAGTATTTTTAGCCTTTAACAACTAGTTAACTTAGTTTTAGAGTGAAAACCAGATACATATAACTACAATAAAGTAAATGAATGCGTAAAGTAAATAAACAAGAATTATAGAGGTTCCAGGTGGTGTAATCCTGTACGTCCTCTCTTCCCCTGTGATGTGGAGGAAAATTCCACTAGAACTTCTTTGAGATGGTCCGGTTACAAAAAGTCCTAAACTGATAGTCGTTGACTAATCCCTCGCTTCACTATCTAAACACTTGTAGAACAGGTAGGATTGCTGCTCTCCAACTGTTTGAAACACTGGTCCTTAGAGGGTAGAATTGCCTCTTCACCAACTAATCACAAACACAGTCTTCCTGACTGCACTCAACTGTCCTTTACACCTTCTTGGTGTTTCACAGTCTAGACCTTTGATGAAATCAAAGTTGAGACTTGAATCAATAACTATGATTCATTGTGATTTGAGCTTTTCTTCTGGATAAGTAAATTATGCTCAGCTCTGTATTTCTTCAAACGATAGATCTTGATTTTGCTTGAATGTTCTTGGACACTTGAAGAATTTCTTGATCTTGCAATTAAGTACTTAGCAGGAATTCTTTCTGAAAATGGCTTTCCCCCTTAATTGGATTTTTCTTGACTAGATAGATTCTTTTTAATTTCTCCTGCCTTTTTCACACCACACCCTCTTTTTTGATGTTGTAGAGGTAGTCTATTTATAGGGGTTCATTAAACGTTCATCCTGCTTGAATCTTGTAACGGCTATATTTTGTGACCGTTCTGATTTGTCAGTAGTTCATCCAATAAAATTGCTTCCTTTATAACGTTCGACTGTACGATCAGTTTGATGGATGACTGACATATAAAACTGAGTTTCCTTATCAGTTTTATACTAAGTTTATCACTTGTCAGTTTCTTGACGGACTTGGAGCATTAACTGAGATTTTACTCTTCTTCAAATATCAGTACTCCAGCTTTCATCTGACTATAATTGCCTTAATCAGAGTACACCATAACGAATTATCTTCTAAGAATTCATTGTCCTTATGATTCTTAGGTCTTCATACAAGATCCATAAAGTCAGTCCAGTCACCACAATCTTGCCCGAAGTCTAACTTTACAAGTCTCGACTTGTAATCTTCATAACCGAGTTTGAACCCTCAGTTCTTCAATCTTCAATAACTGAGTCTGTGACCCTCAGTTCTTCAGTCTTCTTAAATAAGCCAACTGAGTCTGTGTTCCTCAGGGAACTTACCTTCTTCAGTTTCTTTGTAAACTCAGTTTCCTAGTTATCTCAATTTTCTAGTTTTCTTAGTTCAAGACCTAGAACTATTACAGTGCTTGTCTGATTTAACCTATACAAATATCAGACTCTATTAAATCCTATACATTGATATCTAGACATCTTTTTGCTTTGCACTATAACAGCTAGTTATGACACTTCATCAATGGGGTTTAGAACAATAATTGATTAAGCGATGAATCATCATCAAAACATAAATTTTATTTCCAACAATAACCAATCCTACAAGATATCCAAGTCAGGAGCGTCTTCGCAGTAACCGCAGATACACATAACCAGATGATAAAACCCTTGATCGAATCCATCGAGCAACGCCTTCTTGATCTCGCCAGCATGATTAGCGATGGTAGCTTTGGCTTCTTCCAGCTCACTCTTGAACCTATCAACATGCTCCTGAATTTACACCACCTTGGCAAGAGCTCCATCCCTCTCGGATTCAGCGGATTTCTGCAGGCCTACGGCCAATTGAGCCTTCTTAACACTGGCTTCGCCCTCCTAAACTTTCTTAGAGAGGTCCGGATTCTCATATCGAAGCCGACTGACTTCGGCTTGATGGGCCTTCTCTCTTCTCTCAGCCTTCATGGCCCGCCGAGCTTCGTCGGTCAACCTCTTCTGCAACTCGGCAAACTGGATCATGGTTTTTTTGACTCTGCACAACATGACCATTTGATCTGCTTCAACTTGGTGGCAAACTAAAAAACGATAAATCCCTGGGTCAAACAATTATCAAAAGATAAAGCAAAAAGAAAAAGGAAGGACAACATTGAAAGGATATCGTACCGCACGGGCAGTGGTCCCTATACAGCCCAAGCGCCTCAGATGTAAGATGTGCACTGCAAGAATGATCAAACGCTAGTGCCCATAGGAACCGCTTAGTGTTCGTGATCATTCGTTCGTTTAGCTTATCGAGCCGAGCTCGAACATGATTGTAGGTTTGTTTGTTTGACGAACGAACGAACATGAGTTTGGTTTGTGAACGTGCTTATATAAATACATCAATTTACGGTAACCCTGACTTAAAAGAATATAAGTCATTCATTTACCTAATAGAGATTATAGATTGATTTTATAAAATATTTAGATATTTCTATGATAATTTTTGTTGTGTGATGAATGTAATATTATTCTATAACTTGTTATCTTTACATTTGCACGTTATGTTTTATATCTTAACGAACCAAACTCGAGCAGAACTTGAGCCAAACTTGAGTCGGAAGACAACAATATGTTTAACGAGCCAAGCTCGAACGCGGGTTCAAACATTTCATCTTTTAAACGATTCGAGATCGAACATAATTTTTGTTCATTAAACAAGAAAACGAACTCGAGTTGGATCCAACAATACTCGACTCGGCTCGTTAAAAGCACAAACACATACTACATCCGTTCCAAAATATAAGTAATTCTACTATTTTTGTTATGTCACACAATATAAGTCATTCTACATTACCAATGCAACATTTATTACTTTTTTCTCTATCTTACCCTTAATTTATTATCAATCCAACCATTTTTCATTACTTAACAACTATTGAATTAAATTAAGGGGGAATAGCACGTTTAAGCTTATGAACTTTGTGGTTTGCAAGATTGAGCTTTGACCCCCACGCATATATCAAAGAAAATGAAAAAAAGGGAAAACCTTATAAAACCTTGCTTTGACAGAAATAACCCCATCGAATTCCCTTCATTTATTATCCCCAATTCCCTAATTCTATTAACAAAATTCCCCAAATTCTGGCCCCTTCGATTAACACTACTGTGAGCTCCCAAATTCACCCTCCAATTCTTTCCAAATTCACCGCATGAACACAGACTCAAACTTATGATCAAGAATTTGTATCAACATTCTCTATTCTCCAACCGGAAGGTGATCAACATGTTGGACTTATTTTTAAGTTTTAGTGATGAGTGCCAGACTAGCTGTTATAGAGCAAAGGCAAAAAGATGTCTAGATCAAATGTATAGGTTTATTAGAGTTTGATTTTGTATAGGTTTGATCAAACAAGCACTTTGTAAAGGTCACCGACTTACATCGCGGACTAGTCTAGATCGAGGGTAGCCGAGTCGCAGACTAGTCGGGAACCCGCCGAAGACCGAAGGCCGAGGGCTCAAACTCGCTTATTGAAGGCTAAGGGATCAAACTTAGTAATTAAAGTCAAGGATATGGAATCGAATTTAGGGAAGTCTGTGATGACCTAAACTGATTACATATACCTTGTGTACAAGGTCTAAGTTCCACAAGATAAGTGATGATTGGAACTTAATTATATGCAAAAAGGTATAATCTAACTTCATAAATAAAAGTTAGATAAAAGACAGTAAGCTGAAGTGTTTCTAAACACAGCAAAATAAGGATCAGCTTATAGATGTGTATATCAGCAGACTTATGTTCTCAGGAACCTGCTGGACACATATTTCGATTTAATCAAAGGCTACATTGGAAGATTACAAAGAAAGGGACAGCTAACAACCTCTGATTTATCAAAAAAATAATGGTTAAGATCAAATGGACGTTGGAAAGATTCAGACCTTTATCCAATGGATACAAGTCAAAGGGTGGACAGACTGTAAACTGTCAAAAAGGAATCGACGGTGTCGGTCCCTAGGAACGATCGAAAAAAGCAAGTCAAGATGGAGACAAATCTGAAACTGCTATGTTTGAATTTCAAACATAAGTCACAAGGATTCCTACCTATAAATAGAGGACTCCTAATTCAGATACAAGTGATGAACATCAAGAGAAAAATATAGATAATCCTGAACATCAAGAGAAAAATATAGATAATCCTGAGCTTCAATTTCGGATCAAGAAAAACACCCTGCTGACCCTACTGAGCATAAAGCTACTGATCCAGTAAATTTCTTCAAGTGTAATCTGCATTCAAGCTACATCAAGTTTACACACTTGAAGACATCAAGTTGCTGATCAAATCATCCTGATCAAGCTGCTGAAAGCTGAATCACTTACTTGATTCAAACTTTCTTTTACAAGAAATCTACTGAACACAGTGAAGCATCTTTGGGTGTGAAAGACTGTTGGTTGTGGTGGAGCTGGTGAAGAGGTAATCCTACCCTTCAAGCACCAGTGGAAGACTTTGGAGCAGCAATCCTGCCTGTTCCAAGTGTTCAGTTTGTGAAGCCATAGTTATTGGTGAATGACAAGCAACTTAGGGATTTTTGTAACAGCTACATCAAGAATCTGTAGTGAATTACCTCCAACGTCACAGGAGAAGAATGGACTGACAGGATTACACCACCTGGAACCACTATAAAATCTGCCTACTTACTTTCTGCATTTATATTCTGCACTTAGTTTATCCAATACATCAATCTACTGAATCTAGCAACTGAATTTACACACATAGACTGCTGAGTATCTAATACTTAGTATCATATTTAACAACAAGTAATAAGGCTTAATTTTTGATATATTTCCGCTGCACAAATTCAGTAAACTCAACGATCGCCGGACTACGAGTGTCACCGACTATCGAAGTATCGCCAGGTTTCTTTGAAGTTGCTGAGTTTGTTAACTCCAAAAGTTTTATGTGTTAAGTTTATTCACCCCCCTTCTAAACTTAACCAAAGCCTTTTCAAGGGACCAACAATTGGTATCGGAGCAGTACTTCTGTTCTGAAGTAATCCTACTTGTTGTGCTTGTGAAAATACTTTGAAAACTTTTTCAAGTTACTGATTTTCAAAGCTTTGCATCATGGATAACAACCAGTATTCTAGAACAATGTTGATGTGTTCTTTAGATTGTTTTGATGAGTATAAACATCGTATGCAGGCTTATCTAGCTGCAACACATGGTGAAATGATGGATGTGCTGACAGATGGACCACTAGAGATTACCAAGTCAGTAACAGTGGGAGATGAGACACCGTACATTCCAAAACCAAAAAGGGAATGGACTGCTGAAGATAGAAAAAGAGCAAATCTCAACAATATTGCTATTGATATTATATACAGAACTTTGGATAGCAATATGTATATGAAGGTGAAAGATTGCAAGACCGCAAAGGAACTTTGGGATAAGTTACAAGCATCAGGAAGGCACCGATGCAATCAAAAAAACAAGATCAGTGTAGCAAAGAAGAAGTTCCAGGAGTTCAAGATGAAACCAAATGAAACCATTGAACAAATGGAATCAAGATTCAATGCAATCATGGATGAACTCACCCTACTGAGTGTGAAGTACTCACAAGAAGAAATCAACTCAAAAATCTTGGAAGCATTACCTGCAAAAGAAGTTTGGGAGATGAAAGTGACTTCCATAGAAGAAATGAGGAGTTTGCATGAAAAGGACACCTTCAAATTGTTTTCATATCTTAAGGCCTATGAATTTAGCAAAAAGCTTGTGCCTGAGACTGAAAAAGAAGTGCCAAAGACCACTGCATTGGCTGCTTCACATCAAGAAGAGACATCAGGAGCTCAAGATGATCTACCGGATGAGATGCAAGAGCAGATTGCCCTACTGAGCAAGAAAATCAAAATGATGAAAACTGGAAAGGGTTCTTCAAGGAATTTCACAAAGAAATTCAGTGAAAAGAAGAAGGAAGAATCAAAGAAAGATAATGATTACTTGTGCTATCATTACAAGAAACCAGGACACTTCAAACCTGATTGTCCTGAATTAAAACAGAAAAAGGAACCTGATTATCTTTGCTTTAATTGCAAGAAGCCTGGACATTTCAGACCTGACTGTCTAGACCTACTGAAGACCAAAAGTCAACAAAGAAGACATGGCAAGAAGGCTATGGTTGCTGAAGATGAATCAGGATATGAAGTATAATCAGAAAAGGGAAATGAATCTGATGATACTGCACTTGTTGCTGAGATGGAAGATTATGCTTTAATGGCAAATATGGATGAAACAAAGGAGGTATACAACTCTGTATCTATTAACACTCCTGCTGAAAGTGATTGTGAATCAACCTGTGGTTCAAATCCAAAAAATTCTAACAATGAAAAAAACTTTGGATGCCATCCTTAATCAACTGAGGATAATACAATCTGGTTATGAGATTGTGAAGGCTGAAAAAGAAGCTCTTCAATCAGAAGTTGAAAGATTAAATGCTGAATTAAGAATTCTCAAAGGAAAGGAAAAAGAAGTCAGACAGAATCAACATAAGCTGCTTGAACATTCGAGCCGCCGAGTCTATTTGAACCATTTTGTTCTTCCACTGAATTCAATTCTGGAAAGCCTTATGGTGATAGAACAGGGCTTGGATTTGGAACTCAACAATCCAATAAAAGTGGATCCAGTAAGGTCACTGAACCTAGTACCAGAATTGGTCCTAAGTTTGTGCCTGCACAAGATCCAACTCCCAAAGGGGTTGCTCAGGCAGTAAAGCCTACTGAGAAAGCTTCAAGGAAGAAAAATCAGAAGTCAAGGAAGTCAACAGCTCCTAATAAAAAGAATAAATCAAAAATAGGACTGCTGTGCCTTCTAGACCTGCTGATAGCAGACCTGCTACCAAGTCTGCTGGACCACAAAAAGGGAAAAACCAGAAATATTCCAAGAATAAGAATCCTAAATCCAAAAATGTTAATCATTCAAGGTATACTTATCTCAGGGGGGAAGGTAGATTGTTCCCTACTGATGATGATTGGAATATTCCTACACCTACTGCTAGAAACAACAGATATAACCATGCTGCTAGGGTAAAACCTAAGCAATGGAATCGACGAGAGGGCTCGGCGAGAGGACTTATACAAGACCTCGGCGGGGACCTCGGCGGGACCTCAACAGACTCCATATTACGTAGGCGTTCCTAACGTACACGACAAACATATGGTTATCCTAGTGCTTCTAACAAAAGAAATCACTTTAAACAACATTATATTCCAAAAGGCCGAAAGCATATGTGAATCCTACACAACCAATTGTTAGACCTTATGGATGTGTAGAATACATGTATGAACCAAAGTATGATACCTTTCAAAGAAGACCTTATGGAAACTTGCCAAGGGTCATGCTTACCACCGACCATTATGGACCCAAACAGGTTTGGGTACCTAAAATGCATTAACTTTGTTTTGTAGGGTGTCCGGTACTTTGACAAAGGATGTTCCGGACATATGACAAAGAATAAGCACTTTTTGTCAAATTTTGTGGCAAAGGATGGTCCAAGAGTGGAATTTTGGCAACAAGAACACACTGGATACACAAGAGGATATGGCACACTTGTGAGAAATGGATTAACAATCAGGAATGTTGCATATGTGGAAGGACTGGACTACAACCTACTGAGCACTGGACAATTCTGTTACATGGGATACAAGGTCACTTTTGACAAAAACACTTGTACTGTCATTAGTGAGAGAGGTGATCAAGTTGTGTTGGGAAGAAGACAACAAAACATGTATGTTGTGGATTGGTCTACTACTGTTCCAGAAAATTGCCTGATTGTGCATACCAAGTCAGAACTTAATTGGTTATGGCATAAGAAGTTGAATCATCTAAACTTTGATGATATCAATCAGTTGGTGAAGAAGAAACTGGTGATTGGTTTACCTGGGATCACATTCAGGAAGGATGCTATATGTGATGCATGTCAACAAGGTAAACAGACAAAGTCAAGCTTCAAGTCAAAGACTAAACAATCAAGAAAAAGAGTTTTGGAGCTGATGCACATGGATCTTTTTGGACCAGTAACACCAACAAGTGTAACAGGAAAGAAATACACCTTAGTGGTTGTGGATGATTATTCAAGATACACTTGGGTGATATTCATGAACAAGAAAAGTGAAACACTTAAAAAGATGCCTGAACTTTTGAAGAGATTGCAAAATGAGAAAAGTTTGACAGTAGTGAAAATCAAATCAGACAAGGGTACTGAATTTCTCAATAAAGTGATAAGAGAATACTGTGAACAGAATGGTGTACTACATCAACTGGCTGCTGCTGGTAAACCTCAACAAAATGGGGTTGCTGAAAGAAGAAACAGAACTCTAAAAGAAGCAGGAAGAACTATGATTTGTGAAGCATTGTTACCCGAAAGATATTGGGTCAAGCGCTTAATACGAGATGCTATACACAAAACAACATCAGTGAACAAGAAGCTGCTGAAAACACCTTATGAGATTTGGAATGGAAGAAAACCTAATATATCCTATTTCCATCCATTTGGAAGCAAATTTTTTATCTTGAATCATAAGGAACAATTGAAAACATTCCAACCAAAATCAGATGAAGGAATCTTCTTGGGATATTCTTCAGTTAGAAAGGCATTCAGGGTACTGAACAAAAGGACACTGAAGCATGAAGAAACAATACATGTTGTATTTGATGAACCTAAGTTCACTGGAATGGAAGATGAAGCTTCAGAACCTGCTGAGAATCAAAAAGTCACTGATCCAGAATGTGTTGAAGTTTTGGAAAACTTCAATGACTTAAAGGTGTCTGATTCTGCCCCTACTGAACACCCTGCTGATAACACTATTGATGCAACAACTGAGGCAGTTCAAGGATCTGTTGAACCCCCTGTTGAAGAAACAGCAGACCCTACTGAAGATGATGTTTCAGAGAATCAATATAACTAGAATCCACAATGGTTAAGGGATCACCCTGCTGAGCAAGTCATTGGAAACATACAGCAAGGTGTGAGGACTAGAAGACAATTAGAAGCAATGTTTACATGTTTTCTATCTCAAATGGAACCTAAAGTTTTTGAAGAAGCAATTTCAGATCCAGATTGGATAATTGCTATGCAAGAAGAATTGAATGAATTTGAAAGAAATCAAGTTTGGACACTAGTGGAAATGCCTAATCATGCAAATATAATTGGTACAAAATGGGTATACAGAAACAAACTTGATGAATCTGGTACCATTGTGAGGAATAAGGCCAGACTAGTGGCTAAAGGCTATTCTCAAGCAGAAGGAATAGATTTTGATGAGACATATGCCCCCGTTGCAAGTATAGGCTCAACAAAGCACTTTATGGTTTAAAACAAGCACCAAGAGCATGGTATGAGACTCTATCTCAATTCTTGGTGGACAATGGTTTTACAAAAGGCACCATTGATAAGACTCTTTTCAGAATCAATGAAGGGAACAACACCCTGCTGGTACAAATTTATGTTGATGACATAATTTTTGGTTCTGAAAATGAATTGCTATGTGAGAAGTTTGCAAATCTAATGAAGAGTAAATTCCAAATGAGTATGATGGGAGAAATGAACTAATTTTGGGATTGCAAGTCAAATAGATGAAAGATGGAATCTTCATTCATCAAACCAAGTATACCAAGGAGTTACTGAAGAAATTTGGTATGGAAAACAGCACCAAGATATCAACTCCTATGAGTACAAACATTAGATTGGATGAAGATAAAGAAGGCAAAGATGTTGATCAGACTTTATACAGAAGGACGATAGGCAGTCTGATGTACCTTACTGCCAGCAGACCTGATATATCCTTTGATGTAGGTGTTTGTGCAAGATTTCAATCAAAACCTAAAGAAAGTCATTTAGGTGCAGTCAAAAGAGTTCTCAAATACCTAAAAGAGACTTTGGGAGTAGGGATATGGTATTCAAAAAATGGAAGCTTCAAAGTCATATCGTACTCAGATTCTGATTATGCTGGATGCAAGATTGAAAGAAAAAGCACCACAGGAACCTGTCAGTTAATGGGAAATAGACTGGTTTCCTGGTTTAGCAAGAAACAGAATTCTATATCAACTTCTACTGCTGAAGCTGAATATATTGCTGCTGGAAGTTGTTGTGCACAAATATTGTGGTTAAGACAACAGTTAAGGGATTATGGAATTGAAGAAAGAGAAATTCCTATAATGTGTGACAACACAAGTGCAATTTCAATCACAGAAAATCCTGTTTTGCACTCAAGAACCAAGCATATTGATGTGAGACATCATTTTATAAGAGATCGTGTTGAAAAGAAAGATGTGGTGGTTCTGTATATCCCTACTGAAGATCAACTTGCTGATATTTTCACCAAACCACTCGCAGTGAAAGATTTGCTAAACTAAGGACTGAACTTGGAATTATAAAGGTTGACTGATACATCTTTGATCAGCAGTGTACTGGAATTCACCAAGGGGATTAGTCTTTGCTATGTTGGGTGAGCTCACTTAGCAGATTAGTCATTGGTCTCAACAATTCCATGTACTTATGTTTGGACAATTGAGCAAATGAAGTTGCCAAGGGGATTGGTCTTTTTCATGTTGGGTGAGCTCACTTGACAGATCAGTCATTGGTATTAAACTTCATCTTGTATTATCAATTGGACAACACAAAAGGATTTAAGCATCAGCAGAGTAACCGTGTCGGCGGCCGCCGAGACTTTTTGTCGACGCCAGGCCGCCGAGCCAAGTCTACCGATGACAAGGTCGTCGAAGGAAACGTTACACAGTCAAACTTACAAAAGTCAAAAAGCAAATGGCGGGATATTTATTCTATCCTTATAACCATAGTTACACGATCTGACGGTTACAAAACGTTATGGAAAAGTAATGGGCCACGTGTCAAGACAGTATTCACTCAGATTTAATCGTGGTTAATACCACTGTACGTGCTCTAACAGTTACAACTACATATATATATATATATACCTATACACAGAGACTACTTTCAAAAACTCAGATTGATTTTCTCTGCGTATACACTGTGTGAACACGGATTTGAGAGCTATCTTCTTCATCTTTTTCTTACAACAATGGCAAAGAAGGATGAGGTTCATATTGGAACCAGTCAGAGTGTAAGAGGATATGTTACTGACTGTAACTCCACTGAGTTTGCCATTAATATTAGACTAAGAATCAGACGGTTTGCTGGGCTAGAAGGTGTTATAAATAGAAGATTGGAACTAATCTCTTATGTCAATGTGTTGGAATTCTGGAGAAACATTGTCATACATGAAGATAGAGAGGCCTTCACTACAACTGTTAATGGAAGAGAGATTGAAATATCTTCAGACCTACTGAGAGAAGTATTTAAATTTGCACCTGGAAACAATGCACCCACCAATCCAGAAGCAATGAATCTACCAAGAATGAGGTTTGTGGATTCAATAAAGACAGATGATTCAATTGCTTCAAATCTGGGCATTAATGTGAAGTATATTGGTTATGAGTACAACCTGCTGAGCAAATTGATTGCCAAAACCATTTTAGGACTTGTTGGAAGCCTAGATACACTGTCTGGACCAAAAATAGACCTGCTGATTATCATCTGCAGAAGTATAAAGTTCGATTGGGCTGGATTCTTCATACACTACATGAAGAAAGTGTGTATTGAAGATATAGATGGTACAAGGAAGTCCAAGGTCAAGCCTTTAGGTCTAATGATTCAAACCCTGCTGAATCACTTTCAGATACCCGATGTTTTATCTGAAAAGATTAACAAATCCAGATTCAATCCATAAGTTGCTCCTATCCCTGGTCTGGATGATGATGAAGATGTAGATGATGAGGCTATTGAAAGTGATGGTGATGGTGGAAATGATGATGCTGGTGGTGAGCAGGTTTAGAAAGCTGTTAAACCTGCTGCACCTAAGACGGTTACTGAAAAGAGGAAGGCTGCTGACACAAGAAAAATTACAGAATTGCTAAAGCCTAGAAAGACAAGAAAGCAAACAGCAGAGACTGCTGAGTCTGCTGAGGGTTCAGTAGAAATTGAGGTTACTGACCCTGCTATTGCAAAGAAGAAAACTGTTGCTGAAATCTTGAAGGAGCAACAGAAAGAAGCCAGTAAGAAGAGGAAAGCTGCTGAAATTGAAACAGAGCAACTTTCCAAAAGAATGAAAGAGATTTCCAAAAAGAAGAAACATGGCAAAGGGAAACAATTGAAAACTTTGGAGGCTCAAAGGCAACAAGAACAAGAAGAAGAAGAAGAAGAAGAAGAAGAAGAGGAGAGGCTATTGAGGCTGAGCCCTTAACAATTATCAAGCCTATTGAGGATGTAGAGGTTGTTATTGAGCAACCTGCTGGAGAATCACAGCAGACTACTAACCCTGAGCCTGCTGTGGAAGCTACTGAATCCTCCCCTGCAAAGGTTGCTGAACCTACTGAATTTGCACAAGTTGTTGTTGAGCAATTTGTTAAAGAACCACAGCAGACTACTGAGTCTACACCTGATGTGGAAGTGGAAAAGTTGGTACAAGACCCTGCAAGTCCTGCAATAGTTCAGGGGGAAGAGAAATCTGTTGCTAACCCTGCTGATGAGCATATAAGTCAGGGGGAACCAAGTGTAGTACAGATGGAGGTAGTAGGGACTAACATACAACCTGAGCAACCGACTGACCTAGAAGCATCTGTGGAAGAAACTCTAAATTTACTTGTTGAGACCTTTGGAGGTCAGAAAGGTCCTGAAATAGCTCTCAGAAAGCCAACCATGCCATTTGAGAGGAAGGAGAAGAAGAAAAAGGAAGGATATGTTAATCCTAAACTCCTACTGGTTGCAAACTACTTTCAATGGAAATTTGGATTCTATAAGAGACAAAAGCCAGCAGCAGAACCAATGACAGATTTTGAAGAATGGGCTTTTGAGAAGTTGGGAGTGGAAAATTTGCTAGATCTGGTTGATACCTCTTTATTGCAATCAAGACTGATGGATCTGTTTGATGAACAACAGAAGGAAGAGGGTATCAAGTTCAGAGACACCAGAGATGAATCAGACAGTGATGATTCATCATCTGATTCTGGTGATGACTTCCCCTCTGGTCCAGGAGGAAACAGTGGGACTGCTTTATTGAATGAACAAAGTATGCAACAGTCCACTGATGCTGGTAGGTCTATTGAGGGCCAACAGACTGAACAAATGGATGAGGATGTGGAAAATCTCACCATGGATGATCTGGAGGCACAAATCAATGAGGGAATATCTATTGGTGCAAACAGGATGGTTGGTGAGATAGACCCTTTATTTGTTGTTGAACCTGCTGAGCATACTGATGATCGGCAGACTGTGGATTCAGATGAAGAAAGGGTTATAGATCTTAGTGATCCTGATGTCAGTTCTGAGGATTCAATTCAATATCAAGACTGGAATGACACTGAGGATACTCTAACCAAGGCTGCAAATTTTCTTAGAAGGATTTTTGATATTAAGGAATTTCAAAAAGAAAATATGGATGTATTCCCTGTACAGGTTGTGGTGGCACAAACAGCACCTGAACAAAGGATGGAACTGGAGGTTCAGGCTGCTGAGGTTCAAACCGCACCTGAACAAAGGTTGGAACAGGAGGTACATGTTGCTGAGTCTCAAACAGCACCTGGACAAAGGTTGGAACTATCTTTGGGTTTGGAGGAAACCCCTGCTTTGTTGTTGAACAACGGTGCGTAGTGGAGCCTACTCTGGAGACAAGACCACCGTAGGGAAAGATGGTCGACGAGGCTGTTTATTGATGAGGATGAGCGGTGTGGACTATGACTACGGTGATGAGGAGTTTCAAGTGCACGAGGAAGAAGCTATTGATGATGAACCTCAACAGGCATTTGTCCCAGTTGTTGAAGAGCCTGCTCTTGATCCCATTCTGGAAGAATTCCAAGGACCTAACCTGTTTGGAAGGGATATGAGCTATGCTTTGGTTATCAGCAGACAGAGGCAACAATACAATGCAGAAGAGCCTGCTGATGGAGCTGATGGAGGAATGGATGGTGGGGTACCAGCACATGTTTTGGATGAGTTGAGGATTTTCAGAAATGACATTGCAAATTTAAGAACTCAACTTAACAGGAAAGAGCAGAGATTTGAAGATTTAATGAACTTAGTGGAGAATAGAGGAAGAACCACTAAAACTGTTGCTTCCAATATAACCTCCACTCAGTATGCTTTTGCTGACCTTGCTCAAGATGTGAAGGGGATCAAGCAAGGAAATACACTGAAGGACGAGTTTCTGAAAGAACAATTTACATCCATTCATCAGAAACTTGACAAGCTTGCTGAGACACCTAAGCCTGCTGTGGCTGAATCTGCTGTTCCACTGCAACCTGCTATACTGGATCCTAAAATCACTGAGAGGATAACTCTACTGGAGCAAACATTGCAAGAAAGGATCACAGCTGTTGACACTAGGACTAAAATTATGGAGGGTCAACTGAACAACCTAGTGCTCACACAGGAGAGTGTACATGGCCTGCTGTCCCGTTTTGTTGATGATGTCAATAAGGGAGAAGAGAGCCAAACAGCAGTAGCAAAAGAGGCTGCCAGAATCTTTGCTAAGAAAAGATGGAAAGAGGACACTAATGCTTTTAGGGAGCACACTTTTGCAGACTTCCACTCACTGATGATCTTCTCAAGGAATATAAAAAGGTTTACTATAATAAGAGGAGACCCTATCATGACAAAGGCTTTCATGAAGGTTTAAACTCCTTTTTGGGCTTAAAGTTTTGGGAAGCAATGGTTAACGCCATGAGAGCTTCACACAGAGGTGGAAGAGGTGGTAGAGGTGGAAGAAGTTTACCTACTACCAATGCAAAGGAGTCACTTAATGAGTTTAAAGAAGTATACATGCGTTTAGGCTTTAGAGTACATCAGATCAACCTTACTCTACGTGAAGCATGGCATTGGTGGAAAGAAGTGAATCCTCATTGATTTCTCTCTGATTGAAAATGAATGGATGAGAGAAATGATCAGAGAGATAAGAGCCTATCAAGAGCAAGCAGAAAAGGCAAGGGAAGAAAGAGAAAGAAGACGGTAGATCAGCACACTTTATCTGTTTTTATCTTTTGCTGTATCTAGACTATAATACCTTTGAACAACTGATTATAATGAAAATGGACTAAGTTTGTTCTATTTTTGTTTTTAATCTTTTTGCTTTGTTGTTAAGAGGGTATTGGCATCATCACCAAAAAGGGGGAAATTGTTGGACTTATTTTTAAGTTTTAGTGATGAGTGTCAGACTAGCTGTTATAGAGCAAAGGCAAAAAGATGTCTAGATCAAATGTATAGGTTTATTAGAGTTTGATTTTGTATAGGTTTGATCAAACAAGCACTGTAAAGGTCGGTGACTTACATCGACGGACTAGTCTAGATCGGTAGGGTAGGCGAGTCGGTAGACTAGTCGGGAACCCTGTGAAGGCGAAGGCCGAGGGCTCAAACTCGGTTATTGAAGGCTAAGGGATCAAACTTAGTAATTAAAGTCAAGGATATGGAATCGAATTTAGGGAAGTACGTGATGACCTAAATCGATTACATATACCTTGTGTACAAGGTCTAAGTTCCACAAGATAAGTGATGATTGGAACTTAGTTATATGCAAAAAGGTGTAATCTAACTTCATAAATAAAATTTAGATAAAAGACAGTAAGCTTTGAAGTGTTTCTAAACACAGCAAAATAAGGATCAGCTTATAGATGTGTATATCAGCAGACTTATGTTCTCAGGAACCTGCTGGACACATATTTCGATTTAATCAAAGGCTACATTGGAAGATTACAAAGAAAGGGACAGCTAACAACCTCTGATTTATCAAACAAATCAATGGTTAAGATCAAATGGACGTTGGAAAGATTCAGACCTTTATCCAATGGATACAAGTCAAAGAGTGGACAGACTGTAAACTGTCAAAAAGGAATCTAACAGTGTCAGTCCTAGGAACAGTCAGAAAAAGCAAGTCAAGATGGAGACAAATCTGAAACGGCTATGTTTGAATTTCAAACATAAGTCACAAGGATTCCTACCTATAAATAGAGGACTCCTAATTCAGATACAAGGGATGAAAATTGATGAACATCAAGAGAAAAATATAGATAATCCTGAGCTTCAATTTCTGATCAAGAAAAACACCCTGCTGACCCTACTGAGCATAAGGCAACTGATCCAGTAAATTTCTTCAAGTGTAATCTGCATTCAAGCTGCATCAAGTTTACACACTTGAAGACATCAAGCTGCTGATCATATCATCCTGATCGAGCTGCTGAAAGCTGAATCACTTACTTGATTCAAACTTTCTTTTACAAGAAATCTACTGAAGACAGTGAAGCATCTTTGGGTGTGAAAGACTGTTGGTTGTGGTGGAGCTAGTGAAGAGGCAATCCTACCCTTCAAGGACCAGTGGAAGACTTTGGAGCAGCAATCCTACATGTTCCAAGTGTTCAGTTTGTGAAGCCATAGTTATTGGTGAAGTACAAGCAACTTAGGGATTTTTGTAACAGCTACATCAAGAATCTCTAGTGAATTACCTCCAACATCACAGGAGAAGAGTGGACTGACAGGATTACACCACCTGGAACCACTATAAAATCTGCCTACTTACTTTCTGCATTTATATTCTGCACTTAGTTTATCCAATACATCAATCTACTGAATCTAGCAACTGAATTCACACACATACACTACTGAGTATCTAATACTTGGTATCATATTTAACAACAAGTAATAAGGATTAATTTTTGATATATTTCCGCTGCACAAATTCAGTAAACTCAACGATCGACGCGACTGCGAGTGTCGATAGACTATCGAAGTATCGACGGTCGTTAAGGGTGATTTTATACGTTTTATAACGATATGTTTTATATCAATTTCCCCCATATTTGGATGTTTTTCATAGAAATCGAGCTTTATATTGAAGTATTGAGCAAGTGATGTTTTTAATGGGTTAGTTGCAAAATCGTATGAATTATGTGTAAAATTGATGGTTTTATGTTGATTTGGAAGATACTACATTTTTCAATATGTTTGATGACTTGTAGGTACACAATTCCGGCTTGGAAAAGGATTTAGAATGTGTTAAAATCAGATTGATCTGAAGAAAAAGAAGATAAAGATGGAAATATCAAGTTCAAGTCGAAGCTGAACGTTCGTCTATTTTTCCCATCCAGCAGACGGGCGTCCATCAAAGCAGACTGGCGTCCAAGAGGTGAAAAACAAATCAGAGAGTTCCAAACTTTCTTGGACGGGCGTCCACAATTCCGGACGGGCGTCCATGGCCGACATGCTGAAAACCGACTTAGTTTTCTATAAATAGCAGCGGGATTTCAACCCTAAAATAGACATTATTGACACCTATTGATATACAATCATTAGGAGAAAACCCTAGGCGGCCCCAGCCCCCTTAGGGGAGGCTGGGGTTGCGATTTTTCTTGTTTTATATTCGCTTTTTATTTCGTTTTGCTGTTTTATGCTGAATGCTTGGAGGCTGAGCAATTGTTCAAACCTTGTGAATCCGTTTCAGCAGGTTCTTTATTTTCAATCTTGAGTTTGTTTTGTGATCTTTAATTCAAGTTGTATCTTTTCTATGATTATATGTTTATGCAATCAATATCGAAAGATGAATTGTTGTTGATGTTTACCGTATGACGAGAGTCGGTGTAAACCTTAGATCACCATAGGAAAGATGGTATTTTTAACCTTGACATAACGAGAGTTGATAGGTTGAATATCTAGGTTGCTAGATTGAGAGATCTTACACCTTGCTTTTAGAGCGTTAATCTCTATAGATCGAGAGATGATGAGATGGATAGACGAATTATCTACGAGAGTAGGAATTCATACTTTTGATAGGTGAACCACAACTTGAATTAAATCATCACAAGATAACTTTAGAGAGGAAATAAAGGGTTGCGGGAACGGTGGATTATTGTTTGTTCGTTGTTTAATCACCATGATCATCTTCTTGTTTACTGTTTATTTTATAGTTTATAGTTTAGATTTCGTTTTCGCTTTTCTCCTTCCTAGCTTTGGACTGACAATCATCTGTCCAGTTTATCTTTTCGTTCTATTATATTAGGTTTAATAATAGTATCAATCTTAGGAAAATTAATGAACTAGATACCCCGATTCCCTGTGACCGACTCCGGTATTAATCGATATACTACGATCCCTACACTTGGGGAATACCGGATTTATAAATTTTATTACTTGTTTGCTTTGTTAGATAAAATCCGTGACACAGGCTACTGAAGTCCCCTCTCTCGATTGAATAAACTTAACACATAAAACTTTTTGAGTTAACAAACTCAGCAACTTCAGCAGCCTGCTAATACTTCAGTAGTCTGCTGACACTAAGTAGTCTGCTGACTGTTGAGTTTACTGAATTTGTGCAGCGGAAATATATAAAAAAATTAAGCCTTGTTACTTGTTGTTAGATATGATACCAAGTATTAGATACTCAGTAGTGTATGTGTGTGAATTCAGTTGCTAGATTCAATAGATTGATGTGTTGGATAAACTAAGTGCAGAATATAAATGCAGAAAGTAAGTAGGCAGATTTTATAGTGGTTCCAGGTGGTGTAATCCTGTCAGTCCACTCTTCTCTTGTGATGTTGGAGGTAATTCACTAGAGATTCTTGAGGTAGTTGTTACAAAAATACCTAAGTTGCTTGTCCTTCACCAATAACTATGGCTTCACAAACTGAACACTTGGAACAGGTAGGATTGTTTGCTCCAAAGTCTTCCACCGGTCCTTGAAGGGTAGGATTGCCTCTTCACCACTCCACCACAACCAACGATCTTTCACACCCAAAGATGCTTCACTTGTCTTCGCAGATTTCTTGTAAAAGAAAGTTTGAATCAAGTAAGTGATTCAAATTCGACGACTTGATCGGGATGATATGATCAGCAGCTTGATCAGGATGATATGATCAGCAGCTTGATGTCTTCAAGTGTGTAAACTTGATGCAGCTTGAATGCAGATTACACTTGAAGAAATTTACTGGATCAGTTGCCTTATGCTCAGTAGGGTCAGCAGGGTGTTTTTCTTGATCAGAAATTGAAGCTCGGATTATCTATATTTTTCTCTTGATGTTCATCAATTTTCATCCCTTGTATCTGAATTAGGAGTCCTCTATTTATAGGTAGGAATCCTTGTGACTTATGTTTGAAATTCAAACATAGCCGTTTCATATTTGTCTCCATCTTGACTTGCTTTTTCTGACTGTTCCTAGGATCGACACTCGTCGATTCCTTTTTGACAGTTTACAGTCTGTCCACCCTTTGACTTGTATCCATTGGATAAAGGTCTGAATCTTTCCAACGTCCATTTGATCTTAACCATTGATTTGTTTGATAAATCAAAGGTTGTTAGTTGTCCCTTTCTTTGTAATCTTCCAATGTAGCCTTTGATTGAATCGAAATATGTGTCCAGTAGGTTCCTGAGAACGTAAGTCTGCTGATATACACATCTGCAAGCTGATCCTTATTTTGCTGTGTTTAAAAACACTTCAGCTTACTGTCTTTTATCTAACTTTTATTTATGAAGTTAGATTACACCTTTTTGCATATAACTAAGTTCCAATCATCACTTATCTTGTGGAACTTAGACCTTATACACAAGGTATATGTAATCAGTTTAGGTCATCACAGACTTCCCTAAATTCTGATTCCATATCCTTGACTTTAATTACTAAGTTTGATCCCTTAGCCTTCAATAACTGAGTTTGAGCCCTCAGCCTTCGCCTTCGGCGGGTTCCTGACTAGTCTACCGACTCGGCTACCCTGCGATCTAGACTAGTCTGCTGATGTAAGTCAGCTGACCTTTACAGTGCTTGTTTGATCAAACCTATACAAAATCAAACTCTAATAAACATATACATTTGATCTAGACATCTTTTAGCCTTTGCTATATTACAGCTAGTCTGGCACTCATCACTAAAACTTAAAAATAATTCCAACAGGAAGAGATGAAGCGGTTAAGGAAAGAATTTATGCACCAACTGGAGGAGAAAAAGCAAGACATGATGGCACAGAGATGGGAACTTCTTCATGAAACCGAGAACATCAACTTGAAGGTGGTTGAGGAGGTTGAATCAAGAGACTGTGAGGTGGCAAATCTGAAAGAGACGATGCAGACCTACAAGAGGAAGATCAATCAAGTTGTCCAGGTTTGCAACGAGACGACGGGGAAAAGGATTGCTCATCTGCCACATTATCTATGATTTCTGAAAAACTTTGTTATTGTTATGTCTGTTTGTTTAATTTTAATTTTACTGTTTGTTTGCAGAAACTTTGGTTTTAATTTGGTTTAAAATTTTCTGTTTGTATAATTTATTTTCATGTCCTGAAACTACTGCTTTTATTTTTATGTTCATGTTTATTGTATAATAAATTTATCTGAATTATTTCTGTTCTTTGGAAATTGCCTGAGTTTGCTTTTGGTTCTAATGTCCTCCTAGTTCAATTTGGTTTGATATGCTTTTTCTTTGGGGTTGGTTCTGGTTTGTATATGTTACACTAGTTTAAACCTGTGTCAATTTGAATTGTATGTTGTTATTTTAACATACTTGGAAATGAGCAGACTTGAATCATATGTAGTTTATAAGAAAATAAAATGATTTGTATTTCTTATGAGAATTGAATGAAAAAATTAATTAGTGTCTGATATAAAATAAAGAAAAAAGATTATAGTAATTAACAGTGTGAATTAATGTAATTATAGGATTTTCATACTTTATAAATTATAATAATAAAGAATATAAGGAAGAAAAAACAACAAAAGAGGATTGCATGAAAAAAAACTACTATGGGTGATAAACAAGAAGGAAATAAAAGAGAGAATATACCGTCCCATCGAATGCATAGAAGGCGTGAAAAAAAGTAGAAAGAGGACAAAACATGACAGAATCAGTGGCAGGGGGCCATTGTTGACCGGGGACCATCCATTCCCCCTTCATTTCCATTCATTTCATTTTGTTTTAAGCGAGTAGTGATGAACGTAGATCAAGTGAAATTAAAATACTTGACCACCATAAACCAATACTAGCAAGAGGACTAGGTCCATCGTAGTATAGCTATAGCGAATCAAGGTCGATCCCACAGGGAACCAAATTGTGGATCATTTATATACAAACAACTAATTATTCATATCAAGGACACAAAGGCGGTCTTCGACCAACGAAAGACAAGAAAGGTAAATGACACGACTCGACACAACACATAACGTAATTAACCTCCCCAATCATCATGTTATCGTTTGGATCTAGAGATTCTATATAATTAAGCTAGACTCGACAACTATTAATCCGATTCGTATTTCTTTTATATTGGCTACGGGAGTCATCCCCTAAACTAGATCTAGCTCCGGGTAGGCCATCCGGATCACTATGCTACATCACGTGACTTCGCTTTTTCGGCCTCCATCTCATATGACTTGCACGCTTACAAAACTAGGGATGCCGATATTAACCGTATTCCTCACCTAGGCAACATTCCTTTTTTCGGGCGTACTTCCTAGACGATCGCATCAGTCTCCGTCCCATTAACACTAACTTTTAGGTATCATGTTAATCTACGATTTACGTATAACTAGGTGTGCACAATTCCCTAATACGAACGCATCTAGATCTCGCCGAAAGTCCCGGAAGATCAATTCATGAGCCGACCTAGGAGCCCTATATTGGTATTTCCTAATAATACGCTAATTAAAACGGACGAGCAACGTAGCCGTAGCCATACCTACTAAGATAAGAAATTCTAGGTGGACAATCACACCATAAAGACGTGGCTAGATTGACGCGACGAACAACTAAATCTTAGCGTTTCTACATACGTAACGGATAAAATAGAGACTCATAAAGCAATTATATAGATCTACTAAAAACACGGTTTTTGATCATACCAAAGTCATCTATAGGTCACCGGATGACAGATCTGGGCGTGTGGATCCTCATAGACAAGGAATCCCCACGGCCTCATATCGTATCCTTAGATCTACATCGTCCGGTGAAGAACGAACAACCTCAAACGATAAACAATAATTGGGGGCTTAATTACAAAGAACAAAGAACAAATAAATACAAGAACTTACATTATTGCAGATCTTGCATAAAAACTGCTCTAAGAAAAACTGAAGATTTTATTATAAACTGAGAAGTGTAAAAAAAAATGTATTGTGCAAAGAAGTGTGTAAAAGGCGTGTATAACATGCCTTTATTTATAGGGGTTCAAGCTAATTAAGAGATATACTTTAAAATGTCAAAACAAATAAGAGATAACTCTCGGCCGATCTCCAATTAAAAGATAAAATGCGCCCCCCTAGAATGTATCCTCATGTTGGCGCCAATCTTGGTTGGTTTGCCATGCTTATCCGATCTTTTCGTGCTAATCCGATATTTATCTTGAATTTTCTTTGATTTATCTTGAGATTTAATTCTTCCATTTGTATTTATCTTCCATAATTATCCAAATCTGCAAAATAGATATTTATCCCAAAAATAAATCATATTTAAATAAAACGGATAAATACCGATTTATCCCAAAAATAAATCATATTTAAATAAAACGGATAAATACCGATTTATAAATAAAAACGGATAATCACCAAATTATATCTTATAAAATGGATAAATACCAAATTATATTTTATAAATCACAAAACATTAAATAATACATATAAACATGTGATTTAATATAAAATACATATTATTAATCTTGATTTAAGGTCAACGTTGATGACTTTTACGGGTATAATTTGACCGTCATCAACTACCCCCCACTTAGACTTTGATCGTCCCGAACAAAGCATCAATAAGTCATTCCCCAAGAAAACAATTGTCATGGTCAAATCATACTTACGCGAGAAGCTCGAGTCAACTCATACCAGTCATGCTCATAAGATATCCATTATTCACTACTCTCTGTGAATCGAAGTGATGTGTGCATGTGCATTTGATTTTATCTATTCGTGGCAAGATTAAAGTTTATGCTAACTTCGTAATCTCAACCTACCAACATCAGCATTCCCACTTCTTAAGCCTCGCAATGGTTAAAGCACTAGAACAATAAGCAAGAGCGTATCTATAGGGTTTTTGGACTTGGAGACCGAGTACTACTCAAAGCCTCTTAAAGAGTTAAATATTCTTCTCATATATTCATATTTTTCAAATACTATCAATCTCAAAGGAAGAAAACTTTTTAGAGTATCCCCCTATCTTAGATCATGCATAGCATTGAATATTACCACAAGCGCGGGGCTACTTTGGTAATGTTACTACAAGCCCAGTGTTTAACTTATTGTCAAAACACAGATAATTCTCAAGCTTATTACTCCGCTTTGATGGCTAGAAGATAGGAATACATCAGCAGATAAATTTCGACTCTAAGTATGCATAACCAATCATCTACGCAATGTACACATAATTCTTCAGTTATTATGATTTGCGCGGTATTCGTCGATTCATTTTGAGTAATCAAATAATAAATAACTACTTGCAATAGTTGGCATGAATATCCTTAAATTTACATTCACATAAGTATAAAATGATCACGTACTCATGCAACTTGGTTCCTTTCCTATCAATTCTTAGCTAGGAACTTACAATTCTAAGGGTACGAGAGAAATAATATGGCATTTATTCAATTCTTTCAAATTTTTCACCGTTTCACTCAATTTTCAATTATAGCATATCATAGCTAAGTCTCCTACCCCCCACTTAAACATGGCATTGTCCCCAATGACAAATAAAAATGAGAATTTAAGAAAAAGACTTAGCTCTGGAAACGGATCTCAAGTAGATGCAGAACATCGGAGTAATTTAAGCACGTCGTGGAGAAGCAAGTGAAAACCTGTTTAAGCAAACCAAACAGAAACTCCGCGAAACCGTTAATAACATGTCAATGGAAGTTATAAAATAATGTGGCAGTATTTAGATATAAAATATCCAAAAACAATTTAAGCCACTTTATTTCATACAACCAATGACAAGGAAAACCAAAGAGTTAAAACTACTCGTTCAGACACGAAGTCTAAAATAAAAAATAAAAAAAAAATACATATATAGACGCAAAAAGAAAAATACTAAATAGAAAGAAAAATAAACAAGCAACTAAAGAAGGTAGTCTTCATCTATAATCTCCACCGCTGAAATATTCTTAAAACCGGGTGGAGAAGACAAAGATCAAAAAGCATTACCCCACGTGGGAAAACACGAGGTTCACTGGATCAACCATGTATTCAATCCAGTGTAAAAGAGAAACTTGGTAAGGTATAACATTGAATGTGACCTATCGGCTAAAGATAAAATCGATATGCGAGCGCGAAACTTCACGTTTGGATTGGATATCAACAACTTAGGGAGATGTAGCTTCCCCTCGAAATTACTAATAACCCAATGTATCACGTAAAAGTCATCACCGTCATCAACAAGGTCGGATTGGTGTGATATTTTAGAACAAAACCCATCATCCAGAAATGCCGGGATAGGCGTAAAAGTGTGAAATTTAAAACTTCCGGTAGAAAGATAAGTTGTATTTTGATCAAACCAAAAACTTTTAAAATCTAGCTGGGTGCAGAGCTACACTTACCCCATCTAGGATCATGAAAACCAAAATGATAAAAGATAATCATTAAAACTTAGCAATATTTCTAATTCCGCAACACAAGGTCATTTGGTAAACAAGATGGAGGTTGAGAGTATGATGAGTTTAGAAAAAGATATAAAAGGATGGTGGGGTAGGAGAGTGAAATAGATGGAAAGAAAGAGAGGGGATGAAAGAATGGTTAGAAATGTGAACTGTGAGGCGATTGGTGAGAGAATAGAAAGGTTGAAGGGTGAAAAGGTCCAAAGGAAAGATAAGGATAGTTGCAGAACGAATTGCACACAACTTTGGATTTTCACTCGGATCGCCATTCTAAAAAGTTTTGGAAGTTGACCAAAATTGTTCTTGTTCGCACCAATCATTCTTTGTTACATTTTCAGTAATTCTCAAGTTCTCTTAATGCTTCCATCTTAAGGTTGATTGCTAAATTTCCTTTTCTTTAGCAATTTCTCGACTCTCCTACGGAACTCTACTTCACGTGGCCTATATTGAGTAAAAAAGTTTTGCACATCCTTAGCCCAATGGCCATCGGAACACGGCAAAATAAAAAACCTCAACATATGTCACGTTACTCTTATTGGACAAAAAACCTAAAATCCTAAAAAGAAATCCTAAGGGTTTTAAAGAAGTAGTTCTGAGTTTAAAGTCCTCAGCTCGACTTTCCAAAAGCATCCTTGTCAGTCATCCTTCATCGTTGCCCAGACTTTGACCCTCTGGGCACTATAAGAGGTGGGCTCGTCGCTTCTGCGGATTAATACCCTTCCCTTGGTTGTGAGACCTAGGAAACGATATTTATCCATACCATTTATACAAAGCTCTTACCTCGGCTCTCGTTTTAGGAACTAGTGAATTCTAAGAAGATTTAGCCCTAGGGACCCATTTTAATCACATCCTCTATAATGCTGCTTCATTATGCTCTCTCAAAACTCAACGTCTTCTTTAGATTGCGAATGCTTAAACTACACAAATTGTTGCTCCCCTGGCCAGTAGAAGCAATCTCATGTATAGGACAATGAGATTTTGACAGAACTACGAGGAACTCCTTATTCACTGCTTCCTTCAACTACTACATGTTTCCCTACACCCTCTAGATGAGACAGATTTGGGGCAAAACCTTCCACACTAATAAAATTAATCTTACAAACCACTCCGGGCTAAGATTCATACTCAGGTTCATGTATAGGCTAACTTATGCTCAAAAGACCAAAAGATAGTAAATCATAAGCAAAAAGGTAGTACCTTGCCTTTAACATTATACCACGAATAATTCGAACCTTTTAATATTTATTTTCTCGGAGCCATCTTGGTGCTTTAAAGGTGTTGCTTCCATTTCTTTTTCCCATCGTAGATTCGTAGCTCCACATGTCGCTGGGTTATTTTCTCAGCGCCCGCGAAAAATTACGACTCGGATTATTGCTTCCCTGGTTTCGCAAACGAAGAAAAAACAAAACGGACCGTAGACTCGCTTTTAACATGGTTTCCCATGCTCCTATCGGACCTATGGATTAAACATACGGAGGTAAACAGACACGCGAAATTCCAGAAAACAGAACCAGGCATGCTGGCAGCGAGAGGCAGTCTTGCTGGGAGCGAAACCAGATGTTCCAGATTTTGGAATTTTTACACAGAGCAGACAACCAGAGGGACTCAAAAACATAAAAAACAGACTCTAAAATCGAAAACTCGACATGAATAAAAAATTATTTATATATAAAATTGACCGTTGGTTCCCCGGCAACGGCGCCAAAAACTTGATGAACGTAGATCAAGTGAAATTAAAATACTTGACCACCATAAACCAATACTAGCAAGAGGACTAGGTCCATCGTAGTATAGCTATAGCGAATCAAGGTCGATCCCACAGGGAACCAAATTGTGGATCATTTATATACAAACAACTAATTATTCATATCAAGGACACAAAGGCGGTCTTCGACCAACGAAAGACAAGAAAGGTAAATGACACGACTCGACACAACACATAACGTAATTAACCTCCCCAATCATCATGTTATCGTTTGGATCTAGAGATTCTATATAATTAAGCTAGACTCGACAACTATTAATCCGATTCGTATTTCTTTTATATTGGCTACGGGAGTCATCCCCTAAACTAGATCTAGCTCCGGGTAGGCCATCCAGATCACTATGCTACATCACGTGACTTCGCTTTTTCGGCCTCCATCTCATATGACTTGCACGCTTACAAAACTAGGGATGCCGATATTAACCGTATTCCTCACCTAGGCAACATTCCTTTTTTCAGGCGTACTTCCTAGACGATCGCATCAGTCTCCGTCCCATTAACACTAACTTTTAGGTATCATGTTAATCTACGATTTACGTATAACTAGGTGTGCACAATTCCCTAATACAGAACATATCTAGATCTCGCTGAAAGTCCCGGAAGATCAATTCATGAGCCGACCTAGGAGCCCTATATTGGTATTTCCTAATAATACGCTAATTAAAACAGACGAGCAACGTAGCCGTAGCCATACCTACTAAGATAAGAAATTCTAGGTGGACAATCACACCATAAAGACGTGGCTAGATTGACGCGACGAACAACTAAATCTTAGCGTTTCTACATACGTAACGGATAAAATAGAGACTCATAAAGCAATTATATAGATCTACTAAAAACACGGTTTTTGATCATACCAAAGTCATCTATAGGTCACCGGATGACGGATCCGGGCGTGTGGATCCTCATAGACAAGGAATCCCCACGGCCTCATATCGTATCCTTAGATCTACATCGTCCGGTGAAGAACGAACAACCTCAAACGATAAACAATAATTGGGGGCTTAATTACAAAGAACAAAGAACAAATAAATACAAGAACTTACATTATTGCGATCTTGCATAAAAAGCTGCTCTAAGAAAAACTCGAAGATTTTATTATAAACCGAGAAGTGTAAAAAAAATGTATTGTGCAAAGAAGTGTGTAAAAGGCGTGTATAACATGCCTTTATTTATAGGGGTTCAAGCTAATTAAGAGATATACTTTAAAATGTCAAAACAAATAAGAGATAACTCTCGGCCGATCTCCAATTAAAAGATAAAATGCGCCCCCTAGAATGTATCCTCATGTTGGCGCCAATCTTGGTTGGTTTGCCATGCTTATCCGATCTTTTCGTGCTAATCCGATATTTATCTTGAATTTTCTTTGATTTATCTTGAGATTTAATTCTTCCATTTGTATTTATCTTCCATAATTATCCAAATCGCAAAATATATATTTATCCCAAAAATAAATCATATTTAAATAAAACGGATAAATACCGATTTATCCCAAAAATAAATCATATTTAAATAAAACGGATAAATACCGATTTATAAATAAAAACGGATAATCACCAAATTATATCTTATAAAATGGATAAATACCAAATTATATTTTATAAATCACAAAACATTAAATAATACATATAAACATGTGATTTAATATAAAATACATATTATTAATCTTGATTTAAGGTCAACGTTGATGACTTTTACGGGTATAATTTGACCGTCATCAAGTAGATAGTAGTACCATTTTCTGAGACGAGTAATGATAGAGGGACAACCGACGTGTCACACAATAAGTCCGTTTAGGGAGTCTTATGTGAGTATGTCACTCAATAAGTCCGTTTAGGGTGTCTTACGTGAGTATGTCACACAATAAGTCCGTTTAGGGTGTCTTACGTGAGTATGTCACTCAATAAGTCCGTTTAGGGTGTCTTACGTGAGTATGTCACTCAATAAGACCGTTTGGGGTGACGTGAGTATGTCACTCAATAAGTCCGTTTAGGGTGTCTTACGTGAGTATGTCACACCATAAGTCCGTTTAGGGTGTCTTCTGTGAGTATGTCACTCAATAAGTCCGTTTAGGGTGTCTTACGTGAGTATGTCACTCCATAAGTCCGTTTAGGGTGTCTTACGTGAGTATGTCACTCAATAAGTCTGTTTAGGGTGTCTTATGTGAGTATGTCACACCATAAGTCCGTTTAGGGTGTCTTACGTGAGTATGTCACTCCATAAGTCCGTTTAGGGTGTCTTACGTGAGTATGTCAAACAATAAGTCCGTTTAGGGTGTCTTACGTGAGTATGTCACTCAATAAGTCCGTTTAGGATGTCTTCCGTGAGTATGTCACTCCATAAGTCCGTTTAGGGTGTCTTACGTGAGTATGTCACACCATAAGTCCGTTTAGGGTGTCTTACGTGAGTATGTCACTCCATAAGTCCGTTTAGGGTGTCTTACGTGAGTATGTCACACAATAAGTCCGTTTAGGGTGTCTTACGTGAGTATGTCACTCCAGTAGTCCGTTTAGGGTGTCTTACGTGAGTATGTCACTCAATAAGTCCGTTTAGGGTGTCTTAGGTGAGTATGTCACTCAATAAGTCCGTTTAGGGTGTCTTATGTGAGTCTGTCACACCATAAGTCCGTTTAGGGTGTCTTACATGAGTATGTCACACCATAAGTAGTCCTAATAGAATCAGAAGTCCGGTTATGGCGTCTTACGTGAGTATGTCACACAATAAGTCCGTTTAGGGTGTCTTACGTGAGTATGTCACTCAATAAGTCCGTTTAGGGTGTCTTACGTGAGTATGTCACTCAATAAGTCCATTTAGGGTGTCTTATGTGAGTATGTCACTCAATAAGTCCGTTTAGGGTGTCTTACATAAGTAGTCCTAATGGAATCAGAAGTCCGGTTATGGTGTCTTACGTGAGTATGTCACAAAATAAGTCCGTTTAGGGTGTCTTACGTGAGTATGTCACTCCATAAGTCCGTATAGGGTGTCTTACGTGAGTATGTCACTCAATAAGTCCGTTTAGGGTGTCTTACGTGAGTATGTCACACAATAAGTCCGTTTAATTTTGTTTTAATTATTATTATGTTAATTATTATTTAGTATGTTGGACTTATTTCTTAGTTTTGATGATGAGTGCCATACTAGCTGTTATAGTGCAAAGGCAAAAAGATGTCTAGATAATATGTATAGGTTTATTAGAGTTTGATTCATAAATAGGTTTGATCAAACAAGCACTCGTAAATGGCCGCCGATTGTTTATCGACGACCGATCTAGGTCGATAGGGTAGATAGGTCGGACCGGTCCGGAACCCGCCGAAGACGAAGGGCGAGGGTTCAAACTCGGTGAATGAAGGCTAAGGGATCAAACTTAGTATTTAATGTCAAGGATATGGAATCGAAATTTAGGCAAGTCTCGTGATGACCTAAACGATTACATATACCTTGTGTAGAAGGTCTAAGTTCCACAAGTTGGATGATGTTTGGAACTTGGTTATACTTTAAATGATGTAATCTAACTTCACATACAAAAGTTGGATAAAAAGATTCAGCTGCATTATATTTTACAGACAAAAATATGATGTTCAGCCGACTGATTGGTTTTACAGCAGACTGATAGACCTGCTGATATATACCTCGATCAATTCAAGATTATTGGGAAGTTACATGGATAAGAACAGCCAACTACCTCTGACTTATCAAGCAAATCAAAGGCTGAGATTAAAAAGACGTTGGGATGATCCATATTTTTATCCATTGGATACAAGTCAAAGGGGTGGACGGACTGCACACTTTGTCAAAAAGTAATCTGACGAGTGTCGATCCTATGAATAGTGACGAGAATGCGGTGCGGATGGGACAAATACAAGGAACGGTCACATTTGAATTTCAAATTCAAGTCACATGCATTCCTACCTATAAATAGAGGACTTTCAACTCAAGAAGAAGCAGATGAATTTTGGGATAAACTTTAAGTGATAACACTGAGCTGAAAAACACCCTGCTGAACTTACTGAGCTTAAAGCTGCTGATCTAGTTATTTTCTTCAAGTGCATTCTGTGTTCAAGCTGCATCAAGCATACACACTTGAAGACTGCAAGCTGCTGATTATATCATCCTAATCAAGCTGCTGCAACTGAATCATTTATTTGATTCATTCTTTATTTTATAAAGAACCTGCTGAAGACAGTGAAGCATCTGTTAGGTGTGAAAGACTGTTGGTTTGTGGTGAAGCTGGTGAAGAGGCAATTCTACCCTTCAAGGACCAGTGGAAGACTCGGGAGCGAAAATCCTACCCGTTCTTAGTTTTCGGTTGTGAAGCCATAGTTATTGGTGAAGGACAAGCAACCTAGGATTCTTTGTAACGAGATAACTCAAAGATTACTAGTGAATTTCCTCCAACATCACGGGAGAAGAGTGGACGTACGGGATTACATCACCTGGAACCACTATAAAAATCTCTCTACTTACTTACCGCATTTATTTTCCGCACTTAGTCATTATTCATATCAACTGCGAATCTAGCAACCGAAATCACACACATACATTACCGAGTATCTAATACTTAGTAACACATTTAACAACAAGTAACAAGGCTTAATTTTGATATTATTCCGCCGCACAAATTCAAAGAACGAACCGGTAGACTACGTTTATCGACGGAGCTACGAGGTCTCAACAGACTTCGAAGTATCGAGAGGCTGCCGAAATTGCAAATTTGTTAACTCCAAAGTTTTAAGTGTTAAGTTTATTCACCCCCCCTCTAAACTTAACTAAAGCCTTTTCAAGGGACCAACAATTGGTATCGGAGCAGTGCTTCTGTTCTGAAGGAATCCTACTTGTTGTGCTTGTGAAAATTCTTTAAAACTTTCTTTCAAGTTACTGATTTTCAATACTTGCATCATGGATAACACACAGTATGCTAGAACCATGTTGATGTGCTCTCTTGATAGATTTGATGAGTATAAACGTCGAATGCAGGCATATCTTGCTGCTACTCATGATGAGATGATGGATGTACTAACTGAAGGACCACTGGAGATTACAAAGGCAAGAATAAGTGGGTGACAGAACCGAGTACATTCCTAAACCAAAGAGAGAATGGAATGCGAGAAGACAGAAAAGAGCAAACCTCAACAACATTGCTATTGATATCATCTACGAACCTTGGATAGCAATATGTACATGAAAGTCAAAGATTGCAAGACCGCAAAGGAACTTTGGGATAAGATTCACTTAATCCGTGAAGGCACCGATGCAATAAAGAAGAACAAAATCGGGTGTGGCGGAAAAAGGTTTCAAAAGTTCAAAATGCTACCTAATGAAACCATTGAGCAAATGGAGTCCGATTCAATGCAATCTTAGATGAACTTACTCTGCCGAGTGTAAGTTATTCAAAAGAGGAAGTGAACACCAAAATCTTGGAAGCTTTACCTGCAAGAGATGTTTGGAAAATGAAGGTGACTGCAATTGAAGAAATGAGAAAGCTGCATGAGGAAGACACCTTCAAACTGTTCTCTGATCTTAAGGCCTATGAATTTAGCAAGAAGTTAGTGCTGAAACGAAAAGGAAGAGCCAAAGACCACTTTGCATTGGTGCTTCACATCATGAAGAAACATCGGGAGGACAGGATGATATGCTAGATGAAATGCAAGAGCAAATTGCCCTACCGAGCAAGAAGATCGAATGATGAAGACCGGAAAGGCCCCTACAAGAAATTTCACAAAGAGGCCTACGAGAGAAGGAAAGAAGAACCAAAGAAAGATAATGACTATCTATGCTTTCATTGCAAGAAACCAGGACACTTCGGACTCCGATTGTCCCGAATTGAAACAAGGCAAGGAACCCGATTATCTTTGCTTCAACCGTAAGAAGCTGGACATTTTAGACACGATTGTCCGTACCTACCGAAGACCAAAAGTCAACAAAGGAGACATGGCAAGAAGGCTATGGTTGCTTGAAGATGAATCGGGATATGAAGTGGGATCCGAAAAAGGAAATGAGTCGATGACACAAGACCGGTTCTTTGATATGGAGGATTATGCTTTGATGGCCAACATGGATGAAACTGAGGAGGTATACAACACTGTATCTATAAACACTCCTGCTGGAAGTGATTGTGAATCAACCTGTGGTTCAAATCCTAGAAATTCTGACAACAATGAGACTTTGGATGCCATCCTTAATCAATCGAGGATAATACAATCTGGTTATGAGATTGTGAAGGCCGAAAAAGAGGCTCTTGAGTTAGAAGTTGGAAGATTGAAAGCCGAATTAAGGGTTTTCAAAGGTAAGGAAAAAGATGTTGGACGGAATCGAGATAAGTCTGCTGCACATCCAAGCGACCTACGAATCTGTTTGAACCATCTTGTTCCAATACGCATACAAATCGGGAAAGCCTTATGGAGATAGAACCGGGCTTGGATTTGGAACTCGGCAATCTAACAAGAGTGGATCCAAAGGTTACTTGAACCTAGTACCGAAATTGGTCCTAAGTTTGTGCCCGCACTAGATCCATCTCCCGCAAGGCCGCCGAAGCGAAAAACCAAATGAGAATGCCTCAAAGAAGCAAAATCGAAGTCTCGAAGTCAACGGCTCCTAGTAAAAAGAATAAATCCAAAAATAGGATCCGTTGTACCTTCTAAGCCTACGATAGCGGACACAAGCTACCAAGTCTATTTGGACCACGAAGGGAAAGAAACGAGAAATATTCCAAGAATAAGAATCCCAAATCCAAAAATGTTGATCATTCAAGGGATACTTATCTCGGGGAAAGGTAGATCGTTCCTGCCGATAATGATTGGAATATTCCTCGCATCTAATGCTAGAAACAATCGAAGATAACCATACCGCTAGGGGTAAAACCTAGACAATGGAATCGCGAGAGGACTTACATAAGACCTCGGCGGACTCCATATTACAGGTCTGCTCCTAACAGACAAGACATCTATGGCTATGCAAATGTTTCTAACAACAAGAATCATTTCAAACAAAGATTATGTACCAAAAGGCCGGAAAACATATGTGGTTCCTACACAACCTACTGTTAGAACTTATGGATGTGTGGAATACATGTATGAACCAAAGTATGAACCAAAGTATGACACATTTAGGAGAAGACCTTATGGAAACATACCAAGGGTCATGCTTGCCACTGACCACTATGGACCCAAACAGATTTGGGTACCTAAAATGCATTAACTTTGTTTTGTAGGGTGTCTGGTACTTTGACAGTGGATGTTCCAGACACATGACAAAGAATAAGCACTGTCTTACAAATTTTGTGGCAAAAGATGGTCCAAGGGTGAATTTTGGCAACAAAAATACACCTGGTTATACAAAAGGATATGGCACACTTATCAGAAATGGACTTACAATCAAGAATGTTGCATATGTGGAAGGACTGGATTACAACTTGCTGAGCACTGGACAATTCTGTGATATGGGATACAAGGTCACTTTTGACAAAAACAACTGTATTGTCATTAGTGAAAGAGGTGATCAAGTTGTACTTGTTTGGTAGAAGGCAACAGAACATGTATGTTGTGGATTGGTCTACTGCAGCCCGAAACTCACACGATTGTGCATACCAAATCTGAACTCAATTGGTTATGGCACAAGAAGTTAAATCATCTAAATTTTGATGATATTAATCGAGTTAGTGAAGAAGAAGTTAGTGGTTGGTTTACCCGAGATTACATTCAAGAAGGATGCTATCCGTGATGCATGTCGGCAAGGTAAACAGATAAAGTCAAGTTTTAAGTCAAAGACTAAACAATCAACTAACGAGTGTTGGAGCTTATGCACATGGATCTTTTTGGACCAATAACTCCAACAAGTGTGACAGGAAGAAATACACCTTAGTGGTTGTGGATGATTTTTCTAGATACACTTGGGTGATATTCATGAACAAGAAAAGTGAGACTCTCCAAAGCTTACCTAATCTTTTGAAAAGATTACAAAATGAGAAAAGTTTAACAAATCATAAAGATTAGATCGATCGTGGTACTTGAATTTCTCAACAAAGTTATAAGAGAATACGTGAACGGAATGGTGTACTTCATCAACTTGCTGTCATTTGGTACACCTCGGCAAAATGGGGTTCTTTGAAAGAAGAAACAGGACATTAAAGGAAGCGGGAAGAACAATGATCCGTGAAGCTTTGCTACCGAAAGATATTGGGTTTGAAGCGAAAATACAACATGCTATACACAAAATAGAACATCAAGAAACAAGAAGGCGCCGAAGACACCTTATGAGATTTGGAATGGAAGGATACCTAATATATCCTATTTCCACCCATTTGGAAGCAAATGTTTTATTCTAAATCATAAAGTTCACTTGAAAACATTCCAACCAAAATCGATGAAGGAATCTTCTTAGGATATTCTTCGATCCGCGAGCATTCGTGGTCTTGAACAAAAGAACACCGAAACATGAAGAAACAATCAATGTTGTGTTTGATGAACCTAAGTTTACTTTGGTATGAAAGATAAAGAGTGTGAACTGCTTTGAAAATCAACAAATCACCGATCCAGATTGTGTTGAAGTTTTGGAAAGATTCAATGACCTAAAAGTTTCGATAATCGCCCCCTGCTGCTTGAACACCCTGCTGACAATGTTACTGATGCAACAACTGAAGCAATTCAAGGATCTGCTGACCCCCCTGTAGAAGAAACTACAGCAGACCCTACTGAAGATGATCTTCCTGAAAATCAAAATAACCATAATCCACAATGGTTAAGGAATCACCCTGCTGAACAAGTTATTGGCAATGTACAGCAAGGTGTGAGGACTAGAAGACAACTGGAAGCTATGTTTACTTGTTTTCTATCTCAAATGGAACCTAAAGTTGTTGAAGAAGCAATTTCGGATCCAGTTGGATAATTGCTATGCGGGAAGAATTAAATGAATTTGAAAGAAATCAAGTTTGGACACTAGTTGAAAGGCCACCATGCAAATATCATTGGTACTAAGTGGGTATATAGAAATAAACTTGATGAATCTGGTACCATTGTAAGAAATAAGGCCAGACTAGTTGCAAAAGGCTATTCTCAAGCGTAAGGAATAGATTTTGATGAAACTTATGCACCCGTTGCAAGATTGGAAGCTATCGATTATTCTTGGCACATGCCGCATATAAGAACTTCAAAGTATATCAAATGGATGTCAAGAGTGCATTTTTGAATGGTATCCTAGAGGAGGAAGTGTATGTTCAAGAACCTCCTGGATTTGAAGTTAAAGATCAAGAAGATAAAGTGTATAGACTCAACAAAGCACTTTATGGATTGAAACAGCACCAAGAGCATGGTATGAGACTCTATCTCAATTCTTGGTGGACAATGGTTTTACAAAAGGAACCATTGACAAGACTCTTTTCGAATCGGTGAAGGGGACAACACCTCGTTTGGTACAAATTTATGTTGATGACATAATTTTTGGCTCGAAAATGATTTACTTTGTGAAAAGTTTGCAAATCTAATGAAAAGTAAATTCCAAATGAGTATGATGGGAGAAATGAACTACTTTTTGGGATTGCAAGTCAAACAAATAAAGGATGGAATCTTCATTCATCAAACCAAGTATACCAAAGAAGCTGCCGAAGAAATTTGGTATGGAAAACAAGACTAAGAGCTCAACTCCTATGAGTACAAACATCGATTGGATGAAGATAAAGAAGGCAAAGATGTTGATCGGACTTTATACGAAGGATGATAGGCGATCTGTCGTATCTCATCGCTGCCAGACTCGATATATCCTTTGTTGTAGGTGTTTGTGCAAGATTTCAATCCAAACCTAAAGAAAGTCATTTAGGTGCAGTTAAGAGAATTCTCAAGTATCTTAAAGAAACTTTGGGAGTAGGGATATGGTATTCCAAGGAAGGAAGCTTCAAGGTAATATCCTACTCGTATTCTCGATTATCTTGGATGCAAGATTGATAGAAAAAGCACCTCAGAACCCGTCGAGCTTAATGGGAAATAGACGGTCTCCCGGTTTAGCAAGAAACGAATTCTATTTCAACTTCCACCGCTTTGAAGCCGAATACATTGCTTTCTTGGAAGTCGCCGTGCACAAGTACTATGGCTAAGACAACAATTAAGGGATTATGGAATTGAAGAAAAGGAAATTCCAATCATGTGTGACAACACAAGTGCAATTGCAATCACGAAAATCCCGTTTTGCATTCAAGAACCAAGCACATTGATGTGAGACATCATTTTATAAGAGATCATGTTGAAAAGAAAGATGTGGTGGTTCTATACATCCCTACCGAAGATCAACTTGCCGATATTTTCACTAAGCCACTTGATAGTGAAAGATTTGCCAAATTAAGGACCGAACTTGGAATCATAAAGATTGACCGATATTCAAGCGGTTGTCCGGAATTCACCAAGGGGATTAGTCTTTGCTATGTTGGGTGAGCTCACTTAGCGTATTAGTCATTGGTATCAACAATTCCATGTACTTATGTTTGAACAATTGAGCAAATGAGGTTGCCAAGGGGATTGGTCTTTGTCATGTTGGGTGAGCTCACTTGACAGACGGTCATTGGTATTAAACTTCATCTTGTATTATCAATTGAACAAAACAAGGAGAAAACAAGGATCGCAGAGTCACCCCGTCGCCAGGCCGCTCAAGCACATTATCGCCAGACCGCCGAGCCCACCCCGCCGAGGGATACCTTGCTTTGGAGGGAACGTTACTCGACCAAAATAATTAAAGTCAAAAAGCATATTGGCGGGATATTTATTTTATCCATTATTACCACGCTTAAACCATCCAACGGTTACAAACGTTATGGTGGAGTAATGGGCCACGTGTCAAGACGAATTTATTCAGATTAATCGTGGTTACCTCAATGTACGTGCTATGACAGCTTTCAACTACCCACCGTCTATATAATCGGTATCGTTACATAGCGAGATTCACCACTCGCATCTTCTCGCTTTATCTCTCGCAAATTCTACTTCGTGTGAACACAGATTTGAGAGGAACTCTTCTTCATCTTTTTCTTATTTCAATGGCGGAAAGAGTTGAAGTTCAAATCGAATCTAGCCAAAGTGTTAGAGGCTATGTAGTTGATGCAAACCAAACAGAGTTGGCCATTAATATAGGTCGAAGAATAAGGAGGTTTGCGTGCTTGGAGAACAAGCTCAATATCGATTAGACACAATTTCATACACCAATGTTGTTGATTTACGGAAGAACATGGTGGTGGAAGAAGGAACCGAAGCATTCAATACAACCGTGAATGCCGAGGAGCTTGTTATCTCCCCCAAATCCGCCGAGGGAAGTGTTTGGATTTGAAGAAGTGGAAAATGGTCCGGTGAATCCCGAAGCAATGGGATTGGACAAGTTGGCGTTTGTAGATCAAATCAAGACAAATCAAACCACCAAATCTGTTCCTCGGCATCAATTGCGTACACATTGGGAATGAATATAGTCCGTCGAGCAAGCTCATTGCAAAGAACATACTTGGGCTAACTGGCGGTATGGATACTCTATCGGGACCCAAGATAGAGCCGATGATTATCATCTCGGGAGCATGAAGTTTGATGGCCGGATACTTTATTCACTATATGAAGAAAGTTGCAAAGGAGGACAAACTAGGGAAAAGGAAATCAAAGGCCTTACCCTTAGGTTTGATGATTCAAACCCCCGTGAATCACTTGGAGGTTCCCGACATTGAACCAAGCTTGATATAAATCGGTCCGTATACAAAAAGGAGATTGATTATGCAATCCCCGGACTTGATGATGATGAAGAAATTGTCGAAGAAGTCAGCGATGATGATAATGATGATGGAGATGATGGTGATACTTGGTGGTGAGCAAGGTTCAACCAACTAAGAAGATTTCTATCAAACCCGCCGCACCAAAGAAAACTATTTGGAAAGAGGAAGAAGAGTGCCGATGTTAGAAAGACTACGAAGTCCCGAAATCAAAAAGAACAAGAAAGGAAACAAGCTGACAGACGTCGAGTCCGCCGAGGGTCAAGTGGAGGTTACCGACCCCGCCGTAGTCGCAAGAAGAACTCGTTGTTGAAATTCTTAGAGAACAACGAAGGAAGCAAGTAGAAAAAGAAAATTGACTAGAAAAGATGATGATGATGAACCCCTATCCAAGAGGATGAAGGAAGTTGCCAAAAAGAAGAAATATGGCAAGGGGAAAGAGTTGAAAGATTTGGAGGCACGAGAGGGCCCAAGAAGAAGCATCGGTAGAGGAGGAAGAAGAGGTCGTTGAAGCGAGCCTCTAACTATCATTCCACCAGTTGTTATCAGTGATTCCTCCAATGAAGAAGTTATCAAGTCCACTGATGCTGAACAGGTTGTTTTTGAGCAATCTGTAGAGGATGTACAGCAGTCTACTGACCCTGAGCCTGCTGTAGTATCCACTGAAGAACCACAGCAAACCACTGAACCTGAACCTGCTGTGGTGGTTGAAGAGGTGATTGGAGACTTGGTTGAAGACCCTGCAAATTTGGCAATAGTTCAGGGGGAAGAGCAGTCTGCTGCTAACCCTGCTGATGAGCATGTAAGTCAGGGGGAACCAAGTGTGATACAGATGGAAGTAGTAGGTACAAATGCACCATCACGAACCCGCCGACTTTCAAACATCCGTAGAAGATACCTTGAATCGCTTGTTGGAACCTTTGGAGGTCAACAAGCTACCGGAGTCGCTCCCGTAAGATCTTTTATGCCATTTGAGAGGCATGTGAAAAAGAGCAAGAAAATCGAAGAGTTTGTGGATCCCAAACTTCAAAGAAATTGCGATTACTTCCGGTGGAAGTTTGGGTTCTACAAAGACAAAAACCATCTCGCTCAACCAATGACAGATTTTGAAGAATGGGTTTTTGACAAGTTAGGAGTGGAGAACTTGGTGGATCTGATTGATACAACCTTGCTGCAATCAAGACTGATGGATCTGTTTGATGAGCAACAGAAGGAGGAGGGTATCAAGTTCAGAGATCCAAGAGATGGTGATGATGATTCTTCCTCATCATCTGACTCAAGGGGAGATTTCCCCTCAGGACCAGGAGAACCTAGTGGGACTGCTTTGATAAATGATCCACCTGCACAACAGTCCACTGGTACTGGGAAAGTCTGCTGAGGGCCGCAGACTGAAGAAATGGATGAGGATCTACAAGATCTCACCATGGATGATCTAGAAGCATTGATCAATGAGGGAATTACATTAAGTGATGGTAGGCTAGGCTGATGAACCAAGTACATTTCATGTTGTAGAGCCTACTGCACAACCTGAAGATGTACAGAATGCTGATTTGGATGTGGAAAAGACCACTGACTTCAGTGAACCAAGTGCTAGTTCTGAGGAATCCATTGAATATCAAGATGGATTTGACATTGAAGGCACTCTTACTAAAACTGCCATCATCCTGCACAAGATTGGTCATGCAGAAGGTTTTCAAGTGGATAATACTAATATCTTTAATCCACAGGAAATTGAACAGGAGGTACAGTTGCTCTGGGGTACAAACAAAGACTCGGACAAAGGTTGGAACAGAGGTACAGTGCCGCCGAGTCTCAAACAAAGACTCCTGGACACAAAGTTGGAACAAACTTTGGGTTTGGAGGAAACCCCCGTTGTTATTGAGGCCGCCGTAGTGGAGCCCGCTTGGAGCCAATGCCACCGTAGGAAAAGATAGTCGGCGACCGCTAGCGTTAATGAGGATGAGCAAATTTCTTGGACTATAATTACGTGATGAAGAATTTCAAATTTCGGAGAAGAAGAAGTTGTTGAAGAACCCGCACAAGATCCTATCCTTGAAGATGTTCTTGGTGCAATGGTTGAGGAAGGACCTCCCCCGCTCGGGAGAGATTTGAGTAGGGCCATGGTCATCAGCAGACAACAGGCACAATATAGAGTTGAGGAGCCTGCTGATGGATCTACCGATAGTAGAATGGCCGCGTGCCAATTGAAGTTGTCAATGAGTTAAGAACCGTAAGAAATGATATGCAACAGCTTAAGAACTCAATTGGACAGAAAGAACAGAGATTTGAAGAACTCGATGAAGATGGTCAATGAAAACGGACAATGCGCTAATACAAATTTGCTTCAAACTTTGCTTCCACTCAAAATGCTTTGAATGATATGATATATGATGTAAGATATATCAAGCAAGGGAACACACTGAAGGACAAGTTTTTGAAAGATCAACTTACATCCGTTCATCAAAAACTTGACAAGCTTGCTGAAGCTGCTGAGCCTGCTGCTGCACAACAACCTGCTATGCCTGATCCCAAATTTACTGAAAGGATCAACAGACTGGAAGAGACTCTGCAATCAAGGATTACTTCTCTTGATACTAGAACCGGAACTATGGCGGGTCAATTACACGAGTGATAGTATCACAGAAGCTATTCATGGCCTCATCTCACGTTTTGTTGATGATGTCACTAAGGGGGAAGAGGGCCAATCGGTACTGCAAAGAAAGGAGGTCGCTAGACTCTTTGCACAAAAGAGATGGACTGATGATACAAATGCCTTTAGGCAACCCGCACCTGCGAGTGCAACTTACGATGATCTCCTATCACGACAAGAAAGAGTTTTACAACGAAGGAGACCCTATCGTGACATGGGATTTCATGAAGGTCTCAACTCCTTCTTGAGTTTGAAGTTTTGGGAGGCAAGGATTAGAGCTTTAAGAGCATCTACCAGAGACGAAGGAGTAGCGAGAGGTGAAAAGGTGCCGCCAATTACAAAAGCAAAAGATTCACCGAATGAATTTAAGGAGTCAGTATATGAAGTTTGGCTTCGGGGTGAATCGATCAATCTTGTCCCGCTTTGAAGCATGGAATTGGTGGAAACAAGTCAATTCTTATATTGACTTTACACTTATTGAGAATGAATGGATGGTTGAAATGATAGAAGAGATCAGAGCCTATCAAGAGCAAGCTGAGAAGGCTAGACAAGAAAGAGAAAAGAGACAATAGATCGCCTACTTTTCATTGTTTATCTTTGCCGTATCTAGTTGTAATAACCGTGAACAAATGTTTATAATGAGAATTGACTAAATTTGTTCTGTTTGTGTTTTTATCTTTTTGCTTTGCCGATTAGGTGAGGGTAGTGGCATCATCACCAAAAAGGGGGAAATTGTTGGACTTATTTCTTAGTTTTGATGATGAGTGCCATACTAGTCGTTATAGTGCAAAGGCAAAAAGATGTCTAGATAATATGTATAGGTTTATTAGAGTTTGATTCATAAATAGGTTTGATCAAACAAGCATCGTAAATGGCCGCCGATTGTTTATCGCCAGACCGATCTAGGTCGCAGGGTAGATAGGTCGCAGGGACGGTCCGGAACCCGCCGAAGACGAAGGCCGAGGGTTCAAACTCGGTGAATGAAGGCTAAGGGATCAAACTTAGTATTTAATGTCAAGGATATGGAATCGTAATTTAGGCAAGTCCGTGATGACCTAAACCGATTACATATACCTTGTGTAGAAGGTCTAAGTTCCACAAGTTGGATGATGTTTGGAACTTGGTTATACTTTAAATGATGTAATCTAACTTCACATACAAAAGTTGGATAAAAAGATTCAAATCGCATTATATTTTACGTACAAAAATATGATGTTCGGCCCGATCGATTGGTTTTACAACAGACGATAGACCCGCCGATATATACCTCGATCAATTCAAGATTATTGGGAAGTTACATGGATAAGAACACCAACTACCTCTCGACTTATCAAGCAAATCAAAGGCCGAGATTAAAAAGACGTTGGGATGATCCATATTTTTATCCATTGGATACAAGTCAAAGGGGTGGACGACGCATCGTCAAAAAGTAATCTGACAAAGTGTCGATCCCCATGAATAGTGACGAATGCGTGCGTATGGGACAAATACAAGGAACGGTCACATTTGAATTTCAAATTCAAGTCACATGCATTCCTACCTATAAATAGAGGACTTTCAACTCAAGAAGAAGCGGATGAATTTTGGGATAAACTTTAAGTGATAACACCGAGCCGAAAAACACCCCGTCGAACTTACCGAGCTTAAAGCCGCCGATCTAGTTATTTTCTTCAAGTGCATTCGTGTTCAAGCCGCATCAAGCATACACACTTGAAGACCGCAAGTCCGCCGATTATATCATCCTAATCAAGCCGCCGCAACCGAATCATTTATTTGATTCATTCTTTATTTTATAAAGAACCCGTCGAAGACAAGTGAAGCATCCGTTAGGTGTGAAAGATCGTTGGTTTGTGGTGAAGCCGGTGAAGAGGCAATTCTACCCTTCAAGGACCAAAGTGGAAGACTCTAGTAGTAAGAAGATGTATTAACTACTTTTTTTAATAATCAAATGATGTAACTAGAATAAATATTTTTTTTATTTTGTATTTATTTTAATTATGTGATCGGAACCCTACTCTCCCCCTCCATCATCATCAATTACCGCCCTTAAGCTGCTCCCCTCTCTATTGTTGCAACCAAAATTATTGCTTTCCCGCTAAAAATCACCCAAAATTTCGAAATTTTCAAATTCCCTTATTTGATTTGATTCGAATTCTTCACCCACAACTAACCCCTCTAACCTAACCCAAGTACACCCCCGCCCCTTTCATTGATGTGTTTCCCTCGTTTGATCTTCCCACCATTCAACCTTCAAAATCTCCATTAAAGAAACCAAACAGAGCTAATTTTGGTGAGTTACTCTGCTCTTTTGTTTTAGCTTTTCTTCTAAGGGCTTCCCGAGGTAACACTTTTGTTTTTTCAGAATATTGTTACATTTTTTAAATTTGAGCTAATTTCTAACATATTAGTGTGAATTAACAGAGCATCAATGCCTTAACAGAGCTAATTTTGGTGAGTTACTCTGCTCTTTTGTTTTAGCTTTTCTTCCAGGGGCTTTCCGAGGCAACTCTTTTGTTTTTCCAGAATTTTATTACATTTTTGTGAATTTGAGCTAATTTCTAACATATTGGGGTGAATTAACCGAGACATCAATCACCTAACAGAGCCAATTTTGGTGAGTTACTATGCTCTTATGAATTATGTTTTTTTGAAACGAAGAAGCAGTCAAATTCACTCATAGATTGCACTCTTGTGAATCAGGAGTACTTGTTAGGGGCGTTTAGTTATTTATTTGAGATATAGACAGACCAAATAATACTCAATTATGCACAATGTTTTTTTTCTTTTCATAGTGCCTGCAATCTCTGAAACGAACCTGAAGCAAAATATGAAGGGTACTTCTCCGATTTCCAGTTCTTCTAGCAAGGTAAATGAATCTGGGACATTTCATGAGCGTACATCGTTATGCAAATGTGGCGTTCCTGCAAAATTGGTGACTTAAGGAACACAGGCTAACCCAGGGAGACTGTTCTACGGTTGTCCTTATTGGCCGGTATAACTAATTATTTTGGTTATACTTTCCATTTCTTTCAAGGGATAATGTGTTTGTATAATAATTGGAATTTCTTATTTTGCAGGATGATGAAGTCAAATGTGACTATTTCATATGGCAGGACAAGGTGTCTGCATCTACTGTGCCATTGGCAAAGTGTCTTCATCTACTGGGCCATATGGCAAGGTGTCTTCATCTACTGGGCCACATGAAGATGTTACCTCTGTGAACTTGATGAAGAAAACAGATAAACTTGAATGCACAATCGGTGTCCTTCAAAATGATATTTAAATGATAAAGTGCATGCGAGACAATGACGCAAAAAAAATTGAACAAGTTGAGATCAACGTCACTGAGTTATTGAGAGGTCGCAATTCAGATTCCATGGTTCAAATGTTACTCCATGATAGAGAAAGGATTGCTCGCCTGGAGACACTACTTGAGAAGACCAGGCTAGGGAACAATTCATCTCAAAAGAAACTTGTATTATTGACTATTACTTGTCTAACCTTTTATTTCGTATTTCATCTTACGAAATAAAAACTTAAGTTCTTGAAATTCTGTATTTCTCTGTATATTTCTGAACATTTCATTTGGTTTTCTTATCTAATGGTTATTTGAAGGATTTGAATGGTAATCACATTAAACAAAAAGGAGAACAACCAACACATCAATGTTTTACAAGCTTAAACCTGTTTCCTGGGGCTACACAAGCTTAAACTTGTTTCCAGGGCCGACACAAGTTTAAATCTGTTTCTAGAGTGAATCTTTTACAACACCCTTAATGGACGCAAAACACCACATTCGTGACACTCGAACAGCTTCCCTTCACATTAAACAAATGAGAACAACCAACACATCAATTTGCCATCATTCAAAATTCAACATCATCTACATCTTCCAGATTTAAACATCAACCGATCAACCAAAGGAGAACAACCAACACATAGAATTTGCCATTATTCAAAATACAATAACAAACAAACACATCAACACATCACTTTTCATTAATCAAAATACAACATAAGTTACGTCTTCGAAGCTTACACATCAACTAATCAACAAAAGGAGAACAACCAACACATAGAATTTTCCATTATTCAAAATACAATAACAAACAAACACATCAACACATCACTTTCCATTATTCAAAATACAACATAAGTTACGTCTTCGAAGCTTACACATCAACCAATCATCCTCAATGTTTAAATTGCCACAAAATGTAAACGTCTCATCATTTTCATCAACATTAATACTTAAACAGCCACAATATGTATCCCAACGCCTTCCTGTAACATTGTCAAAGAAAAAAGGTAACAAGCTTAATGCAATGTAACATGATTGAATAAAAAAAGAACTCTAAATATTAATACATACAATACCTTATCATCGTAAAGGAGGAGTATCGTTGGTGAGCATTTCTCCACCAATCAAACTCTTACAAGTGGAAGCGTAATGACCATTGACACCGCATTTGCCACAAACATACTTCATTTTTCTGTCCCCCGCTGAGCGTTTCCTCTTTTTTTATGGCCGTCCACTTTGTCTTTTTGGCACCTTCGGTGGCAAAACCACATCGTTAAGCTCATCATCGGGATACACACATTCATCTTCATTTTGAAGTGGATACACACATTTGGAATAAGCTAGCCTCCAACAACTGACGCTATAATACCAAGTGAAATAATTGGAGGCTTGCTTCCCTGTGTACTTCAACACAGCAGATGCATGCTCGCATGGATACATATCCATCTGGAATTTTTTACATGTACACGTCTTCAAATCCAACTCAACGATGTAAGAAATAACAGCATCCTTGTCACGGACATCATACTTATCTGAGGAAAGTGTATTAACTGAAAATCTTTTGGCTGACTCTTAGCTTTTGTTCACTTCGATTTCAATTTTGGGAGTAAGAGCATCTTGGCAATTTGTAGATGATTCATTTCTTTTAGCAAACCAATCCTGTAACATCTCCTGGATATGTTCAATTAACCCAACAATTGAAAATTCTCATGCACGGTTTGTGGTCATTATGTTGTAACGATATCCCTTAAATTTAGCTCTAGCCCACATTTTTCTGCTTCTTTCAAATATTTGTTAGCTTTCTCACATTTATTACATAAAGTGTTGAAATGCAACTTGAATTCTGCTTCTGTATAGGCCTCTGCAGCTTTCTTAAAGAGCTTTCCCACACCACGTCTCGGATATTTCATCCTCAAATTCTTTTGCATGTGATACATGCAATGCCCAAGGTGCATATTCTCAAACACCGCCTTGAAAGATGTTTTAATACTATCGGCACGATCAGAAAGTATCGCAAGATCATTCGTGTCCCCAATGATGGGTTTCAGCTTATCAAAGAACCATGTCCAAGACTTTATACTCTCAGAGGCAACAACACCCCAAGCAAGTGGAAATATTTGATGATTTGCATCTTGACATGTTGCCACAAGTAAGGTCCCGTTTTCAAATGCGTGCCGTCCACAGAAATGACTTTCCGCATCGCCAAATAAAAACCCTCAATACTTTGACTAAGTGCCATGAAAAAGTATTTGAAAACATTCCCATCACTTTTTTCAATATGATATACAGTGTCCGGGTTTCTAGCCTTCAGCCTATAACAATATTTGGGTAATTCTCCCCAACTTTGTTTGGATTACCCCTTATCAATCCTTCTGCATAACCCTTAACCCTATACGCCTTGCAATAAGTTACATCATATCCAAATTCTTGCTGGAAATCATGCATCAAGTCCTTTGGTGCGTTAATACGATTGGCATCTTTAAACCTTCTGGAAAAGTATGTGCCAATTAGCTTGTGCTTATCATGTCTATGGTCTTTTCGAGGAGCAATAGGTGAGCAGCTATGCTTATTTGCATACATTACCACTACAAATCGCTCAGAAGGTGCTTGAAGTTTGGTGGCTCGCAAACGCCATTTGCATCCGGCGGCTTCACATAAAACTGAATAAACGCTTTTGTTGGAAGTTTGCGTTTTGAATTCAAACTTGTACTTCGTAGCCAACTTTGCAAGTTTGAATACCAAAAAACTTCAATTCTTTGCACGTTAACCACGGTTGGGGGTGCATTCAAGGGATCAACAATCTCGTTTCTCACAACAAAGCCATCAAGATTCTTATTTGACATTACATCAGCCCCGCTCATGCTAATTCTCTGATATGATTCTTCTAAATAAACATCTTCACCGAAATTCACCAATAAGCAGTCTTCAAGTTTCTCATTAAAGTCCATGTTGTCACCCCCCGTGTTCAAATGAGAATCTTCGACACATGTCTCTATGCTTTCTATTCTTACATCCAACATCTCTTCCATGGCATTCCCAACAACATCCACATCTATCTCTTCATTAACATTCTTTTCAACACATGTCTATATGCTTTCTATTCTTACATCAAACATCTCTTCCATGGCATTCCCAACAACATCCACATCTATCTCTTCATTAACATTCTTTTCAACACATGTCTCCATGCTTTGTCTTCTTACATCCAACATCTGTTTCATCCCATTTGCCAAAACATCAACATCTGTCTCTTCATCTCTTTCAACACATGTTTCTTGATTTTTTGACACATTTACTACTTCACATGTTTCTTGACTTTCATAAACCTCGGTACACTTTTCCTTTTCCTTCAAACATATTAATAAAGCATTTTGTTTTAAATTACAAACAGATATAAACCGATTCACAAGCTTATCGCAATCAAGCACCATCGGTCTAGCTTTACTAATGGGGACCATATATTTCATCTCAAACTCATACTTAGTTGTATCGATTTTCAACTCATTTTTCACCATGTCATACAATTCTTCAAATGTAATGTTCTTTTTTACACTCAAAATCGTCGAGACTTCTTCAGATTCACACCCTACATAATTCCAAGACCATAGACCATTGACGTCTTTTTCAATCTCCACAGGGTAAAATATAAAAATACAAACTTTATCTTCCATCACGCTTCACCGAGATCATGTTTTTATTCAATACAATAATTACAAACCAATATACACATAGACAAAATCCGTAACGCTTGAATGTTTGAATGTAGCATTGCATTCAATTTATTTTAAATCACAAATCAATTCCAATTCCGTTCAAATAGCCATTAACAAGTTTAAACTTGTGTCACATTATAATCAATCCACCTTGAAATGCGGTACAAGTTCACATAGCCATTAACAAGTTTAAACTTCTGTCACACTATAATCAATATTTAAGATTAATACGATTACTATTCACCTGGAAATGCAGCTAGAAAATATAACCAAATAGATATATATAGATATAGATAGTCATACCGGGTAATAACTGCACAAATCACCAATTCAACATTTAACCAATTCAATTCAAATCAAATAGCCATTTTCAATAGGGGTCGCCCTCATTTTCAATTCAATTCAGAATTAAACACACGGTTTAAGCTGCTCCCGCAAGGGTAAGTAAACTAACAAACTCAATTTGCCTAAATCATTCAACACCACATACACACCTTCCTAATCTACAAAATCATATACACCACAAACTCAATCATTTACATGCAATTCAATGGTATTAGCTTAATTTACATTCACATACCGATATGGAGAGCCAATAAACCCTTTCGATTACCACCCAGCTCGGCTCGGACAATGATTGACGGAGAATAAGAAAACATAGGGCTGTTCCGGCGAGGACAATGACCGGACACCGAGAGAGAGACGGAGCAGAGTAATTGGGTTTGCGGGGAGAGGGACAGAGTTGAGTAAATGGCTTTGCAAAGGAGGAATAGTCCGTTTGATCGGATTTTGGCGCGATAGAAAATGGCTTGATCGGATTTTGGCGCGTAAATTAGGGTGGGTTATTTTACCCGCCCTAATTTAGGGGGTGGGATTGGGGGTCAGGTTAATAAATAATTAACAGGATTTTTAATTAAGGGTTAATTACATTTTTAGGGTTAAGTAAATCACCCCAAATCAAGAAGGGTAAGGGCATTATTGGTTTTTCACTCAACTTGTGTAGTCCAAGCTTATTCATGATATGAATTATGTGATAAGCTTATTCTTGCAACAATTTGTGTTGACAAGCTCATATAACTAAAGACCCCTTGAATTAATGATAGTCAATGGGCATTTTAGACATTAACCATCAAATTTATAACATTCAACAACTTTCTTAATCTGTGTGAAAACACGATGACTTATAATTTGGAACGGAGGTAGTACCGATTAGAAAGAAGAAGAGGGGAAAAAAAGGTTAAAGGTTGTGAAAGACAATTTTAATTTAAAATGATTGAAAATGACACTTATAGCAGCCGTAATGGTGCCTTTTTGGCCAAATTCTTTGGCTACTTTTGTCAGAATAAGAGAACCATTTACATAAATCTAAAATAATGGTATTAAACTAGACAATTTTTTTTATTGTCTATCTACCCTCTTGTCTCTTTTCAGAGAGTCAGCTAGTACATCCTCTCTAAAAAAAAAGCATCAAGCCTCCTTTTTTTATTATATATTTATTAAGATTTTATGTTTACCGGGAATAAAGGTAGTTTCAATTATTAAAAAATTTATTTCAACTAAAAAATAAATTAAAAATAGTTAAAACTAGGATTAAAAAAATCGTGCCATTAATATTTCATACTATTTTAATCGAAAGGTTCAAAATATTTATTACCCTTTTTATATAGGAAACGTCAACATCTAATCGAATTAATCTCTACAATCCTTTTATATTATCACCATACTACAACATATTTATTACATCACACACAAATTATCCCTTTTATATTATCCTTCTATATTTATCATCCACTCATCTTTCTCCATGTCACCCAAACATCAACAATCAGAGGGCTTCTCTCCCGATCACCACTAGGGTTGCTATTACTACTACATATGTTACTACATTTTGTCCTTTTTAACAATTTTGCATCTTATCTTGTCCTTGTGGACTCTCACCCAAAAACAAAAAAACCGCTCCAGATGGGATAAAAGTTGGGCCGGCTGTGATATAACATTGTAACCCGCATTAGCACGGAAAAAGATCCCGACGGTACATCCCCCAACTGTACCGAGCTGTACACCCGAAAAGGCATCATTTCGAATCAAAACGACGCCGTTTTGAATTTTTTTTTTTTTTTTTTTTTTTTTTTTTTGGCCGAACGAGGTGTGCATCGTGTACCGGCAGGGATCAGGGTCCATTAGCACGACACTGTCGACGTTCTTTTACCAACATTGCCTATGCACTTCCATGCCCGACTTTCGGACAAATCACAGTAATTTCTGACTGGGAAGAAATGGTGAAAGCTGTGGTTGCCGAAGATTCACGGTGCAATTTGATTGAGGAAAAGCTCAGTAGAGCCGCTATCCCCTCTCAGGTCCTCTTCCCTCTTTCGCAATTTCATCAGCTCCCCTTTTTTTTCTTCCTGTTTTTGAGCCAGATTAGTAATTTTGTCTTCTTTTTGTTTTTGGACGTTCTTTTGCTATTATGAAATGATTAGGTAGGGCTTGTGATTGGGAAATTGAGCAAGAGTTTAGACAGAGGCTTCGTGTTCGACTTGGTTCCCACTCCCCAAAATGAAGCCGGGGAATCTGCTTCTTCACTCATTGAGGGTGTAACTAAAGATGATAAGAATAAAGGATCCAAAACCAAGTCTCAGTCTCCATCATCTGCTTTGTTTATTGATAAAGATTGGGTCGCCGAACATGCTCGCCAGGTCTGCTACTATGCATTTCATTTTTATTTTATTTTTCTGTCTTTACTTCTATGACCTCTTAATCAGAACATTAAACATTGTTTTGATCTATCTAGCTCAGATGTTAGCTTTTCCATTATAGTTACAACTTTGCTTGCTATATATATATATATGTTTTGCAAATAGCAATTCTATGGCAATGCATGATCACTGTGAATTGGGAGCATCAGGTGCTGAAGGTCTTATGCTTTACGCCTTAATTTACATCCTGTGTTTTTTCAAAGTGTTTTTTTTTTTCAGAGTGTTGGACAAGTGATATTTCAGAAATTTATGTACAGACTCATATTAGTGTATAAACTGAAAAGTGGTATTAGATGTATTATGCTCATCAGCAGAACCGAATCAAGACACCACCTTGCCTGAATGTATATTTAACTGGCAAAAAGTTGAAAAAGTTGAGAAAATGTCCATGTGAACTGGTGTTACAAGAATCATGATAAGACTGTGATTATAACCATCTTCTATTGACCTGTAGCAGGGGCAAGATAATGAATGAAAATGAAACTCCTTTTTTTCTAGAGGAGATGAACTACAATATTTGGGGAATGGGAAACTATGGAATAATACTCTTTGGGGTCTTATGTTGACTTCTTGGAAGGGAAGGAGAAGCATAGCTGTTGAGGGTAGCTTAATCCTGATAGGCATACATATATGCATACATATGTATGTATACATGTACATATATCTCTATATATACACATACACACTTAACACACACATATGTATACACTTACATATATATATTTATAAGCATATACATCCATAATACATGCATACATATATACACAAACATATAGACACACACAATCAGACTATCCCTAGAATACTGTTTCCCTCATACTATTTGTTGTTTTGCATGAGAATCTCATGATGAGATATTTGTACAATATATAGACTTGCCTATCCGATGTGTCTGTTGGTTGATTGTGGCAAGACATGCTACTACTTAAAGGCACTATAAGAAGAGACACTTGAGGCTGATGGATGTACTCCCTCCATCCCAAAATATGTCATTTTAGGAGGTTTCACACTTTGGCTCAGAAAAAAAAGTAGGTTTCACTCATATTAAGAAAGTGGATGAATGTCATAAATTTGAAAGACAAAAGTCTAAAAAATACCCTTTGACTACCATTAATGCAATAGTTATAAAGTACTAATGATAAGTGGATCAATTCATAATAAATTAGGGGAAGATGAAGAAAAGGTATTAAATGCTCTATTGGTGATGTAAAATGACTGTTATTATGGGACAAAAGCAAAGAGCAAAATGACATACATTTTGAGACGGAGGGAGTATATATGTGTGTGATATATTCACTTGGATGAGTTAAAGCATTGATTTCCCATTGCTGTTGCTTTATGATACAAAGGTGTTGTGGAATTGGGTTTATATTTCACACACTCCATGATAATTTATCTATTCTTACATTTTTACCATCCAGGTGTCAAGAATGTTGCTCGGTGGCATGAAGGTGATCGGTGTTTATATTTGGGTCAGTGAGAGCTTATTCAAGAATTCAACGTTAACATTGTGCCAGGTTCCTTTACCTTTCATTATTCTTTTGTTGTTAATTTACCCAATTCATGTGAATTATGCATCAAATTGTGTGTAAGTGATGCAAAAAACTGAGTTATTGGGCATCACATGTCTAATTTATGGTGTCCTTTTTTTAATTTTTTTATCAAAGATGCTTAGGTTCTTTGTTTTATCAAAAAAGATCTTTGGTGAAGTACTAACTATGTGCCCTTATAGACTGTAAAAGGGGTTGCACAGGCTACATCCGGTATGGATGCTGATTCAGATGATAGACTTCTTATTCACATCAGTTATAGTCCCAGGAGGTAAAATTTAGTCCAAAAACTTCCCTTGTCCAATATGTTTGTTTTTATGTTGTAATTCCTCAATGTCTGCATATTCTCAGGTGGATTTGTCGAAATTGCACCCTTTCTTCAAATATTACATCAAGTAATTTACGCCCTTGTGATTTCAAAATGGGCAAAGTTTTACCTTCTCTTCAGAGATTAAAATGCACTTACAACTTCCATCTAAGGTAATTCAAAGTCCCTGCCATCTACCTTAATTAATTGAAAAAGGTCCCTACTCCCTAGCATCCCACTTTTTCAGATTTTGCAGAATTGTCCTTCAAAAGTAGTTCGTATCAAGATTTTGCAGCTCTCGTTTTGTTAAAGTTGTCCCACATCCGGTACTTGTTATTGTTTCACCCACCATATTAAGAGATTGACTTCCCTTACCGCATAGCTTAGGTTTTGAGGTTGTGGCCCCTCCTCTATATGTAGTTGGGCTGATTTTGACTTATTTCTATAACTTTTTAATTAATTTATATGCTCCTATACGGTCTCCGATAGTTGACCTAATTTTAAAATAAAAAACGATTTTCTGATAGTTATTCTCCTATCATTCATATTTGATTATTATTTTGATCTGATTTTTCAGGTTACCCATATTCTTCGAAAATGGTTTAAAAACACGAAAATTGCTTGATGTTGTTCAAATTGGTCTGTCAAGTCATGCGGAAGTGCTAAAAGGAGCAAAGTGTTTGATTGATGGAAGACTGGTAAGAATCACTTACGACCAGGTTGATCTAACCACTTCAATTTTAAGAAACTCTATTTGCATTTCTTCTATTCATGATTTTGAGGACCATGTTGAACATGTATGCATCTCAAGTTTTTTGTTCATTTTTTGTGTTACAATATTTGGCTCCTTACCCTATGATATTACACGAGCCACTATCACTCCGAAATTAATTATGCCCAGTTATCTAATTGTTCACCCTCTATGTTTCTGAAAAATTGGCTTTTACTATCATTTTGTTTCTGTTGTATATGGCTTAGTTGACTTCTTATTGTACTATCTGTCAAGGATTTCTTTTTACATTGAACAGCTTGTGATGAAATACAAATCTATTTGCGGGAAAAATAATAATGGATGCTTACGATTGTGGTACACAAATTAAGGATGTCTTAATAATTATCATTAATAGTGTCTGTCACTTAAGGTAAACCGAATGAGTTAATAATGGCAAGGGTAGACATGCAAAAATAGAATACGGCATCATAAAATGCCAAGTAAAATTGAACCCTTATTTTTCCTTTCAAGCGAATATCATCCAGAAAAAGAGGGTGTGCATTTCATAATCCAAAACTTTTCTCGGAGAAAATTGGCATGAGGTAGAACTACTGTTATGAACATAGGATAGGAGTAGGACAAGTTTGGGATATTCTGTCTAATTTTACACAAATCATTGAATTAATGTGTAAAGGGTAAGAGCCAAAGGTACCAGCCTTGTTGAGGCAATCAAACAACATCTTTTAATATATCAAATTTAAATATAGCACGGTCGTTACTGCATAATGTTTATTTGAGATTGGAATAATGGTCATTTTGCAGTATGATCCAATTGGGGGCTTCCTCTTAGTGATATGAGCGTCTTAATATTTTGCATCTATAGGTGATTGAAGATGACCAAAGTGTGCCAGATGGGATGCATGAGGTTGAATTTCTCCTGCCCTTCATGCAAGATAAAAATATAGAAGGTAAAGTTACACATCCATGTGTTACAAGTTGAATTCATCATAAGTAAAATGTACAGCTATACTATACGGTGCCTTTATGAGCTCAAAGGTTTTTACTACATGAAGCGTGCAGTCAGAAGGACGTGTTCGGTCTCGTTGTCTTCAGTGGTGGTTTATCTTCCATTGCATACTTAAATCCCAAGGAACCACTCTCTCAAGCTTTGGATGATATAAAGGTACCGGCACCCTCCCTTTTCTGTTATTTTCTTCCCTTCAAATCGTATCTTTCATAGTTAGAGTTTATGGCGCCCGGCGTATTTACATGTTGGAATGCTCGGGTTTCAATCGTTTTTAAGGAGGTTGTTTTTGTGGCTTGAAGTTGTGGCCTTTGTTTACACTGTGACAACTTATACAGTTTTTCCCAAGACAACCTTTTCTTGGATAATTATGCCATTGCGCACATTTCTTCGCCTCTAAATTTTTTCAGACGCCTAATTTATATGTTCTGAGTGTGTTCAGGAAGATATCATCGGGAGTTTGCAAAGTAGACTGGACTTGATGTTTGATGAAGCTGATCAAGAGTCGGAAGAAAGCGACAAAGAAGCAGATCATCAAATGTAAGGTTAACTCTCTCTTGTGGGATATATCTTTTAGTTTTAAGAGCTCTTTTATCTGACTCCTCCTCGGTTTCTTGAATTTAAAAAAAAAAAAATGGTGCAGCCTGTTGTTTCCTCGAAGAGTTTTTGTTCCTTGGCTGGAGGATACATTCATCTGCGACTACATTCAACCATCCGAAACTATTGAGGTACGTGTTTTGAAGCTAAATAATACATGTAGAAAATTACGTATCTTCACCACTCACGCGAACACACGGATAATAAGCTTTTGGTGGGTGTCACTGTCAGGTTGTTAAAGAGCATTGTCTTGAGCTAATGTCCTTGAAAGCTCCTGAAGACGATTGGAAGATAGTGGAAGCAGAATGTGAAGCCATTGGAGCACGATTCAATACGTCGTTTTGGGATATAGCTGGTGGTGGTTACTCCTCAACTTCAGAATCAAACGAGCAGAATCTTCTTCCAGATTCTGTTCACGGGAAGGCAACAAGTCGGGCTTCGTCCAGATCATTGGACTTAAACATAATCATAGCTCTTTTGGTTCTCGTCGTTTCTATTATAATCGGTACGATCTTGTTCCTCTCTAGATCATAAAAGAGGCCAACATCACCCTAACATATAATAGAACTATTTACCATCATGACAGCTTCTTTTTTTTTTTTTTTATGTAACAAATTTTTTTTTGGATGGGTTTGGGTCTAGTCGTCATCTCAGGCCAGGGTTAATCCCCTGGGCTATTTGAGTGCTTACACATGTATTTACCCATCAATATATGGGAGGGGGGAATGTCCTCCATTGGGATCCGGTTTTTTTTTTATTATTGAAAATGTAATTTTACGGTTAAAAATATAAAAATAGTATTGATGGCCCGGTTTATGTCAAAATATGTGGATCCGCCCATACTGACACGCCATTACCTATCAACTGCCAAAGCGATACAATGTGATCATTTCATTATTCATTTTCGTTTCATTCATGTAATACTAAGGTGGGAAGTTCTATCATGGAGACTCCCCACGTGGAGAGTCGCGATGTAAGCGATTACGGGCCATGCGCGCTCGTTATGAAACCGCGTGTGTCCGTCGAAATCGCCACATGACGATCGCCTACACGCGTGGGTGACTCTCCATGGGGGAGTCTCCATAGAATTTCCCAACTAAGGTGACATAAAATGATAAATACTGCCTATGTCACATGATATTGAGCTTATTAGAGCTTTGTAAACAGATTAATAAAGTAAATTAATATCTTGCATTTTAAGGAAAAAAATTAATGTCATTTGATAATAATTAATGCAATAGTTGTAAAGTAATAAAAACGACTTCATAGGTAATAAAGAATACATTGTAGTAAATGCTTATATTTTAAGACAATAAATTATTTCAAAAAAAGAGACAAGAAATACCTAAGGCAAATTACATATATTAATGAAAATGCATACTACTCATTTCGTTACTTATTACAAAAACAAAAAAAAAATACTAGTATTTTTTTTTAAAACCTGATTTAGTATCATTCCCAAAGCTGCTTTATCATCATTTTTGCTTATGTTACCCCTATTTATTACAATGTGAAGAATGAAAAAAAAAAAAAAAAAAAACAAAACAAAATTTATTATATTCAAAGACTCCTAGTCATTTACTTATTAAAGTCAATCCTTTAACTCGCTTTATTAACACATGTATGATTTTTTGAGAGATATATCACTTAAGTAAGGACTACTAACCCCTCCAAAAAAAAAGTAATAACTACTAGTTTCGTTCCATAAAAAGTGTTCAAAAACGAATTGTCCCATAAAAAAATATTCATTTAGAAAACCAATACTGTAACACCCCGCTCCCGGATACCGAGTCTTTATCCGGAAATGGAACGTTCGGCACGCATAATATTAAATAAATATAATATTACACGTAAGCATCTACTACGTCGTATCAAATAAAGCAAACGGAAGCAAAAGACTCGGGTAAAATTCTCCATACAACCAAGAATAGAAAGAATAACTGAAGGGTAGAAATGTAACTCATTACATTGACGAAACCAAACGTACGAACCTTCAAAAGGACACTAAAAGAAAATACAATATTTCCCAAAGAACAACGTATCTAATGTATATAAAGAAAAACAGAATAAATATACGCTTCAACTCCGGCGTCCTCAAACGTCGTCAACGAAGTCCTCATCAAGCTCATGATCAACCTATTCATCTTTTCTCCCCCAAACACATAGAAAAACAATGCATTTGAGGTAAGTACAAAGTACTCAAAAAGAAGTAGAAGCTACAAATTAACTAAGGCTCTTAACCAAGTTTTAAGTTAAATTATTATCTTTATGAGACCGACTCAATCTAGGGTTCACTTCATGTCCATCAACATGTCGTAACTAACTGTTTCTAACTTAGCTTATCTTTGTTACATTCGCATTCAAGGGCACTACGCATGGTGCTGCCCATCACGAGACATCTGGGTGCAACCTATTGGTGGATCACACCAATAGCCACGGGCTAGTCCCGATAGTATATGCGTTCGGTGAAGTCCCTCTACTCCTGGTGCCCTCTAATGGCCAGCAAAGTTATCCATCCACGAGTACCCTCTACTCCTGGTGCCTCTAGAAAGGCCAACAAGTTTACTCGTGTTATCCGAAAGCCTACACATTGCGATATAAACTTGTGCCTTACCAAGAATGGATGATGTTTAATCTTATTACTATACAAGTATGTAATTATTAATGGTTATTAACTAGCCACCTAAGTGTTTTCAAGTAAGCTCCCTCACAAACTCAACTCTCTTTCTTAGACCTCTAGACACGGACAAGGCCTAGCAGTTACACAGACATTGATGAACTCTAGATCACCAAAGCACAAGCCCTTTCATGCCCTTCCGACGGTCCCGAACTTCAACTCCTTTAAGAGTACGTCCGGTGCCAGAACTAAAGGCATTAGAAGCTCAATAGGGGCTTGTTCAAGCTTAATTAATGTTATTAGATCAAAGGATTAACATTTAGGATTCATATCATAGCTAAAAATCATCTTTTTCATCAAAAGGGAGGTCCAATGCGCCCACACTAGGTTCAGTGCGCCCGCACTAGGCCTCAGAACGTAAAAACTTGAAAATTGCTCGCCCGGTGCGCCAGCACCAGAGCTCTCTGTACGTAAAACACATTTTCTGGCTCTCCAGTGCGCCAACACTGGGCTTGGTGCGCCAGCACCAAGCGCGGCAACTTCCAAAAACTTAGTTTTTGGCCTCTAATCGATCCCTAATCGTTCCAAACTTCTCCAACATCATAATACTCGGAAAAAGGCATAAAAACACAGCTTTTATCTATCATAACATCTGTAGATCCTTAGGCAAAATGAAGGTAACGATTCTAGCATAATTTCACCCCCAAAACTAGCATAAACTCTACGAAACCGTAATTAACTTGTAGGAAGACCTTCTTACCTTTTGCAAGCTATTGCAAATTCCAAAACTCAGAATAACAGCAGCAACTCGAACACTTGCAGAGAAACCTATATGATCAATTCGAATTTGCATCAAAACCGATCACATGATTCCGAAAACAACAACTACGAAAGGTATGAGTTTTAATCCTCAAAACTCAACCAAGAACAGCAGATAGGTCGAACTAATTACCTTGAGAAAAGCTCCAACTTTCTGACACGGAAACAATGCCCTTCTCACGATGATTCCAACGCTTCTCGCAGATCTGAAAACGGTTGAAAACTCAGTGAGATGTCGTAGAAAGTCTCTCTAGCTCCTCTCTTGCTCTCAGCCGTGTTTTTCCCAAGAACGTAGAATAAAATTCTAATCTCTATTAGGTTTTTTGTGTATAATGGAAATTATCCTTTCTTAAATAGGTTTTTCCTCAAATTACAACATATTTCCTTAATTACCCCTTTTCCTTAAAATCAGATTTATCTCCAAATTATTTATATATATTTCGGCCATATATATAAAAATACACTTAAAATACTTAAACCGAAAATCATAATATTCCATTTTCCGCAAAAAGACACGTCTGCCCTTTTCGAAAAGTCGGAATATTACAAATACATCATTGAATACATTTTTTTCAAACACACCCCTATCATAACATTTAATGTTTATCTATTCATTTCATATTTCAAATGAGCATTTATTATTTGACAGGGATATATATGTCTATCATTACTTAAAATACAACAAATTAATTATTTTCTTAATATGTGTGCACTACAGGAAGTGAACGCTTATTATGGAACGGAGGTAGTACTTCCTTCTATCCTTTAAAAAAAAAGAATTGCTGAAATCACTCGTATCAAGAAAGTATTTTATGTTTTGATTTAGTAATGAAATGACCGAAAAGTTTTAAATGTAATTAATGTAGGAGCCTTTTTAAACTCTCGTCTACTAATAAATGAGGGTATGGTGGGAAAAGGATAATGAATGCTTTTTTTAGAAATGAAACAAAATTAGATATAAGAAAAATGTTTTTTTTGGACATTCCATTCGTTAATACCCGAGAGAGTAGTTTAATTGTATGTCCCTCCATCGTTAAACGTTATTGTATCGGTCCTTTCATTTGCTAGTAGTATTATCTCCGTCCCTAAATATATCTCTCTTGTATACAACAAAAATGTCCTTTATTATTTGTAATTTTATAATATTAAGAAAATATTTATTATATTTTTGACCAGCTTATTCCAATTTTACAATATATCGAACAATTTTTTTCTTAATTCTACACTAATTATATAACTGATAATTAAATAGTAATTTAAACACCACATAAAAGAAATTTTGACGTTTGGGGAGTAAAAAAGAAATAATAAAAAAATAAATGCATATTATTAAGATATGCGGTAATTAGTGGTTCCTGTACAATTTTAGGCTTTTTGGTGAGGAGTGAGTGAGAACACTCAATCTTTCTTGAGTTGAATTCCATGATTTCCTTGTTTGGTGTCTCCTTCTTTCTTAAAGTCACATTCATGCATGCTTAAGACGCAAGCGTGCAAAGATTTAGTGAGGCATTTAATGAATGATTATGAAGCATAATTAAGCAGTCCCACAAGATTATATGGAAACTCCTAACCCTCTTCCCTCTCCTCCCCGATCCTCTTAACATTCGGAAATTTTTTAGGTAGTGTATCCGCATGGTACGGATATATATAATTAATACTTTAGGTATAAAACACGACGCTATTGTTTGTTTTGGGTTGAGTTTTTTTTAGGGTTTTTTTACATCATATCACCAATTATTTCTTACAATTCTCTCACCAATCAATTCTTCAACTACAAATAAAAACTATTAAATCATCTCTCACAATTTCACTTTATCAACTTTATTACATTTTTTACTATTATTTTATTCATTATTCTACTTATTTCAATTTCTTTCACCAATCATTTCTTTATCTACACAAATTTCAAAAAAACATCTTTAACTTTTTAATAATTACTTTAATCATTTTTATTATATTTTATTCTCAACTAGTATCTAAAAAAACTCCAACAAAAAATAAACGGAGCCGTCGACTATTTTATAATGTAGATAATACCTACCTACACAATAAAACACTCGTGTTTTCTTAAGTAAAAATAAATGTTAGGTGGATCACTCCTTTTGTGAAGCCCACCAAATAATAATAAATAATTGAAAAAAAAATAATATGTCAAATATTATTTAAGGGAATAAGTTAGATTATTTTCCCTAATCTTCACAACTTTGAGGAGGCAAAAGAAAGAAAATTCGCAGGTTTGTGTTGCAGTAGACCCTTTCCGGCGACGATCGGGCATCGAACGGACTCCGATCGTGACGAAATTTTGAGGGGTTGTCTCAATTTCTTCTTTAATCTGAACGGTGTAATTTTCATTTCAACGGTTCAATCCCCGGTAATGAGCCGCCGACTGTCTGTTGCATTTTTCGGTGATATTTTTCAACAACACTTGTATTTTGCATTCTTAGTTGATGCTTTGGTGTAGTTGAGTTAGTTAATGTGTATGGAACACTTTTGTATCATCTTTTGCTGATTAGAGGAGATTTTGTGGGTCTCGGCCTCATGGTTCTACTCTCTCACATCGATAGGGGTTTTCCACGGTAAAATTGCGGTGTTATTTTTATTGTGTTTTCATTTCACTTTATTTGTGATTTAGCTTCGTTGGGGCTGACTTGTTTAATTCCGTTGCGTGTCATTGCAAAGACTTTGGGGTATTTGTGATACGCGTGATATTGCGATTATTTGTTTTTCCAACAAGTGGTATCGTAGCGAGGTTAGTTAATTTGGTTTTGACATATTATTGGCGAACCTTTTTTTTGCATTGGTGAAATGGAATCCAACTTGAATAGAATGATCACTTTGAATGAGTCTAACTATGCCATATGGAAAAAATAAAATGGAGGATCTTTTGCATGTGAAGAATTATTTCTTGCCGGTTTTCAATGAGGAAAAACCTCAAGATAAAACAGATAAATAGTGGAATTTATTGCATAGGCAAGTTTGTGGTTATATTAGACAATGGGTTGATGATAATGTTTTAAATCACATTAGTGGGGAGAAACATGCTAGGTCTTTGTGGAAAAAATTTGAAGACTTGTATGCCTGGGAAACTGGAAACAATAAAATGGTTTTGATGTATAAATTGATGAATTTGAGATAGCATGATGAAACTCTTATAGCTGATCATTTGAATGTTTTCTTGGGTATTATGAACCAACTTAATGCTATAGGATATTAAGTATAATTATAAAGTTCAGGGACGGATGCTTCTTGGCTCTTTACCGGAATCGTGGGAAAATTTCCATAGTTCTCTATCTAATTCTACCCAGATGGTGCTATGGCCATTGATCTTGCAAGGACTATGATATGCTTGAACCGCTATACAGTCCGTGGATCCCTATTCGGATCAGTCCGGCCAAGGCCATCGGCTGCTATCATCCGCAAGCCTATCAGCCAACGTGGACCCGCAGATTGTCGGCCCCACACCTCAGTCTAACAACCCGATGTGATGTTACGCAAGGCTAAGGGGGGCCGATCCGCCGGATCCTTGAGGCAGTTAGGTCAGCAAGAGACCCGAGCCAACTACACTCAGAGGAAGTCGCTACCGACGGCTTTGGCAAGATGAGAAGATATAGGACGCAAGGAACTGCGAGGACATTAGGTCCGCCACCCACCGGACCCGAAATGGGTACGCCAATTATCCGAAAATCTAGTGTACTATTATTCCTTTATTGTAATTATGTTAAACTATAGTCGGTTATTCCCCTATAAATAGGGTTCATTGTAACGCATTAAGACACAATTAATAGAAAACAAGGCAATAATCTGCCCATTTTACTACTCATAATAACTCCACCACCTTCACCGCCACAAATTCCACAGCACCATTGTGCACCACCACTTTCATACAAAAATCACAGCTAGATATCTACCGCTAATTCACCGCTAAACAACCGGTGATAATTTCAACGTTAATAGACTAATGTGTTGGAAGAAGAGACAATGAGGAAGTCACACGGTGTTTCCTCATAGTCGGATGTCTTGGTTACTGAGTCAAGGGGGAGAAGTCAAAACAGAGCTTCTAAAGATAGAGGTTGGAGTAGAAGCAAATCCAAGGACAAGTACAAAATTTTTGAATACAATCACTGTGGCAATAAGGGACACATCAAGAAATTTTGTTTTAAATTGAACCAAGAGAAGAAAGAAAACCATGAGAAGAAAAATAATGAGAAGAAGGAAGATAAAGTGAATACGAGCTTCTTCTAATGATTTCCTTGTGTTTCAAGAGGTCGTTGATGTTATTCTTGCTGATGATATGACTAGTTGAGTTGTTGACAGTGGTGCATCGTTCCATGCTACTTCAAGAAGAGAGTTTTTCACATCTTACACTCCAGGTGACTTTGGTGATGTGAGAATGCCTCAGGATTCTATCTTAAAATATGCAGATGTTGGAGACGTCTAATGGTACCAAACTAATTCATAGACGGTTTAAGCATGTTTCAGGGACTTTTGTTGTCAGACTGTATGATGATGGTTATAATAGCTTATTTTCTTGTGATAAGTGGAAGCTCACAAAGGGGTCTTCCGTTGTGGCTAGAGGTACAAAGACATCTACACTTTTCTTGACTCAAGCCAAAGTTATTGTTGATGAGGCTCATGCAGTGGAGTCACGTGACGAGACCGAGTTGTGGCATAAGAGGTGATGTCATATGAGCTTGAAAGGAATGAATGTCTTATCTAAGAAAAATTATTGTCTTGTTCTAGCAGTTTGCATTTGGAAAAGTGTGCTCATTGTCTTGCATGGAAGCAAACTAGAGTTTCTTTTAAATCAAATCCACCTTCAAGAAAGTCAGAAGTACTTGAGCTTGTTCATTCTGATGTTTGTGGTCTAATGAAGACAAGGACGCTTGGTGGTTCCCGCTATTTTGTGACTTTTATTTATGACCACTCAAGAAAACTTTGGGTCTACACTTTGAAGAGAAAAGATCAAGTGTTAGACATGTTCAAGCATTTTCAAGTTTCAGTTGAGAGAGAAACTGGAAAGAAGTTGAAGTGCATTCGGACTGACAATGAAGGTGAATACAAAGGTCAATTTCATTATTACTGTAAGCAGCAGGGTATTAGACATGAGAGAACTCCGCCAAAGACTCCGCAGTTGAATGGCTTGGCAAGAGAGGATGAACATAACATTAGTGGAGAGAGTCAGATGTTTGCTTTCACAAGCCGGATTGCCTAAATCCTTTTGGGGTGAAGTTTCGAGTACAGTGGTTCATGTATTAAATTTGTCTCCATGTGTTTCTTTACGTAGAATGATGTTCCTCAGAAGGTATGGTCAGGTAAAGATGTATCTTACCATTATTTACGAGTTTTTGGTTGTAAAACTTGTTCACATTCCTAAAGATGAGAGGTCAAAGCTTGATTCCAAGACTAAACAGTGTATTTTTCTAGGTTATGGTCAAGATGAGTTTGGGTCTAAATTTTATGATGTTGACAAGAAAGTGATTAGAAGCCGAGATTTTGTGTTTGCAGTGAATGAGATTTTGCAAGATGTTGATAAAAATCAGAGTTCAACACCTCCGGCTAGTGATGGTTCAGCTGACTTGGAGATACTTTCTCATACACCCATAGAGGAGCATGGTGCAGTTGATGACCAGGGTAATCAACAGGATGATGCAGTTGATATTGATCATAATATTGATGATGATATGATTAAGGAACCAGTACCGGATGAGGTTTCTCCAGTTATTCCCAAGTGATTTACTAAAGAGAGACACCCTTCTACTATATATCCAGTGTCTGAGTATGTTTTGATCTCAGATATTTGAGAGCCTGAATGTTTTGAGGTGGTCATGGATGATGAACATAAAGATAAATGGGTTGATGCTATGGAAGATGAGATGAAGTCTTTTCATGACAATCACACATATGAGTTAGTGAAATTGCCTAGGGGGAAGAAATCTTTGAAGAATAAGTGGGTCTTCAAAATTAAGAACGAATACGGTAATTCTACACCTCGGTATCATGGCAAGATTAGTAGTAAAAGGTTTTGATTAGATAAAGGGCATTGATTTTGGTGAGATTTTCTCTCTTGTTGTAAAAATGTCTTTTATCCGGACTGTTCTTGGCTTGGCACCTAGTCTTGATTTGGAGGTTGTGCAGATGGATGTTAAAACAACTCTTCTTTATGGTGATTTGGAAGAAGATATCTACATGGAGCGGCTAGAGGGTTTTCAGGTGAAAGGAAAGGAGAATATTGTGTGCCATTTGAAGAAGAGTCTTTATGGGTTGAAGCAAGCGCCTAGACAGTGGTATAAGAAATTTGAGTCTGTCATGAAGGAGCAAGGCTACTGGAAGACTACTTCACATCATTGCGTGTTTATTAACAGATTCTCAGAGGATGATTTTATCATTCTTTTACTCTATATTGATGATATTTTGATTGTTGGCAAGAATGCTTCAAGGATTGATAGGTTGAAGCAGCAGTTGAGCAAGTCTTTTGCCATGAAAGACTTGGGCCAGGCAAAGCATATTTTAGGGATGAAGATTACACGTGACAAAGAAGCTGGGAAAATTTATTTGTCACAAGAGAAGTACATAAAGAAGGTGCTTCAGAGATTTAGCATGAGTGATGCTAAAGCAGTGTCCACTCCACTTGCATCTCATTTGAAGTTGAGTATCAAACAATGTCCTTCTAGCGATGATGAAAAGGAAAAGATGCAGAAGGTCTCGTATGCTTCAGCAGTGGGTAGTTTGATGTATGCCATGGTATGTACTAGACTAGACATAGCTTATGCAGTTGGTAATGTCAGTCGTTTTCTTTCTAATCCTGGTAGAGAGCATTGGAATGCTGTGAAATGGATTATGAGATATCTTAGGGGTACTACTGATATATGCCTTACTTTTGATGGTGAAAAACCTGTGTTGGTTGGTTTCACCGATTCTGATATAGCAGGAGACGTTGATTCTTACAAGTCTACTTCAGGATATTTGGTTAAATTTGCAGGGGGAGTTGTGTCATGGAAGTCGAGATGCAAAAAATGTGTTGCACTTTCAACTACTGAAACTAGTATATTGCAGCAATTGAAGCGTGTAAAGAGTTGTTGTGGATGAAGAAGTTTCTCCAAGATCTTGGTTTGAAGCAAGATCAAAATTTGTTGCTTTGTGATAGCCAGAGTGCTATTCATCTTGGTAAGAATGCAGTTTTTCATTCTATGACCAAGCACATTGATGTTCATTGGATTTGAGATGCTTTGGAGTTGAAGTTGTTAGCACTTGAAAAAGTGCACACGGGTGACAATGGTGCGGATATGTTGACAAAAGCGTTGACAAGGGATAAGCTTGAGATATGTCGCTCTATTGTAGGAATGACAAATTCCTCCACAATGTCGTGAGGGGAGATTTGTTGGGTGGATAACTCCTTTTGTGAAGTCCACCAAATAATAATAAATAATAGAAAAATAAATAAGGAAAAAATAATAATATGTCAAATATTATTTAAGGGAATAAGTAGGTTATTTTCCCGAATCTTCACAACTTTGTGGAGGCGAAAGAAAAAAAATTCGCAGGTTTGTTTTGTGTTGCAGCAGACCCTTTCCGGCGACGATCGGTCATCTTAACGGACTCCGATCATGACAAAATTTTGAGGGGTTGTTCGTCTCAACTTTTTCTTCAATATGAATGGTGGAATTTTCGTTTCAACTGTTCAATCTCCGGTAAAAAGCCACCAACTGTCTGCTGCGTTTTTCGGTGATATTTTTCAACAATTCTTGTATTTTTCATTCTTAGTTGATGTATTTGTGTAGTTGAGTTGGTTTATGTGTTTGGAACATTTTCGAATCATCTTTTGCTTATTAGTGGAGATTTTGTGGACCTCGACTTCATGGTTTTACTCTCTCACATCGAGAAAGTTTTCTACGTTAAAATTATGGTGTTATTTTTATTGTGTTTTCGTTTCACTTATTTGTAATTTAGTTTCGTTGGGGCTGCCTCGTTTAATTCCGTTATGTGTCATTGAAAAGACTCAATAGGTATTTATGATATGTATAATATTACGGTTGTTTGTTTTCTCAACAATAAGATGTATATGCAAAATAGGATATCTGAACAAAAAAATTCTCCACTCCATAAAGACCTTTCCCATGCGCTTGAATTTGATCACACATTCCCTCCGTCAAATCATCACTACATCAATAGTAGTTTTCAGCTTTAAATTAATTTTTATTTAGAATATTAATAAAGTATATTTATTATAATTTTTTTCTTTTATTTTTAATTTATTATATATTCATCTATTTTACAACTATTATATTAATGAGAGTAAAAATATATTCTAGATTTTGATCATTAAAATTAATGACACGTAACAATTTTTTTAATCCGTGTGACATGCAATTTTTTCTAAACGAAGTTACATTTTAGAATAGACGTGGTATCAATTTAAAAATTTTACACTTCTTAAATTGAAATAGATAAATGTGGAGTACTCATTCGTTCTGAAACAACATTAATTTTATTTTTTTCCTTATCCTTATTTATTATTTAATGTGTTCCTTTTTTTTTTTTATTATTTGAGGCGGTTGCCAATAACGTAGTACATACTAAAGAAGTGATTAATGTTTTAACTTCAATACTAAAATTCTATCTTTTTACTATTACTTATCCTTATTTATTATTTCCTCCGTTCTGAAATAACTGAGACAATTGCCAAATACACGTATATTAAGGATGTGAGTTAATGCTTTAATTTGAATTACAAAATGACTCAAAAACTCTTAGTATATAATTAATGCAATGTTGTATTTATTCTCCCACTCTTAATAAATAATGGTAGATGTAGAAAAAACACAATAAATGATGTATTGGAAATATAACTGCCTCAGTTATTTTGAAAGAAATCTTTTTGACAATTGTATCAATTATTTCGAAACGGAGAGTACTTGATGCGTTCCTTTTTTTTCTAGGCGGCAGCAAAAAACATAGTACATATTAAAGAAGTGATAAATGTTTTAATTTCAACAATAAAATTACTAGAAAAAACCAATTAACCGTTATAATGACGGAATTGGTGTATATAATTAGTATATTTTAATTAATTCATAGGATATTCTTCAGAGTTACGATTTAGCACTATTCCGTAGAAGATGAGTTGTTTCGGTTTATACATACAGCATTGCTACAGCGATGGTACCCGTCGCCTTAATTACAACGATGGATGTGTAAGTTGCAAGCATGATTTTTCGGTTCATGCATTATTTCCAAGCTATGCATATTTTGTTTTTATGCTATCACTATTACGAAATGTTTACGTGTGCCGCTTATTACGGGTTAAAACACTTGTCAAACAATCCGATGGCATTTTTAGGAGCATGATTTTTACTTAGTGATTCCACATGGGCATCTCTGGGCACAAGCTCGTAAAAGGCCACAACCTAGAGCCTTTCAAAATCCATATTTTTAGGGCATGTCTTTATATTTTCGTAATGTATTTTAGGTAAATTTTTATTTTTTTACTCAAGTTAGAAAAAATTAATAAGACTCAAATCAATATACATATTCAACCAAAAAATTCAAACCAACTATAACCATTTGTTACACAAGTTTACATTATATGCCTTACAAACAACTGTTACACTGTAAAAAAAAATTGCACTGTTAAGGATCCTAGAACAAAATTTTCACTTACGCCTTCGATTATACATGGACGCTCATGTGACTACATATGGAGTGAAATGAGAGAATCATGATTAGAACTAGACAATTTATATCATGTATATAAATTGAGGTTTTTAGATGGTGACTCCATACGGAGTGAAGTGACATAAGAGATGATCAGAACCACATGGTTTGTATCCATGATATAAATTGCGTGATTCTGATCATCCATCTATCACTTCACTCCATACATAGTTACTAGATAAAAAATTCACGTATATAAATTGTGTGGTTTAATCAATTCGCGTCACTTCATCCCATACAAATTACTCCCTTAAAAATGGAGCTAAAAAGGGAAAATTTTAAGGGGAAATACTTGTGTGTGAGGGAATTTTGAGGTGATGTGACGAGTGGAATGTGTTGGAATGATTTTTTAATTATATTTTACAACCAATTTGAGAGCCGGTTTCGATTAGACTCTTGTATAGTTTATCAAGAGTTTATGATGACTTAGAAATCTATGGTGATGTAGATGAAGATAGGTCTTTGAATCATTCAATTCGGATATCGGATGAATGAGAAATTAAGGTTTGAAGTTGGTTAGTTGAACAAGTTGAAGATTGGAAGTTGAAAAGTTAACTTCCTTAATCCCACATGGGGAATTGTGCTAAACTTTCTTAATATATAAGTTGGAGGAGTTTGTTAAAGGGTATAATCTTCAAGGAAATGGAGAGAGTTCAGAATGGTTTTAGTTAGACGATGTTCTGCTAAAATTGTCACACGCGCACACGCCGCCCGCCCGAGCCCGTTGACCTTGGTCTTCGAGCTTGGGGAATTGGGCCTTCGTGGGCCTGAGGCAATACTAATCAACATTCTGATGAATAACTCGAGTTGAGAGTCTGATTCGATTCGACTCAAGGCTGAGTCTCTTCATCTGCTAACAGATGCATTATTGTGCTGAGTTATTAGTGGAGTTTCAACTGATGGAGTTAATTAAGTTAGTGGAGAGCTCCTTCAACTTATGGGCATCAATACACTTCAAATCTAATGATGTTTTCCTTCCTATATAAATGGTCCTCTACAGCAATGGAAAAACACACACAGAAGAAACACAACACAATCATACTACTGCATATTTTTGTTGAAGAGTTTTCTGAAACACCAGAATAGTTCGCTGTTGTTCAGAGTCGAAGCACCTCCCTCTTTAACAAGTAAACTGTTGTATCCTGGAAGACAATTGCACATCCGTGGGTACATGCCGGAACAAATTTGTCTTAAGAACAGAAAGTCTTTCTCGTCTCAGTTTGAAATTATATCCTTACTGTTTGTTTTCATTTCGTTTTTCAATAATGTATTTGTACTCTTTCAGAATAAATAAATAAAAGTGTTCTTTATCTTTTTGTTTCTTTATTTTATTTACATATGATACAACGGGTATAACAAAATGATCAAAACCTAAACAGAACGATTATTTCCCATTTTTTCCTCTCATACAAAAATTTTCCCTTTTTAGCTCCATTTTTGAATGGATCGTCCAAATGATTACTTTTTTTTTTTGTTTTTTTTTGAAAATGATTACTTTTTTTAGTATTCTAAAAATCATATGGAATGAGTAAAATAGTGAAAATGGGACTACTTTTGAAAAGGATTAGTAGAATTGAGTTGCCTGGCTAAATGAAGCTGTCGTCACTTTCACACAGTTTAAGGATGCGCGTGAAGTGAGGATATTAAAATATATGGGGATACGGTGGGTGCATGGGGTGGTAGTGTGAGGGAGCTATCACGGTGGGGTGGGGTGGGGTGGGGTGGAGGGGTGCGTAAATGAGCCAGGCAGAGTAATTGGAAAAGACGCTTTCTTGTCTCCCAACTAACATCATATGGTCTCCCTCTTGTTTTTCCTTTGTCCCCTTTCTACTCCTTTCCCTCTAATTTATTTATTTATTTCCCTTTTTTTACTTGACACTCACGCTCACCCTTCAATTAAGCCTCTTTTAATTCAAACTTTTTTTTTTATTAATACAATTGTGTTTTTTTTATTTTATTTTGAGGATTTAAAACAATTGTTAGCATCTTTATTTTGTCATCGTATTTTTAGAATTGTTAGCATCATTATAATATCATTTTTGTTAGGAGTATATGTTTACCTTTAATTCGTTTATATTTCAGAATAAAATGAAATCGATGACCTATCACATTCATCCATATCGTAATACTGATGAGTAATGGTACAGATACAACGATCGTGTCATAATAAATAACAATGATCTGCACCGTTGATAATGTTAGATTTATATCTAACAACACAACGCGATGCAAATTAAATGACCTGATCCTTGTATGATCTCTATCTCTCTCTTCTTGAAAATATGATCATTGTATTGAAAATACTCCCTCCGTCTCGGAATATAAATTATTATGTCTCTTTTTATTTGTTTCAAAATATAAATCATTTTACATTACGAATGTGTTAGGATTGTTCCTAACTAGGGTTTTTAGAGAGAATTAAGGAGAAAGAACGTATAATTAAATGACCTGATCCTTGTATGATTATCTCTCTCTTCTTGAAAATACGATCATTGTATTGAAATAACCCCGTCTCGGAATATAAATTATTAGCTTAGGTTCTTCCTTAATGCAACCTCTTTTATTTGTTTCAAAATATAAATCATTTTACATTTACTTTATCTCTATCACTTACTATACTGTCTGGTATACCATGCAATCTAAAGATTTCTTGGAAGAATGCTGCTGCAATAGACTCTGCAGTATACCCCTTTTCCAATGGCATGAAATGAGCAAACTTAGTAAACCGGTCTACCACTACAAAAATAACACTCTTCCCTTCAGATTTAGGTAGTCCTTCAATAAAGTCCATACTGATTTGTGACCATGCTCTCTCAGGTATTGGTAAAGGCTGTAATAAACCTTGGGGTTTATCATGTATAGACTTACACTGTTGGCAAGTAACACATTTCGAATCACTTCTGTAATCTGCCTCTTCATATTAGGCCAATAAAACAACCTTTTAATCCTACTATAGCATGCCCTTATTCCGTAAATGACCACCCATAAGGTCGGAATGCAACCGATCCACCAATTTACTTTCGCCTCAATTCGTGTTAGAACCTACATAAATCCTCCCTTTGTATTTGAGAATCCCTTGCCGTAAAGTGTAATGTGGCCTTCGAGTATTTATTACTTTTTTATATTGCTTCCATTTTGTCACACGCCATCAATACGCCTAGTATAGTCATAGCTCTAATTTATTAACAATTCTTAGCCCGTGCGAAACACCCAAAGTAAATCTAATTTTAATTTATTTTATTACTATTTCATTAATGAAAGTCAAATGATATTTTATGGATTTCTCTTTAAAATATATGGCATTAAACCATTTTCTTAGCCCGTGCGAAACACCCAAAGTAAATTATATTATGGGACGGAAGGAGTATAAGCGTTGACAATTACTATCTTCGTGCCAACGAGGCTTACCTCAATGGTTAAATTGCAAGACCAATTGTTCTTGCGTTCGAGTCACATCGTGTGAATGTGTGAGTTATAGTTTTATGAATGAGGTAATTTCGTTTCGGTAAAAAAAAATATACTCCTTCCGTCTCAAAATATAAGTCACTCAACATCTTTTTATTTGTGTCGGAATATAAGTCATTTTACACCACTAATAAAGAATTTATTACTCTTTTCTCTATCTTACCTATAGTTTATTAATAATCCAACTATTTTTTTTAATACTTTATAATCATTTCGTTAATGATAGTCAAATGATATTTCAGTATTATGAGATTATTGTTTTTGTTATTATTATGTGTAATTATTATTATTTGTAATTATGGTAAAAAATAGAAGGTTCTAGATTACGTGGGCTCTACTTCAAGAGAGTGTATATATGCACTGTATTGTAATACACAATTTACTCAATCAACGGAAAATACTTTTCATCCCATAATTTACCATGGTATAAGAGCTTCTGAGATTCTAAATCTCCCGTTTTCTTCCGTATTCTTTTTTTCCAGCCAATCGTCTTTCTCCCTTCTCTAACCTCTTCTTCCTCGTAAATCCTGAAGATTAAACCCTAGCAGCTTCAAAACCCTAATTCAGCCATGGCCAATTCAAGCAGCTCCGCTACCTCCGTCGTCCAACCACCCAGCCCGCAGCCACCCCTATGCAACCCTTTGCTCTCCACTTCGTATCTCAAACGCCGCTGAGACTCATGAACACAAATTACCAAGCCTGGAAACTACAATTCACTAGCCTTCTTTACGGTTACAACCTTATCGGGTATCTTGATGGAACAATCAAATCTCCTCCGAAGATCACAGATGCTGCCGGGGCTGTAAAAGTGAATCCTGCTTATGATTTATGGTACATACAGGATCAATTGATCCTCAACCGCATTCTTGGATCGCTTCAATTCAATCAGACCTCCATTATTGCGCATACGAATTCAGCCAAAGACGCCCGGCAAGCTCTTGCTGATGTATATGTGAAACAGAGTAGATGTAGAGTCAAACAATTGAAATATCATCTCAGAACAATGACGAAGGGCCCGTTGTCAGACTCCTTCTACTTCACCGCCGTTAAGTCGAAAGCCGATGAACTCGCCTCTCTCGATACCAAAGTCGATCTAGAAGACCTTATTGATATTATCTTGCACAATCTTGGCCCGGAATATGTGGACATTGCAAGAGCCGTTCAGGCTCGATATTCACTCATTATCCTAAACAAATTACATGAAAAATTACTCAATTTTGAAGCAGGCTTCATCCAAGCTCAAGCTGTTGTTCCTCCACCTGTGTATAGTGCCTTTGTAGCTCAGCCCATGATGCATCCCCCACCTCCGCAAACATCCTAGAGCCGTCCTCCACTTACACCACCTCATCCAATGTACAGCTCTCAGGCTGCTCCTCTCCTACCTTGACAACCCTTACCAGATTATTCTCGCTCAGCTCATCAACCACGTCATTATCTCGGTAAATGTCAGCTATGTGGTACACAAGGTCACTTTGCCAATCGGTGCCCGACATATCCCTTTTTTCAACAAATGCAAGTTGCTCATCAGGGTCAATTTAATCCATCACCTTGGATGCTCGATAGCGGTGCCTCTTATCGATGACAAACGACCTTAGCTTTCTCTCTTTTCATGAACCGTCCTTGGGCAGTGATGAAATTGTCATCGGTGAGGGTAGCTCTCTCTCTATATCTCATATTGGTTGTGCCTCCCTTAATTCCCCCCCCCCCCCCCACTTTTTTTCGTTTAACCAATGTCTTAAGTGTTCCTACGCTGTCTCAAAATTTACTTTCCGTGTCCAAATTTTGTTATGATAATAATGTTGTCGTGAATTCTTACCCGATTCATTTTTTGTGAAGGACCAACACGGGCAAGTTCCTCCATCAGGTCCAAGCTAAAGATGGAGTTTATTGCTTGTCCAATAGTCCACTTTCTGCTTTTTCCGTCAATAAAGCTTCTTCTACCACGTGGCACCATCGTTGTGGCCACCCAGCTTTTTCCATCATTCAACAATTAGTCAAAAATAAATGTTTTGAACTATCTACTGTTGTATTATCTCTCTGTGACGCTTGTTTGCTCAATAAAAACCATCGGCTTCCTTTTTGGCGATTCTACTTTACGCTCTTCCCATCCTTTAGATGTTATTTATTTTGATGTATGGACTGTTCCCATTTATTTTGTTGATGGATATAAATACTATGTGGTTTTTGTTGATCATTTTACCCGGTATGTATGGATTTATCCCCTCACCTATAAATCTGAAGTTTCTACTGTCTTTGAAAAATTCACGTTGCATGTTGAAAAACCTTTTACTTCAAAAATTAAAATTCTCTACTCTGATAATGGCACGGAATATATTGCACTTCGCCGTTCCTCGCTGCACGTGGAATTACTCACTATACCTCTCCCCATCATACCCCCAACACAATGGCATTTACGAATGCCGCCATCTCCATATCGTTGAAATTGCACTAGCACTACTCCAACATGCTTCTATCCTACTCACTTACTGGTCCTATGCAGTTAATGCCGCTGCATATCTTATCAATCGCATGCCTACATCTGTTCTCGGCATGATCCCCCTTGCCAAAAACTCTTCTTTGAACCTCCTAATTATGCCAAGCTTCGTGTCTTTGGTTGTCTTTGCTACCCATGGATCAAACCATATACTCACCATAAACTAGAGTGAAACTCCGTCCCTTGTGTCTTCCTTGGTTACTCCCTTGCCCAACGTGCTTACATGTGTTATGATCTAAAGTCTCACCAGCTGTATTACTCTCATGATGTGTGATGAGATTCAACTTTATTATGCTCCGGTGCATGTTTTAACCCGCATCTATGACACTTTTGGCTTAGTTTGGGTAGTTTTGGACCATTTATAGGGAAAAATCGCAGTGCACACTCTTTTGGAGGCAAACCATCATATAGACGGAAACCTCACCATTTAAAGGTGTTTTTGACCCTTTTCGAGCCCTATTTATCTTGCGGAGTTATGCTAGAACGCGTCCTGGATGATCCTGAGACTTGTCTGGGATTGTCCAGGACTGATCTTAGACATGTCTGCGCTTGTCCAGGACTGATTCTAGGGCATGTCTGGGCTTGTCCATGACTGATCTTGAACTTGTCCAGTAGCTCGACTTGGTTCTCCTCCGGTTCGATCTCGATCTTTCTACATGTTTCGGCTCAAATCCTCTTTGGCTCGGATTATTCCTACAAAGAACCATAAAACATGTAGTAATATAATTCGATATAGAAATAAGATTAAAAACGAAATAATCACGATAAAAGCTCATACGTAATTTCCAACCAAATTAAGACCTTTTACGTATAGTTTATCATGAATTAACCCTGTTTAAGTTCAATTTCGGGGTAAATTCATATAGAAAATGTCATAAAGTTCGCATCACTCGGTATGTGTTTAGATGTTGTGATGCAGGATATAGGTGACTCATAAACCCGGAAGTGAGGCATGATGCTTAGAAGAATGAAACCGAGGCTTGAGGAGGGAAAGGTTGAAGAAAAAGTGATGATTTTGAGATCCAACAAGTAATGCATGCGTATTCCAAAAACATAATGCAAGTTTGGAGGAATCTCAGCCAATGCGTGCGCATCAGGGAAGCAGAATGTCAGTTTTAGAGAATTGCGTCAAATGCGTGCGCATTCAAGCATCAGAAGCTTCTGGGTTGATACAGATCCATTTGTGCGTACACATTGTATGTGTATGCACGTGCATCATGCGAAGTACAACCAATTGATCTGCAGCCGACAGAGCGCAATGTGTGCGCATTGATCGGTGCGCGCGCACATTAAACCGTTTTCAAGCACATTTTGGAGCACATATAAATAGAATTCTGCACAATTTTTTACAGACCTCTCCATATCTTCACACACATACTCTCACTTAGATACCTCCTTAGGCAGATTTTTTCCCTTTTTGATCCCTAAATTCACTTTTACACCAAATTTACTTAGATTAAGCATACTATAGTTCAGATTTTAGCTCAACTTTCTTGGATTTCGCATTTTGGATTCTCCAATTGACATGGGTGTTGATGAAGCTTGATGTAAACCACAATTTTCTGCGTTTTGGTAATTAATTCTTCTTTTATTTTAGGGATTTAATTTCCTCTTTGGTTGTTATTTCTAGCTTTGTAATGAGTAGCTAAATCCTTACATATCTAAATCATGTGAAAATTGATGAAATCCCCCTCTAATTGATGAAATTGGGAATGCGTAGTGCTTAATTGTTGTTATTTAGACGAATTTGTGTCTTAAAACTTGTTCTTAATGCTTTAGCTTGATCACCTAGTTCATGAACTCACACACCACTTTTATAAATATATGTTGCGAAGGGGTGTGGGAAAGAGGTTTTACGATCGTTTCTTATAATTGACTGAGTTGTTTAGATTCAATTAAGGGACGAGGTTTACCGGTTGAGTTATCGTGCAACTCTAGAGCGTTAATGTTGCTTCGGTCAGTTAAATCCTTAAAGGCAGACTGTTGAACCGGGCAAATGGTACTAGGTTGTTGCATGGCGTCCGGTACTATCATAGGAGTTTGCACCCATGACTGAGTCGATATAATTGTAACGTAGGTTGGTTGGTTAAACTCATTCCCGAATAATCGATTAGAGGGGCGAAAGTATTCAATTGGATCATGGTTTGGCTATGTTTCTCTATCTTTTTATCTCATTATCGTTAGTTTAGTAGATGTAGTTGTATAATTAAAACGCGAACAACCTATGTTTAACCTAAACTAAGTACGAAAATGACTTTGATACTCGATTGATTCTCCATGGGATACGACATTGCTCGCCTCTATAGTACATCTGACCCGATACATTGCCGGTTAAGGTTGGATCGTTTCTATTTTGGTCATCAAGTTTTCTGGCGCGATTGCTAGGGAATCAAATCGATATATCTTAAGTCATTAGAAGACTTAGGCTTAGGTTGTTTTTATTTTATTTTTTCTTGTTGTTTGTTTATTTGTAGTACATGATCCGAAGCTCCAAGGAACCATTGTATCCATACATTTCTGAGATTGAGACCTTTGCTAGAAAACAAAACCGTTTGCAAAACGAGGGTATTTCAGTTGAAGATTTGGATCTGTTATTGGAAAGTGCAAGTTCGAATTCTGAAGAATCGAGTATGGCTCGGGTAATGAAGATCATGGTTATGATAGAGGTGTGAATCAAACCGGGAATGTTAATCCGTTTGGAGAAGGGAGTGCAAATCAAAACCAAGGACAAGATCAACAACCCCTTCCTCCAAGGATGGAACCCTTATCTCGAGAAGGGAATATTGTTTGAAATGCTCAAATGAACAACAACTTCCAAGCTAACATCCCTCTTCAAGATCCACAAATTCCCAATCATTTTGGTGCTCCACAACCACAAGCTCCACAAATGGAACCCCAATTGTTCCAACAATATCAACAAATGATGATGCAAATGGCCCAATTTAATCCTACGATGAATCCCATGATGAACCCTATGATTAACCAACTTCCGCAAATGCCTAACCCTTATGCTACCCAATATATACCTCAAGACAATGCTCAACCGGTCCCCATGGTAAGACCACAACAGTTTATGCCACAAGCCCAAGTCAATCAAGTGGGGAACCGACCAGTAAGGGTTTGTAAAGATTACGTGACGCTGACGGCAACCAATGGCCATAGTCCTATTCATTTTCCAACCATTGCGGCTAACAATTTAAAGATAAGACAACATATTTGGCATCTACTAGGGGATAATGCTCAGTTTGAGGTAAGGGCTACTGATGATTCTTATACCTTTATTGATAACTTCCTAGAGGTGTGCAAAACAATGAAGTTCAACGGGGCGAATGAGGAAGCGGTTCGGTTACTTTTGTTTCCGTTTGCTCTTAAAGCCAAGGCAAGGGTGTGGTATTCATCTTTGGCTCACAATTCCCTCCACACTTGGGTCCAAGTGGCAAGTACCTTCTTTCTCATGTATTTTCGACCATCCAAAGCTCTCTACTTAAAATCCGACATTTCTAACTTTGAGCAACTAGATGGTGAAGACTTGTTTGAGGCATGGGATCTATTCAAGGCTATGTTGCGGAAATGTCCTCCACGTGGATTTGAAGTTTGGGATCAAGTACATCTCTTCTTTAGACATTTGAATGAAAATGCCATGCAAACCTTAAATTCGGCTTGTGGAGGATCCATTATGGATGTGGAACTGGATGTGGCCTTGGCTACCATTGAAAGGACTTGTGAGAATAATTGCCAATGGACTTCGGGGAGAAAACAAGTGAGGAACAAGAAGCCACTTGTGACCGCAAAGGTAGATGAACCCGAGGGAAACGCCAATTTGGAAAACAAAGTCTTGGCTATGGAACAAAAGATGGATGGGATGGCTCAAGAAAACAAGAATGCTCGGTTGTGTCAAATTTGTGGTGGTGGACATTCAAGTAATGAGTGCAACATGCCTACACCACCTACTTCCTACATTGCATCACAAGCAAACTCTTTGTTGGCCAATCCAAGCACATTTCAACAATCCTTAATGAATGTCTACGCTATGGGACAATTGAATGCAGGTCAATGGATTTGAACCCTGATGTGAACAACCCCATCATTGCTCCCATTGATACTAGTTTGATGGTGGACACACAACCATTTGATGCCAACTATGTGGGATAATGGCGTGTCCAAAACTAGGATTTTCAAGGAGTGCCTCAAAATTGGAGTGACAATCCGAATTTGACTTGGGGTAGGAATTCAAATCAAGAGCCATCTTCTAGACCCCAACAAGTCCAATCTTATCAAGGCAATCAAGCTCATCGGCAAAAACAATCCGAAGTGTATCAACATCCTAATGCTCAACAAAATTATTCTCAAGGACCTATCCTTAACCTCCACCTTTGGCACCTATACCCCAAAAGAGCTCAACCGACATCCTCTTGGAGTAAATCAACAAAACTTTGTAGGAGCATAGCCGAGAATTGAAGGACATTAGAACAAATGCCACCAACACCACACAATGCTTCAATCGGCGGTAAAGAGTCTTGAAACTCAAGTGGTCAATTGACCGAAAATGCACACCACACCGTTTGGAGGCTTAATGCTATCTTTGCGGTGTATCATAATGATGAAGAAGAAGAGGCGGTAATGAAGAGCCATGAGACATTGCGGTTTGCGGGGTCGAAAGAGAAGAGAAATGAAGAGTTGGTTCTTGATGAAGAAGTTGTTAGGAAATCTACATGGGAACGCAGCAAAATTTAAAATTTAATTTCCTTTTTCCAAGATCGACTTCGTTTAAGAAACAAACATATAAGTAGTAAACGAGAAAGTTACCTTGGATGATCTAAAAGATCGAAGCTTTATCGTCTACGAAGGATTAATGGTGCATGGAGCCGCCCAAGCGTTCGGCCTCTACCGCTAGTCCACATGAACAACCCGCCGGAATCCCGTCACGGATTGCTACAAGAAAAACTCGGTTACTAGACCGACCTTTTCTCTCTCAAAAAAATCTCTCTAGGAAGCTCTCTTGTTTTGCTAGTAGATTAGAACTCTTCTAATTGTGAAGATCCAAATGAGCCAGGCATCCACTATATTTATAAGGGTAACCTACGCCCGACTAGCTCCAAAATTAATTGGGAGAATCTTCCTACTTGGATTGGGGAGAAAACAAACGTTTACTAGTAAAATAAAGAAAATATCTTTGATTGATTTATCTCATTAATATTCAATTTCTCATATTAAATATTTCTAAGATATATAGACATGTGTATATATCCATATATATTAATATCCAATATTTTTTTTGAGGGGAATATCCAATATTAATACATACTAACACTATTAATTAATTTGTAAAATCCATGTGTATCACGTATACACAAATTTCGACCCATGTGCCATAAAATGGCATATGGAATATTCTTAATTAATTAACATAATTAATAAATACCACCATATAATTCATCACTATAACACTGTGGAAATATTACATATCAAATATTCATATCAAATATTATGTAATATTTATTTATTTCGTGTATACATTATTTGTACACTTTATTTGTAAAATGACATATTAATTGTGGTACATATAAACAATTAATATGTCAAACTCTAGTTTACTTTATGTCATAGACATAGCTTTTACTTTCTACATGCTTGCTTGCCGCCCATAGCTATATACTCTAGTGGCCGCCCAAGCTAGCTAGTCTCTCCCCTCAATTGTAACTATTTATACTTCTTTCATTTTATGAATAAACCAAGTTGAAGTTTACTCTAGTGTTTATCACTTTCTCAAACTCTCTTCATGGTAGCAGAGCCTTACCGAGTTCTAAAATCCGCCGCAAACTCGCCCGTTTATTCCAAAAATGTCTACTTTAATCGACGTTTCATCTTCATCGGAGACTCCCACCGCCTCGCCAGACTGGGGTCACTGAATCTTCATCATACACAAATCATAGACTTGATGGTAACAACTACTTGCTGTGGTCAAGATCTATGAAAATGTACATCTCTGGACAATGTAAGATGGGATACCTGTCCGGCTCTAAACCTGCCCCTGCTGAAGATGACCCCGGATTTGAAGCATGGGACACTACTAATAATCAAGTCATGACCATTCTCACAAGATCCATGACAAAAGAAATTAGTGAGAACTTTATGATGTATGATACTGCAAAGGAAATCTGGGATAATGCCAGAGATCTTTACTCCAAGAAAGACAATACATCGAAGTGTATGAACTTGAAGCTCGTATTCAAAACTCGTAGACAAGGAGATATGTCGTAACTCAATACTTCAACCAACTATCTAGGGCATGGCAACACCTAGATATGTTGGAAACTCACCCCTGGAATGATGTTAAGGATGCTGCCCTTTATAAGGACATTATTGAGAAAAAGAGAGTATCCAAGTTTCTTACTGGACTGAATCCTACTCTTGATGATGTTAGAGGAAGAATCCTTGCCACAAAACCTCTCCCCAATCTCAAATCCATGTTTGCTGAGGTCAAACATGAGGAAAGCAGGAGGAAAGTGATGCTGCTGAACTCCCCTGCTGACAACCCTTCTGAGAGTGCTACCCTGCTGACTGTCAGGAAGCCTGCTGAGGTTACTGAGACATTTAGGAAGCCTACTGATAGAACTGGAAAGTTGTTCTGTGAGCACTGCAAACGCACAAATCACACCAAGGACACTTGCTGGAAGCTACATGGCAAGCCTAACTCCTCCAAGCCTACCAGGGAAAGTCGGGGCGAGGCATGTCAATGAAGAGGAGAATGATAACAAGTTGAATGCTCGGTTGCTTGCATTCAAAGCTTTCCTCACTCAACAAAAAAAAGGTAGTCCCTCTACCGACACGGCTACTCAGGCTAGTGCAGGTAAATTCTACTCTTCTATTAGTAATGAAACATGGATTGTTGATTCTGGGGCCTCCTCCCATATGACTGGCAATAAAAACCTCATAACTCACCTTATGCCTTGTCATCAAATTCACAATGTTAAGACTGCTGATGGATCTATCTCGTGTGCAAAAGGTTTTGGAAATGTTAAACTCACTAATAAGATATGCCTAAAGGATGTCCTATTTGTTCCAAAATTAGACTGCAATCTCATATCTGTCAGTAGACTCACAAAAGATTTGAATTGGACTGTTGTTTTTAATAAGAATCAGTGCACTTTCCAGGACCCTTCTTCACAGGAAGTGATTGGGAGGGCTAAACCTTGCTCAGGATTGTATGTGGTCAACCTTGCTGAAGACTGAATCTGCCTTAGCAACCTGCACTCAAACCTTAGACAATATCATGTTATGGCATTATAGACTAGGACATCCAAGTTTTGGTTATTTGAAGTCTGTAATTCCTGAATTATTTAAAGGATGTAATACCAATGATCTTCAATGTGATATTTGTCAATTTGCCAAACTTACCAAATCTGTGTATACCAAACTACCTTATTTGCCATCCACACCTTTCACTTTAATTCATAGTGATGTATGGGGACCTTCAAGAGTAAAAAGTATAACATGAAAAAGGTGGTTTGTCACTTTCATTCATGATCATACCAGGAACATATGGTTGTTTTTAATTAAGGATAAATCTGAAGTTGGAACAATTTTTCAGGAATTTTACAACATGATCTCCACTCAATTTGACACTAAGATCAAGATCTTAAAGACTGATAATGCACTTGAATACTATGAGTCTAACCTCGTAATTTCTTGATGAATAAGGGGATTGTTCATATCAGTAGTTGTGTGGAAACACCTCAACAAAATGGGGTTACTGAGAGAAAGAACAGGCACCTGCTGGAGATGGCTAGATCAATCATGTTCACCACACATGTTCCAAAGTATATGTGGGGTGAAGCTATATTAGCTGCCACATACTTAATCAACAGACTTCCCAGCAGAGTGTTAGGCTTCAAAACTCCTATCCAAACCCTTCTGACCACACACTCCCGCCCTCATCTTATTTCCCAATTACCTCCAAAAATCTTTGGTTGCACTGTATTTGTTTATATCCATGCCCAACACAGAAGCAAACTTGATCCCAAAGCTCACAAGTGCATTTTCCTAGGATATGCAAAGGACAAGAAAGGTTACAGGTGTTATTCTCCTTCTGAAAAGAGATTTTACAATTCTATGGATGTAAAATTCTTTGAAAGAACTACCTACTACAGCAAGTCCACTGAGGCAGTCACTGATGGAAACCTGATTGAAATTGACCTAAATCCGTTCCCTCAGCAAACTCTTAACCCTCGGAACCTCCGCCGATTCTCGACAGACCGAACCTCGGCACCTACCGACTCTCAACCGCCTATGCGACCCTCGGCGCCTCCCCGAACCCGAGCCTACCGACCCGAGCCTACGATACTCGGCAACCTCGACTCTCGGCGCTTGTCGACATTGATGATAGACCTATTGCTATCAAAAAGGGAAGAGATCTTGCAATACTGATCATTCTATTCATAATTATCTATCTTATGATCAGTTATCACCTGCTTTTGACATGTTTACACAGGACTTGGACTCTCACTCCATTCCAAAAAATATTCAGGAAGCTCTTCAACATGACAGGTGGAAGGTTGCGGTAAAAACAGAAATGGCTGCCCTCCTGGATAATCATACTTGGGATCTAACAGCTCTCCCCAAAGGCAAGAAGACAGTCAGCTGCAGGTGGTTATTTACTATCAAATACAATGCTGATGGTACAATTGACAAGTATAAGGCCAGACTAGTTGCAAGGGGTTTCACTCAAACTTATGGCATTGACTACAAAGAAACTTTTGCACCAGTGGCAAAACTGAACACTGTCAGAATACTGATATCTCTTGCTGTCCAACTTGACTGGCCTCTTCACCAATTGGATATCAAAAATTCTTTTCTCAATGGTGACCTTACTGAGGAAGTCTACATGAATGTACCTCCTGGTTTTACCAATCCTCACACTCAAGGAAAGGTTTGCAAATTGAGGAAATCTCTATATGGCCTAAAGCAATCCCCAAGAGCCTGGTTTGGGAAACTCACTACTGTGGTTAAAGCTGTTGGATATCATCAATGCAACTCAGATCACACCATGTTTATCAAGACAACTAGCCAGAAAAGATCTATTCTTATTGTATATGTGGATGATATCATCCTCACTAGTGATGACTCTACTGAGATCCAGAATTTGAAGACTCTACTGGCAAAGGTTTTTCAAGTCAATGATTTGGTCTATCTTAAATACTTCCTTGGTATGGAAATTGCAAAAAACAACAAGGGTATCTCTATCTCTCAAAGGAAATATGTGCTTGGACTCCGTGAAGGAAACGGTATCTTTGGGATGCAAACCCGCTATATCCCCGCAGACCCCGCAAATACCCCGCGCATGGTGACATTGTCGTCGGGAAGGATCAATATCAAAGACTTGTAGGGAAACTCATTTATCTATCCCATACAAGACCTGATATTGCATATGAAGTCAGTCTGGTTAGCCAGTTCATGCATTGCCCTACTGAGCAACATTGGGATGCTGTGAACAGGATACTGAGGTACTTGAAGTCCACTCGGCCAAGGCTTACATTTCACCAAGTCCGCCGAGAGATCTATCAAGGTTTACACCGATGCCGATTGGGGCCGGCATCGTCACACGTACGAAGGTCTACTATAGGCTACCGTTCTTATGTATGGGGAAATATTGTCACCCGGAGGAGCAAGAAACAACCTACTCGTCTCTAGAAGCGATGGCTTTGAAGCCGAACTCGGGCACTAGTTTTGGGTATTTGTGAAGCTCTATGGATAAAAACGGTCCTTACCGAACTTCGGCGACTATTCGGCAACCTATTACACTCTGTGTGACAATAATTCAAATTTATGCATGGCGAGGATCCATCCATCATGATAAAACCAAACATGTGGACATTGACGGACACTTCCCGAAGGAGAAGATTGATGCCCGATTATTCAACTCCGCATGTTCCCTCGACGGACGAATCGATATTCTCACCAAGGCCATTCCGCCACTTATGTTCGACGGATTTGAGTAGCAAACTTGGCTGTATAAACATATACAACCCAGTTTGAGGGGGGGTGTGGAAATATTACATATCAAATATTCATATCAAATATTATGTAATATTTATTTATTTCGTGTATACATTATTTATACACTTTATTTGTAAAAGGACATATTAATTGTGGTACATATAAACAATTAATATGTCAAACTCTAGTTTACTTTATGTAATAGACAGCTTTTACTTTTTACATGCTTGTTTGCCGCCCATAGCTATATACTCTAGTGGCCGCCCAAGCTAGCTAGTCTATCCCCTCAATTGTAACTATTTATACTTCTTTCATTTTATGAATAAACCAAGTTGAAGTTTACTCTAGTGTTTATCACTTTCTCAAACTCTCTTCAAACACTTTATAGTCGAAATAAAACTTTTCTTATTTGGTTATCACTATAACCTCATTTTAATCCGGCTAGATGTTCTTATGTGTGTGACCCGATAGGCTTCCAAATATGTTGGCCGTAGGCACAAAGTGCTTTTACTAAAATTCCCTTCATACCTAACGATCATGGATAGCGTCTAGCAACACGCCACGACCCCCAATCATCGGAAGAGTCAAATACAATGACTACTACCTTTCATGTGAAACGGTTACCGTGTAAATAGAAATCTATCGCTGTAATAATATCCATACGGTTGTATGTCGAGTGTTAAACATCAACGACCGTATCTTATAATCCGGATATCATGCTCTCTCGAAGTAACTCATTTACTCCCACTTTTCAAAGATTCATGAGAGCTAGACATTCCTTATAAGAAGGCCCTTTCGGATATTAACTCCTACTCATAAGATAAGCGATTTCCGGATGAACAACATGAATCCTACACGTGCTTCAGTATCACACCCAATCACTACCGCATGATCGCCCCATGGCTAGGGGAAACATCAATAGTGTCAAAGTATGATAATCCACACCGTGATGTCATGAAGACTCCGGTCTTAGGATAATTACACAACTGCCACATAGTGCGACACTTAATAAAGTAAGTGGGTCAGTCTAACGTACGCCTCTGAAACACGTCCACGTACAGTCCAAGTGTCCCTACACTTTGATAGACGAGATCTATCCCTATCTTCAACAAGATAGAAGACATACAATACGTGCTAGTCTAATCATACTATTAATGTCCTATTTAATAGTACATACGACTAGAGACATTTAAGTATCAAACCAGTTAAAGTGAGTCGAGATCTCATCAACTATAATCACTATCATGGTTTCTCTTTCAGAGTTTGACACTAGGGATGTTATCATATATACAATATCATAATTGGCCCGTTAAACGAACAAATACATAATAACAGAAAGCCATTTATCATATGTATAAACATAAAGAAGTAGTAGCAATAACCCGACCCGGTCGGATCCGGTCCAACCCGATTGGGTTTAGGACACTATTTCAACAATCTCCCACTTGGCCTAAAGTCAATCACTCGTACACACGAGACCAAGTTGAGACACAAGAATCTTCTGCAATACTCACAACCAACCCTAAGCATGAATGGATCACTATCCATGAGGACTCAGACTATCTTCATGTCATGTTCCAAAGGATCAAGTCAAAATGAACCGCCTCAACACACACATGAATCTCTGACGAGACCCTGGTCCTTGCTTCAAGCAATGAATCCACTTACTATATCAGCTATATAGAAAAGGTGGAAGAACCAGACAAGGTTTATGAATGAACCTCTTAGATCCATGTACTGCTCCAGCTACGCCTCTAAAGCAATATAGTGTTTTGGCCCAGTTGTAGAATCCACAGTGATCTCTAGCTAAGAACATTTCCAGCACTGTATCACTTAACCAAAGTGACTGCAAACCCAGACTATAGCTCCCACTATCTTTATAAGACCTGAGGTATACATCTGTATATTTACATTTATTTGAATCCAAATTTCAATAAAGTAAGAACCCATCCTTAACACCTTTAAGGATATTCTCGATGTTTTCCAAAACCACTCTCACACTTTCTCATGACTCCTCATGCAGAGTGAACATCTAGTTTGACTTCACAACACTTATAATGGATCATATTGCCTTGGCACAAGAATCTTTCCATAAGTATCATCTTTCACCTTATCTTCAGGACTGACGTGTGCCAGGACTGATGTCCTGTCAGGACTGGATCATATTGCCTTGGCACAAGCAGTATTTCTTGTTGTGATCTATGCTAAAAACTTGTAGCATCTTATCTATAAGTGTGAACTGTGATAATTAAGCAGTATCCAAATCTATCAGAATACTCTTATTCCCAAAATAAGAACTGCTACTTCCAAGAACTTTCGTAAAGGCCCTTGAACTACCAAACATTAATTGACTGTGACATGTGGTGTCGATTCTTGAGAATGATATGCAATACTTTTCTCAAAAACTGTAACACTCCCACTGACCCTTTTTCACATTAGGCATATATTTCTCTTGATAGAATCTAACTCTTTTGTTTTATCAATGCAAAGAACTTATATAGAGGAACTTGTTTGAGTCCATTGGTGGATCTCACAAGCTTACGCTTCACATTATTTTCTATGAACATCAAGCCACTGGCCCAACATTTTCAACACTATCATATAGCCATGATACGTAGCTACAACAAGCACTATCTGAGTAGATTTAAGCACAACTGGTAGCATAAATGTAATTGCAAGGTGTTAGACTCTTTGCACAGAAGAGATGGACTGATGATACAAATGCCTTTAGGCAACCTGCACCTGCCAGAGTGCAACTCACTGATGATCTCCTATCACGGTACAAGAAAGAGTTCCATAACGAAGGAGACCCTATCGTGACATGGGATTTCATGAAGGTCTTAACTCCTTCTTGAGTTTGAAGTTTTGGGAGGCAAGGATTAGAGCTTTAAGAGCAAATTCAAGAGTAGCAAAGGTGAAAAGGTGCTTGCCAATTACAAAAGCAAAAGATTCACCGAATGAATTTAAGGAGTCGTATATGAGGTTTGGTTTCGGGGTAAATCGGATCAATCTTGTCCTGCTGAAGCATGGAATTGGTGGAAACAAGTCAATCACTATATTGATTTTACACTAATTGAGAATGAATGGATGATTGAAATGATAGAAGAAATCGAGCTTATCAAGAGCAAGTTTGCGAGAAGGCTAGACAAGAAAGAGAGAAGAGACAATAGATCGGCTACTTTTCACTTGTTTATCTTTGCTTTGTATCTAGTTGTAATAATTGTGAACAAATATTTATAATGAGAATTAGACTGAATTTGTTCTGTTTGTGTTTTTATCTTTTTGCTTTGCTGATTAGGTGAGGGTAGTGGCATCATCACCAAAAAGGGGGAAATTGTTAGACTTATTTCTTAGTTTTGATGATGAGTGCCACACTAGCTGTTATAGTGCAAAGGCAAAAAGATGTCTAGATAAAATGTATAGGTTTATTAGAGTTTGATTCATAAATAGGTTTGATCAAACAAGCACTGTAAAAGGCTGCTGATTGTTTATCAGCAGACTGGTCTAGGTCGATAGGGTAGATAGGTCGAGGGCGGTCCGGAACCTGCGAAGACTGAAGACTGAAGGCTGAGGGTTCAAACTCAGTTAATGAAGGCTAAGGGATCAAACTTAGTAATTAAAGCCAAGGATATGGAATCGGATTATAGGCAAGTCCGTGATGACCTAAACGATTACATATGCCTTGTGTAGAAGGTCTAAGTTCCACAAGTTGGATGATGTTTGGAACTTGGTTATATTTAAAATGATGTAATCTAACTTCACAAATAAAAGTTGGATAAAAGAAATCACCGCATTATATTTTACGGACAAAAATATGATGTTCGAGACGATTGGTTTTACGACGGACTAATGAACCTTTGATATATACCTCGATTAATTCAAGATTATTGGAAAGTTACATGGATAAGAACAGACCAACTACCTCGACTTATCAAGCAAATCAAAGGCCGAGATTAAAAAGACGTTGGGATGATTCATATTTTTATCCATTGGATACAAGTCAAAGGGGTGGACGGTACACCTTGTCAAAAAGTAATCCGACGGTGTCGGTCCTATGAATAGTGACGAAATGCGGTGCGAGATGGGACAAATACAAGGAACGGTCACATTTGAATTTTAAAATTCAACTCACATGCACTCTTACCTATAAATAGAGGACTTTCAACTCAAGAAAATGATGATGAATTTTGGAATAAACTTCAAGTGATAATACTGAGCTGAATAACACCTGTGAACTTACTTGAGCTTAAGGCCGCTTGATCTAGTTATTTTCTTCAAGTGCTTTCGTGTTCAAGCCGCATCAAGCATACACACTTGAAGACTATAAGTGCCGATTACATCATCCTAATCAAGTCGCTGCAAATGAATCATTTATTTGATTCACTTCTTATCTTATAAAGAATCTGCGAAGACGGTGAAGCATCTCGTTGGGTGTGAAAGATTGTTGGTTTGTGGTGAAGTGGTGAAGAGGCAATCCTACCCTTCAAGGACCGGTGGAAGACTCGGGAGCGGCAATCCTACCGTTCCCGAGTTTTCGGTTGTGAAGCCATAGTTATTGGTGAAGGACAAGCAACCTAGGACTCTTTGTAACGAGATAACTCAAAGATCACTAGTGAATTTCCTCCAACATCACGGGAGAAGAGTGGACCGACGGGATTACATCACCTGGAACCACTATAAAATCTCTCTACTTACTTACGCATTTACTTTCGCACTTAGTCATTATCCATATCAACTGCTTGAATCTAGCAACCGAAATCACACACAAACACTACGAGTATCTAATACTTGGTAACATATTTAACAACAAGTAACAAGGCTTAATTTTGATATTATTCCGCCGCACAAATTCAACAAGGCGAACTATCGGTAGACTACGTTTATCGACGGAGCTGCGAGGTCTCGACGGACTCGAAGTATCGGCGAGCCGCGAAGTTGCGAAATTTGTTAACTCCAAAGTTTTAAGTGTTAAGTTTATTCACCCCCTCTAAACTTAACTAAAGCCTTTTCAAGGGACCAACAATTGGTATCGGAGCGATTTTCGTTCCGAAGGAATCCTACTTGTTGTGCTTGTGAAAATTCTTTAAAACTTTCTTTCAAGTTACGATTTTCAAGACTTACATCATGGATAACACACGGTATGCTAGAACCATGTTGATGTGCTCTCTTGATAGATTTGATGAGTATAAACGTCGAATGCGGGCATATCTTGCTTTGCTACTCATGATGAGATGATGGATGTACTAACGAAGGACCACTTGGAGATTACAAAGGCGATAAGAATGGGTGACGGAACGAGTACATTCCTAAACCAAAGAGAGAATGGAATGCGAGAAGACGAGAAAAGAGCAAACCTCAACAACATTGCTATTGATATCATCTACGAACCTTGGATAGCAATATGTACATGAAAGTCAAAGATTGCAAGATCGCAAAAGAACTTTGGGATAAGATCCACTTAATCTGTGAAGGCACGATGCAATAAAGAAGAACAAAATCGGTGTGGCGAAAAAAGGTTTCAAAAGTTCAAGATGCTACCTAATGAAACCATTGAGCAAATGGAATCAAGATTCAATGCTATCTTGGATGAACTTACCCTACGAGTGTAAGTTATTCAAAAGAGGAAGTAAACACCAAAATCTTGGAAGCTTTACCCGCAAGAGATGTTTGGAAAATGAAGGTGACTGCAATTGAAGAAATGAGAAAGTTGCATGAAGAAGATACCTTCAAATTGTTCTCTCGATCTTAAGGCCTATGAATTTAGCAAGAAGGCGGTGCACGAAACGAAAAGGAAGAGCCAAAAACCACCGCATTGGTGCTTCACATCATGAAGAAACATCGGGAGGACGGGATGATATGCTAGATGAAATGCAAGAGCAAATTGCCCTACGAGCAAGAAAATCGAATGATGAAGGCCGGAAAGGCCCCTACAAGAAATTTCACAAAGAGGCCTACCGAAAGAAGGAAAGAAGAACCAAAGAAAGATAATGACTATCTATGCTTTCATTGCAAGAAACCAGGACACTTCGGACCCGATTGTCCCGAGTTGAAACAAGGCAAGGAACCGATTATCTTTGCTTCAACCGTAAGAAGCTGGACATTTTAGACACGATTGTCCGGACCTGCGAAGACCAAGAGTCAACAAAGAAGACATGGCAAGAAGGCTATGGTTGCTTGAAGATGAATCGGGATATGAAGTGGAATCGAAAAAGGAAATGAATCGAGAAGACACGACCGGTTGCTTGATATGGAGGATTATGCTTTGATGGCTAATATGGATGAAACCGAGGAGGTATACAACACCGTATCTATAAACACTCTGCCGGAAGTGATTGTGAATCAACCCGTGGTTCAAATCCTAGAAATTCGACAACAATGAGACTTTGGATGCCATCCTTAATCAACGAGGATAATACAATCTGGTTATGAGGTTGTGAAGGTGAAAAAGAAGCTCTTGAGTTAGAAGTTGGAAGATTGAAAGCTGAATTAAGGGTTCTCAATGGTAAGGAAAAAGAAGTTGAACGAGAATCGACATAAGCTGCTCGAACATCCAAAGACCTCGAATCCGCCGAACCATCTTGTTCCAATACGCATACAAATCGGGAAAGGCTTATGGAGATAGAGCTGGGCTTGGATTTGGAACTCGGCAATCTAACAAGAGTGGATCCGATGGAGGTTACTTGAACCTAGTACCGCATTTGGTCCTAAGTTTGTGCCCGCACTAGATCCATCTCCCGATAAGGCCGCTTTGAAGCGGTAAAACCCAATGAGAATGCCTCAAGGAAGCAAAATCGGGAGTTTCGAAGTCAACGGCTCTAGTAAAATGAATAAATCCAAAAATAGGACTCTTTGTGCCTTCTAAGCTGCGATAGCGACACTGCTACCAAGTCTGTTGGACCACGAAGGGAAAGAAACGAGAGATATTCCAAGAATAAGAATCCTAAATCCAAAAATGTTGATCATTCAAGGGATACTTATCTCGGGGGAAAGGTAGACTGTTCCCTGCGATAATGATTGGAATATTCCCGCATCTAATGCTAGAAACGATCGGTATAACCATACTACTAGGGTAAAACCTAGGCAATGGAATCGGCGGAGGACTTACACAAGACCTCGGCGGACTCCATATTACGGTCGTTCCTAATAGACGGCACACACCTATGGTTATGCAAATGTTTCTAATAACAAGAATCATTTCAAACAAAGCATTATGTACCAAAAGGCCGAGAAAACATATGTGGTTCCTACACAACCTACTTGTTAGAACTTATGGATGTGTGGAATACATGTATGAACCAAAGTATGAACCAAAGTATGACACATTTAGGAGAAGACCTTATGGAAACATACCAAGGGTCATGCTTGCCACCGACCACTATGGACCCAAACAGTTTGGGTACCTAAAATGCATTAACTTTGTTTTGTAGGGTGTCCGGTACTTTGACGGTGGATGTTCCGGACACATGACAAAGAATAAGCACCGTATATCAAACTTTGTGGCAAAAGATGGTCCAAGGGTGAATTTTGGCAACAAAAATACACTGGATATACAAGAGGATATGGCACACTTATCGAAATGGACTTACAATCAAGAATGTGGCATATGTGGAGGGACTGGACTACAACTTGCCGAGCACCTTTGGACAATTCGTGATATGGGATACAAGGTCACTTTTGACAAAAACAATTGTATTGTCATTAGTGAGAGAGGTGATCAAGTTGTACTTGTCTTGGTAGAAGGCAACAAAACATGTATGTTGTGGATTGGTCTACTTAGCGAGTTCCGAAACACTCGATTGTGCATACCAAATCGAACTCAATTGGCTATGGCACAAGAAGTTAAATCACTTGAATTTTGATGATATTAATCGGTTGGTGAAAAAGAAATTAGTGATTGGTTTACACGAGATCACATTCAAGAAGGATGCTATATGTGATGCTTGTCAGCAAGGTAAACAGATAAAGTCAAGTTTCAAGTCAAAGACTAAACAATCAACTAACAGAGTGTTGGAGCTTATGCATATGGATCTTTTTGGACCAATAACTCCAACAAGTGTAACGAGAAAGAAATACACCTTAGTAGTTGTGGATGATTTTTCTAGATACACCTGGTGATATTTATGAACAAGAAAAGTGAGACACTCCAAAGCATGCCTAATCTTTTGAAGAGATTGCAAAATGAGAAAAGTTTAACGATCATAAAGATAAGATCGGATCGAGTACTTGAATTTCTCAACAAAGTTATAAGAGAATATTATGAACGAAATGGTGTACTACATCAACTTGTCGTCGTTGGTACACCTCGGCAAAATGGGGTTGCCGAAAGAAGAAACGAGGACATTAAAGGAAGCGGGAAGAACAATGATTTGTGAAGCATTGCTACCCGAAAGATATTGGGTGAAGCGATAAATACGACATGCTATACACAAAATAGAACATCGGTAAACAAGAAGGCTGCCGAAGACACCTTATGAGATCCGGAATGGAAGGATACCTAATATATCCTATTTTCACCCATTTGGAAGCAAATGTTTTATTCTAAATCACAAAGTTCATTTGAAAACATTCCAACCTAAATCGATGAAGGCATATTCTTGGGATATTCTTCGGTCGAGAGCATTCGAGTACGAACAAGAGGTCACTAAAACATGAAGAAACAATCCATGTTGTGTTTGATGAACCTAAGTTTACTTGGAATGGAAGATGAAATTCATGAACTCGCTAAGAATCAACAAGTCACCGATCCAGTTGTGTGGAAGTTTTGGAAAGATTCAATGACTTAAAAATTTCGATCTTTGCCCCCGCTGCTGAACACCTGGCGACAATATTACGATGCAACAACCGAAGCTATTCAAGGATCTGCGACCCCCCCGTAGAAGAAACTACAAGCGGACCCTACTGCGAAGATGATATTCCCGAAAATCAAAATAACCAAAATCCACAATGGTTAAGGAATCACCCCGTTTGAACAAGTAATTGGCAATGTACGGCAAGGTGTGAGGACTAGAAGACAACCGGAAGCTATGTTTACCTGTTTTCTATCTCAAATGGAACCTAAAGTTGTTGAAGAAGCAATTTCGGATCCGTTGGATAATTGCTATGCAAGAAGAATTAAATGAATTTGAAAGAAATCAAGTTTGGACACTAGTTGAAAGGCCAAGTCATGCAAATATCATTGGTACTAAGTGGGTATACGAAATAAACTTGATGAATCAGTACCATTGTTAGAAATAAGGCCGGACTAGTTGCAAAAGGCTATTCTCAAGCGAAGGAATAGATTTTGATGAAACTTATGCACCCGTTTGCAAGATTGGAAGCTATCGATTATTCCTAGCACATGCTTGCATATAAGAACTTCAAAGTATATCAAATGGATGTCAAGAGTGCATTTTTGAATGGGATCCTAGAGGAGGAAGTGTATGTTCGGCAACCTCCGGATTTGAAGTTAAAGATCAAGAAGATAAAGTGTACGGACTCAACAAAGCACTTTATGGATTGAAACAAGCACCAAGAGCATGGTATGAGACTCTATCTCAATTCTTGGTAGACAATGGTTTCACTAAAGGCACCATTGACAAGACACTTTTCGAATCGATTGAAGGGGACAAAGACTTCGCTGGTACAAATTTATGTAGATGACATAATTTTTGGCTCTGAGAATGAGTTACTTTGTGAAAAGTTTGCAAATCTAATGAAGAGCAAATTCCAAATGAGTATGATGGGAGAAATGAATTACTTCTTGGGATTGCAAGTTAAACGATAAAGGATGGAATCTTCATTCATCAAACCAAATATACCAAAGAGTTGCTGAAGAAATTTGGTATGGAAAACAGCACTAAGAATTCAACTCCTATGAGTACAAACATGAGATTAGATGAAGATAAAGAAGGCAAAGATGTTGATCAGACTTTATACAGAAGGATGATAGGGAGTCTGTTGTATCTCACTTGCCGGACGGATATATCCTTTGCTTTGTAGGTGTTTGTGCAAGATTTCGGTCTAAACCTAAAGAAAGTCATTTAGGTGCGATTAAGAGAATTCTCAAGTATCTTAAAGAGACCTTAAGTGTAGGGATATGGTATTCCAAGGAAGGAAGCTTCAAAGTAATATCCTACTCGGATTCCGATTATCTTGGATGCAAGATTGATAGAAAAAGCACCTCGGGAACTGTCGGTTAATGGGAAATAGGCGGTCTCCTGGTTTAGCAAGAAACGAAATTCTATTTCAACTTTCACCGCCGAAGTTTGAATACATTGCTTCTTGGAAGGCTGCGTGCACAAGTACTATGGCTAAGACAACAATTAAGGGATTATGGAATTGAAGAAAGGAAATTCCAATCATGTGTGACAACACAAGTGCAATTGCAATCACGAGAAAATCTGTTTTGCATTCAAGAACCAAGCACATTGATGTGAGACATCATTTTATAAGAGATCATGTTGAAAAGAAAGATGTAGTGGTTCTATACATTCCTACGAAGATCAACTTGCGATATTTTCACTAAACCTCTTGACGGTGAAAGATTTGCTAAACTAAGGATCGAACTTGGAATCATAAAGATTGACCGATATTCGACGGTGTACTTGGAATTCACCAAGGGGATTAGTCTTTGCTATGTTGGGTGAGCTCACTTAGCAGATTAGTCATTGGTATCAACAATTCCATGTACTTATGTTTGGACAATTGAGCAAATGAGGTTGCCAAGGGAATTGGTCTTTGTCATTTTGGGTGAGCTCACTTGACGGATCGGTCATTGGTATTAAACCTCATCTTGTATTATCAATTGAACAAAACAAGAAGAAAACAAGGTTCGACGAGTACTTTTGTCGACCAGGCCGCTTTGAAGTCTACTTATCGACACACTTTGAGCCCACCTGCGAGGATTACCCCTTGGAGGGAACGTTACTCGATCAAAATAATTAAAGTCAAAAAGCATATTGGCGGGATATTTATTTTATCCATTATTACCACGAAATCAAACCATCCAACGGTTACAAACGTTATGGTGGAGTAATGGGCCACGTGTCAAGACAACACCTAATCAAATTTAATCGTGGTTACCTCAATGTACGTGCTATGACAGTTTCAACTACTCACGATCTATAAAATCGGATCGTTATACGACGATTTCTCCACTTGCAATTTCTCGCTTTATCTCGCAAAATCTACAACGTGTGAACACGATTTGAGAGCAATCTTTCTTCATCTTTTTCTTATTTCAATGGCGGAAAAGGTTGAAGTTCAAATCGAATCTAGCCAAAGTGTTAGAGGCTATGTAGTTGATGCAAACCAAACGAGTTGGCCATTAATATAGGTCGAAGAATAAGGAGGTTTGCGGGCTTGGAGAACAAGCTCAATATCGGATTAGACACAATTTCATACACCAATGTTGTTGATTTACGGAAGAACATGGTGGTGGAAGAAGGAACCGAAGCATTCAATACAACCGTGAATGCGCCGAGGAGCTTGTTATCTCCCCCGGTCGAGGGAAGTGTTTGGATTTGAAGAAGTGGAAAATGGTCCGGTGAATCCCGAAGCAATGGGATTGGACAAGTTGGCGTTTGTAGATCAAATCAAGACAAATCAAACCACCAAATCTGTTCCTGGCATCAATTGCAGACACATTGGGAATGAATACAGTCTGCTGAGCAAACTTATTGCCAAGAACATACTTGGATTGGTTGGCAGTATGGATACTCTATCTGGGCCTAAGATAGAGTTAATGATCATCATCTGCAGGAGCATGAGATTTGGTATCGGGTTTGGTTACTTTATTCATTATATGAAGAAAGTTGCCAAGGAGGAGAAAATAGGGAAAAGGAAATCCAAGGCCTTACCCTTAGGTTTGATGATTCGGACCACTCGCCGAATCATCCGGAGGTTCCCGATCTTGAACCGGTTGCCATAAATCGGTCCGGATACAAAAAGGAGATTGATTATGCAATTCCTGGACTTGATGATGATGAAGAGGTTGCTTTGGAGAGCATCTTGGTGATAATGATGATGGAGATGACGGTGATGTTGGTGGTGAGCGAGTTCGGCAAACTAAGAAGATATCCATCAAACCTGCCGCATCAAAGAAAACTGGAAAAAGAGAAAAAGTGCTTGATGTTAGAAAGATTACGAAATCTTGAAATCAAAGAGAACAAGAAAGGAAACGGCACGACAGCTATGCGTCGAGTCCGCCGAGGGTCAAGTGGAGGTTACGACCTGTCGTAGTGCAAGAAGAACTCGTTGTTGAAATTCGACAAAACAACGAGAAGAAGATAGTAGAAAGAGAAAATCTACCGATGATGATGATGATGATGAACCCCTATCCAAGAGAATGAAGGAGGTTGCCAAAAAGAAGAAGTATGGCAAAGGTAAAGAATTGAGAATCTTGGAAAAACAAAAAGTCCAAGAAGAGGTGTCGGTAGAAGAAGAAGAGGTCGTTGAGGCCGAGCCCTTAACTTGTTATTCCACCGCCTGTTATCGGTGATTCCTCAAATGAAGAAGTTATCAAGTCTACGATGCTTTGAACGGGTTATTTTTGAGCAATACGTAGAGGATGTACGACGATCTACGACCCCGAGCTCGCTGTAGTATCCACTAAAGAACCACGGCAAACCACCGAACCCGAACTGCCGTGGTGGTTGAAGAGGTGATTGGAGACTTGGTTGAAGACCACCGCAAATGTGGCAATAGTTCGGGGGAAGAGCGATCTGTCGCTAACCCCGCCGATGAGCATGTAAGTCGGGGGAACCAAGTGTGATACGGATGGAAGTAGTAGGTACAAATGTACAATCACGGAACTGCCGACTTTCTAACATCCGTAGAAGATACCATGAATCGCTTGTTGGAACCTTTGGAGGTCAACAAGCTACCGGAGCTCGCTCCCAGAGTTCTTTTATGCCATTTGAAAGGCATGTGAAAAAGAGCAAGAAAAGCGAAGAGTTTGTGGATCCCAAACTTCAAAAATTGCGATTACTTCCGGTGGAAGTTTGGGTTCTACAAAAGACAAAAACCACCGCTAAACCAATGACGATTTTGAAGAATGGGTTTTTGACAAGTTAGGAGTGGAAAACTTGCTTTGGATCGATTGATACAACCTTGCCGCAATCAAGATCGATGGATCCGTTTGATGATCAACGAAAGGAGGAGGGTATCAAGTTCGGAGATCCAAGAGATGGTGATGATGATTCTTCCTCATCATCCGACTCGGGGAGATTTCCCCTCGGGACCGAGAGAACCTAGTGGACCGCTTTGATAAATGATCCACCCGCACAACAAACGACCGGTATTGGTAAGTCCGCGAGGGCCGGCGGATCGAAGAAATGGATGAGGATCTACAAGATCTCACCATGGATGATCTAGAAGCATTGATCAATGAGGGAATTACATTGAGTGATGGTAGGCTAGTTGATGAATCGATGCATTTCATGTTGTAAAGTCTGCCGGACAACCCGAAGATGAACAGATTGTTGATTTGGATCAAGAAAAAGTCGGTGACTTTAGTGAACCAAGTGCTAGTTCGAGGAATCCATTGAATATCAAGATGGATTTGACATTGAAGGCACTCTTACTAAAATCGCCATCATCCCGCACAAGATTGGTCATGCGAAGGTTTTCAAGTGGATAATACTAATATCTTTAATCCACGGGAAATTGAACAGGGAGGTACGGAGTTCTTTGGGGTACAAACGACACTGGACAAAGGTTGGAACAGAGGTACGAGTGCCGCCGTCTCAAACAAAGACACCTGGACACGGGTTGGAACAAACTTTGGGTTTGGAGGAAACCCCCGTTGTTATTGAGGCTGCTTGTAGTGGAGCCTTACGGAGCCAAGACCACTTTGTAGGGAAGGATAATCAGCAGGCAGCTAGTGTTAATCAAGAAGAACAGTTGCTGGATTATGACTACAGTGATGAAGAATTTCAAATTTTTGGACAAGAAGAAGTTGCTGAGGAACCTGCACAAGATCCTATCCTTGAAGATGTTCTTGATGCAATGGTTGAGGAAGGACCTCCCCCTGCTGGGAGAGATATGAGTAGAGCAATGATCATCGGCGGTCAACGTGCACAATACGAGTTGAGGAGCTCGTCGATGGATCTACCGATAGTAGAATGGCCGGTGGAGTGCCGGTTGAAGTACTAAATGAGTTGAGGACTGTAAGAAATGATATGCAACGAGTTAAGAACTCAACCGGACGGAGACAAGAAAGAAAATTTGAAGAACCGATGGCTCGATAAATGAAAACGGACAATCGCGATACGATACAAATTTGCTTCAAACTTTGCTTCCACTCAAAATGCTTTAAATGATATGATATATGATGTGAGATATATCAAGCAAGGGAACACACTTTGAAGGACAAGTTTTTGAAAGATCAATTTACATCCATTCATCAAAAACTTGACAAGCTTGCTTGAAGCCGCCGAGCTCTTCGTTGCACAACAACCCGCCGTACTGATCCCAAATTTACCGAGAGGATCAACGACCGGAAGAGACTCGCAATCTAGGATTACTTCACTTGATACTAGAACCGGTACTATGGCGGGTCAATTACACGAGTGATAGTATCACGAAGCTATTCATGGCCTCATCTCACGTTTTGTTGATGATGTCACTAAGGGGGAAGAGGGCCAATCGAGTGCAAAGAAAGGAGGTCGCTAGACTCTTTGCACGAAGAGATGGACGATGATACAAATGCCTTTAGGCAACTCGCACTGGCGAGTGCAACTCACCGATGATCTCCTATCACGGTACAAGAAAGAGTTCCATAACGAAGGAGACCCTATCGTGACATGGGATTTCATGAAGGTCTTAACTCCTTCTTGAGTTTGAAGTTTTGGGAGGCAAGGATTAGAGCTTTAAGAGCAAATTCAAGAGGAAGAAGAAGTAGCAAAGGTGAAAAGGTGCGCCAATTACAAAAGCAAAAGATTCACCGAATGAATTTAAGGAGAGTTTGTATATGAGGTTTGGTTTCGGGGTAAATCGATCAATCTTGTCTGCTGAAGCATGGAATTGGTGGAAACAAGTCAATCACTATATTGATTTTACACTAATTGAGAATGAATGGATGATTGAAATGATAGAAGAAATCGAGCTTATCAAGAGCAAGCGAGAAGGCTAGACAAGAAAGAGAGAAGAGACAATAGATCGGCTACTTTTCACTTTTTTTATCTTTGTATCTAGTTGTAATAACCGTGAACAAATATTTATAATGAGAATTGACCGAATTTGTTCTCGTTTGTGTTTTTATCTTTTTGCTTTGCCGATTAGGTGAGGGTAGTGGCATCATCACCAAAAAGGGAAATTGTTAGACTTATTTCTTAGTTTTGATGATGAGTGCCACACTAGTGTTATAGTGCAAAGGCAAAAAGATGTCTAGATAAAATGTATAGGTTTATTAGAGTTTGATTCATAAATAGGTTTGATCAAACAAGCAACCGTAAAAGGCCGGCCGATTGTTTATCGACCAGGACCGGTCTAGGTCGATAGGGTAGATAGGTCGCAGTGGGCGGTCCGGAACCTACGAAGACGAAGACGAAGGGCGAGGGTTCAAACTCGGTTAATGAAGGCTAAGGGATCAAACTTAGTAATTAAAGCCAAGGATATGGAATCGGATTATAGGCAAGTCTCGTGATGACCTAAACGATTACATATGCCTTGTGTAGAAGGTCTAAGTTCCACAAGTTGGATGATGTTTGGAACTTGGTTATATTTAAAATGATGTAATCTAACTTCACAAATAAAAGTTGGATAAAAGAAATCAGTGCATTATATTTTACGGACAAAAATATGATGTTCGAAATGAAGATCGATTGGTTTTACGACGGACTAATGAACCCGCCGATATATACCTCGATTAATTCAAGATTATTGGAAAGTTACATGGATAAGAACGACCAACTACCTCGACTTATCAAGCAAATCAAAGGCCGAGATTAAAAAGACGTTGGGATGATTCATATTTTTATCCATTGGATACAAGTCAAAGGGGTGGACGGACGCACCTTGTCAAAAAGTAATCCCGACGGTGTCGATCCCTATGAATAGTGACAGAATGCAGTGCAGATGGGACAAATACAAGGAACGGTCACATTTGAATTTTAAAATTCAACTCACATGCACTCTTACCTATAAATAGAGGACTTTCAACTCAAGAAAATGATGATGAATTTTGGAATAAACTTCAAGTGATAATACTGAGCTGAATAACACCCTGCCGAACTTACCGAGCTTAAGGCTTTCTCGATCTAGTTATTTTCTTCAAGTGCTTTCGTGTTCAAGCCGCATCAAGCATACACACTTGAAGACGCAAGCTGCGATTACATCATCCTAATCAAGCCGCTGCAACCGAATCATTTATTTGATTCACTTCTTATCTTATAAAGAATCTCGCGAAGACAAGTGAAGCATCCGTTGGGTGTGAAAGACCGTTGGTTTGTGGTGAAGCCGGTGAAGAGGCAATCCTACCCTTCAAGGACCAAGTGGAAGACTCGGAGCGGCAATCCTACCCGTTCCCGAGTTTTCGGTTTGTGAAGCCATAGTTATTGGTGAAGGACAAGCAACCTAGGACTCTTTGTAACGATAACTCAAAGATCACTAGTGAATTTCCTCCAACATCACAGAGAAGAGTGGACCGACGGGATTACATCACCTCGGAACCACTATAAAATCTCTCTACTTACTTACCGCATTTACTTTCGCACTTAGTCATTATCCATATCAACTGCTTGAATCTAGCAACCGAAATCACACACAAACACTACGAGTATCTAATACTTGGTAACATATTTAACAACAAGTAACAAGGCTTAATTTTGATATTATTCCGCGCACAAATTCAACAATCGAACTATCGGTAGACTACTTGTTTATCGGCGAGCTACGAGCAAGGTTTTGACCCCGTAGCCTTCAGCCATCAACTAGTAATCGTATCACCTTCCATGTCAGTCTTTCATAAAGACCTGCTGCACCTTTCAGAGATGTTCTCTTTAGGTAAGACGGACTAGGTTCATAACACGGTTGTCTCTCATGGAATCTACTTCAGACACTATGACTCCAAGCCATATCTCTCAATCTTGCCTCTCAAGCATTTCTATATAATTCACGCGATCTTCACTCTTCAAGATGAACACACAGTAGCCCTTTCAGGTATGTGGTTATCTATAGACTCATAGAATACTTGTGTGCACTGAGCAATGTCCTACACCGCATCATTATGTGGTGCCTGATCACGTTCCATCGGTTGAATATTTCTTTGTGGTTATCAAAATCTTTTGAGATTTCAATTTACTCCCACTGTTTCTTTTGGAAGAAACACTTCCTATAAAAGACAACATGTTTGGAGAAAAACACTTTTTCTCCATGGTAAGTAAATAATATCTAACGCACTTGCTAAGATATCCCACAAATTTGCATATATCATACTAGGCTCCAAGCCTTTCAGACATTGCCTGCTTGCGAGAAGCACGACAATTCTAAAACATCGGTTAAGATGGATTCGATGTCATCGTCTTCCATATCTGATATGGAATTCATCCAACCTTATTCTTTAGAATTCAGTTAAGTATATGATTCGAATGAGGGCACTATCCCAAAACAGGTAAGGGATACTTCGCATGGCTCGCATCGCATCTTTATCATATAAAGTGCTATTTCCATTTTAGAGACACAATCTAATTGCGTATTCCAAAAATGGTATCCTTTAGGGGAGAATCAAATTCCCTTTTCTAAAACGCCCTTTGGGGATTAATTGTTTCGATCCAATTGAAGATTAATTCTTAATTAGTTCATCAATCTCATATTTGTACTAGCTCGAATTTTTCGGGCTTTCCGAATTGTTGTACTTCACTAAGTACATTCAACTATTTCTAAAATAGTTATTGAGAGTGATAAACAATGATATCATTTGTGGCATTAATTGTCATAAGCCAACAAATATTGGTATGTTTAGGCTTTAGCCAATTTCTAGACTTTATTACCTTTTTCATAAAAGGGCATTTTAGTCATCTTTAGATAAGATACGTATCACCCACATGATTCATAACCACATGGTTCAGACATCATTAGAATGACATTTGATCACACGTTTCTCTTCAACAGAGACTATGTCTAGAACAACCACAAAATATCAAGTATAACATCCGTACAAATCTCTAGTTGAGATTTCATCACCTATATCGACTATATAGTGACAGTAGTCTTGTATGTTAGATTTGATGACCATTCAAATTTATCGGAATAACATTTATTCTTTACAATTGAATTTGTCCATTAAATCCTAACGTATAACTGAAATCGTGTTCTTCATAAGAACCGGAACACAATAACATTTATTTAGTTCCTTCATCAGTTTACTAGACTTAGAATATTATATGGTAAGTGTTGCAACGTTTGCTATACCTTCCATATCTTAAAATATTATGTATTTAATCTTTCTAATTTAATAATACTCTTAAGATATCATATATCTAATAGTTGACTTGCGCTTAGATAGATTTATCTCAACTTTCTTGCTTAGAATAGAGACTTCAATAAGTTCTCTTATCTTAGCACATGCCCTAACTATCCCTAAAGCACTTGCAAATTTTTTTTTTATTTTAGTCTTCAAAAGACTTAAGAAAAATCACAAGAGCTATGTCTTTAATTTTCTTTAATAAAGAGAATTCAAGGTTCATTAGATAGTTTATTTAACCTTTTGAATCATATTCAAAACATAAACTATTTAATCAACCTTCAAGCAATGAAAGAATTAAGTCGATACTTAAATCTTACAATTTTGAAAACAACATTTCCAAAATTTGTTGTTGTCATCCTTATTCAACACATCTAATGTTTGAATTAACTGTCATCGTATGACAGAATGATCCATTGGACATCGCCGTATCCAATACATATGATTAATTCGTTGAAACTCATTTCAAGTGATTTAATCGTATCATGTGCTTCCGTTTGGATTAGTAATTAAAGTCTTTGAGTACTCCATCAAATATGTAGTCTATTTGTCTTCAACTACTTTAACGAAGTTGCTCGTGTCATTGCTTGTTTTATAATGATTAAAGTTACTTAACCTTATTCGAGAAATTTTCTCAAAATGTAACCGTCATCTAATTTTGGTTTAAACAATCGAGAATAAAAAACATAAATAAAAGTTTGCTAAAAACTACAACATATAAAATAAAGACAAAAAGAGTATTGTTGTCTATACATGCAAAAATAAAAATTGTCTTTTGGTTTATGATTTTGCTCCCACTAGTCAACTACTCTCAATTGACTTTCAAGTTTTCCCAAAATTCTTTAGTGGCTGAGATCCAATCTAGTTACCTCGATTCCCGGCGGTGGTTGATCAACCAAGATAATTTCGGAATGTGGGTAACTCTTTACCAATCACATCTCTATATAATTCTTAGTGGTTGACTAGTCAACTCTTTGACAATGCACATCACTATGTGTTAGTCAACCTCTTATCTCTAAAATTAGACGGTCCTGACGGTGGTCAATCACCGCAAAATTTTAGTTAAGTCATAACCCAATATTCGTGAGATCTCGTACGTTAATGTCTCAATAACGACGATATACCCGAGGTAGGTCAACTCCCAACGGTGGTCGATCAGTTGGATCCGAACAAAGGCTCTTCACCGTCGTTATAATATTGGGAGACAAAATTGCAACTAAATTTTTGTTGTGGGATTATTTACAAATTAATTCACTTAATCAATTTTAATTTCGGTCTCATTAAATATATCTATCTCCATATACATACTTCCTATACATTCATCTAGATCGTGCCTAGTCATGCATCTATCGAATCATATAAAATAAATACATGCACAAAATAAATAAATGCGTAAAGTAACCGATATGATAATGGACTTTTCCTAAGTGCGGTTTCGAATACAAACTGACGAAACTGCGGGTCACAATCTAGGGTAGCTGCAACCGCCAATAGGATCTCTATGTCTTCTTTTCTTTGGCCTCCATCTTCCGCTCCATTCTTGTTACATTAAATCTTTCTAATAAACTTATACACCCGCCGAACACGGGGGGAGGGGGGGAAGCTAATGGGAATGGAATAAATGCAGAAAATAAACTAGGTCACGTTTTTCATAACGGCCTAGGACAAAGTTTAAACCAACAGAAGAATTAAATCATTCACATCTATCCTATTGGTCGAGTCCATGATCAATCGGGGTCCATATAATCATATCATATCTACAATATCTAATCTATACAATAAAATCTTATGAAAAAGATAAAATCTAAATTAACAACTTGCGTCTTAATTAATCAATTAACGTTTAATCAATTAAATAATTTTATCTGATCAATTAAATAATTAACACTTAATTAATTAAATGATTTTAATCGAAATAAAATTAACGATTAATTTCAAAACAATTTCTTTTCATTTTATTAATTAGAAACTATTCTAAAATAAAATCAAAAATAAAATTAAGTCTCTATTGTTTCTTTCCTTTTGATTTCTAATCAAAATGGGTGCCATTGGTTTCCAAAACCAAAAGGCACCAACCTAAGCCATTTTCAAATAAAAAATTTGAAAATGGCCTAGTCCAATTCCAAATAAAATTCGGAAAGGCCTAGGTTAATTGATGGCCAAAATAATGACGGTCCAACTTTAACCGGCAGAGTACCGAGTCGGATGCACTATAGTAGCGAGCAAGGTCGTATCCCACGAGGAATTTATCGAATACCAAAGTCGTTTTCGGATTTAGTTTAGGTTAACCGAGATGTTTCAAGTTCAATTACACTAAAATGTAATATAAACTAAAGATACTAAAGGAAGAGACATGGTCAAACCATGATCCGATTGATTACTTTCGCCCCTCTAATCGATTATTTGGGAATGAGATTAACCAACCTACCAACCTAACACTTATATCGACTAATTCATGGGTGCAAACTCCTAAGCTAGTGTAAGACGGCATGCAACAATCAAACACCATTTTCCCGGTTCAACAGTCCGCCTTTAAGGATTTAACTGACCGAAACAAGATTAATGCGCTAGAGTTGCTCGAATTCACAACCGATTGAACCTCACTCCCTAATCAATCTAAACAACTCAGTTGATTATAAGAAATGATCTTAAAACCCCTTTTCCCACACCACTTCGCAACATACATTTATAAAAGTGGTGTGTGAGTTCATGAACTAGGTGTACAGTCTAATTCAAGTATTAAGACAAGTTTTAAGACATGAATTTATCAATATAACAACAATTAAGCACTACTCATTCCCAATTTCATCAATTAGAGGAGGATTTCTTCAATCTTCATATGATTTAGCTATGAAGTGTTTAGCTACTCATGGTAAAACAAGAAATAACAATCAAAAAGAGAATCAAAGCCATAAAACAAGAAAGGAAACTCAATTAATTACCAAAATTACAGCAAATCCGGATTACATCAAGTTTCAACACCGCCCATTGTCAATTGATGATGAAGAGGATCCAAAATGATGAAATCCAAAAGTAGAGTAGACATCTATGCTAGATTATGCTAAATTTAAGTAGTATCTAGTGTAGGAATTAATCTAAGGGTGAGGGAGAAGAATTTTGATTTAAAGATGAATTTGGGAATCAAGGAGTGAAGTATGAAGTGTAGAAAGTGGAAGGGAAGTGTGTAAAAATCTGTGCAAAAAGCTATATATAGTGCCCAAAATTGTGCTTGAAAACTGTCTAATGTGCGCACACTCCTTCTGATGTGCGCACACTCCTTCAAATTGTAGATAACGTCAATGTAAGGCGAAAGCATCAACTATATTTGATCTGTTTCCATTCCCGGGCTTCGGTTATGCCTCTCTAAACCTCATGCCTTGTCTCTCGGGATCATAAGTCACCGATATCCTGCGTTACAACATCCAAACACATAACAAACATAACTCCGCAAGAAAGGTAGGGCTCGAATAGGGTCTAAAACACCGAAAAATGCCGAGGTTTCCCATCTTTGTGATGGTTCACCTATAAGTGAGTGTGCAATGTGATTTTACCCTATAATAGGTCTAAAAATACCCAGAATGAGCCACAAGAGTATTAAACGGGGGTTAAAACATGCACCGGAGCATAGTAAAGTTGACTCTCATCATTAATCATATAAACCAAACTTTTATACCATGGTGCCATGTGGCATCCTAATGGTCCAAACTATTTGAATCATTGGTTAGCCACATGATGTTAATTAAACAAAGAGATATCAATGTACCATAAAAATTCACAAAACAACAAAACAAAATTTTCGGGGTCCACCAAGAGCTACCAGCTGACGCCGACCACCACAAGGGCAGCCGCCGCCGCCGGCGTACTCAAGATACGGCGTAGCTGCGAACAGCCCCGCCGCAGAAGCACCCATTTTTTTGTTTGTTGTTCATTCTGCGAATTTAAATCATGCATCTATTGTTAATTACTACGAAAATTAACTATACTTATTGCTTAATCTCAAAGATCGCTCCGATACCACTGTTAGGAAATCTACACGGGAACGCAGCGGAATTGAAAACTTAATTTCCTTTTTTCCAAGATCGACTTCGTTTAAGCAACAAACATATAAGTAGTAAACGAGAAAGTTACCTTAAATGATCTAAAATATCAAAGCTTTATCGTCTACGAAGGAGTAATGGTGCACGGAGCCGCCCAAGCGTTCGGCCTCTACCGCTAGTCTACACGAACAACCCGCCGAAATCCCGACATTGATTGCTACTAGAAAAACTCGGTTACTAGACCGATTTTTTCTCTCTCTCAAAAACTCTCTAGGAAGCTCTTTTACTTTGCTAATAGAATAAAACTTTTCTAATTGTGATAATCCAAAGGAGCCAGGCACCCACTATATTTATAGGGGTAACCTACGCCCCTACTAGCTCTAAAATTAATTGGGAGAATCTTCCTCCTTGGAGTGGGGAGAAAGAAAACATTTTACTAGTAAAATAAGAAAAATATCTTTGATTGATTTATTTCATTAATATTCAATATCTCATATTAAATATTTTCAAGATATATATTGTCAGTATCTAATATTGAATAAATCTTTAATGTATTAACAGAAATCAATTTACACATGTGTATAAATCCTTATATATTAATATCCAATATTTATACATAGTAATACTATTAATTAATTTACAAAATCCATGTGTAACACATATACACAAATTTCGACCCATGTGCCATAAAATGGCATCCGGAATATTCTTAATTAATTAACATAATTAATATCTTGTATTTAGTTTATTCATAATAAATAAATACCACCATATTAATTTATCACTATAACACTTTATAGTCGAGATAAAACTTTCCTTATTTGGGTATCACTATAACCATATTTTAATCCGGCTAGATGTTCTTATGTGTGTGACCCGATAGGCTTCCGAATATGTTGGCTGTAGGCACACAGTGCATTTACTAAAATACCCTTCATACCTAACGATCATTGATAGCGTCTAGCAACACGCCATGACTCCCAATCATCAGAAGAGTCAAATGTAATGACTACTACCTTTCATGTGAAAGGGTTACCGTGTAAATAGAATCCTATCGCTGTAATAATATCCATACGGTCGTATGTCGAGTGTCAAACATCAACGACCGTATCTTATAATCTGGATATCACGCTCTCTTGATGTAACTCATTTACTCCCACTTTGCAAATATTCACGAGAGCAATACATTCATTATAATAAGGCCATTTCGGATATTTACTCTTACTCATAGGATACGCGATTTCCGGACGAACAACATGAATCCTACGAATGCTTCAGATCACACCCAATCACTACTGCATGATCGCCCCATGGCTAGGAGAAACCTCAATAGTGTCAAAGTATGACAATCCACACCATGATGTCATGAAGACTCCAGACTTAGGATAATTACACAACTGCCACATTGTGCGCCACTTAATAAAGTAAGTGGGTTTGTCTTATGTACATGTCCACGTAAGTCCAAGTGTCTCTACACTTCGATAGACGAGATTTATCCCTATCTTCAATAAGATAGAAGACATCCAATACGTGCTAGTCTAATCGTACTATTAATGTCCTATTTAATAGTACATACGAATAGAGACATTTAAGTATCAAACCAGTTAAAGTGAGTCGAGATCTCATCAACCATAATCACTATCATGGTTTCTCTTTCACAGTATGACACTAGGGACGTTATCATATATACAATATCATAATTGGCCCATTAAACGAACAAATATATAATAACAAAAAGCCATTTATCATATGTATAAATATAAAGAAATAGTAGCAATAATCCAACCGGTCCAACTCGATTGGGTTTAGGACACTATTTCAACATAAGTTGGGCACAAAGAGGAATGTGAAAGGGATCTCCAGGGCAAGGCTATTGAACAACGGAATGCGGGAATGGAGCATGTGTGACGTTTCTAAAGGCAAAGGAAAATCACGTATGCCCAAAACGAGCATTCCTTTTGATGTGAGTACTCTTCCTTTTCCTCCATCTCATGATAAGAAAGCACACGTGGTAACTAAGAAGCAAAATCATTTTCTTGACGTCTTGCGTAAGGTTGCGATAAACATTCCTTGTTAGTACAAGTTGGCAAGTGGATGTCAACTCTAGCGTTTGCTCCATCATCTCTAGCCCTTCTCCCAATTGTTCAACATTCTTTTCTCAAAAATGGTTAATCCCTAACCACATGGGTCCCCACTCCCCTATCTCACGGGATGAGTGGAAATGGTAATCAGGTAACCTAGTGACTTAGATTCATAGGCTTGCTATTATACCAAAGAGCTGAAAGAAGTCCTCCCCTTTACGGGGTTCGAACCTCCACACTCCAGCTTAAAGTCCAGCTGCCGTTTTAAAACACCCAAGTATTTTACCACTAGGCCGTGTCCTCGGGACGTTCAACATTCTTTTCTTCATTTGAAGAATAAGAACAAGATGCTAAAGTGCTGAGGATGAAGAGAGTGAGCTCCACTCTCCAAACGACTTAAATTTACTTGAGCTAAAATTCAAATGCAATAACTAGTTCCTATTCCTGGCTGCTGTAACTTCAGACTATAGAAAGTCCATTTGTTGAGCTAAAGAAAGGTTAATGTTATCTTGCTTAAGCTTAGGCTTTTGTTCATCTTTCTTGTAAGATTATCTTGTAGTAGGATTACGTACAAATCTTGTGATTTAGAGCTGATACAATGTTGACAAGGTTGTTTGTGCAATCTATTTGATGTAGCTATATGTTTTTTTTTTTGAGTTAAGGTTGGTATCAAATTGACTGAAAGTTGGATGTTTTATTTCCTCTTGTTGGAACTTGTCTAAAATCTTGTGTCATCTACCTTTAGCTTACTTACTATATTGTGAATGTTGTATGCTTGAATACTTATGCTGAGTTGATTGAATCCAAATTCAAGCATATACATCATCAAAGTTCATTAGAATTTACATCGCAATAGCACTATATCAAAAATAAACTTATCACTTCGTTTGATAATACTTTAGTTGATTGAAAGTAATTCTTGACTTATATTGAGTTATACTTGATTTAATAAGGATTATACTTACCTTTGATCCAGGTCTTAACCACTTGATCATTGATATAATCACATACATTATGGATTAGAGCATTACACGGTTTATCAGTTGAGATAAAAATTGAAAGGAATTTTTAAGGCAGGTGTTTTGGCTAATAACCATTCACCATATGTTATCTATTGACCCTAATAAGATCCTACATTACAGAGCTTGTCTAACTTTCTTGTCATGTCTACGCATACATAATACAAGCACTACTTAATACTTAGGGGTACAACGCATACTACCGCCTAGCATGAAGGCATAGTGCAACACGAGTAATATGGCTAGCCATACCTCGAATATGACTCATAAAATCTTTGTACTTTGTACAATACATTGCCTTAATGCAAAATGGGTAATACATCTAGTCATACGTCTGGCATGATTCTTTAGTCATGGTACTCTGTACAGTACATTGCGGGTTGATAACTATAGCTTACCAATAATATCTAAGAAACACGAAAAGAGCATATACGAGCACATAAAGTCATGTTCAGTCCATATTCTAAGATATGTGATCATTCAAAGTCCATAGATACTACTAACTTCTAAGCATATCTCCACTAAACGAGCAAAGCACATAAGGACGCTTGCATAATATTTGCCAGAAAATATACTTTCACTGCAAAATACGTACACATAGATACAAAATGAAAAAAAATCATGAGCTAGACGAATTAGACACGAAAGGCTAGATTGTTTCATTCAACAACTACCCAACAATCAACTAATATATATGAGTAGGTTCAATTCATGCAATTATCCATATTTTTTTTAGAATCAATTATCCAGAAATCAGTAACACAAAAATCATATCATTAAAAGAAAAACACAACCTTTTTGATACGAAAACATTCTTACCTCAAAACTCAACAATTCTCCGGAAAACATCAACTACTCTTTGAATCTACGAACATAAACTACAGCCTAAGATCAATTTTACAAAGAACACAATTGCTAAACACGGAAAAAACGAAAACAATACAAAGATCTAGCTTTTTACTACCTCTGTCCCATATTATAAGTCATCATAGTATTTTTCATCCGTTCCACAATATACGTCATTCTCACATTTCAATACAATAATTAATGCTCTTTTTCTTGTTTTACCCTTATTCCTTATTCTAATGTTTTACATTATTCTAATTAGCTTGTGGGCATTTTGTGTGATTTTTTTCTCCCCGACAGCAAATAAGATAAGGATGGAGTATGACGATACAGGGTTTCACTCCCTCCACGTGTCGTCTATCGGTTGGTCATCACATTATGAATTAACCCCAAGGTACTCATATCGACTCCCATACTCGGGACAACGACTATCGACCATTGAGCAGTGTGGCACGTCCAATCCGCAAGGACAGAGTCCACACCAGCTAGCAGTGTAGGATAACGAGTCTAGAGTCGATCGCCGCATGTCGGAAGTATCGACATCGAGGACAGAGTCCGCACCAGCTGTCCATGCCCATTAACAGCGATAGCTTGGGCAAGGGTTAAGGCCCATTTAAGGGTAAAGATGACAATAACATAAGCCGACATAACCTTAGGGTTAGGGCAAGTATTGTCATTATAAATACCCCATTCCAGGAACTACGTAAGGCTTGATTCCTGGAACCTAACAGGATACGTAGGCAATCTAAGATACAGTCTTAGACTCAGCCGCATATACTAAAATCCACCACCACACTCTTTTAGGCATTAGGGTTTTTCGTGTGTTCATCATTAGATTCAATTAGGGCCCGGATTATTTAAGGTGACATAATTTGTCATCGTCATTGGCGCTAAAAGGAGGGCCTGATATTGATTGAATACGCAAAACACAATACCTCCAAGAAAAGATGCATCAAAAGCCGCAGATCAAGGTTCACAGATTAACGAACCGTTCGATCCTGATACGCAAGGAGAAAAAGATCCAGCCTTGGATCTCGTTCAGAGAAGATCCTCGGCGAAGCATGGAGGAAAAGATCCAGTCTTGGATCCCCTCCAGGAAAACCCCCAGCAAGAAAATCAAGGACTTGCTCCAGAATATCGAGCGCTTGTAGATCAATTAGCAGGGGTGAATCTGGAGGTAATGTCCAGGATCATAGCAGAGGCAGTTACGGCACAACGACAAGCAGCCGCTGCCCAGAAAGACGCCACGGCAGAAGGCGGTCAGAAAGATGCAGCGGACAAGCCTAAACAGACTCCCGGAGACGAAGTCAGTGCATCCTCTAGCTCAGTGGAGAGGAAGAGGCGCGAGATCCATCAAAAGCACCAGAGAATGGATGATGATAGCGTCAGGGAGGAATTGAATGTTATTCTAGGAAAGAACCAGGTCTCGTTATGGTTAGAGTCTCCCTTCACGAAGGAAATCGAGAGCTTTCCTAAACCTAAGGGGTTTAAGATACCGAAGATAGAGCCTTACGATGGTACCACCGACCCAGAGGACCATCTCCATAGGTATCTATCTCAGATGAGGTTAGATGAAGCACCCGACGCAATGCGATGTCGGCCTTTCGAGACGCTACTCGTTGGTCGAGCAAGAGAAAGGTTTACGAAGCTACGACCAGGGTCGATCTCCAGTTTTGCCATGCTAGCTCGCAAGTTTCGGGACGCGTTCATAGTGAACAAGAAGTTTCACCTAAGTGCCATGCACCTCATGAACGTGAGGCAGCAAAAGGACGAAACAATAATGGAATATTTGAAAAGGATTAATCTTGAGGCCATGCAAGTCAAAGATGCAGATGATCGACTTCTGATCACGTCGTTCGTGGGAGGGCTGCGTAATACTAAATTGTACATGAAGTTGAGCAGGGATGTCCCCCACACCATGGACGAATGTGTTAATGTGGTGCATCGATTCTGTCAAGGGGAAGAGGCAGTGCGAAGGCACACCCAATCCGACTGGATGGATTCCAAGAAGGACAATCGAGGTCCGAGCCGGAACCAATCCAAAAGACAAGATGTCGAGAGTAAGCCGTCCGTCTGGGATCGAATCGAGACACCCACCTCAAACCGTGGGGGCAAGAAGGGACCCTCGCGTGATAAGGATTTTATTCCGCTCAATCGGTCTCGAGCTGAGGTGTTATCGATCATGCTCTCAAAGAACTTGGCGAGGAAACCGCCACCGTTGAAGTAACCTCGAGAAAAGAGGAACGCAAGCAAGTATTGCGACTTTCACGAGGATATAGGTCATACGACGGAGGATTGTATCGACCTGAAAAAAGACATTGACGCCTGCATCCAGGAAGGGAAGCTAGACGAAGTTGTTGACAGATCTCGGTATGATGGGCCCAGAGGGCGTGGAGAGTTTAAGAGAAAGAACTCCGATCAAGATAGGAATCGAGGCCGAGATGCCCAGAGACGAAGAGATCGATCACCTCAGAGGAATCGATCTCCAGCTCGGGATGGAAACAACAAAGAAAACTTTGGTCGAGACAGATATGAAGATAACCGACCAGTCAACTACGTTAATACAATCTTCGGTCCGGGTGAGAGCGACAAGGACCAATCCAGTGAAGAGCCAGCTACCAGCTCAGATTTACGACAGAAGTCGGATGCGGTCCTCGCGATGATATCCCAAAGTCTAGGAGTCATAGCGAAGGGTTAGTTATCGAGGCCGTGATTAGCCGAGCCCGTGTATCGAGAGTCTGTATCGATAACGGAAGTGCAGTGAACATCTTATACTACTCGGCGTTTCAGGCGATGAAGTTGAAAGAGAAAGACTTAGCTCCTATAACATCTCCTCTGTTCAGATTCACGGGGCATGCAGTTCATCCTATGGGATCGATAAAACTACTCACCACAGTCGGAGATGGGGAAAAGGGAAGGACTCTCGAGCTGAGTTATGTGGTGGTCAAAGCTCCATCTGCGTATAACGTTATTCTAGGGCGACCTGCGCTCTTCGACCTGCGAGCAATCATTTCAACATTCCACAACAGCATGAAGTTTCCGACAAGGAACGGTTCCCACGAGGTTAAAGGAGATGTTGAAGCCGCACGGAGTTGTAATTCCGTCGTTATGAATGGGAAGATGACAGTTCAACAAGTCTTAGTTGAGGAACTGATTCCAGAAGAAGAAGAGGAGGAGAAGAACTGGGTTTCCAGTGATGCAGTTGAGAATGTCCGACTCTGGGAAGGAGAGGACGATCAGTGTGTGCAGGTTGGGGTCTGGATTCCATCGAAAGAGAGGCAGTTGCTCATCCATTTGCTAACCAAGTTCAGAGATGTCTTTGCCTGGATGGCCACCGACATGTCAGGGCTATCTACAGACATCGCAGTTCACAAGCTCGAAATTGACCAAGCTAAGAAGCCAGTCAAGCAGAAGAAGAGAAATTTTGCATCTGATCGACTTGAGGCCATAGAATTGGAAGTTGGAAAGCTACTAGCAGCCCAGATAGTGAGAGAGGTGTTCTATCCAGAATGGCTAGCTAACCCAGTGTTGGTCAAGAAGCCCGATGGCAGTTGGCGCATGTGTGTGGACTTCACTGACTTAAACAATGCATGCCCAAAAGACTCGTATCCGTTGCCCAAAATCGACAGGTTGGTAGACTCCACCAACGATTTTGAAGTGTTTGGTTTTTTAGATGCGTATAAGGGATACCACCAGATTCTAATGGACCCTCGAGACGCAGAACAAACGGCGTTTATCATGGAATTCGGCACCTTCTGCTATGTGACCATGCCATTCAGATTGAAGAATGCTGGGGCAACATACCAGAGGGTAGTCAATAAGATTTTTGCAAAGCAAATTGGTAGGTGCATGGAAATGTATGTAGACGACTTGCTCATCAAGAGTCGATCTATGAAACAGTACTTGGTCGACGCTCGAGAGGTTTTTGAAGTATTGAGGGAAACGAAGATGAGATTAAACCCGAAGAAGTGCACATTTGGGGTCTGGTCGGGTAAGTTCTTAGGATACATGATTTCGAAGGACGGGATTCGAGCAAACCCGGACAAGATCGACACTCTAAGAATATGCCCGCACCTCGAAATACAAAGGAGGTACAAAGACTAACTGGCCGGATGGCGGCCCTCAGCAGATTCTTATCGAGATCTGCACAGCGTGCACTACCATTTTTCAAGATTCTCCGCAAGGCCAGTCCTTTTCATTGGGATAATGAATGTCAGACAGCCTTCGAGGAGTTGAAGACCTATCTGTCCGAGTTACTTACCCTCACTTCACCTCGAGAAGGGGAAAGGTTGCTAGTTTATTTGGCGGTATGCGAGGAGGCAGTGAGTGCGGTTCTAGTTCGAGAAGGGGTACATGGCCAGGTGCCAATCTACTTTGTCAGCAAAGCATTACATGGCCCCGAGGTACGGTACTCACCAGCCGAGAAGTTAGCGTTATGTCTTGTTCACGCCTCGAGAAAGTTGAGGCCCTATTTTCAAGCTCATCCTATTGTGGTAGTCACTGACCAACCACTAAAGCAGATTTTGGCAAAGCCCGACACCTCAGGTCGATTGGCGAAGTGGGTGGTAGAAATGGCCCAGTACGACATCGAGTTCGTTCCTCGAACTGCGATAAAGGCACAAGCCTTGGCAGATTTTTTAGCTGAAGGAATTTCCATCCAGCTCGATCAAGATAAGCAAGGTCCAGAGGAAAAATGGACCCTCCAAGTCGATGGAGCGTCGAGCAAGGAAGGGGCAGGAGCAGGGCTCCTTCTAGTAAGCCCAAAAGGCGAAGAATTCCCATATGCCCTTCGAATCGACTTTAAAGCAACGAACAACGAGGCTGAGTATAAAGCTATGATAACTGGTCTGAAACTTGCTCTGAAGCTGGGTGTCGAGGATCTGTTGGTGTACAGCGATTCGCAGTTGGTGGTAAATCACGTGAAAGGGGAGTATGAGGCTAAGGAGGAAATCATGAAGAATTACTTAGCAGTGGTCCAAAGCCTCATACCTAAATTCAAAACAGTTCACTTCGAGCAGGTTCCCCGAAGTCAGAACAAAAGAGCCGATGCGCTCTCTAAGCTTGCATCGAATTTCGTCTCGAGTAAAAAGGTTCTAGTCGAGTTATTGACCGATAGGAGTTACAATGAAGCGGAGGCCTAGCCGATCACTCAGCAGGTCACGTGGATGGACTCGATCGCTCTTTATCTCAAAGACAGAATCCTACCATCCGATAAGATACAAGCCAGGAAGGTTCGACTCCAATCGGCTCGATATGCGTTCTTCGACGACATCCTCTATCAAAAATCTTTGATAAGTCCATGGTTGAGATGTGTTTCTGAAACTGAAGGCGAATATCTTTTAGAAGAAATTCATAGAGGAGCCTGTGGGAATCACTGTGGGGCCAGGATGCTGGCTCGAAAATGTAAGTTAGCTGGTTACTTCTTGTCCAGAAATGCAACTCTTGTCCAGAAATGCAACTCTTGTCAGATTCATGATAACGTCTCTCATCAGCAAGCGCAAGACATGAATGTCATCTCGTCAGCATGGCCTTTCGATCAGTGGGGAGTCGACATTGTTGGACCTCTACCCCGAGCTCCGGGAAATCTCAAATATGTAGTCGTTGATGTGGACTACTTTACGAAATGGGTAGAAGCTAAGGCTTTGCCCGATATCCGAGCTGCAACCATCAAAAAATTCTTGTGGGTCGATATTCTATGCAGGTACGGAATTCCGAAGGCTCTGATCTCGGATAATGGTACCCAGTTCGAAGATCGAAAAGTTAGAGAATGGTGCAGTGAATATCATATCGATCAGCGATTCACCTCGGTAGCTCACCCACAGGCAAACGGTCAAGTTGAGCAAACTAATCGACAGATGAATCTGGGGTTAAAGAAGAGACTAGAGGCAGAAGGTCGAGATTGGGCAATTCAACTTTCGAGTATCCTATGGTCATATAGGACAGCTCCTAATTCATCGACATGAGAAACTCCTTTCTCTTTAGTATATGGGTGTGAAGCGGTGATACCCGCCGAGATCGGCGTTCCTTCCCCTCGAGTTTTGGCCTACAATGTCGAGACCAATGACCCCGAACTACGACAGGAAAGGGATAATGTCGAAGAACGAAGAGAGATAGCCTCAGCCAGAATGGCAAGGTAGAAGCAGAAGATCTCTCAGTATTACAACTCGAGAGTCAGACACAGATACTTCAAAGTCGGAGATCTGGTTATGAGGAAAAATGAAGCAAGTCGACAAGAAGCGATCGGGAAGTTGACCCCAAATTGGGAAGGCCCATATCAGATTATGAAGGTTCACCCCAAAGGGTCGTATCAATTAGGACGAGCGGATGGAACCACGGTTCCTCGACATTGGCACGCCAACAATCTGAGGAAGTATTATGTTTGAGATAAGCTTTGCTTCGATGAACTTTTATTTACTTTTCAATTTTAAATCTTGTAATAAGTCCATGTGACAATTTTATAAGTATTCTAATAAACTTGTGTTTTCCCGAGATACTTTTGTGTTTGCTAGGATTGATAGTTGTAACATTACAAGTCCAAGATGATATAAAATGTTAAAGGCAAGACAATCGTCGACGAGTAGAGAAATCCGCAGGTCGGACATCTCGATAAAGCCAAAATCAAAGTTAGCATAATGGGCAACAAATGCAAATGCACAAAGACGGTTCGCAGGGTCGGGCCAAAGGTCCAAGCTAAAAGCCGAACGAGCCCAAGAGGTGAACGAGGCTAAAGCAAAGGACGGTTCGCATGGTCGGGCCAAATGTCCCAGTCGAAAGCCGAATGAGCCTAAGAGGCGAAAAAGGCCTGGACAAAGGACGGTTCGCATAGTCGGGCCAAATGTCCCGCGAAAGCCGAATGAGCCTAAGAGGCGAAAAAGGCCTAGACAAAGGACGGTTCGCATAGTCGGGCCACCCGTCCCGCCGATGGTCGAAAGAGCCTAAGAGGCAAAGAAGGCCAAGACCAGGGACAGTTCACATTAAAATGCTCAGCCTGAGGTCAAAATAAGCCTAAAGGGCAAAAAGCTAAGGCAAGCGAGTCGATCTCAAGTGCAATAAGAACCAAAGGTTCATAATACACTTGAGGGGCAACACAACGTCAATAAAGCGAGTAGCGAAATAAAGCGAGTATCGAACAGAGCCAAAGGCTCGACAAGCGAAAGACTAAAACATCAAGACAAACAAGATAACAAGAAAAGAAAAACATAGCAAAATCGAATTGCAAAATCAAATCAAAATTTGAAGCAAAGTCAGTACAAGATAAGGCCAGGTCAAAAAGACCCGCCGAAATCAATTCAAAATAATCATTACAAAGTTCAAATTTTCAAATCAACAAAAGAAAGATTTAAAAAGACAACCGTCAAGGGTCGGCTTCAGGAGTCGGCTCGGGATTGGCAGAGGTCGGATCAACTGTAGTCGGATCAACAGCAGGAGCAGAAGTAGAAGGACCATACTTGATGGCCAAAGACTCTCCCTGCTGGAACTCTTCGATATACCGATCGTATATCGCCTCCGAGTCGGGATTGTAGAATATTGGTGTCTCGAGGGTCGACACGTCGAATTCCGGGATGACAGCCCTCACTTGATCCACTGCCAGAGTGTAGCCACCCATCATCGATGCACGCATGAGCACCTCCAGGTCAGCATCAAGGTTGGCCGACTTCCGATATTCCATGACCACGTCCGACTTAGCTCGATCCAATTCAGCTCGTAGCGCATCTCTGTCATGTCGAGCCTTCGCAACATCTTCCAATGAAGCCTTGTGCCACCCTTGCTCCTTCTCGAAGTCTTGAGCCAGCTTAAGCATCTCCCTACCCTGATCTTGCCTCTCAGCCTGCAGTCGGTCCAGCTTCTTCTCAACAGTCGTTAGCTTGTCCTGCAGCTTCTGGCACTCGGCAACCGACTCGCGCTTCAATGTCTCGTATTGAGAATCCATGGCAGAGATGGCGGCATTCTTTGCAATGATGTCCCGCAGCAGCTTGCCATTTTCCTTGCGCAGATCATCTGCCGACTCACTCGTTTTGGGTAGCCGTCGGGCAGCCTCTCGACTGAGATAGTTGCTCTACAAAAGACAAGGAAACGTCAAAAAGTAGATAAGGCATACGTCTCGAGAAAAATCAATAGTTAAAGAGAAGAAATGCAATCAACTTACGAGACGATTCGACTTCCGGACCGCCAGAGCCAAAGCCTTATCCTCCATGGCTGCGCATTCTTCAGCGGCCCAGTTTATATCGACTTCCATCTCAATAGGGGTTTCAACAGTTTTAGGCTTCTTCGACTGGCGAAGCTGCTCTCTCACCACCTCAGTAACAGTGGGCCTCTTCTTGGTCGGAGCTGCTTGCCCCTCGACATTAACCTCGACAGCTGGAGTCAAGTCGATCAGCTCCTCCTCATCTTCGTCTCGAAGCTAGCCATATCGAACTGATGAGCCGCTAGTGGTCGGAGGTAGCTCGGCAGATCGGATCGGCACCGTTGACTCGACTGCAGCAGGAATTGTTTCAGGTCGAGAAGCACCCCCCTCTCTGGAAGAGGAAGGCACCCTGACCTCAGCCACTGGCAAGTCGGGGGCAGCCTGACCCCCGAGAGGTTGAGCAGCCGCGACCGCCGACTCAGGAACACGTGTGGGATCAGTGACCTTGGAGAACCTGCCCACTGCAGAATGAAAAGAGCCAGTTAGTTCTGATCAATAAACGAAACAAATGACAAGTTATCAAACTCGACAAATAGCAAATGTAAAAAGCAAACAATGAACACGACAACAGAACAAAGAAAAGTTCCTACGGTTCTCGTGATCTTGAAGATGAAGGCCGACGTAGGGGATCGGCCCCGCTTCCTCTAGATGGGCTAGATCGTAGAGGAGACTCAAATCTCGAGTGACCACCTCGAAATTGTGTCTACCCAGCAGTCGGACCTCCTTTGGAATGGGAGCATTTCCCCATTTGTCCTTCTTCGAGCCTCTCGACCTCCACTGTCCTACGTGGGGGTTCTCTAGGCCATGTCGAAGAAAGAAGAATCGAGGCTTCCACTCCCCGTGAGAAGAAGGCCCCTTGGTCACGAACTCGCGTCGGTTCGCCCTTCTCTGGAAAGTATACCACAACTTATCCGGTGTGGCAGAAATCTGATAGTAATATCGAAACAGAGGTGTCGAGAAGCAGACTCCAGCAACTCGACATGCGATGATGAACCCCATTAGAATCCTGATGGCATTCGGGGCAATTTGGGAAACGCTTATCTCATAGTGGTCGAGGATCGCGAGGACGGCCGGGCAAAGTGGAAACCTTAATCCACTTGCAAGTTGATTCTCGTAGACAGCGCAAAATCCCTCTGGGGGCTCTTCGGCAAACTTATGAAGGCCGGAAGGAAGACGAGCCTCAAACGGAGGATTGGTGATATTTTATTTTCGGCAAAGTCTGGTGACGTCCTCAGAAGAAAACGTACTTAGACACCCTTTGGCACCTTTCCCATCCATCCTAGTCACTAATTTCTTAGGTTGATGGGGGACAGGAGGGGAGGAAGCTGTGGGCTCGCCAGAGTCTTGCCGGAGAAGAGGATCAGAAGTAATAGGTGCCGGAGATTGGCTATGAATTGGCGTTTCACTACCCCTATCCGATTCTGTAGCACTACTGCTGTTGGACATGGATAATTCAAAGAAAGAGATGAATACTACAGAAAAAGAAGCTTACTTTGCGTTTGGAGATTGTGCGAATGAAATAGGAAATGAAATTGGCTCTGCTGCAACTTCTGTCTCCTCTCTTTTATATGTTAGCAAAGAGTTTGCAAATGAAAGATCTGAAAAGACGTGAGTGATGGGGAGTTAAAACCCCCTATAAATCACGAGAATCAAGGCAGTGACGCGTTATGATTTACAGAATTCGAAGCGTTTTGTATGCCAGATATCGCGCCACGTGGCGGTAGGCAGTTAGGGTTAACAAGAGGCGGGAAAAGGCCTGCCCAAATGAAAACCCAACTCGAAGACGATTCATGTGACAGACTCGACCTCGGACAACGGGAGACGCCTCTCTCAAGTCTGGGGGGCTTATGACGATACAAGGTTTCACTCCCTCCACGTGTCGTCTATTGGTTGGTCATCACATTATGAATTAACCCCAAGGTACTCATATCGACTCCCATACTCGGGACAACGACTATCGACTATTGAGCAGTGTGGCACGTCCAGTCCGCAAGGACAGAGTCCACACCGGCTAGCGAAGTAGGATAACGAGTCTGAGTCGATCGCCGCATGTCGGAAGTATCGACATCGAGGACGAGTCCGCATCCGGTACATCCGGCCCATTAACGCGATAGGCCGGCAAGGGTTAAGGCCCATTTAAGGGTAAAGATGACAATAACATAAGCCGACATAACCTTAGGGTTAGGGCAAGTATTGTCATTATAAATACCCCATTCCGGAACTACGTAAGCGCTCGATTCCCGAACCTAACAGATATACGTAGGCGAATCTAAGATACAGTCTTAGACTCAGCCGCATATACTAAAATCCACCACCACACTCTTTTAGGCATTAGGATTTTGCGTGTGTTCGCATTAAATTCAATTAGGGTCCGAATTATTTAAGATGACATAATTTATCATCGTCAAAGTATTTTTTAGTATTAAAAACATGTATTTGACGATTATTCAGCTAATAAGGAAGGAAGAGACTAGTGAGTACTATTATTTTACTCTCGTGCTATTATTAGCTACCTCTCTCACACTGTCCTTCTCTTTCCCCTGCAAAATCATCACCCCTTTCTGTACTCTCTACAGTCTCCTGGAAACCACCCCCTTTCTCCCTCTCACCTCTCTTCCATCACTCTGCATCATCATTATCCTCGTGCTTCTTCTTTTACTTCAATTTTTCCTCTTTCACAAGCTTAGTGTGTCCAAACCTTTCCTCCATTTTCATTTTGGTGAGCAGCTTCCTAAACTACATTTCAGAGATTCGTCCTTTATGCTCCTTTTTTTTAAATTTTTTTTCAAGTCTGGACTTGTCGTTTGTTTCATTGTTTAGGAGAATTTCGGCTTTTAGATCTGGTTTATCCCATGTTTCTTCCTGTTTGTTTTAGTTTCTTTCATTTTGTCGTATTTTGCCCTTCATTTCTTGTTTCCATGAGTTTAAATCAATATATGTAATTTTTTTTTTTTTATTTTTTTTTTATAGCAAAACTTGTTCCATTGAGGTGGGATTTGTCTTGTTCAATAGATACATAGTAAGTGATGTTAAATAGTTTGGATAGTTTGGATAAGCTACCTATATTATTCATCTTTATGTTCAAAGAATTTCATTTCTCAGACTGAAGATTCTTAGCTCGTTAATAGTGAATTTTTTTTTTCTTTCTCTTTTAATGGAACATTTCAGTAGACACTGTAGTAAAAGCCTACTGTTTGTACTTACAAATAGGTTGATTTTGTTAGAATCTTTGTCCTATTTATGGATCTTTCTTATTATGTAATGAAATCGAGAAATTAACACGAATTTTTGATTAAAATGAACAGTTATTATTGAAGTGGAGTGGGATTTAGAAATCTGATGTCTCCACCATTGCTTGGTGCTGGAGAGAATGAGGGTCAAAGCAGCAATGTCTCCTTGTTGACTTCCTCAGCCTCTGTCGACAGGTTTAATCCGAATGGATTGGCAATTAAGGAGCGGAATTATCTGGGCTTATCTGATTGCTCTTCTGTTGATAGCTCCTCAGTTTCAGATTCATCAGACGGAAACAATGGAATTTGTCTTGCTTTGAAGGCAACTGAACTAAGACTAGGGCTTCCTGGTAGCCAATCACCTGATAGGGATTCAGAAATCTGTTTCTTTAGCTCAAGCGAATTGGATGAAAAGCCGTTGTTCCCTTTGCATCCTTTGAGAGTCAATGGTTCTAACAAAAGAGGATTCTCTGATGCCATGGATGGATTTCCAGAGGTCACATCACATTGCTTGTTTTTTTTATGGATAGTGATTCTGTGTGAGAATCTGATTTGTGTGTGTTGTTTGTTACAGGGCAAATATCTTACCGAATTAGATGGAAATGTCATAGTGAAATCAGCCTCTGTGAAAGATCAGACTTCTAAAATGAAGGAAATCATACCCAAGAATGCGATTCAAGATAGCAATTCGAACCGTTCTGCAGTTGCTAACAACAACAGTGGTGCCCCTGCTAGCAAGTCATGTTTTTATATGTGAAGAATCCATTTTTAGGAAATGCAAATTTGATTGTAATGACTGACATTTTCATTCTTTGTGTTTGTCTCTATAATTTCAGGGCACAGGTTGTCGGTTGGCCACCTGTCAAATCATTCCGAAAGAACACCCTAGCTTCTACATCAAAGATTACTGAAGATGTTAATGGAAAAGCTGGAAGTGGTGCTGTTTTTGTTAAAGTCAGCATGGATGGTGCTCCTTACTTGAGAAAAGTTGACCTGAAAACTTATGCTGCTTATCAGGAACTGGCTTCAGCCCTTGAGAAGATGTTCACTTGCTTTACCATGGGTGAGCACACTTCGAAGTTTTATTAGCTTATGATGCATGGATACCCCTGATTTGGCAGCTAGTCCTGTAACCGATAAGTATCCGACATAGATACGCAATGCATAAGATATGTGCCTGGGTTGAATTCACTATATTGTACATGTTAGATATGGGATCTAGATACGTATATCCATAGCTCAGATACGTAAAATGTGGTAACCGATATGTATCCGACATGGACATGTACGATATGCACCTGGAGCGAATCTGCAGTTTTGTAAAAGTTAGATATGGAATCCGGAAATATATATCCATAGCTCAGATACGTAAAATGAAGTAACCCTTCTGAATATTGAATAGAGGCCACCCGAAAACTAATGGAAAGTTGCAGTGAAAAGCAACTAGAATTGTTCTATTTTATGTCTTTTAATATTCATATTTTGGTCCTTAGAGTTTTATATTGTACAACTTGGTCCCTACATATTCCCTCTGCACCCGTGCTACGTAGATGGTACCACAAGTAATATCAATTATCGATTTATTTCCTATGACTTCAATTAGTGGTGCTTTTTCTGCATGATTGTAGGCCAATATGGAACTCATGAGGAGATGCTGAGTGAAAGTAAACTGAAGGATTTGTTGCATGGTTCGGAATATGTTCTCACTTATGAGGACAAGGATGGTGATTGGATGCTTGTTGGTGATGTCCCTTGGGAGTAAGGCCTTATTATACATACCCCTTAATTTTTTCATCGTTTTTTTCTAGATATCTAAACCAATCTCATCGTTTTATTAATGAGTTCTTGCAACCTTTTCATGGCTTTCTTTATTTCCATAGTATCTGTATTTTCCTCATAGTTCTAGATTCTAGTTAAGCCCTTTTCAATTCCAGTCTTAATTAAATGCATAGTTTCTTGAAAGTAATTTTTAATCGAGAATGTTATTATGATATGAATTATTTTCAGGATGTTTGTAGACACATGCAAGAAAGTCCGAATCATGAAGAGTTCTGATGCTATTGGCTTGGGTTAGTTCCCTCATTTGATAATGAAACTTCTTGATGCTAAGCTGCACATAATTGTGATTATACATAATATGGATGGAATTGACAATCCATAACATTAAATCATCCGTATATTAACGTTATTTATAGCTGTTTTTTGTGCCACTCCTTCCGTCGTTTTGTTTTTGTCTTTTAGCTTGTGGACTTGATTTGACCCCTACTTTTACAAAAATAAGAAGCAGCAGTCTTTATATTTCATCATACGCTGTCTGAACCTTGTTAGGGCAATCACGAAAATGCTAGGATACTAACAAATCATCATCTTGAACTTTTGATGTAAAATCCCACATTGGTAAAAATAGTATAATGCTCACCCCATATAAGTGAGACATAAATGTCTTGTCAACTCGGGTTAGCCTTTTTAGACCGAGCGAGGACGACGGTCTAAGCAGTTGAACGGATCATTTATGACTAATTTAGGTCTTATTATCAGACCCAGGTCTGGGGCAGTTGATAACAACGGATCTTAGACTTCTGCTACTTTCACTGCAACAGGCAGATACATTTTCTATCTCCTTTGTTAACAAGTAACTAATTATGAATTTGTGCACTAAATTCTCCGTGGACTACCCGGCTACGTTTCATGTACCGTTGAACTTGTGGTTCAAGAAATTCTGAACCGCTGGTTCAATGGTTCGTATGCAGTTCAGAACTGCTAGTTAACTGTTTGTTTGGTGGTTCACCATGGTTTTGATTTGGCTGTACAAAACTGAAGACGGTTAACCAATGGTTCAAGCCAGTTAACCCCACCTGTTCAGACGGTTCAGAAACATTTCAGACGGTTCAATGAAATCACAAACATAACCAGCCTGCCCGACTGCTGGTTCAATAGTGTTTACTTTAACCGTGGATTCCTGTGTATTTATTTTCTATTGGAATTCAACTCAAATTGAATTGACTAACCTCTACAAAAAAAAATATGCATATGCAGCACCCAGGGCTGCTGAGAAATGTCGGAGCAGAAATTAGAGTCCATTTCGACATGATTTATGCTGTCCATATATGCAGAAGAAGGGGGAATCGTTTGAGGAAAGCTCATTATCCACATTCTTCAATCTTGAAGCGCTGGGAATAGCATGTCATGTCTATGGATATACTACTTATTAATTTACTTGTGTTTCTCGTAAAATTTAAAGTTCTGAATTCTGGAAAAATGTTCTTTAACTACCTATTAATTCCTGTCTTGCTCTTGTTTTTGTATGTTATTTGCGAGTTGCTGTCAGTTTGGTTGTTGATTCTCCTTGTTATGCTTGTAAAGTGTTTGTTGAATTTCTAATGTATGTGTTTGGCGTTTGTTGCACTAGTTCTTGTGTATCATATCTTTTTAAGTTTCACGGGGCCTTTATTTGAACCACACCGAAGCTACCGGTGCATCGCCGATCACATTTACATGTGCTGCACCACAGTAGAATAATAGATCTTGTGAAAGTCTGTTTTGGGGTCAACTATCTACTTCCCCTAGAGTTGATTCTGATAATTGTAAGAATCGATTTTGAAAAAATCGGTTTTTTTTGTTTTTTTTAAAATCGACTTTCATAAGATCGATTCAGGAAAAAAAAGGTGCGATGCAAATAAATAGCTTCGAGTTTTACATTATATCTCCTTTATTCGATTTGAATCTAAATGCAATCCGGTCAACATTTCAATAAAGATTCATTCAATAAATAAAAATCATTTTAAATAAGTCCATGTCCAAACCAACCACAAAATACGAATTGAGTTGAGCCAAGTGGGCTTATCAGCCTTATCTATTATCTATTAGTAATATAAAACATAATAAAGAATGATATGTTTACATTATTTGGTGCCTGAAAATGAAATACAAAATGATCTACATAATATTTTAAATAAAATTCTCAAGAAAGCAGAAATATCTTATTCATTGATCGATAATTATAAATTTTGTATGTAAACGAAACAGCGTAAAATTAATATTATACATGTGTGTTTTTTGTGTAGTAGATAATAATTGGATATGTTTAACTAGTACTATTATTCACAGTAGTTTCTAGTCCATAATATGAGAGAAGAAGATACAATGTCAGTTTGAATGTATTGTAGCAGTAGTTTATTTGTATGTTACTATTTTTATTTATTTATTGAACTGTTTATCGATGAGGGTCGTTCTATCGTAGGACTTCCTAAGTAGGAATCGCCACGCGACAGGATCTCGACCACACAAGCTTCTCGAGATGGAATACACAGTGCCCCGTGTGTGGAAATTGGGTGATCCAGATGCCGCCACGTAGACAGTTCCCTAATAGTGAGTCCCTAGGATAGAATTTTCCAATCGATGATGGAATGGATGTACACTGTTAAACAGAGACATTTATGGGGATGAATTTATTGCATTGATAATGCACTCAATTATAGTAACATCATCCTTGACAGCTTTTTTTCCATGCAGTCTTAAATGCGTTATAGGTTGGTCCCCGTCCTTAATTCATCAGATCAGAAAATGGCATCCAAATTCAATTCGTTTCTTGTTAATTGATTGATCAAAGCAATTTTGTTTCTTTTTATTTGACATGGTTTCATTTTTAAATCATCATTTATTATTATTATTATTATTTTTCGTCCTACAATTATTTATTACTATTATTATTTATGATATGTTTGTAACGCATTAATGAAATGGAATAAAGAGTTTTTTAATTTCATTCTAATGTTTGTATATGATTATAATTGTACATGAAATTTTATTCTAATAAAATGAAAAAAAAAAACCATTTTCATTACATCTAAAATCGGATGGAATGAAGTGAAAATCGACAAAACACGTGGGTGGTGGGTAAGACTAATGTGAGGTTGGGTGAGTGGTGAGGTGGGGTGGGGTGAAGTTGGGTAGGTGATGGGGTAGGATAGGGTGGGTTAAGGAAGGATATGATAGGATGAGGCGGTGAATAGGGTAGGATAAAATAGGATGGTGGGTAGGGTAGGGTAGGGTAGGATGAGGTGATGGGTATAGTAGGGTAAAATGAGGTTGTGGGTAAGTTAAGGTAATGTGAGGTGAGATATGGTAGGGTGTGGTAAGGTTAGGTAGGGGAATGAAGAGTAGGTTGGAGTGGTAAGGTAAGGTAGGGAAATGTGGGTAGAGAGGTAGGGTGGGGTGGGTTGTGGTAATGTAGTGTGAGGCGAGGTGTGGGATGGTAGGGTAGGGTGGGGCGATGGATGGGGTCGGATGAGGTGGCGTAGGTTAGGTAGAGATTGATTATGTAGTGTAAGGTATGAAAGATAAGGCATAGTGGTAAGGTAAGTAGGAGTATGGTAAGGTGGTATAAGATAGAGTGAGGTATGGTTGGGCAGGTGGGTGGTAGAGTCGGTTTGGGTAGTGAGATAGGGTAGGGTGGTAACGAGGTAGGGAGCGTTGGGGTGATTGTTAGGTGAGTGGTAGGTAAGGAATGATGGGTAGAGTATGGTAGGTTGGTAGGATGGAGTAAGGCTACCCCACCCCCACCTAACCCTACCCCTTCCACCCTATCATACCTTATATATGCACCATATCCTACCTTACTCTAACCGCCCACCCGAACCTTAATTCACTACCTTACTCTATTCATCACTCAATGTGTTACCTTTTATATAATTTGTTTCATTCCTTTCATTCACATGACATACGTAATAATGACATGAGTTTATTCTATTCTATTTCATTCCAGTACTACGATTTTATTCCATTCATTTATAATAAACATGTCATTAGGAGTTTAAAAAAACGTTACTCCTTCTGTGTCATTGCCAGAAAAATGTGTTCATTTTAATTGGATGTAGTTACATTTCAAAAACACTATTTATTGTGATTTTCTCAAATCTATTCTTATTTATTAACATGTGAGAGAATCATAACAACACAATATTATTTATATTCAAGGGATTTTATAGTCGTTTTGAAGTCAAAATCAAAGTATTAGCCCATCTGCTTAATTTATGTGTTTTTGTCAACTCCAGTTAAATAGGAATGAATGAAGTATATTAATTATATCTAAGGCTCTTTAGCCATTTTATTATTAAAGTCAAAAATTAAATCACTTTCACAAAGAGAATTACAATGTGTTTGGAATTCGGATCCTTTATTACTCGGAAACTTTGTGTGGTGCATCCATTGTTAGGAAATCGATATATTAACGTATCGAAATTTAAAATTTTTGATTTCCTTTTTTGAAGACCGACTTTGTTTACACAATAAACAAAGAAATATGTAGACAAGAATTCATACCGGGTTTGTTCTTAGAAAAGATCGACGACGCTATGTCTACGGTGTAGTTATGCACGGAGCTGCCCAAGTGTTCGGCCTTTACCGTTGATCCACACGAACCTCCTCCGGAATCTATTAGAATAAAATATTGTTGTATTTCATTGAATAAACCGTAGTACAATGAGTTGTTTATATAGCTATTACACTGGGGATATAATCGGAAATAACATAAATAATTTTGCCCTACTCTAGTCGGCCTTTGCTTCTTGTGCAAGGCTATCAATGCCGCCAATACGCCCCCGCAATCCCATGGTAATGGAATGAACATGGAGATTGGCCTTTAAATCCGCAAATCGAATATGGCCGAGCGGCTTGGTGAGGATGTCGGCCACTTGATCTTTGGAGGAAATGAACGCGACACGCAATTTATTGAGGGAGACCAACTCACGAACGTGATGGAAATCAATCTCTATATGCTTGGTACGAGCATGGAAAACGGGATTGGCCGTGAGATAAGTGGCACCGATATTATCACACCACAAGGTAGGAGGATGAGGAAGATTAATCGACATATCACGAAGCAGGAATGTGATCCATTGCAATTCGGCAGCGGCATGGGAAAGAGCTTTATACTCCGCTTCGGTACTACTTTTAGCCACAGTGGCTTGTTGCTTGGAGCGCCAGCTAATTAAATTGGAGCCAAGAAAGATACAGTAGGCACCAATAGAACGACGATCATCAGGGTCGGAAGCCCAATCGGCATCAGTGAAGGCCTGCAATTCAGAAGTGGGAGAGCGCGTCAATAGAAGACCATCAGAGATGGAATGCTTGAGATACCGCAAAATACGTTTGACAGCAGCCCAATGCGTATCCCGAGGGGGCATGCATATGTTAGGTGTGATGCCCGAAAGACAATTTTGTAATTGTTTTATTTAATAAATGAAATGATATTACTATTCATATTTATTATTCTCATATTCACCGATGTGACAATAGTATTTACACTACAGAAAACCCTAAAGTATATCGTTTATGTAATCACTTAACTCAGTGTATGGGATATACACGGGAGGATTGAGTTAGTGAAGATGTACTTAAAATACAATTAGCCCGTAGTGAAGTTAATCGAGAGTATCGGGTCTCTCCTTTAACGTGCTATTAATGCGCCCAGAACACAATAGGTGTGATTGTCTTATCCGGACTTTCGGTTAAGAGAACCTAGTGGGGCATTTATATATGATAGATATATCATATAGGGCTAGACCGATTTGATTAGAGTTCACGATATAATTCCGTAATCGAGAAGTCTTATCGAATCAATGGATGATCATATTTATGGATATATCTTAATCCTGAGGTGATCACAGTCAACTGCTTGAATCAGTATGAGGTTTGACTTGACGGTTAAGGATTACACTGAGTCTGTGGTCTGAATTACCCCATCTTGGCATTGTACTGGATTGAGTGAGTAGTCGTGTTATCACAGATACGGAATCCATTCCTTCCATTTACGGAAGCGGATAGACGCTTCCTTATTTGTTAATCCTAGAAACCGATCGATCGTACGAGTTCATATTACACCGATTAGCTACCGGTGAGTTGTATGAATTAATTGATCACTAGGGGGTTAATGGTAAATAAGGATAAGATGTTCTAAAAAGGGTTAACGGTAACTTCCCGACTTAGAATGAACAGTCTATGGAGGATTAATCCATATGTAATGATTATATCAATGGACGCTTATTATTATTCTCGTGAGGAGGTAAATATAATCTCATAATCGGATGAGTGCAGTCACGGGATTATGGTGGCATATTCCTGTGATTGATTTATCGAATATAATTATTCTGTTCGTAAGATAATTATTTATTTGATTTATCGGAGCCGCTGATTATTAGTCCATGGTCCCCGACGTGCCTCCAAATATAGCATAACTATTCTTGGACGTCGAATCCTAATAATATTAATTTAGTTCTTATTGGACTTTATTAAAACGATATGTGAATTAATTGTTTAGTGGACTATTAAATTAGTTGGGCTAAATAATTAAATATGTGGAAAAGACATTTTCCATAATCTTGGCCCAATTATTGTGTTATGGCAAAATTAATATTGACTAGGTCAACATTATAATTTTCGCCCCTTGACATGTTTTATGGAAACAAGAAATTGTTTTCTTGTGTATTAATAAGACATGTGGATAAAATATTTATTGGATAAATATTTATGGTAAGAAATAAAGATAAATATTATTCTAGATTTGTTCTAGAATATTATGGAATTATTTTTATTTGATGGATTTATTTTAATTGCAAAATAAAATCCTTGGAGGTTAAGTTTTACTCTCCTATATAAAGAGAGTTCTCCCAAGCCTTAGACACACATAAAATTCGACTATCAACTCTTAGAGAGAAGATAGAAAATTCGGCCAAGAGGGTTAAGGAAAAATCTTGGAGGGTTTTTCCGGGTAGCATATCGGGAGGGTTCGAGTCGAGAATTTCCTTCCACCGGGAGTTGCTTGGATCACACGTACGGAAGCTCGTGGTGCTCTTCACACAATCTTTCATTCATCCTTTTGCGGTTCTTCAACTTGGATTTTGAGATCCAAGAGGTATGATCTACAACCCCCTTGTAGTTATAGATCTAGTTATTTTATTACGTGTATTTTATAGTTCTAGATCCTTAAATCGCTTCCGTTGCGGATGATATTACTAACAGTGGTATCAGTCGTCATGGTGATCTATATTTATACGTATAAAATATTAGATCTAGGAGTGGTAAAACATGTAGATTTTTTGTCCCAATTTTTTTTAAAAAAGGGGCCGATGCACATGCTTAATTTTTTATGTTATGAATGTCTTGGTTGAAGAGATGGATTGGGGTTGGTATTGTTTACCCGTAGATCTATTTTGTAGCTCTTTTTATTAGTATCAATTGAGCACAGGATGTGTAATTTATTTTATGTCATGCGAAAAATTGTAAAAGGTAGTACCTTTAGTATTTTTAATTTTGATCCGGGTTCGAGACGACGAAGATGATGTGTTGAAGATCATGGTGTTGAAGATCATCAAGAAGGTAAAAACGGGAGGAGGCCGAATTGTTTTTTTTTTCTTCATATAATTGGCGGCGGCAGCATTGTTTTAATCATATTTGTCAGATTGTGTATTTCGTTGCATGCGGCTAGGTCACGGCAATAACAATTTTTTTTAACTTTGATCTTATTTGACCATTAGGTCAACAATAAATAAATAAATAAATAAATTTATTGGAACAACCGAGCGCTGTTATTGAAAAAAAAAAAGTCTTTTTTTTTATAAAACAATCTAATATAGATATATTTTAAATATATTGGTATATTACGGTCTCCTCTCCTCGTCGTTCGTGGTTCGTGTCAAGATCGAAGCTTTGAGATCCGGAAGTTTCGAGTTCAAGATTTGAAGATCAAAGACTCGAAGACATAGATTATGTAATTTACTGTTTTTCCTAGGATAGATTAGATACGGGGGTACCAACAATCCATCTCGGTGTTTAAATTTTTCGCAATCTATTTTTTTATGTGTTTGATCATAAAATAGACATAAAATCGGAATTGCCATGACATGCATCATATCATAAATCCACTCCATGCATACATGTAGAATTTTAATTTTGGTAATTAAAATAGGCATGTATACAAACTCGCGTAATTAGTTGAAATTTAATTAATACGTGGTAATTAATTAATTTAGTAACTAATTAAAGATCCGAGGACGGGTTATGAAATCGTTAAGCCTTTCGGTGTGTGTTCTCGGTGAACCGCCGTAAAAGCTCAAACGAGATCACGTTTTCGATTCGTAGTGTCTACGAGATTGAATGATGGTAAAAGAACAATAAATCTTGGATAAAAACGGTTCGCCTATAGGTTGGGTGGTCAACTGAGCTAGGCTCGACCGACTTAACCCTCCTAGTGTGATGTATGCACGGGGGTCCGGCAAGACTAAGCTACACCGGAGAACGGGGGGGGGGGGGGGGGTGATTCCTTCTTATCTCAACGGGGCTGTCTTGACCCGATTTCGTCCGACTGTCACATATGTTCCAACGAATAGGACGGGTAGGCTTGCCTACGTTACCGACACCATTCGGAATCCTTGATTTGATGTGCTTTTATGTTAAAATCAAAAAGACGTGGTTAGTTAACCCACCACCACTTCCAAAATATTGAGTGCGAGCGGGGGAGGCGACAGCCAACCCCACGGCCTCTACTATAGATACAAGTAAGTGAGAGAAGGGTGACGCCTCGCGGCGCTTTGATTTCGTCCCCCTACGGATGGTGTTCACCCCTATCAACATTCATGGCTTGGTCTCCAAAAGGATAGGATTTCCGGGTACTCGTCGGGTCACTGACCTATCCTACGACGGCATACTCGGGGCGTACCTAAGAGATCCGATATAGTAGGTCACACTCATCATGGGTATTCTTGATAATATCTAGGCTAAAAAAGGAAGGTAGTCAATGAATAAAGAGATGTTCGATTCTCGTGGGATGTTCGATTCTCACAAGTTATTCATTGATGAGATTGTCTCGATTTAACCGTCATCTCTTTGACCTACCCTACGGCGGCATTGAGATGCGAGGTTAAAACCTTGGAATGGTAGAGTAGACTTACTTATAGTTTACAATTCCTAAAATAAAATAATATAGTAGTGTTAAACTTGAATTAATACATGTCATTTTATTTACAGCATTATATCCCTTACTAAATTGCTTAAAATTTATAATTGACTAGTATTGACTTCTTTAAAAAGTGGAAAGTAACTAGGACGTTGAACTAGTTAATCGATAATGCAATTATTTTTCGAAAGAGATATTTTCTCTTAAGCCTTTTAAAAACCAGAGTGACATATAGGTATGTCACTAGTGTCATTCGTGTTAAACGGGAGACAAACTTAGTTTGATCAAAGGTGATTTCGGACTTTGAAATTCTTCTAGTGAGTTTTGAGTGTGTAGTGATTACACGAGTAATTTTCTAATTGAAAAATCGGAAAATCATGAAGTGTTACTAGTTGGACGATATTTGGAATCGATGAACTAGTGGGAGCTTTATGATTTGTTGTTTTTCTAGAACATTAGAAAAGTGTAACTGACTACACACGTAACCATTCTAATTGAAAAACCGGAAAGTCATGAAATGTCGCTAGTTGGACGATATTTGGAATCGATGAACTAGTGGGAGTTCTATGATTTATTGTTTTTCTGGAAACATTGGAACTATGTACGAAAGATTTTCTAATCGAAAAAATCGGAAAATCATAAAAATAAAGCATTGCTCGTTAGACGGTATTTGGAACCGATAAACTAGTGGGAGCTTTAATATGATTTGTTGTTTTTTCTGGTATATTAGAAAATCGAAGAAGTCCAGACGAGTAACACTCGAAATAGACATCCCACGGTTCAAGAGTAGTGTCTACTCAAACAAACCGCTGGTTCAAGACTGTTTCCATTCACGGAAAGTCAAGAATGGAAGAATATGTCTAAAAGTGTTAGTCATCTAAACTGAGAAAACTTTAAGGCTGAACCGAAAATTAATTAACTGAAAATCATAGGATAAGGACAGTGATTTTGGATCACCAACCTATGAATCCTTGGCGATTTTCTCGAGCTAAGTTCTTTAGAAGAACAAGATAGCAGTGCATTTAACGATTAAAGGAGTAAACAACGGGCAGTTAATTTTAGCTAGAATAGTGGGAGTGATATAAGGAAATGAATCTCGGATTCAATCCTTGGATATCGCGGAAAATTTATTTTCTGTTTAAGATTCGTTGGAACGAATGGATTTACCTTCTATTCGATAATTTGTTTGTCGTATAGAAAGTGAATATACAATTTGTAGTACGAATCCAAGACTCGGACTTTTGTTTGATAAAGTCAAAACCACTTAGAACTGCTGAAATATGTATATAAAACACATTTTAAGAACTATTAAAAGCAATTGGTTTCTATATTTAGATAAACGCTTCTTCATATTCAATAGTTAGTGCATAGTCCCTAAAAGACAAAACCTGAAGACTAGCTCAGGGTGATTCCTTTTCTCCCAGTCTGGTTATATTGTCTCAAAGGTTCAATGACTAAGTTTCCTTTCAATCGGGAAAGGATAATGGTTATAAAGAAGTAACATAGCTTGTTCATGACGACCTTCGGGGTCTGATGAAAGATGCAAGCTAGTAGGAGCTTTCGAGTAGTGACTTCTTGTCTGATAACTATTCAAACACTCCGGAAAGTTTATCCAAAATATTTTGAGGTTTCTCTGTTTTCAACAGAGATAGAGTATTCTATACTCGGAATAGGCCATTCATAGTCTTCGAGACTAATGCTCAGCCTGTCTCACTGTGACATGTTCTCACTAAGTAAGAAACCGTTAAATTGCCTTATATATTTTTTAGATGTGCTACAATACACTGCTTAACTCAATAAAGATATTGGAAGCGAAATAACGGTTTACATTGAAATGTAAGACCGAGAAGTCTACCTAGAATATGCTTTGGAATTTATGCATAAGGTGTGGATTCGGTTCACCCCACTTCCATAAATATAAGCATTTAGCACACGGTGCTTGAAGGTAAGACTGGGAATTTCGCGCATACGTTCGGTCAATGACCATTCGTGATATATCTTTTAACCTATTGTGTATAAAGGTTAGATATAGGATTCTTGAAATCGGGAAGGGACGAGTTATCTTTGTTGCATCCTTTTTACGATAGAGTCCATGAACAAAACAAAACCTTAAACCTTGAAGTACGTTTACTCAAGGTAGTTACTAACTGATTAAAATCAGACCACATCCAACATCGGTTGTTGGTGATAACACTAAAACACTACTAAACTAGATCAGAATTTCGATCCACCCAGTAAGTATTGGGAGTATGGTTTATCCATTACCCATTACGGGTTTTGCGGACTTTGTAGTCTGAGGATCGATTGATGACCTATGGCTCTTTTGTGAGCAATATAGGATTCTGATAATAGAGGTTGGTTTAATAGCCATAACCTTGTGAATGGAGTTCGGTACTCCAGTTCTGTTCATGCTCTTGTAGAACCACCTGAGCGTCTCAGGCCCAGTGGGAGTAATTGGATCTACATGGAAAAGAGTAGAATGAATAGGAAAGTTTATCTTTCAGAGCAAATATTGAGTGGTCTAGGGGTAATTCCCTAAGAAGTAGAGAGTTAATCAGACCTTGAACTCTCTTACCACTTAGTATTGCATGACTTCGTTCAAAAGCAAAAAGAAAATAGGGGTGATTCCCTGAGATTTTCTTGCCAAACAAATGGAGTCTGGATTCATTCGAAACAGAAGGGTATTGCATTATGAACTTATGACAGGATGACTGTCAAGGCTTATGTCCTTTGAGGATAAAAAGCAAACCTCTCGGTCATTGGAAGTCATATATTTCTACAATATGTGGATTTGACCAACATATTGATAAGTCTTTTGTAGACTGGATATCAATTTTAGTACAGTAGTGAATATATACATATATTAGTGTTTATGAAGGATAACACTGCACCAGTTGGAATCAACATGGGTGTGTTATCTGAAGTCAAAATCTGACAATGCCACAATTCTCTGCAACAGAGATTTGGACAACATCCTAAAGAGTTTGACTCGGTCGAATTCATTAGAATCAGTCACTGGTTTCCCATCCATCTTATTGGTTAAGATGATGCATCTGTGTATGCAACATTCAACGAGTAAGTTCTACCCTATGCCTCAGGAATGACTCTCTAAATCTTCGGATCGAGAGAAATGGGATAGATTCTCTTTCTAGTAAGAGATGGTCAGGCTATTGAACGTCAACTTTGATCGAATCTTAGATTCGGCGGTTAACAAAGCAAGTTTAGTATGTCCTTTTGTATCTTGAGAGAACGAGGAATAATATGCGGACATATTCATGTGTGAACTTGGATATGTGTGATACACTGATTTTGACTTTAAGTCAGATTGAGGATGATCGTTAAGTCGATCTCGGGCTCAGTGTTTACTCTTGTGTTGAAGCTATTGCCTGGAGGAATCCAGCAACGCCAACTCGACTTTAACTAGTTGGGTGATTAGTGGCTTTTGTAGTAGCTAGAGAGGCGATACAACTTAAGGATTTCCTTTTTTCATATCTGGGAGTGATTCTAGATTTGGAAGCCGATATCACATCATTGTGCAAATGATGAAGGGGTAGCTTATAAGGATTTTCGAAATCACTAGAGGTCAAAAGCATATTGGGAAAGTACCACATGATTAGATGGACCGGTAACGTTTCGATACTACAGATCGTCTCGAGCCGACAACCTGACTAATCATTAAGACCCATGACATTTAGATGTAGGTACTCCCTGAGTCACTGACCTATCCTACGACGGCACACTCGGAGTGTATTTTGTCATCTACAATGGTTATGATATGCTTAATGGGTACTAGAATACGGGATGGGTCTCCATTGCTTTAGAGCAAGTGGGAGATGTAGTTTGTTGTAGTTTTAAATAATAGGGTGTGCTCTAAAACAATTATTCACATGCTTTCGTGCAAGTGGGAGATTGTTAGGTGTGATGCCCGAAAGACAATTTTGTAATTGTTTTATTTAATAAATGAAATGATATTACTATTCATATTTATTATTCTCATATTCACCGATGTGACAATAGTATTTACACTACAGAAAACCCTAAAGTATATCGTTTATGTAATCACTTAACTCAGTGTATGGGATATACACGGGAGGATTGAGTTAGTGAAGATGTACTTAAAATACAATTAGCCCGTAGTGAAGTTAATCAAGAGTATCGGGTCTCTCCTTTAACGTGCTATTAATGCGCCCGAACACAATAGGTGTGATTGTCTTATCCGGACTTTCGGTTAAGAGAACCTAGTGGGGCATTTATATATGATAGATATATCATATAGGGCGGACCGATTTGATTAGAGTTCACGATATAATTCCGTAATCGAGAAGTCTTATCGAATCAATGGATGATCATATTTATGGATATATCTTAATCCCGAGGTGATCACGATCAACCGCTTGAATCGGTATGAGGTTTGACTTGACGGTTAAGGATTACACCGAGTCCGTGGTCCGAATTACCCCATCTTGGCATTGTACCGATTGAGTGAGTAGTACGTGTTATCACGGATACGGAATCCATTCCTTCCATTTACGGAAGTAGATAGACGGTTCCCTTATTTGTTAATCCTAGAAACGATCGATCGTACGAGTTCATATTACACGATTAGCTACCGGTGAGTTGTATGAATTAATTGATCACTAGGGGGTTAATGGTAAATAAGGATAAGATGTTCTAAAAAGGGTTAACGGTAACTTCCCGACTTAGAATGAACGATCTATGGAGGATTAATCCATATGTAATGATTATATCAATGGACGCTTATTATTATTCTCGTGAGGAGATAAATATAATCTCATAATCGGAGGAGTGCGATCACGGGATTATGGTGGCATATTCCCGTGATTGATTTATCGAATATAATTATTACGTTCGTAAGATAATTATTTATTTGATTTATCGGAGCCGCTGATTATTAGTCCATGGTCCCCGACGTGCCTCCAAATATAGCATAGCTATTCTCGGACGTCGAATCCTAATAATATTAATTTAGTTCTTATTGGACTTTATTAAAACGATATGTGAATTAATTGTTTAGTGGACTATTAAATTAGTTGGGCTAAATAATTAAATATGTGGAAAAGACATTTTCCATAATCTTGGCCCAATTATTGTGTTATGGCAAAATTAATATTGACTAGGTCAACATTATAATTTTCGGCCCTTGACATGTTTTATGGAAACAAGAAATTGTTTTCTTGTGTATTAATAAGACATGTGCATAAAATATTTATTGGATAAATATTTATGGTAAGAAATAAAGATAAATATTATTCTAGATTTGTTCTAGAATATTATGGAATTATTTTTATTTGATGGATTTATTTTAATTGCAAAATAAAATCCTTGGAGGTTAAGTTTGACTCTCCTATATAAAGAGAGTTCTCCCAAGCCTTAGACACACATAAAATTCGACTATCAACTCTTAGAGAGAAGATAGAAAATTCGGCCAAGAGGGTTGAGGAAAAATCTTGGAGGGTTTTTCCGGGTAGCATATCGGGAGGGTTCGAGTCGAGAATTTCCTTCCACCGGGAGTTGCTTGGATCACACGTACGGAAGATCGTGGTGCTCTTCACACAATCTTTCATTCATCCTTTTGCGGTTCTTCAACTTGGATTTTGAGATCCAAGAGGTATGATCTACAACCCCCTTGTAGATATAGATCTAGTTATTTTATTACGTGTATTTTATAGATCTAGATCCTTAAATCGCTTCCGTTGCGGATGATATTACTAACAGCATAAACTTGCTAACTTTGTGCACAGCGAAAGCGATGTCAGGGCGAGTAAAGCCAAGATACTAGAGACCACCAACGATGCTACGATAAAGAGATGCATCGGAGAATGGTTGACCATCAAGCCGACTAAGACGAAGGTTAGAGGCCATGGGCGTGACACACGGCTTAGCCGTTGTCATGCCAGCACGTTGTAATAAAGTGTGTACGTATTTACGTTGGCTCAGAAGAAGGCCATCCGGAGTAGAGAGTGCCTCAACACCAAGAAAATAAGATAATGTTCCAAGGTCCTTAATCGGGAAGTGGGAAGATAAATAATCAATAGTCTGCTGAACGAGATCGCCAGATGTACCTGTAAGCAAAATATCATCAACATAAATTAAGACAAAAACAGAGTGAGAGCCATGAAGATAGATGTATAAAGAGGTGTCAGCCGTCGAGGGCCGAAAGCCAAACTGCCGGAGCTCATCAGTGAATCTAGAAAACCATGCACGTGGTGCCTGCCGAAGACCATAGAGACTACGTTTGAGCTTGCAAACGTGATTAGGATAATCAGGATGGCGAAAGCCCTGTGGCTGCTGCATATACACATCCTCGGTAAGAAACCCATGTAAAAATGCATTCGAATATCAACCCGTCGGACAACCCAATCATGTGAAACGCCGAGAGATAAAAGTGTACGAATAGTGACCGGTTTGACAACCGGACTAAAAGTATCGAGAAATCAACACCGGCTTCCTAGTGAAAGCCTTTAGCAACAAGACGAGCTTTATAACCTCGATATGACCATCCGCATGTCTTTTAACGCGGAAGACCCATTTATTACCAAGAAGATTCGAGACGGAGAATACGGAACAAGGTCCCAAGTATCATTCGGACCAAAGCATTAAACTCATCTCTCATGGCATCCTTCCAAATCACGGTGTTTCAAGGCTTCGGTAACCGAGGTAGGCTCAAGAGCATCGGTGGTAGCAGTGAGAGCTTTAGGAAGAGGGTAACGAACGAAATCAGGGTCAAGACGTTTGGGTTTAAGAGTATTTGTCTTGGATCGAGTAACCATTTGATGGGGAATATGAGTAGGAGGAGAATCAGAGGAAGGGGAATCGATAGATGAGGGTTCAAACGCAGATGGTAGAGTAATGCTTGGAGTGGGGGAGGGTGGAGATGGCTCGGGAACAGAGGAGGTAGGGGCCAAGGGTGCAGCTGGAACGGGAAGGGCGATAGCCGAAGGCAAGATTGCGGTTTCAGGAGTATAAGAGGGAAGTGCGGGAGAGGATGTATAAGGGAAGGAAGACTCGTCAAACACTACATGACGAGAGACATAGATGCGGCCCGAGGAAAGGTCAAGACATTTATACCCATGATGATTAGGACTGTAACCGAGAAAAATACAGGTTTTAGAACGGAAGTCGGTTTTGTGATTATTGTAGGGGCGAAGATAAGGCCAACAGGCACAACCGAAGACACGGAAAAAGGAATAATCAGGGAGACGATGATGGACCATTTCGTATGGAGATTTATTTCTAAGGACTTTAGTGGGAAGGCGGTTGATGATGTAGACAACGGTGAGAAAGGCATCTTCCCAATAGGGGAGAGGAAGATGAGAGTGAGCAAGAAGGGCAAGGCCAGTTTCAACAATGTGACGATGACGTCGCTCAATGGCACCACTTTGTTCGGACGTGTGGGGACAGGACAAACGATGGTTGAAACCTATAGAGGTAAAATAAGTGCTAATGCGACGATATTCCCCACCCCAATCAGTTTGAATAGATTTTATTTTCTTGTTAAATTGGCGTTCAACCAAGGCACTAAATTGAGGGAAAATTGACTCTACATCAGATTTACGACGCAAGGGATAAAGCCACAAAAACTTAGTAAAATCATCAAGAAAGCTAACATAATATTTATTGCCATAAATCGAGTCTTCGGCACAAGGGCCCCATACATCGGAATAAATCAAATCTAAAGGACTGGAAGAAGTAAAAGACGACATAGGTAACGACTGACGATGGCTCTTGGCCATTTGACATGCAACACAAATTGATGTAGGGGCAGTTGAATGAGCCGAAATGTTATTGTGACCTAAAATTTGACGAAGAACCGGGTACGAGCAATGTCCTAAACGTTGATGCCATTGAGGGACGGAGGAGCAACGAGAGGCAAGAGCTTGAGCGGGGAAGTGACTAAATGACTTGGAAAAGTGGTAGAGGCCATCTTTAAGGTAGCCCCGATGATGGATGCGACCCGAGTAATCCTTCACAAGAAAATAATTGTGATGAAACTCAAAGTAAACAGAATTATCTTTGGCAAATTGGGCAACGGATAAAAGATTATTATAAAGAGTAGGGGCAACAAGCACATTATTAAGGACAAAAGATTTAGAAGGAGAGGAAATAAGAGATGAACCGGAGTGTGTAATAGTCAAACCTGTACCGTCACCCAGATAAAGTTGATCAGGACCATTATAGGAGTCGGCAGAAAGATTCAAGTTGCGGAGATTGTTGGTGGTGTGGTGAGTTGCGCTTGTATCGGGTATCTAGTCGGTCGAGCCGGAGGGAGTTGCAAAATTAGCTTGAGGAGGTCGGGCTGGGCGGGGTGGGTTGAAATTCGAGTCGAACCGGTACCAACAATCATGAACCGTATGACCAAGACGATCACACGATTGACATCGAACGGACTGACCGGAAGGAGATTGGCCACGTCCACGGCCTCTACCCTGCCTTGGCCATAATTTTGATTGCCATAATTCGGTGCCCATAATTGTGAGGCCCGTAACTCGCTGACCAGAATTGAGGAGGACCACGCCCCCATCCTTGATTAGACTGAGAGCCTGAATTACCACGACCACGATTTCTGTTATATTGAGAATTCTAGGCATTGGACGCAGCATAATTAGCGGAGGGAGTTGAGGCCACAGGTGCTGGTAATTGAGCAGTCACCGGAGGAGGTAAATTGTGTTGGATTCTGGCCTCTGTTGTGAGGAGAAGGCTGTATACTTCATCAAGTGTGATGTCCGACTTCATGGAGAGGAGAGTAACGAGAGAGTCGTAATCGGACCCCAATCCTGCAAGAACGTAAGCAATAATATCATCAGTAGGCAAGGGATGACCGGCCAATTGGAGTTCATCGGTGATTCTTTTTACTGTCATGAAATAGTCTGTAGCTGACATGGTGTCCTTCTTCGTAGAGGCCAGCTTTGTACGGAGATGGACTAACTGTGCCCGAAATTGGGAAGCGAATGAGGTGTTGAGAGCCTTCCAGATTTTGGCTGAGGTAGAAGCAGTATAAACTTGTGCCAAAACGTCGTCCGAGAGAGAAGAAGTAATCGTGCTTAGGATTAAACTATCCTGTTTAATCCAGTGGAGATATGCAGGATTGTCCTTGGTAGTGCCGTCAGTGGTGATCGTTGCCGGCGGGGCGGGAAGAGAGCCATCAACATAACCGAGAACGCCTTGGCCACGTAAATAGGGTTGGATTTGAGCACGCCATAAGGGAAAATTCTGGCGAGTAAGCTTTATAAGGTGAAGGTTAGAGGAAGGAGAGAATGAGGGATAGGTGGCTGTCATGGTTGCATCAGAGGTAGCAGCCGAAGTTGCTGTTTCATCGGCCATTGAAGAAGCTGTACGAAGAAGAAGAAGAAACTAGGGTAGGTTTTTTTTATTACTGCGGCTGAGGAGAGAGGAGGGAAGGGAGGGAATTCGTGAGAGACGAGTTGTACCGCTCTGATACCATATTAGAATAAAATATTGTTGTATTTTATTGAATAAACTGTAGTACAATGAGTTGTTTATATAGCTATTACACTGGGGATATAATCGGAAATAACATTAATAATTTTGCCCTACTCTAGTCGGCCTTTGCTTCTTGTGCAAGGCTATCAATGCCGCCAATAGAATCCTTGCTAGGATTGCTATTGTAAAAACTTGGTTGATATCCAATGAGGCATCGGCCTAGTGGTTTCACTTGGTCATACCTTGGCTCGAGAGTAGAGTTCGAGCCCCGTTTTGGGCAAGTGTGTGTGAACCTTTTGTATCCCGAAAAAAAAAAACTTGGTTGATAGACAAAATTTTTCTTTCTTCTCAAACTCTCAATAGAAGCTCTCAATTATTTTGTACTAAAACTATGCTCTTGTAATTGTGATAAAGAAGAGTTTGACAGGGAGAAAGAATTTTTTTCCCAAACATAAAAAATGCTTTTCTTCATGGAAATTTAACTGAACCTGTTTTTATGAAGCAACCACAAGGCTTTGTTGATCCAATTATCCACATCATGTTTTTTTTCGGCTCAAACGCACTTTATATAGCCTTCTCCAGGCCCCTCGTGCATGGTTTTCACGCTTCACTGAGGTTCACCACACTTATGGTTTTAAAGCTTCACAAGCTGATACCTCCATTTACCACTGGCATTCTGGCTTGGATCGTATATTCATACTATTTATGTTGATGATGTCATCCTCACTAGCACCTCTCCGGCATTAATTCAAAAAATCATTGATCACTTGGGTACTCACTTTCCTATTAAGGACCTTGGTCCGCTCTCCTACTTCCTTGGTGTTGAAGTGCTTTCCACTCCTGATGGTATTCTTCTTAGCCAACACAAGTATGTCTCTCAATTATTACAACGTTCTGGTATGGCTCACTCTAAGCCCTGTCTCACTCCCATGGCAGCTAATACTCGGCTCAGCAAACACACTGTCACCCCTTTTACTGATGTTGCCTTATATCGGAGTATTGTTGGTGGGTTACAATGTAACGCCCCGTTTCCGGACACCGAGTCCTTATCCGGAAAGAGCGCTCGGCACATCTATTATCAAATAAAAACTCAATAATACATGCAAGCCTTACGTCATACATCAGAATCCAAACGGCGCGGAAGATAAAACAACTCAACAACTCGGGAAAACAAACGATCGCAACATACGGTAATCAATGCTGTGAAAACTAAAATCCATTCAAAGAACTAATCATCCAAAATTAAATCCAAAAGGGCTCAAAGGTAACTAATCCAAAAGGAAGAACAACATTATTCAAAACTTGAAACAACTGTTTTAAAAGAAACAACTAAAAGATCTAAGTCTTCGAACTCCAACTCAAACATCATCGTCATCAAAGAACTCATCAGCGGTAACCACCTGTTCACCTTCTTGGGGAAAAGGAGAAGACAAAACAACGTAACGGGGTAAGTACAAAAGTACTCGCAACGTGTAGAAGATGGTATAACCATGCCCTCATAAAGAAATAAAAGCAATACCGTCTTTTATTAATTCATTTCCGTTATTAGCCCTAGCTAACTATCACATTATGTTCATTGCATAACATGAGGTTCCAAGGGTATCTAGCTTAGCTCAAGTTTGTTACATCATGAATAACAAGGGCACTACGCCTAGTAATAGGATGTACTAGGACAATCGGGTGCAACCTACTTAGAGACTCGCTCTAGTAGCCCCGGGAATATCCGAGTCCCGATGGTGTGATGACCGGCGAGTGCACCGTACGCTTTATCCGGCCAATCGATTGACCGGCGTGGGTACAAGCCTACTTTGTCTAGTCGAGAACACATCGCGATATTGTATATGCCTTACCAAGCATTGCATGATGTTTAAGCTTTTAATCTAACACATACGTTTGATTAGGTATTTAACTAGCCACCTAAGTATTTTCGGTAAGCTCCCTCACACTTCCTACCCTCGTACTTAGACCTCTAGACACGGACAAGCCCTAGCAATTACACGTACATCGATAAACCCTAGCTTATCGAAGCACAAGGCAAATCCGAAGCTTCCAAAGGTCCCACACTTCATCCTTTTAGGGAATCCATGTGGTGCCGGAACTAAACGCACCGAAGCTAGTTCGCAGCTTTGTCACGTAAGGTCATGCAAGAAAGATCATGTTATAAAGCCCGAGAAGCAAGCCGACATCACAAGACAATAGAAAACTAGAGACACGTACCAACGCCCGTCCGACGACCGAACGCCCGTCCGGAAGACCGAACGCCCGTCCACCTTCAAGCCATCACATCCCGTATGAAAAACTACTCCTTGGACGCCCGTCCGAAAGTCCGGACGCCCGTCCAATTTGCCCGTCCAGAGCAGAGCGACGCCCGTCCATTAGGCCAGACGCCCGTTCATCCAAACTCAATTCAATCCTGTATCAAAATTTCACCTTGAACGCTCGTCCAAGGGAACTGGACGCTCGTCCACTTTGCAGAGGAACCGGACGCCCGTCCGAATCCCTGGACGCCCGTCCACCTGGGAATTTCCCAGAATTCTGCAACTTAACCCTGCGATTTCCATCGCACATGCACCCCAAAAACTCGATTTTTAACAGATGAAACAGCAGAAAACAATACAAAAAGATTGCCTACAACCTTACGAGAACTTAGCCATACGATAAGAAAACCACGTTACCTCGATTCTTGCGAGCTACTACGATCCACGCAACCAAAGCTTGAAAAAGATAAACCTTTTAACACCGAGCCTAAAAACGATTGACACCATAGGATTACTACGATGCTTAAACACAGGAAAACGCAGGTTGAACGCTGAAAACGAACCCTAAACAAGAACGATGATGAGAACTTACGTTAACGGCTCTAAGGATGGTTGATATCCAAACGATCCTCTTGTCGCGGTGATTCTTTTTCCCTTGAGATGTCTCGTCCAAAAGATCAACGGATTAAGCCTCGGGATTGAAAGTTCTTCCTCTCTTTTTTTTAAACTTGCGGCCTCCCCTCAAACAATGCGCCCTTCTCTTTTTTTTTGACAAAAGTGATTAGGTTAATTTAGGATTATTTCCTTTTTATACATCCCAAATTTCCTAATTACCTTATAATTCCTCAATTATCCCCTTTTCTTTTATAAAACCTTTAAAAACCAAAAGAACATAATATTCCGATTTATTAAAAGACCGAATTGCCCTTTATTCGAAAATCGGGATATTACATTCCTCCCCCCTTAAGAGGAGTTTCGTCCTCGAAACTAGAACATACCTGGAAGATGAGGGAACTCGGGAACTCGTCTATCATGTCCGCTTCCACTTCCCAAGTGGCTTCCGTCGCTGCATGGTTGCTCCACCGCACTAACACTAACGGGATCATTCGCCTCTTGATCATTCTTTCCTTTCTCGTCCCGTAATCTTGATCGGCTTTTCCACGTATGATAGGTTGTCTTGTAACACTTCCGGATCAATCTCGTATTCCACATCCACTTTTGATAAACACTTTTTAAGCATTGATACGTGGAAGACATTGTGGACTCTAGACATCGATTCTGGCAACCGTAGTCTATAAGCCAACTTCCCAACTCTTTCGATGATATCAAAAGGTCCTACGTATCTTGGACTTAGCTTTCCTTTCTGACCAAACCTCTTGACACCCTTCATTGGAGACGCTCGAAGGTAAACTCTGTCCCCAACTTCGAACTCTAGCGGTCTCCTTCTAACATCGGCCCAACTCTTTTGGCGATCTTGTGCAGCTTTCGCATTCTTCCTTATCAACTCGATCTTCTCCTTGGCTTGTCGAACCATCTCCGGCCCCGTGATGTGTTTCTCTCCTACTTCATCCCAATAAAGTGGAGTCCTACACTTCCTACCATACAAGGCCTCAAAAGGTGGCATTCCCAAACTTGCGTGGTAACCGTTATTGTAAGCAAACTCCGCCAAGTTGAGGTAATCTATCCAAGAACCCCCGGCATCCAAAACACAAGCTCTAAGCATATCCTCAAGAGTCTGAATCGTTCTCTCGGACTGCCCATCCGTCTGAGGATGAAACGCTGTACTCAAATCAGTCTTCGTTCCAAAAGCTTTCTGCAGACCTCTCCAAAAGCGACTGATGAATCTACTATCCCTGTCGGATACAATAGATAAAGGCACACCATGAAGCTTCACTATATTGTCGATGTACATAGTAGCGAACTTCTTTATAGGCATGTCTACCTTACACGGCAAGAAGTGGGCTGATTTGGTAAGTCTATCCACAATCACCCAAATCATGTCATGACCGCCCTTCGTCTTAGGCAAACCGGTGATGAAATCCATCGTGATATTCTCCCATTTCCATTCCGGTAACTCCAAAGGTTTCAAAGAAACCTCCCGGCCTCTTATGTTCTCGCTTTCACCCTCTCGACATGTATCGCATCTCGCCACAAACTCGCGATCCCTAACTTCATACCAGGCCACCGCATTTTTCCTTGAGATCTCTATACATCTTAGTGGCTCCGGGGTGAACCGCAAAAGCAATCTTATGAGCCTCATCCATAACCTTCTCTCTTAGACCATCCACATCTGGTACACACAAACGGTCTCCATACCAAAGATAACCGCTCTTGTCCAACTGATAACCCACTATAGGTTTTTCTCGGGCCACACGCTTCAAATTAACCATCACTGGGTCCTTATCTTGTTTAAACCGTATCTCATCTAGCGTAGATCCGACCTTGCCATCAATGGCGCCATAAACCGGTCTTCATCCTTCGCTCAACCACTTCAATCTCGCATTCTATCCAACCGATCCACAACTTCTTGTAAGGTGGTGATAGCATTAACCGCTCTCCGGCTAAGTGCATCGCCTACGACATTCGCCTTACCCGGGTGGTATTGAATGTCCAAGTCGTAGTCTTTCACAAACTCTAACCATCTTCTTTGTCTCATGTTCGCATTCTCCCGAGTAAAGAAGAACTTAAGGCTCTTATGATCCGTGAAGATCCTTGTCTTGACACCATACAAATAGTGTCTCCAAAGCTTCGAGCAAACACCACCGCCGCCAACTCCAAGTCGTGTGTAGGGTAATTCTTCTCATGCACCTTTAGCGCCTAGATGCATAAGCAATCACCTTTCCCGACCGCATCAAAACACAACCCAAACCTTGACCCGATGCATCCGTATAAACATCATAATTATCAAAAACCTCCGGTAACGCCAACACAGAGCCGTGGTCAACTTTTCTTTCAAAGTCCGAAAGGCCTCCTCACATTCATCGGTCCACTCATACTTAACGTTCTTCCGAGTAAGTCTCGTGAGAGGTGTAGCTATCTTCGAGAAATCCTTTACAAACTTCCGGTAATACCCTCGCTAGACCCAAGAAACTCCTTATCTCTCGTCACGATGTCGGTCTAGGCCACTTAGAAACAAACTTTCTATCTTTGCCGGATCTACCTTAATACCTTCTCCGTAAACTATATGTCCAAGAAAACCGACTTGATCCAACCAAAACTCGCACTTGGAAAACTTGGCATACAAACTTGTTCTCTTTTAAGGTTTGTAGCGCTATCCTTAGGTGTTCTTCATGCTCTTCCTCGTCTTTAGAGTATACCAAAATGTCGTCTATGAAGACAATCACAAACTTGTCGAGATAAGGCATGAAAACTCTTTGCATTAGGTCCATGAACTTTGATGGAGCATTAGTGAGTCCAAACGGCATGACCAAAAACTCATAATGTCCATACCTCGTACCGAAGGTCCGTCTTAGGTATATCCGACACCTTGATTTTCAACCGATGGTAACCGGACCTAAGATCAATCTTAGAGAACACCTTCTTACCTTGCAACCGGCCGAACAGATCGTCAATCCTTGGTAAAGGATACTTATTCTTGATTGTCGCTTATTCAACTCTCTCGTAATCGATGCACAAGCGCATACTCCCATCTTTCTTCTTCACAAACAAAACCGGTGCTCCCCACGGTGATGTACTTGGCCGGATGATGTTTTTCTCTAACATATCCCTAAGCCGAATCTTCAACTCTTTCAACTCGCCTCGGTGCCATCCCGTATGGCGCTTTAGCTACCGGTGAAGCTCCCGCGATCAACTCGATCTCAAACTCTATGGCCCTATCGTGCATGTGTCCCGGCAAATCTTCCGGGAAAACTTCGAAAGTCCTTAACTACACGAGTCTCTCCTAACTCGGGTTTGAGCTTTTCCTTATCTAGCGCGTACACCACAAAACCTTGGCAACCCCGCCTCAAGGCTTTTAAGGCTTTAACCGCCGAGATGATCGGATGCCGTTTCTTGCTAGGCTTGTATACGATACCCCGAAACGTCCTAGCCGATTTTCCCGGAACTTTAAAGATTACTCTCTTGCCTTTACAATCCAAAAAGACATGGTTCTTAGACAACCACCCATGCCTAGGATAACATCAAAGTCTGAGAAATCCAACACCGTCAGGGCATGCTGGCACTTGTAAGTCCCAACTCTAATGTCGACCGAGGGTGTGACTTGAGCACATCCGGTGACTCGGCCCAAAGGGGTGGATATACTCAAGGGTCTCTCCAACTCCTTAAGCGGTAGGTTTAACTTCTTGACTATGTTTGAAGAAACAAAAGTTCCCGAAGCTCCGGTATCAAACGAGCCGAAACTCGCTAGATTATCTATGATTATGGTACCTAAAAGTGAATCAATTTACGTATAAATATGTAATATCATATGCGCGCTATATCATATTAAATATTTATAAGAAACACAAACACTGAAAAAGTACCTGTCACCACAAAGTCATCTAACTCCTCTGGCTCCGCATCTGTTGCAAAAACACGAACTGGTCTGCTACCTGTAGGACGACTACCCTGCTGGTTACTTCGCCCTCCTGCCTGATTGCCTTGTGATAGCTTCTTAGGACACGCCCTCGAGTAGTGTCCCGCTTCCCCGCAGTGGAAACAATTCAAGCTACCACCATGCAATCTCCCGTATGTGCCTTGTTACATTTAGCACAAACCGGTGGCGTCCCACTTGTCGAACTCTTCATTGCTAAACTCCCCGACTTCTTTACATTCTCGCCGTGGCGCCCTCTATTACCTCCTTGAAAATTTGAGAATGGCCTCTTGTCCCCAACTACAACGGTCGGCCTGTTGGCAAACCTTTCCGCTGTCAATGCTCTATCCATGACGCTTGCCATACTCGTCGGTCTATCTCCAAGCATACCTTTTGCCACATCATGTGACAACCCTTCCATAAACTTGTCTATCTTCTTTTCTTCACTCTTCATAATCTCGGGGTAGAACCTGCCCAGCTCGTGAAACTTCTGCGAGTACTGTGTCACTGTAGTATTTCTTCCCTGTTTTAAACTCAGAAACTCGTTGGCCTTTGCATTTTGTGCCGTTCTAGGGAAGTATTCCTGATAGAACAACTCCTTGAATACCGCCCAATCTGTGATTCTAGGATTAGCTTGCTCATAAGACTCCATCCAACTCTCTGGCATTACCGGCCAACAAGGATACGCCAACTGAGCCCATTCAGATTCTGGGGCCCTCATGTTTCTGCATGCCTTTTCAAAACGACGAAGCCACGGTGTCCGCTCGCTCGCCGGCTCAACATTACCGAAGAACTCGGTACCCTATGCTTCTTCACTTTCTCATACCAATCTATTGGTCTATCATAACCCCCAAACCGCCGATGCCGAAACCGCCGCCGTACCGGTGGGGCATTCGATAACTCGTTGCGGCCGGGTGTAGCCGTGTGCTATGAAAGAACTCGATCTAGGTGGTGGTGGAGGTCGAACCGTCGGGCCGAGGAGTGAAACTCAACGGTGTAGACGGAAACATGGATACCGTGGATAACCGAAGAACCGACGGCCGGTGGGTTAGAAAGTCCCAACCCGGTCCAAGTGGAGGTCCTTGGGGCTGATGTAGAAACTGGTACGCGGGTGCTAAACCTTGAAGGACCCGCTTGTTCCACTCGACCCCTAACGAATTACTTGGTCCTTGATTTCCACCATGACCGGGGTTGTTCACTTGAGTGACCGGAGGAACCCGAGTAGCCGGTCCACTCCTCCTCCTTCTCGGAACCACAACCTCGCAAAAATCCGTCTCTCGCGTTACTTGTCCGGGTATTATCTCGCCTCGGCGTTATACGAACTAGCTCCTCCTCTAGTAAGCACCATCCTGTAGCCAAGAAAGAGAGGGGTTACTAAAGCTCTAAACTTATCTTAAAGGAAACCAAGTCCTACACAGCAAAGAAAACCTTTCTCTCTGATACCAACTGTAACGCCCCATTTCCGGACACCGAGTCCTTATCCGGAAAGAGCGCTCGGCACATCTATTATCAAATAAAAACTCAATAATACATGCAAGCCTTACGTCATACATCAGAATCCAAACGGCGCGGAAGATAAAACAACTCAACAACTCGGGAAAACAAACGATCGCAACATACGGTAATCAATGCTGTGAAAACTAAAATCCATTCAAAGAACTAATCATCCAAAATTAAATCCAAAAGGGCTCAAAGGTAACTAATCCAAAAGGAAGAACAACATTATTCAAAACTTGAAACAACTGTTTTAAAAGAAACAACTAAAAGATCTAAGTCTTCGAACTCCAACTCAAACATCATCGTCATCAAAGAACTCATCAGCGGTAACCACCTGTTCACCTTCTTGGGGAAAAGGAGAAGACAAAACAACGTAACGGGGTAAGTACAAAAGTACTCGCAACGTGTAGAAGATCGTATAACCATGCCCTCATAAAGAAATAAAAGCAATACCGTCTTTTATTAATTCATTTCCGTTATTAGCCCTAGCTAACTATCACATTATGTTCATTGCATAACATGAGGTTCCAAGGGTATCTAGCTTAGCTCAAGTTTGTTACATCATGAATAACAAGGGCACTACGCCTAGTAATATGATGTACTAGGACAACTGGGTGCAACCTACTTAGAGACTCGCTCTAGTAGCCCCGGGAATATCCGAGTCCCGATGGTGTGATGACCGGCGAGTGCACCGACGCTTTATCCGGCCAATCGATTGACCGGCGTGGGTACGCCTACTTTGTCTAGTCGAGAACACATCGCGATATTGTATTATGCCTTACCAAGCATTGCATGATGTTTAAGCTTTTAATCTAACACATACGTTTGATTAGGTATTTAACTAGCCACCTAAGTATTTTCAGGTAAGCTCCCTCACACTTCCTACCCTCGTACTTAGACCTCTAGACACGGACAAGCCCTAGCAATTACACGTACATCGATAAACCCTAGCTTATCGAAGCACAAGGCAAATCCGAAGCTTCCAAAGGTCCCACACTTCATCCTTTTAGGGAATCCATGTGGTGCCGGAACTAAATGCACCGTAAGCTAGTTCGAGCTTTGTCACGTAAGGTCATGCAAGAAAGATCATGTTATAAAGCCCGAGAAGCAAGCCGACATCACAAGACAATAGAAAACTAGAGACACGAGACCAACGCCCGTCCGACGGACCGAACGCCCGTCCGGAAGACCGAACGCCCGTCCACCTTCAAGCCATCACATCCCGTATGAAAAACTACTCCTTGGACGCCCGTCCGTAAAGTCCGGACGCCCGTCCAATTTGCGAGAGGAAGCGAGACGCCCGTCCATTAGGCCGACGCCCGTTCATCCAAACTCAATTCAATCCCGTATCAAAATTTCACCTTGAACGCTCGTCCAAGGGAACCGGACGCTCGTCCACTTTGCGGAGGAACCGGACGCCCGTCCGAATCCCCGGACGCCCGTCCACCCGGGAATTTCCCGACCCCGCAACTTAACCCCGCGATTTCCATCGCACATGCACCCCAAAAACTCGATTTTTAACGGATGAAACAAAGAAAACAATACAAAAAGATTGCCTACAACCTTACGAGAACTTAGCCATACGATAAGAAAACCACGTTACCTCGATTCTTGCGAGCTACTACGATCCACGCAACCAAAGCTTGAAAAAGATAAACCTTTTAACACCGAGCCTAAAAACGATTGACACCATAGGATTACTACGATGCTTAAACACAGGAAAACGCAGGTTGAACGCCGAAAACGAACCCTAAACAAGAACGATGATGAGAACTTACGTTAACGGCTCTAAGGATGGTTGATATCCAAACGATCCTCTTGTCGCGGTGATTCTTTTTCCTTGAGATGTCTCATCCAAAAGATCAACGGATTAAGCCTGGGGATTGAAAGTTCTTCCTCTCTTTTTTTTTCTAAACTTGCGGCCTCCCCTCAAACAATGCGCCCTTCTCTTTTTTTTTTTTTTTTTTTGACAAAAGTGATTAGGTTAATTTAGGATTATTTCCTTTTTATACATCCCAAATTTCCTAATTACCTTATAATTCCTCAATTATCCCCTTTTCTTTTATAAAACCTTTAAAAACCAAAAGAACATAATATTCCGATTTATTAAAAGACCGAATTGCCCTTTATTCGAAAATCGGGATATTACATACAATATCTCAACTTCACTCATCTCGACATAGAATTTGCAGTTCACAAAGTGATGTGCTAAGGGATCATTGGAGAGCTATGGAAAACCTAGTCCTAGAGAATCCAATCTAGTACGTAGGCTAAGAACACACAACGCTCGCTCACGACGCTGATTCGTTCTTAAGGGTGTCTTCTTTACGACAAATAAAAACTCACTTGCAAGTAATTTTACTAAGTCAAATCTGCTTAATCAAGAGAAATTTCTCTCAATATAATAATAATGTTCATAATTGTTTTTATAAAATTTTACATAGGATGCCTTTATATAGGCTACAAAATCAAAGCCTAACAATCTCCTAACCAATGTGGGACAAATTAACTTGTAATTTTCGCCACATTATTTTCTGATGGACCTAACTTGAATCTAATAAGCCCAAATGGCTTTATTTGCTAAAAATAAACACTTGACCCAATATACTATCATACATGCATCTTTTCTGATGAGCCTTACTACCATCTAGGCCCATTAGACCTCTATTACATACGTCCAATAAAAAATAATAAAACAAGTCCAAAACTAATTATTCAGGCCCAATAACACAAATATAGTTGCATTATTTCATGCCCAAGTCCTCGGGACGGATCACATCATTCTCTCCTGGTTGGAAAAGATTAATCCTCGAATCAATAGGACGTCGTTATATTGCGCAACACGCACCAATCATGAACAACCCGCAAAAATCAGCAATGAGATACCGGGATCAAATAACATGCGAATACACAACTTCCATTGAATTGCACGCTGATAACTTGATCCATGCTTCACCAACGGAACATATGAAAAGTCTCTCGGCTGGATATAGATTTTGATGAAGCTCGGAGTGCCAGCAACATAGTCATAGCAATGCAATATAGGATCTTCATCAATACGCAAGGCAAAAGGATCAATAAAATTGTGCGCCGGTTTGCCACCATTAACAACCGGGGATAGATCATCCAAAGGCAATATAGGGGCTTCATTGGATGTATCCAACAACCCGGTGTCCTCTTCATGTGAACAATCATCATGTACCTGCAAAGAAGATTCAACAAATGACTCGGCTGGTGTATCATGGACTTCTTCACGCTCGACAGCACTCTCAACATGACCATCAACAAATGTCTCATCAATGTGAACTATCTCGTCCACAACTAATGCCTCATCACTCTCAACTACTTCTTCCACAATCTCATTCACCTCGGTGATTGCATCTACCAAAATCAAATCTCGTACTACCTCCTCTCGAATGTTAACAATCTCGTCGTTTTTCGCTTCAACCAATGATTTTTTCTTTTTCAAGTTCAGCCATCCGTTTGGCCTCATCCGCCGGAAAATTCTCCCAAAATAGTTCATCTGCCTTTTTCAATCTATCCCGCAACTCTTGCCTCCTACGTTCATCTTCCTTCTTCTGTCTATCCTGCCACTCTTTCCTCATAACCATATTTTCTTGTTTCAACTCTTGTTTCACCTCCTCAACAATTCAACGCACCGCCTCTCTGATACTCTGTTCCTCCCTCCTGTGCTCCTCCCTACGAACGCGTCTCTCATAATAATCAAAACAAGGCATATTTCTCAAAATTCACTCGTGTTTCACTCACCCTTTCTCTCAGTCGTAGAAAATATTCTTCTCAAACAAATCAGAATAATGAGCAAAGCCATAAGCAAGATGCTGTCAACAATTTCCAGATTTATAACAGAGACATTTTGGATAGATAGTGACCAAACTATTTCGAATCGGGGAAAACTAAAAAGACAAAAGTTGTAGAGAAGATACTTTCCTAGAGGATATCAAAATTTCAGACCTTTTGGGGTTATAAAAGTCGATCAAACAATCGTTTTTCGGAAACAGGTACAATTTGTCTAAAATTTCTAGATTGACAACAATCACTTAAGGTGCCGATTGCGATAAAACTACATCAAATTTGGAAAAACTCAAAAGATAAAAGTTGTAGAACAAACAATTTCCTATAAGTTAACCGATTTTCAGGAGTTTCGGAATTGTCTAGACCACAGAAATCGAATTCACACTGATTTACGGCTGCAGTTTTTCGGGACAGATGGTTTGTAGTAATCTGTAGTTTTGGGAAAGATTCACGTCGAATTTGGATTTGGTGTAAAGAGAAAAATTGTAGAACGACATGTGTTTGAGATGTGTTAAAAATTTCAGAGTTTTTAGAGGTGTTTTGGTTAGGGAACGACCTAATATAAAAACAGGTCTGAAAAAACAATTAGGGTTCTTGGGATGAAGGTTTGAAGATGTGAAGGAATTTCCGGGTAATAGAGATGAATGTTTGAAGATTAATGGCGGGGGGGGGGGGGGGGGGGGAATTGAAGAAAAATAAATAACAAATAATACTTTTTTTTTAATAAGGGACAAAATTAAACAAAGACGAACAAGTAGATTTTTTTTTGAATAAGAAACGAAAAATAGACAAGAAAAGAAAACAATGGGATATTTGATACCTTAGTTGTTGTGCTTTGCTACCAACTGATGTGATACTTTGTCCAGAAAGGTAATAAGGGATCAATGGAGAGCTATGGAAAACCTAGTCCTAGAGAATTCAATCTAGTACGTAGGAGAATCCAATCTAGTACGTAGGCTAAGAAAACACAACGCTCGCTCACGACACTGATTCATTCTTAAGGGTGTCTTCTCTAAGCCAAATCGACTTAATCAAGAGAAATTTCTCTCAATATAATAATAATGTTCATAATTGTTTTTATAAAATTGTACATAGGATGTCTTTATATGGGCTACAAAATCAAAGACTAACAATCTCCTAACCAATGTGAGACAAATTAACTTGTAATTTTCAACACATTATTTTCTGATGGACCTAACTTGACTCTAATAAGCCCAAATGACTTTATTTGCTGAAAATAAACACTTGACCCAATATACTATCATACATGCCTCTTTTCTGATGGGCCTTACTACCATCTAGGCCCTTTAGACCTCTATTACATACGTCCAATAAAAAAATAATAAAACAAGTCCAAACTAATTATTCAGGCCCAATAACACAAATATAGTTGCGTTATTTCATGCCCAAGTCCTCGGGACGGATCAGATCATTCCTTCCTGGTTGGAAAAGTTTCATCCTCGAATCAATATGACGGTGTAAAATTCCGCAACACGCACCAATCTTGAACAACCCGCAAAAATCAACAATGAGATACGGGGATCAAATAACATACGAATACACAACTTCCAATGAATTGCACGCTGATAACTTGATCCATGCTTCACCAACGGAACATATGAAAAGTCTCTCGGCTGGATATAGATTTTGATGAAGCTCGGAGTGGCAACAACATATTCATAGCAATGCAATGTAGGATCTTCATCAACACGCAAGGCAAAAGGATCAATAAAAATGTGCGCCGGTTTGCCACCATTGACAACCGGGGATTGATCATCCAAAGGCAATATAGGGGCTTCATTGGATGTATCCAACAACCCGGTGTCCTCTTCATGTGAACGATCATCATGTACCTGCAAAGAAGATTCAACAAATGACTCGGCTGGTGTATCATGGACTTCCTCACGCTCGACAGCACTCTCAACATGACCATCAACAAATGTCTCATCAATGTGAACTATCTCATCCACAACTAATGCCTCATCACTCTCAACTACTTCTTCCACAATCTCATTCACCTCGGTGATTGCATCTGCCACAATCAAATCTTTTACTACCTCCTCTCGAATGTTCACAATCTCGTCGTTTTTCGCTTCAACCAAGGATTTTTTCTTTTTCAAGTTCAGCCATCCGTTTGGCCTCAACCGTCGGAAAATTCTCCCAAAATAGTTCATCTGCCTTTCTCAATCTATCCCGCAACTCTTGCCTCCTACGTTCATCTTCCTTCTTCTGTCTATCCCGCCACTCTTTCCTCATAACCATATTTTCTTGTTTCAACTCTTGTTTCACCTCCTCAACAATTCAACGTACCGCCTCTCTGATACTCTGTTCCTCCCTCCTGTGCTCCTCCCTACGAACGCGTCTCTCATAATAATCAAAACAAGGCATATTTTTCAAAAATTCACTCGTGTTTCACTCACCTTTTTTCTCGGTCGTAGAAAATATTCTTCTCAAACAAATCAGAATAATGAGCAAAACCATAAGCAAGATGCTGTCAACAATTTCCAGATTTATAACAGAGACATTTTGGATAGATAGTGACCAAACTATTTCGAATCTGGGAAAACTAAAAAGACAAAAGTTGTAGAGAAGATACTTTCCTAGAGGATATAAAAAATTCAGACCTTTTGGGGTTATAAAAGTCGATCAAACAATCGTTTTTCGGAAACTGGTACAATTTGTCTAAAATTTCCAGATTGATAACAATCACTTAAGGTGCCAATTGCGATAAAACTACATCAAATTTGGAAAAACTCAAATATAAAAGTTGTAGAACAAATAATTTCCTATAAGTTAACCGATTTGCAAGAGTTTCGGAATTGTCTAGACCACAGAAATCGAATTCACACTGATTTACGGCTGCAGTTTTTTGGGACAGATGGTTTGTAGTAATCTGTAGTTTTGGGAAAGAGTCACGTCTCATTTGGATTTGGTGTAAAGAGAAAAATTGTAGAACGAGTTGTGTTTGAGATGTGGTAAAATTTTCAGAGTTTTTAGAGGTGTTTTGGTTAGGGAACGACCTAATACAAAAACGGGTCTGAAAAAACAATTAGGGTTCTTGGGATGAAGGTTTGAAGGTTTGAAGGTTTGAAGATGTGAAGCAATTTCCGGGTAATAGAGATGAATGTTTGAAGATTAATGGCGGGAGGGGGGGGGGGGGGAGGGGGGGGGGGGGGGGGGGGGGGGGGGGGCGAATTGAAGAAAAAGAAATAACAAATAATACTTTTTTTTGAATAAGGGACAAATTAAACAAAGACGAACAAGTAGATTTTTTTTTTTGAATAAGAAACGAAAAATAGACAAGAAAAGAAAACAATGGGATATTTGATACCTTAGTTGTTGTGCTTTGCTATCAATTGATGTGATATTTTGTCCAGAAAGGTAATAAGGGATCAATGGAGAGCTATGAAAAACCTAGTCCTAGAGAATTCAATCTAGTACGTAGGAGAATCCAATCTAGTACGTAGGCTAAGAAAACACAACGCTCGCTCATGACACTGATTCGTTCTTAAGGGTGTCTTTTCTAAGCCAAATCGACTTAATCAAGAGAAATTTCTCTCAATATAATAATAATGTTCTTCATAATTGTTATTATAAAATTATACATATGATGCCTTTATATAGGCTACAAAATCAAAGACTAACAATCTCGAGACAAATTAACTTGTAATTTTCACCACTTTATTTTTTGATGGACCTAACTTGACTCTAATAAGCCCAAATGACTTTTATTTGCTAAAAATAAACATTTGACCCAATATACTATCATACAAACCTCTTTTCTGATGACCCTTACTACCATCTAGGCCCATAAGACCTCTATTGCATAAGTCCAATAAAAAATAATAAAACATGTCCAAAACTAATTATTCAGGCCCAATAACACAAATATAGTTGCATAAATCAGCCCCAAGTCCTGGGGACGGATCACATCACAAAGTCATCAATTTTATACATGCTCCCCTTGACACTCACTGGATGGAAGTATAACACATTCTCCGCTACTTGAAGCATTCCGTATCTGGAGGTCTCCTTATCTCTCGCACCTCCACTTTAGCTCTTCACATGCAAAGTGGGCTTCGGATCCAGATGATTGTCGCTCCATTGGTGCTTATTTCATTTTCTCGGATCGTCTCTTGTTAGTTGGCTCTTCAAACAACAGCTCACTGTCGCCAAAAATAGCACCGAAGTCGAATATAAATCTCTATCTCATGCCATTTCTGAAGTTCAATGGCTCTGCAGCCTTCTCTATGAGCTCCAAGTCCGATTATTATCATCCACACCTACCCTTTGGTGTGATAACATTGGTTCCACTTACCTGACCGCTAATCCTGTCTTTCATGCTCGCACCAAACACATCGAGATCGACTTTCATCACATTCGTGAACTTGTCTCCTCCAAGCTACTCCAAGTTGCCTTTGTCTCCTCCAAGAATCAACTTGTGGGTCTTCTCACTAAGCCGATAAGCTCTCAACACTTTATTGGTCTCCAGACCAATCTCCATGTTCATCATATTCCCATGGAATTGTAGGATCGTGTTGAAGAGTCTCTAGAAGCATCCGATCATTGAACACATTTTACACGTTGTATTTCTCACTTAAGTTTTCTTAATCAGCATTTTTTTCCATTTACTATGAATAATTGTATTATACCATTTTTACAATGAATGAAATCAATTACAATTACCAACAATAAGTACATTAACAACTCAAGAATTTGGATGAAAATATGATAGGTTGAACATTGACATGTTTTTTTTGACTTTTCTACTTTTGTGTCGTCGAGTTTTGCCTAAGTTTTCGCAGGGTGTAAGGACTGATCCTAATTGGGTTAAGTATCGTTTGCTTGTTGAAGAGCGTATTTTCTTCACATCATTTTTGTAGTGATTTTTAGGTTTAATGATATTTGTTCAATAGAATGAGTGTTCATATTTGTACTTGTTAAAGTGTTCAACTATAGTGATTCGTTCCGCGTTCTTGATTCTTCCATTGAGTCTACATTTATTTCTTGTTTGTCTTCACAGTTTTTCTCGGTTTTTCGAAATTCCGATGGCTACCGCAAATTTCAAGGCAACAATAATGAAAATCGAGTTTGATTACGGTGCAACATGTTTTAAAATGTGATGAAAATTTCAATCATTGGAAAATGGCAATTACAAAGGCAATATCATGTAGAAAGAAGTTGAGCTTCATCAATGGGACTGCCATTGCACCTGCATATGAAGATTGGTTACATGGCAAAGACATGGTAACTTCTTGGTTGATTAACTCAATGACACCTACTATTTCTGAGTCTGTCATGTATTTTGATACAACCAGGGAGATATGGTTAGATTTGAAAAACAGGTTTGGTAGGGGTGATGCCTATAGATTGTCTAATCTTAAAGAAGAAATTGAAAGGGTGAAGCAAGGCACACTTTCTGTTACAGATTATTTCACCAAACTGAAATCCCTGTGGGATCAATACATTATTTTAAGGCCTATTCCACCCTGCACTGCTCTACAAACAATAAGAGAGTACTATTCTAATGCCTACACCACCAGGTTCTTGAAAGGCAGATGGGACATTAGAAAGATTTAAAGCAAGATTAGTAGCAAATGGATACACACAAACTGAATGCATTGATTTTTTAGAGACTTTCTCACCTGTGACAAAACAAACAACTATCAGATTGTTTATGGCCTTAAGAGCACAAAAGAATTGGCTTCTGCATCAATTAGATGTCAACAATGTATTTCTTCATGGATATCTAGAAGAAGAAGTGTACATGAAAGCACCTGAGGGTTTGGAAGCAAAAGGATTGGTATGCAAACTGAACAGATCTCTTTATGACCTTAGACAAGCTAGTAGGAATGCCAAACTAACCCAAAAAATTGTTAGATCATGGTTATAAGCAGTCACAAAATGACCACAGTCTATTCACCAAGGGACAAGGTCAGAAATTTGTAGCCTTACTAGTATATGTGGATGATATAGTAGTTGGCAGCTCAGATATTTCAGAAATTCAAGCCCTACAACACCGTCTTACATGATACGTTTACAATCAAGGACCTTGGAACACTTAAATACTTCCTAGGTTTTGAAGTTTCTAGGTCCTGCAGTGGCATAGTAATAAATTAAAGGGAATACTATCTTGACCTTTTAAACGAATTTGGATTCTAGACTGCAAACCAGTGGCAACACCAATGGATACTTCTCAAAATCTTACAGAAGTTCAAGCTCCTGCTATAGAATCCAACATTATTTACAAAAGTCTGATTGGCAAACTACTATATTTTTGGGTAACACCGGCCTAATATAGCTTTTCCCCGTCCAACAATTGAGTCAATTTTTGGACAAGCCTAATGAAGCACATTTAAAATCAGCACACAGATTATTAAGATTCCTCAAATCAGCACTTGGCAAAGGTCTTTTCTTTCCCAGTCAAGGATCAGTTACACTGAAAGCCTTCGGTGATTCAGATTGGGCAGGCTGTGCAAAAACCAGAAGATCTACCACTGGATATATGGTGTACCTTAGAGATTCACTTATTTCTTGGAAATCTAAGAAGCAACCTATTGTTTCTAGAAGTTCAAGTGAGGCAGAATACAGAGCTATGGTGTGATGACGGCTGTGAGATTCGGTGGCTAATCTACTTGCTACAAGATTTTCAAATCACATGCACACATCAATACCCTTATATTGTGACAAATCAAAGTGCACTAGACATAGTAAAAAATCATGTTTTCCATGAGAGAACTAAGCATATAGAAATTGATTGTCATTTTGTGAGGGAAAAGTACATGTCTAAAATACTGATCCCTCTTCCAATCAACACTACAGATCAACCAGCAGACATTTGGGCACACACACTTTCAACAAACTCCTACGGGCAATCCTTCTCAAAGATTTGTACACACCAGTCAAACCTGAGGCATGAAGAACAACCTACACTTGGTTTTGGCAAGCTTCATCCATGCTCAGCTTGACAGGGGTTTTGAGGCATGAAGAACAACCAACACTTGGTTTTGGCATCAGAAATCAATTTATACATTCAGTGTGACATTTGGTCGAACATTTATTGAAGAAAACAATTGAGCACGTTAGTTGGGCAGTTTCAACTGAATTGGACTACAAGACAGCTATATAAACTGAGTTTAGACTTAGGAAGACAGTTTAGAAGTTCACATTTTCAGTTTTCATTGATCAATCATTGTAATCAAGGTCATCTCACTTTTCCCGCTTTTCTGGAATTCAATTTTAGTATGAAGAACTTCAATTCTGTTCTTCTATCACTACTACAAAATAGGATATAGGTCACACTTAAGATAATATAACACTCACAGTTTCAATAAAACCGAGACAACGAAAATGTATATATCACACTTACAACTTTCTATCGCACTTATTGAAAAACTGAGATAAGTTATATTAATCAATCTCATTTTTAAAGTGTGACTTAATTGATATGATTTTTCTGTTACAGTTATTGGAAAACCGAGATAAATTATTTCAATCAATCTCATTTCTAAACTGTGATTGAATTGATATGATATTTCTGTCACAGTTTCTAAAAAGCGAGATAAATCATATCAATCAATCTCACAAACAGTGACAGAATTGATATGATAATTTTGTCACAGTTATTCAAAAAATGAGATAAATTATACCGATCAATCACACTTTTAATCTGTGACTAAATTGGTCCAATATTTTTGTCACGGTTATTGAAAAGGTCAGATAAATTAAATCAATTAATCTCATTTTTAAACTGTGACTGAATTCATGGTATTTTTGTCACAGCTATAGAAAAAGTGAGACAACAAATTATATCCACTAATAAGAAAAGAGATATAGATCACACTTATCTAAAGATAAGGATCACACTTTTAAAAAACCGAGACAAGTAAAATGTATATTTATCACACTTAATTTTTTTATCACAGTTATTAGGTGTGAAAAAAAATGATCACACTTTTTTAAGTGTGATTGAAATAATAATAGATATCGGCTTTTAAGTGTGATAACAACTACTAAAATAGATCACAGTTTTTAAATGTGTTGAAATTATAATCGATCTCGGTTTTTAAGTGTGATAACAACTATAATAGATCACGATTTTTAAGGGTGATAACAACTAAAATAAATCACAGTTATTAAATGTGTTGAATTAAAATAGATCTCGGTTTTTAAGTGTGATAACAACTAAAATAGATCACGCTTTTTATTATCACGGTTTTTAAGAAAACTGAGACAAGAACATCAATCAATCACGGTTTTTAACTGTGATTAAAATAATATGATATTTTATAATGATATTTTAGATTAGTGTGGTCGAAAATGATAATAAAGTAGGCATCGGCCCAGCGGTAATTAGTGTGGTTCCTTAATCTAGAGTATCCGAGTTCGAGTCCCAGTGGCAACAAAAAATATGTGTGCGTTTATTTTGTTTTCGAAAAAAAGAATGATCACACTTTTTTAGGTGTGATTGAAATTATAATATATCTCGGTTTTTAAGTGTGATGACAACTACTAAAATAGATCACAGTTTTTAAATGTGTTGAAATTATAATAGATCACACTTTTTTAGGTGTGATTGAAATTATAATATATCTCGGTTTGTAAGTGTGATAACAACTACTAAAATAGAACACAGTTTTTAAATGTGTTGAAATTATAATAGATCTCGGTTTTTAAGAGTGATAACAACTATAATAGATCACGGTTTTTAAGTGTGATAACAACTAAAATAGATCACAGTTTTTAAATGTGTTGAAATTATAGTAGATCTCGGTTTTTAAGTGTGATAACAACTAAAATATATCATAATTTTTATTAACACGGTTTCTAGAAAAAATGAGACAAAAAATCAATCAATCACAGTTTTTGACTGTGATTAAAATAATATGGTATTTTATAATGAGATCTTAGTTAAGTGTGATCGAAAATTAGAAGAAAGAAAGCATCGGCCTAATGGTAAATAGTGTGGCTCGTTAATCCAGAGTATCTAGGTTCGAGTCCCGACAAAGACGAAAATATATGTGTGCTTATATATTGTTTTTGAAAAAAACACTTTTATTGGTGTGATTTAAATTATAATAGATCACGGTTTTTAAGTGTGATAACAACTAAAATAGGTCACAGTTTTTAAATGTGTACTAATTGTAATAGATCTCGGTTTTTAAGTGTGATAACAACTATAATAAATCACGGTTTTTAAGTATGATAAGAACTATAATAGGTCACAGTTTTTAAATGTGATGAAGTTATAATCGATTACGGTTTTTAAGTGTGATACCAACTATAATAGATCACGGTTTCTAAGTGTGATAACTATTATAATAGGTCACAGTTTGTAACTGTGATTGGATTAAAGTACTTTTTGTCACACCTGAATATGCCACACTATGGAAGCCGTGACTAATGTGAATATATCACACTTAAAAACCGTGATCTTTATGCTTTTTTGTAGTAGTGTATTCTATTATCTTGTTTGATTCATTCTTTTCACTGTTTGATTGAATGTTTCTCGTTTAATCAAATATTTCAACAGTATTTTGTTCTCTTAATGTGCTATCATGGTTTATTATTTTATATTTTTGAGTTTAATGATTTTCTCGTTTGGGTTAAAGGCTAATCTTGTTTCGTTAATTGGTGTATTTTTTTTGACTCTTTTTCTGGTGTACTGTGTTTGTCATGTTCCTGGATGTGTATCGACTTGCATTCTTCTTCTTGTCAGGCAAGGTACTTGATATGTTTCATCATTTCAGTTATAGAAGATCAAGTTATACTTGATACAAAAAAAAAAGTGTTAAGAATAATATTGAGTCTACTTAAAATATTATTATTTGTGATTTATTATTTATGTTTTGGTGGCCAAGTCGTCTTGGGCCTATATATTTGTATTACACTATCCAGTTAAATCAATTGAAATACAATACACTTTGAATCATGTTATGGTATCAGAGCGAGTCAATTTTCTCCCTCTCGTTATGTCTTTTCTCCCTTAAACCCTGACCCTTTTCTCTACAAAAAAAAAAAATCAGCCGCAGCTTCTTCTCCTCTTCTCCTCCGGCTACCTCGTTCGCGTCTCCGGTGAGGTTTTGTTCGATCAAATTCCCAGCCCCCAATTCCTGGTCAATCAACAAGGGTTCATCGACCTTTAGCAGAATCTTTTCCGGCAACTCAACTCTTCTCCGGCAGCCTGCTCCTTGCGATATCAGCGCTCCCCCCTCTTCAAGCATATACGATGTCTACACATCCCGGCTTTAATTGGATTGCGGATATCGGGGCCACTCATCATATCACTCATGATCTTCGCCATCTCTCTCTATCGTCTACACCTTATGCCGGGCCCGACAAAGTTCATGTAGGCAACGGTTCAGGTTTACCTATTACTCATTCTGGTTCTTCTTCTATATCTTCTCCTTCCCAGTCATTTTATTTATCTAATATCCTTGTTACGCCCTCCATAACCAGAAACCTCTTATCTGTACATAAATTTGCTTCAGATAATTCTGTGTACTTTGAATTTCATGGGTCTTACTTCCTTGTAAAAGATTACTCCGACCAAGTTCATCTTAGGGGATTTGTCAAAGATGGCCTTTATCACTTCTCCACCCCCTCCACCGACCTTCTACCCTTCCCCAAGCTTTTGCCTCGTCTCTCACCTCCACTACCACGTGGCATCAGCGTCTCGGTCATTGCTCTTACTCCGTACTCCGTACTCCGTCAAGCCTTAAAAAGTCTATCCCCTCCTACTCCTACTAAAGCACCCCTTGCTGTATGTGCACCGTGTCAACTAGCCAAAAGTCACTGTTTCCCGTTATACACTTCTGCTTTTACCTCTACTGCTCCTTTGGACCTAATCTACTCTGATGTTTGGGGCCATGTTCTGAACCCTCAATTTATGGTTCCCGCTACTATGTAAGCTTTCTGGATGACTACACAAAATGCATATGGCTCTATCCACTGAAAAATAAATCCGATGTTGAAACTATCTTTCCTGACTTCCTTGCTATGATTGAACGCCAGTTTAATACCAAACTAAACTCCATTCAAATTGATTGGGGTGGTGAGTATCGATGTGTTTCCACTCTTCTTATCTCTCTTGGCATCCGTCATCTCCTTTCTTGTCCCCACACCCATGAACAAGTTAGTGCCATTGAGCGCCGCCACCGTCAAATCGTTGAAGTCGGCCTTTCTCTTCTTGCTCAATCCAACCTTCCTCTTCCCTATTGGGAGGATGCCTTTATCACTTCCACTTATATCATCAACCATCTTCCCACCAAAGTCCTCCATGATAAGTCACCTTTTGAAATGATCTACCATCGATCCCCTGACTATACCTTCTTTCGAGTCTTTGGATGTGTGTGTTGGCCCTATCTCCGTCCCTACAACCATCATAAGACTGATTTCCGTTGCAAAACTTGCATCTTTATCGGCTGTAGTCCATCCCACCATGGTTATAAATGTCTGGACCTTGCCTCTGGCCGTATCTATATTGCTCGCCATGTTGTTTTCGATGAATCTCGTCGTCCCTTATACACCTTCTACTTCCAATCCCACACTTGATAATCTCACTGTCCCGCTTCATGTCTTCCTACCAATGCCTCCACAAAATCTACCTTCCAAGCCGGCTCCCTCCAACCCGGCCCCACCCCATCCGGCTCCCGCTCCCGAGCCTTCCCCACCACCTCCCCTGTGTCCACTTCTTCCTCGGCCTCTCCAGCCGCGTCTCCTTCACCCCCTGCTCCCGCTCATACCATGGTCACTCGCACCAAAACCAACTCCCTAAAACCTATCTCTCGCCCTGATTTTATCCGCTACCCGCTTCCTAAAGCCCTTGTTGCCTCTACCGGAACCCTGGACCCCGCTTCCTATACTGAAGCCTCTAAACACCCGAATTGGTGTACTGCTATGAGAAAGGAAATTGACGTGTTGTTGCACAACCAGACCTGGGACCTTGTTCCTCCATATCCTCGTATGAACATTGTGGGTAATAAATGGGTTTATCGCACTAAACGTCATGCGGATGGTCGTTTTGAGCGTCACAAGGCGTGCTTTGTGGACAAGGGTTTTCATCAGGCCGAAGGAGTTGATTTCACTGACACTTTTAGCCCGGTTGTCAAACAGGTCACTATTCGTCTTCTCTACTTCGCAGGGTTGGTCTCTTCGACAGGTGGATATTCAAAATGCTTTCTTACATGGGCACTTATCTGAGCCTGTCTATATGCAGCAGCCACAGGGGTTTGTTCACCCCGATTATCCTGATTATGTATGTCGTCTTCACCACAGTCTTTATGGCCTCCGTCAGGCCTCACGTGCTTGGTTTTCTCGCTTCACTGATGTATTGACTCCGTTTGGGCTTGTTGGTTCTAAATCTGACACCTCATTATATATTCGTTCCCGTGATGGTGCTCGTGTCTATGTTCTGATTTATGTGGATGATATTGTTATTACTGGCTCATCGTCTTCTCTCGTTGAGCAGGTTATCTCTTATCTTGGTCGACACTTTCCAGTTAGGGACCTTGGTTATTCGTCCTATTTCCTTGGTATTGAGGTGCTTCCTACCTCTGATAGGTTATTTCTCGCTCATCACAAGTATATCTTCCAGCTTCTACAATGTGCCTCTCTTGACAAGGCCAAGCCTTGTCAGACACCTATGTCGGCCTCCACTCGTCTCACCCTGGACGACGGCCCTCCCTGCGCCGATCCTTCTCTTTACCGCACCATTGTTGGCGGTCTCCAGTATCTCAGCTTCACTTGACCTAATATTGCGTTTGCGGTTCACATGGTTAGTAAGCATATGCATTCGCCTATTGAAGCTCACTGGGTTGCAGTTAAACGTCTTCTTCGGTATCTTAAGCACACTGTCTCCGATGGTCTCTTCTTCTCCCGACGTTCACCTATTTCGCTCCGGGCTTATTCAGATTCTGATTGGACTGCTGACAGTGATAATCGTCGTTCTATTGGGGCATATTATGTCTTCCTTGGTGATAGTCTCATTAGTTGGCGTAGTAATCTACACTTGACCGTATCGAAGAGTAGCACTGAGGCAGAGTACAAGACCCATTCTAACACTGCCGCCGAACTTCAGTGGATCTGCAGCTTTCTTCGTGAGATGCAGGTCCCATTTGTTGGAATAGTGTCCTAAACCCAATCGGGTTGGACCGGATCCGACCGGGTCGGATCATTTCTACTATTTCTTTATGTTTATACATATATTAAATGGCTTTTCTGTTGTCATATATATGTTCTTTTAAAGAACCAATTATGAATTGTTATATGATAACGTCCTTAGTATTAAACCGTGATAGAGAAACCATGATAGGCGTTTATGGTTGATGAGATCTCTAATCACTTTAATAAGTTTGATACTTAAATGTCTCAAGGCCGATGTACTATTAAACAGGGGCATTGATAGTATGAACAAAGCTAGCACGTATTAGATGTCTTCTCGTCTTTAGGGCGGGGATAGATGTCGTCTATCGAAGTGTAGAGACACTTGGACCGTACGTGGACGTGTATTAGAGAATGCGTACGTTAGACTGACCCACTTACACGGATAAGTGTCACACTATGTGACGGTTGTGTAATTATCCTTAAGACCGGAGTCTTCATGGCATCACGGTGTGGATTGTCATGGTTTGACACTATTGAGGTTTCCCCTAGCCACGGGACGATCATACGGTAGTGATTGGGTGTGATACTGAAGCATGCGGAGTATACATGATTGGTCGTCCGGGAATCGCGTATCCTATGATTGGGATCGAATATCCGAAATGGCATTCTTTTAAGGAATGTCTAGCTCTCGTGAACTTTTGCAAAGTGGGAGTAAATGAGTTACTTCGAGAGAGCATGATATCCATATTATAAGATACGGTCGTTGATGTTTGACACTCGACAAACGACCGTATGGATATTATTACAGCGATAGGATTGTAAGTTACACGGTAACTGTTTCACATGAAAAGTAGTAGTCATTGCATTTGACTCTTCCGATGATTGGGGGTCACGATGTGTTGCTAGACGCTATCCCATGATCGTTAGGCATGAAGGGCATTTTCGTAATTTGCACTTTGTATCTACGGCCAACATATTCGGAAGCCTATTGGGTCACACACATATGAACATCTAGCCGGATTAAAATGTGGTTATAGATGATAACCAAATAAGGAAAGTTTATCTCGAGACTATAAATGTTATAGTTGTAAATTAATATGGTGGTATTTATTTATTATGAATAAATAAAATACAAGATATTAATTATATTAATTAAAGAATATTCCGGATGCCAAATCTTTGGCTAAAGGTGGTGCAATTTGTGTGTGTATAAGATACACTTGGATTGTGCAATTTAATTAATGGTATTACCATATATTAATATTAGATATTAATATTTATATATATATGCACTAATACGTGACTTGCACATATGATGTGCATGTGCGCATCATTTAGTTAAAATATGTATATAGATTTATATGTGTTATGTATATGTGATATATACACATGTGTAAATTGATTTATGGTAATGTAATTAAAGGTAAAGATAGTCAATATTAGATATTAACAATATCTTGGAAATATTCAATATAAGATATTTACAATATCCTAGATTTATTAATATAAGATATTATAATAAATGAGATAAATCAATCAATTATATTTTCCTTATTTTATTAGGAAAATGTTTTCTTCTCCTCTCTACTAAGAGGCGCCACTTTCATTATAAATAGAAGGTGAGTGTCAAACTCTTTTGTACATCACAATTCCAAGAACTAATAGTTCTTGTGTAAAATAGAGAGCATCCTATAGAGGTGTGGAGAGAGGGGAAAAAGACCGGTCTAGCAACCGGAGTTTTCCAATAGCAATCCATGATTGGATTCCGGCGGGATGTTCGTGTGGACTAGCGGTAGAGGCCGAACACTTGTGCGGCTTTATGCAGAACTACTCTCCTTAGACGGTTAAAGCGTCGATCTTTTAGATCAAGCAAGGTAACCACCGTCTTTAGCTTATTTGTTTATTGCTTAAACGAAGTCGATCTTGGGTCGATAGAAAATAAATTTTTGAATTCCGCTGCGTTCCCGCGTAGATTTCCTAACACCATTATCTTCTCCGTCCACTCTTTGGTGTGATGATATTGGTGCCACTTACATTGCACATAATACAGTGTATCATGCCCGCACGAAGCACATAAGATTGATTTCCAACATGTTCGCGAATTAGTTGCCGCTCGCAAGCTCGGCATCTCTTTTATCTCCTCGAAGGATCAGTTAGCCGATGTTCTCACCAAACTGTTGGCGCAACCTCGTTTTGCCAGTTTGAAGTCCAATCTCCGTGTTCAGCCATTTCCCACGGGATTGTGGGGGCGTGTCGAGAATAATATTGAGTCTACTTAAAATATTATTATTTGTGATTTATTATTTATGTCTTAGTGGCCAAGTCGTCTTGGGGCTATATTTTTGTATTACAGTATTCAATTAAATCAATGAAATACAATACACTTTAAATCATGTTAGAAAGAGAATTCAAAAAAAAAATGAAAAAGTGGGAAAATGGACGGGAGTTCAATTGAACGATTTCTTCATTGATTATCAAAAGTTGAGTTTACAATCCAGTTATACTGAGCTTATATTAGCCTAATGCACAACTCAATTACAATTAAATGATAGTTATAATAAATCTGATAGCTCTAACTAACTTTATTTCACTGAATTTCTGAAAAATTGTTCGATGAAATGTCCCAATGAACTCCTACTCATAGTTTTATTAGTATCTTCATTTCTTCCTACTTCCAAAACTTATCTTTCACTCATTGTGCCTTAATAGCATTGGAATTGGTTTCTTCGTGGAATCATATTCTCCCCGTTGTTAAGAAAACTTTTGCATTTTAAGAAAACACTTGCATATATGATAGGTAACTGAATTTCTCCCCGCTAAATGGTTGTCTTTGTTTCATTTGATATAAGAAAACTAAATATATTAAATGAAATTCAATAAAATTTTGCATTTTCTTTGCCCAAGAAACATATGTTTTGTGTACAAATATGGTTACCGTTTAAAGTGCCAAGGGTGGGTGGATAATCCTAATACGTCTTAGGAAATTTACAGTATGAACGAATAAGGGATGCCTTCGGATATATCATATATGAAGGATATGAAACTGGTAATTGGCGTGGGTATGACCCGAATCACGCATGTGGCCCTCAATTGACTATTTCGGATCTTCTAAGCAAAAAACGGGTCCAGCATGCCCAGAGATATATATCAGACCTCAAATGGATATCAACCTCGAATAAGGTAACCGCCACGAGGCAACCGACCTGGTACATGTCGTTTCGTGATACCCAAAGTCAGTTGAAGTAAAGATCGCTTACCAACTCGTATCACTGACATGACCAAGAAAGATTTGGTTTTACTCCTTTCTTCATCATAGGTTTGATTTTCTCGAATTAATGGAGATTTTTTTATTCTTGTTTTTATTTATTTATTGAAATCACGAGTAGCTAAATTTTTTATATCTGAATTATGTGACGGTTACTGAAGTCGATGCCTTGATTGATGAATTAGGAATAGGTCGTGCATAAAGTTAACATTTTTGAATGGTTTGTAAACTTATGCCTAATTCTTGAATTAAATTGATCATCTAATTCATGAATTTACACACGATCTTTATAAAAGTATGTTGTGAAAGAGTGTGGGATAAGGAATTTCGGGTCCACCATGTAAAACTATTCAAGGTGTTCGGGTCTTGTTTCTTGAGTGAGGTTTTCGGTGTAAACCAAGCGTCTCTAGAACTTAATCGTGTTAGGTCAGTTAAATCCCGATGAGGGGACTGTTGAACCGAGCATATGATACTTAGATTGTGGTATTAGTTCCTAAGTGTCACTTTAGGAGAATGCACCCACAGACACGTTCGTTACTACAAATTAATGGTTGGTTGGCCGGGAAAACCTATTCCTAAAGATTTTAGTAAAAGGTGTCGAGAGTGATTTACTTGATCATAATTTGGCAACTGTTTTATCATCATATCAAATCTGTTTTAATGTATTATTCATAACAATTCTCCACCATTATTATGAGCCTAAACAAAAAACAAAGGTGACTGTGATACTTAATTAATTCCTCGTTGGATACGATCTACCTTGCCATTATAGTATAGCTGACCCGGTACCCTGCCGGTGAAACTTGACCACAATGATTTGGCCATCACAGATCAGATGAGAAGAGCATCAGCAGCAGAGGAGGAGACCATACGCGAAACCAACACAGTTGAGAGAATCAGACGAAACATAAACGCAGTTGAGAAGACCAAATCTGAGGGAACACACAATTGAATTCTAACAGCTACATTAGCCGAATAATTGGAGATAGCTAGAGTCATAAAAGGATTGACAAAGCCAACAGTCTCTCATAGGTCACCAATTGGGATAGGAATTCTTGCCAGCTAAGAGATCCAATTTTGGAAGTGATATTCACTGTCATAAATCATAGTCTTTATCTAAGCCACCCAGAGTGGCTAGAATCAGCTCAACATTAGAAATTGAATAGCCTATAGCTGCTAGACAAATTTGAGTATGACTTCATAAGGGCAAGATACTCTACCACGGACTTAGTTCATTTATCAGTCCTTATTAGTGCCCTTTTATATTCAAGCATTTGAGCCTCAGATATTTTGTTAAAGAGAACTTCTAGTGTGTTCCAGACTTTTTGAGCAGTAATACATCATAGTAATTCAACTAAATCATGCTCAATCATGCATCCCATAATCAAACCAATGAGCAGTTGATCAACAGCCACCCAACTTCATAAGCCTGATCGAAGATGCACTAAAAACACAGAGTGAGCTGGGAACCCGTGGTGGACAAGAATTGGCCACGGATGATAGGCACAATAGTTAATTTCCAGAGCAGATAGTTGTTTTGATCTAGCTTGACAATGTAGCTATGGGCTAAATGGCCACCAAACGGTGTTGAGACGAAGGATCTGACATTGGAACTATGTGATTGAGTTATGAAGGAGGGTAGATGAGGTAAGCTGGTGAAATTTGAGTAAGAGAAGTAAAGTTATGTTTTGTGAAAATGAAGTTTAGTGTTCTGTGATGGCTGCATGAGGGTTCCAAAAGTAGAAATGGGTGGAGCTCGGAGGAACTAGCTGGAACTTCCATCAGTGGTGGTAATCCGAGAAATTTGAATAGTAATAGACCCGGTAGAGAGAGTTGAAAGCTGGGAGGAAGTGAATGGAGGCAGAGCCGAGCTCGCTAGAGCTTGGCCGCTAAAGGCCTCAGCCATGGAATGACTCTGATACCAACTTATGATATTACCAGAATTGGAATATTTCTCATTAGATTGTACTCTTCAGTACATACACCATATAGCACAATTACATCATACCAAATCATCTAACCATCTTAACAACCTAATGGATAATGACTTAGATAGGACACACTACTTTGGTGACTACACATTAGTCTTACACAATAATCCTTATACTCTAACATCCTTTATCTAGCTCTTTCATATTGCTAAGTTATTTGCCTTTGTTGGATGTAACGTGGAGCTTAGTTCCAGTTGGGAGGTAATTCGGATCCTCTATTTTATTCTGCACATACATCCCTTGAAGTGAAAAGAAAACCGACTCTCATATATTTAATACACAAATGTGAAAAAGAACAATGTATATATATAAATAAGTATTTAGTCTAGTGGAATTTGTTTGTGGGTAAAAAGAACAAATTCAATTCCACTATATTTTACATTCTCTCATACTCAACTAAAAAAAGAACGTATCTTTTGATCCAAGCGTCAAAGGATCGTAATTTTTTCACCATAATTTTTTTCTTTTTTCGTCCTCTATATTTTGATATCTTATTTAATAATTTTTCGATGTCTTTTTTGAGGTCATTTTCGTCAAAAAAATAGAGAAATAGTGGGATAGTGGAACTGGGGTCTACTCCACTTTAAAACATTGTAACGAACAATGAATTTAGGGCAGCGAACAGTGGATTTAGAACAACGAACAGTGGATTTGTTATTATAACTCTTATTTTGGCAGAAACATAAGGTTAACAAATGCACATCACTTTTTTTTTCGAGTGTCCTGATTCATATATTTTTTTGGGGAATGAGGGAGAAGGACAGAAATATTTCATCAATTGAGTAGAAAGACAATCTTTTGAAACTTTTGCATAAATGACAAAACTATTTATTCACTGTCGAAATTCATTTGTGTTCGAAATTCACTGTTTAAATTCACTGCCGAAATTCACTATCGAAATTCACTAATTTTCAAAATTCATTGTCGAAATTCACTGATTTTCGGGATTCACTGTCGAGATTCACTGATTTCGGGATTCACTGGGGAGATTCACTGATTTTCGGGATTCACTATTTGTCCTTCTCGCTATAAAAATTATGCAGTTGTACTTCTCCCTATAAAAAATATGTACCTGTCCTGTTACTTAAAAATATTCCAGATTGTGTCATTTTTCCTAATTTCCCATATTTTTTTCCTTATCATTTATTCTCACTCCCCTGTATTAATTGGTGAGCGTTCAATAGTTGTTTTTGCTTGATACGGTAGATTATGCTCATAAAGCTTGTATAAGTTGGCTAATTTACGGGAAATGCAAAAGTGCACAATTCAAACAAATTACATTGAGGAGACACAAATTAAAACAAATTCTGCTAAAGGTGTGTGCAAGAGATTTTCAAGATCTGCTCTCAGCCCTTTCATTCCCCGTCATATCCAAAAAAAAATGCAGGGGCACACCCCCCCCCCCCACCCCCCGGGTGGAGCCAAGAACAAGATCTGCTGAATCGGAGCGTGAGCCGACTCAAACGTCGGGCGGTTGAAGAAGCACCGATGCCGACTGTTGAAGGGTCCGTCTGGAATCGGAGGAGTGGAGTGGACCTCCTTCGTCCATCTGAAATCATCCCCGACCTCTACACCGGCGAAGACGAGGTCGAACAGGACATGGTTGAGTTTACCGAGCACTATTTGCGACAATCGGGGGAGAAGTCTCCCATCACTCTGACCGGTGTCAAGGAGGTGTACATCCCTCTCGAAAAGCTCAAGACCCTATGGAAACCGTGGAGAAAAGCCCTGATTATCAAAGTCTTGGGCTGAAATATCAGTTTCAAATTGCTCCAGGCTCGACTCATGGACATGTGGACAAAAGGTAAACACATCGAAATCACGTATCTTGAAGACGGTTACTATGTGGTACTCTTTGTGTGCAAGGAGGACTATGATTTTGTTCTGGAAAATGGACCATGGATGATCCAAAATCATTATATCACCATTGCCAAATGGAAGCCTTCATTCCATCCCACCAAGGACATGATTTGGTCGACCCTGATTTGGGTGAGGGTGCCGAGAGTCCCAATTGAATACTTCGAAGAGGAAGCGTTGGTTCTTCTGGGAAATTGTATTGGCAGTGCCAAGAAGGTTGATGCTACATCTTTGCGCAATCAGCGTGGAAAATATGCCAGGGTGTGCGTAGAGGTTGAGTTAGACAAACCACTTCCAACAACGGTAATGCTTAATGAAAAAATCTACAAAATCGAATACGAGGGCTTGCATTTGGTGTGTTTTGGCTGTGGTGTGTATGGTCATAAGACTGAGGAATGTCCTCACCGTGCAACTGACATGGATACTTCTCAGAATAAGCCCCAAGAACCTGGAAATTTGCCTACTGATGCCAATCCCTTCGGCCTTTGGATGCTTGCTGCTAATAGGAGGAGGAGGCCTAATGCCCCAAAAAATTTGACCACAGCTTCAAACTTGAAAGGCGCTGCTGCTAGCGCAAATAAGAGAGCCTCTTTGCCACAGAATTCAACTCCAGTTCAACCCACAAATTATTCAAAGGAGGGACCTTCTGGTTCACGATTTGCAGTCTTGCATGAGGAAAAGAATGATACAGTTGAGGAGATTTCAGTAGAAGCGATGCAACAACAATTCCAAAGTTTGCATCAATTTAATTCGGCTCCAGTCACACACCAGGTTTCTAAAGGAGAACGAGGGGCTGGCTCCCGAGGTAGAGGTCGTGGTGGTGTGCATCTTAATAATAATAACAGGCTACAGGTGCAGCACGCTCCTAGCCGAACCAACTTGGGCACTACCTTTGCCACGTCCCAGGCCCGTCAAATAAATACTGTTGCTGCCAATGCCTTCATTGTTCCCCTGAACGACATAACCAACGTCACAAAAACGCCTAATTCCGGGTCGATCATCATCCAGTCTGCTGTGCAAGAGGCAATGATAGCGGATGCTTCTCTGGCTGAAGAAGCGAAAAAAAAATGGACTCCAATTATGTTAAAGCAAACCCACCAGATACTGGTCTTGACAGTGGCGGTTTATCGAATTCGAAAGATAATTTACAATGTACTACTGCCCCTGGGCAGCTACAACTTCAACCTGTTATTGAACAATGAAGATTTTCTCATGGAATTGTAGGGGTGCCAACTCCTCCGAATTTTTCAGACATTTAAAAGCTTATGTGAATGAATATCAGTCGGATATCCTCTTTAAACCTGTTAAACCATAGGCTTGTATATCATAAACATCTTCACTAATCGAGGTCTATCGTCATCTAGTACGGTCAAGAAGGACTTGAAGGGTTATAATGTTAGGCTAGGGTCCGGGGCTAACGAAAGGATATTTACGATAAAAATAGAAAGAGACGGTGCAAAGGAGCTTTAACCGATAAATATAAACACAATTCTCGGTTCTCACCTTCGTCTTCAATCTTCCAACTATTCACAATTCCGGACATCTAAAACCTAACTTCAACTTCATAATATACAAAACTACACAACACTTTAGCCCACTTTTTGGACTTATAACAAACTATAAATATGTACATTTATAGCTTCTATTTGTTTCTTTTTTTCTTTTTCTTTCTTTTTTATTTTTCTTTTGATTGAAAGAACAAACTATACATGATCAAATTATGAAAATATGACACTATACACCAATATTCCGAACAAAACTGAACAAACACATTGTTATACTCCTCGTTCCGAACAACTCGTAAATCACGACAACATACCATTACATACGTCTCAACCATACCTCGCAACATCGTAAAAATATGCGGAAAGAACAAGCTCAATTGCAAGGTAGTCAAGGATACGTATACCGAAATAAAGTTAGGGACATCGATTTTCACGGGTGAGTAACACGAAAGGCTAGTTCGGGTGGCGGTCTAACCACCCTACAAAAGGCTGAGAGGGGTAACAATGGATTAATCGTTTAGGTTGGCCTTTGGCTCTGATCGGGTCAAAATAAATGCCAAAACCGTCATCCCGTACCTAACAACAACGACCTTTCTATTTCGCCTTGAAGTTACTAATATAAGTTCTAGGTAACCGGGTCATTAATAACTACCATAATCGTTCACTAGTCAAGGTGATTCGTGAAGTCGAAGCTAACGTGATACAACTATTCCAGTCTCAATACAAGATCCCAACTCAAATGAAATGCATTCATATAATCACTATATGTTTAACAAAACAATACTAGAAAAAGTCTCAATGTATCAAAACCAATGTCAAAGGCATCGAAAAAACCGACTCATTTACACCAAAGGGATAACAATCGCTAACTATAACTCGTTCCATATGAAAACAAAACATTGAAGCTAAACCAACCACCCCTACTTTAAAACCAAACATGAATGATAAGGGTAGAAAACTTACCTTACAACCGGAAAAAGCGTGAGTACGATCATGTGGCATCCGTAAAAGTCCTCCCAGGGTACCTGTCCTAATATCGAAAAGAAACGCAACGTATACAAGATACACAGGTATGGAGATATTGAAATGAAACTAGATGGATTACCACAGCTCATCAAAACCAAAAAAACCACACTAACCCCCTCAAAACACATGTCCTCGGGTTATATTACAACAAAACTTACCCAAAGTATCTTAATACACACTAAAGAAACACGGTGAAACACGAGGGGAAAGAAAAGCAATAAAAGCACATTCTGAGTTTGAAGTCCTCAGCTCGACATTCTACCCCGAACTATGTCAAGGTTAGCTATACCAAAAGAGAGCAAACAGTTGCTTCTCCTTAGCAAAATCGTAGGAATTGAGCACCCCCGGAAAATGAAACAATAGAAATATGGGGCTCAATCCCCACCACCACGATTTGTTCGATGAGTCCATTGCACAGAACAACGAACTCACTTCCCCCGAACTAAAACATATACCAATCAATAATGAATCTAGCACCAAGTATGAATGTTTAGGCTCAACATCAACAACAAACTCAATAGGGTGCACCCCCGCGGGTATAAAAATAGGGCTAAACGAAGACGGAATGGATGATTCAATGGATACAAGAGTCTTACCATCCTCGTAGCATTTCTCTGGGGTGACTTTCTACCAAAGTTTCACGTTCTCTCCTCTCAACCTCCTCTATCAGTTGTTGCACCTTAAGCTCCAAGTTCCGTATGGCTGTTTGTATTGTTGCGAAGTCATCACGAAACTCGTTGATCTGATCTTGGAACAATTTACTTAACTGTTCAACCTTTTGCTCAAGAGCCATCCGTTGCTCCATTGAGATCTCTTGATTCCGGAGATGGATAAGTATCGAGTCGTTGATCAAAGTAACTCGGGGCATTATCCCACTCATTTCCATAAGATGCGGCGTATGGGTTGAACTGATAAAATGGTTGTGTTTGGTAACCCATAGCACCATAATTGTAATATCCGAATGGGTAAGGATAGGATCCGTAATTGTAGTATGGATTCATTATCTGCAAATCAAGGAAACAACACGAACACAATCACGGTATCTTGTCACTACCACTACCGAAGTAAATGGTGTGATCACAACAACAACAAAGAAAACGAAACAATTAAAGGAAACAAAATAAGAAAAACAACATAATCCGACGAACTTAACTAACTTACAAGACATCAACCGATTTCCCCGGAAACGAAACCAGAAAACTTGATCGGCCTTTTCTAAGTGTCCAATCTTACCGGTGATGAGAGTCAACCTTACTTTACTTCGGTGCATGTTTTAGCCCTCGTTCACAACACTTTTGGTTTATAATGGGTGGTTTTAGACCATTTATACGGTAAAAACACATTGAGCACCCACTCTGAGGTGAACCGTCACATTGATGGAAAACCTCGGCATTTTACGATGTTTTTGACCCTTTTCGAGACAAATTTATCTTGTGGAATTATGCTCGGTATGTGTGGATGTTGTGTTGCAAGATACAGGTGACTTGAGTACCCGGAAGTTGAGGCATTGGTATTAGAAAGATGAAATCGAGGCTCGGGAATGGAAGAATTGAAGAAAAAAAGGAAGATTTTGAGGTGTGACATCCAGTGCGTGCACACTAGATGTGGTGCGGGCGCACCAGACGAGCTGAAGCACCAGTTTTGTTACAGAGCCTCTAGTGATGGCGCACCGGACGCGGTGCGTGCGCACTGGGGGCGATTATCCTATTTTTGATTCGAGCCTACGGTGCGTGCGAACCAGGCTGATTTTCTACACGTTTTGGGCACATATATATATTTTTCGTACATTTTTTTGGGGGTATTCTTGACTCTCTTAGAACCTTAACTTGTAGATTAGGTCTACCCCTTCCCTTTTCACCCCTCTAAACTCTTTCTTACTCTACTTTCCCTTACATTAGACTTAATCTAGCTTAGATTTTAGCTTCACTATTTTTGGTTTGTATCAATTTGGGTCATCTTCTTCATCTTTGGACATGCATGGTGAATCAACTTGATGCAACTAGACTTTTACTACGATTTTGGTAACTAATCTAGTTTCTATCTTGTTTATGGCTTTGATTTCATGCTTTGATTGTTATTTCTTGTTTTATGATGAGTAGCTAATTTACCTACATAGTCAAATCATGTGAAGGTTGAAGAAATCACCCTCTAGTTGATATGTTTGGGAATGGATAGTGTTTAATTGTTGTTATATCGATGAATTCATGTCTTAAAACTTGTTATTAATGTTTGAATTAGACTGTACACTTAGTTCATGAACACACCACTTTTATAAATGTATGTTGTGAAGGGGTGTGGGAAAAGAGGTTTTAAGATCGTTATTTACAATTTACTGAGTTGTTTAGATCGATTGGGTAACGAGGTTTGTCGGTGTAAATCAAGCGGCTCTAGAGCGTTTATCTTGTTTCGGTCAGTTAAATCCTTAAAGGCAGACTGTTGAACCGGGCAAAGGGTACTAGGTTGTTGCATGGCGTCTAGTACTATCTTAGGAGTTTGCACCCATGAATGAGTTGATATAAGCATTAGGATGGTTGGTTGGTAGATTCCATTCCTGAATTAGTCGATTAGAGGGGCGAAAGTATTCATTCGGATCATGGTTTGGCTATGTTTTCTCCTTATATCTCGTTATCTCTAGTTTACATATCGTTGTAGTATAATCAAAACCTTGAACACATTTGATTGATCTAAACTAAGTATGAGAATGGCTTTGGTACTCGATTGATTCCTCGTGGGATACGACCTTGCTCCCCACTGTAGTACTTCCGACCCGGTACTCTGCCGGTTAAGGTTGGTCGTTACTATTTTGGTCACCAACCGACAGTGTACCGGGTCAATTGTAGCCTAGAATTGGTGAGTCAAGGTCGTATCCCACATGGAATCAGTCGAGTACCAAAGTCGGTCTCGTTCTGTTTAGGCCAACACGACTGCGAACATGGTGATCTGTCAGATCACCATGTTCAGTAGTTGTGTTGGCCTAAACTAGGAACGAGACCGACTTTGGTACTCGACCAGATTCCCTGTGGGATACGACCTTGACTTACCAATTCTAGGCTACAATTGACCCGGTACACTGCCGGTAGGTTTGGACACTTAGAAAAGGCCGATCACCATGCTTCATCTTTTACTGCTTCTTCATAACTTTTAGGCTCAGTAAGGACCTGTGCACTTAAGACATAATTTTTGTAAGTAGTTGATAAATGTGTCAAGGAATCCACATTGTGAATGATGTGTGGTGTAGTTCTCAATTTTGAATGATGACACACATAATCATTCGAATAGGAAGGAACACCCCTGGATCTGGATGATTTCCTTATTGAAGGAACATTAGTGACATGATTATTCACAACTGGTTGTTCCTGCTCATGATCATTATATACAATTTCTTGTTCTTGATGATGAGCTAGATTATGACTAGTAATCTGTTCCTGGTTCTCAAGATCTTGAGATTGTAGTTCTTCCATGAAAGGCAAAGGAAGAGTAAAAGTGTCAATATTACATGAGTCTTCATTATAGGGAAAATTGAGCTCATGAAAGGTGACATCCCTACTAATAAAGATTTTCCTAGTCTGCAGGTTTAGAAGGCAATATCCTTTGACATTTATGGCATTACCTAAGTAGACAGACCTAATACTTCTTTGAGCAAATTTGTTACCATCAGTATGTAAATTGCAAGCATATGCTAAACAACCAAAGACTTTAATATTTTGTTACTAGGCACAGAACCATAAAGCAACTCATGAGGTGATTTTTCATTTAAAACTGGAGTAGGCAAGACATTTATCAGATTAACGGCATGTATTATACAATAAATCCAGTATATAACAGGAATCCTAGATTCTCAAACTTCTTGCCACATTTAAAATGTGTTGGTGCTTCCTTTCCATAACTCAATTTTGTTGTGGAGTGTGCACCACAGAAGTTTGAAGTACAGTCCCCTTTTAGGCATAAAAATCAGATAGATTGAACTCAAGGCCATTGTCTGATCTTAGAACTTTTATTCTTGCATTGAACTATGTCTCAGCCAACATACAAAAGGTTTGAATTAAAAATCTAACCTCAGACTTGGATTTTAACATATGAACCCAAATATACCTACTAAAATCATCTACAATGGTAAGAAAGTATCTATGTCCATGAACACCAGTGATCCTGTATAGACCTCAGATGTCCATGTGGACCAAATCAAAACAATGCATAGTACTAGATTTACTCAAAGGAAAACTTAGTCTTTTTTGTTTCGCAAGAGGACAAATGTGACATATTACTTCTGGATCTATAGCAACATCTTTACAATGATGACTCAGAATCTGCAATCTTTTGTGAGATGCATGTCCAATCCTATAATGCCACAAAGATGTGGTGCCGCTTTGACCGATGAGAAACTTCAGACATAGAAACTTCATTAGATTGAGCATTAAGGTAGCAAGCTTTATCAGCCTTAAGAATATACAATCCTTTGATTAGTTCAACTGAACCAATCCTCTTCAAACTCAGCATGTCCTGAATCACACAAGAATCTAGGTAAAATTTAACATTATAAGCTCTAGTTCTTATCAACTTACTAATGGACATGAGGTTGAAGCTAAATTCTGGAACACAAAGAACGTCATCAAGCACTAAATCTTTATTGACTTTAACCTGTCCTATGTGTGTGATTCTGGCATTCTTACCATTAGGCATACTAACTGTCATATTGTCCATAGATTTACAAGAATTAAACAAGGATTTATTGAAGACAATATGATCAGTAGCTCCAGAATCCACAATCCAACAATATAGTTTAGCAATACCTGACCCTTCTAAAGATAGAAGTTAGTAGTTAGGGCCACAGAGTTGATCTTTGGATTTCCAGATTCTTGACTGGCTTTCAAGAGGCTCAAGATTTGCTAATATTGCTCCTGAATGATATTAACCTGAGAGTTGCATTGAACCCCTTGAGGACCTTCTGACTCACCTTGATCCCAAGAATCTGAACTAACTGAATTTGCAGAAGCTCTCCCTCTTCCTCTTCCCCTGAAATTACGAGGGAAACCATGCTTCTTATAGCAACGATCAATAGTATGACCTAACATTCCACAATGTGCACATTGTGGTTTCTTATTTCCATTGTTGAAATTCTTCCTATTATTCGATTTTGATTACGTGCCGCCATTATCGCTTTCGATCTTCATTAGAACCAAAGACAAACTTGCATCCCACAATTTTTGCTCCGTGTGACTCCATAATGTTGTTGTTTTTCTTGCTTAACACCAAAGAAAACACAAATCGAATTGAAGGTGAGGGTTCCAACATTAGAACTCGGGATTTTATTGCCGAATATTCTTCATTCAATCCCTTCAAAAACATAATTACATACTGCTTCTCAATATATCCTTTAAACCATTTCTTGTCACAATCACACTCCGGGGGCACAGTAGGAGTCACTAATTGATCCCATAATACTTTCAACTTTGTAAAATACTGGGAAACAGAGAGATTACCTTGCTTATTATTTTGGATTTCTTCCATTATATCTGACAAGGTATAAGTGTCTCCTCCCCAAATCTATCCTCAAGATCTTCCCATATATCTTTGGTAGTTTTATAAGATGCAATACTCTGTGCTATGTCTCTGGAAACTTAATTCACTAACCACACCTTAACCATACTATTACATTGGCGCCAGGCAGCATAATGATTATCCGTTGGTGCAAGAACTGGAATAGAACCATCTACAAATCCCATTTTATTCTTTGAAGAAAGTGTTGCGGTCATAGAAATCTTCCAGCTACGATAATTGTTGTTATCCAACAGCGGCTGAACTAGAATCAAAGCCGGATTTTCATTTGGATGAACAACAAAATCTGCAGGAATAACAGCTCCTTGAATCTCCATGGATCAATCAAAATATCTTCAAGAAAAGAAGAAAGAAACTCACAATTTGAAGAAGAAATCGAAGTAAGAAACGCAAAGCTCGATGCACGACTCCGATACCATTATTAAACTGATACAATTACAAAACTTGAAGTACATGGTGGAAAAGTAAAAGGGAAACCGTAAAATTATGTTGAGGAAGAAGAAGAAGAACTCGAGAATCGATTACAAAACTAATGCTTCTGAAATTTGAAGTTGTTGGTAGGACACACCTTCTTTATATAGTAGAAGGTGGTAGTTACAAAGTGTGGTCTAACTAACTAACAAACTTATAAGTGACTACTTTTATTGTGTTTGCACTAATGTCTAGTAGAAGTGATTTCTAACTTATATTTAGGAGCTGCAACATAATTGAGAGAAAAAATTATTATGCAACGGTGATTGATGGGTGATACCAAGTGGAGGATGATATATGTGCAATTCACCCCTACATACTCCTACTATGTGAGAGAGAGTGTATAAAAACACACCTCATCCATCCATTTGGTGTCACTCATAAAAGCAATGTTGTATAATTACTTTTCTCCGTAATTGACGTATAGTATCGACTTAAGGACAAAGAGTTGCGCTTGACGCTCGTATCGATCAATAACTTTTGTGCTTCTAGTTTTCGGGTTTAGGAATCATTTCTACAAATTTGTACGTCATGAAAGAATATTATGTTGAATTATATTAGTGTATATGCGTCTTTGAATTATGAATCATGTTGAATAATGTTATGTTAACGTTCCAAATTATTCTTATATTATTTCTGTTCTAAGTTATGACAACATGTCCTGATATACGTAAAGCATAATTGCTACCAACAATTTTATCAACACACTCTTTTTTATTCTTTTAGACCCATGGATATATGTGGGTTCTTTCATAATCAATCAAGTAAAATATGTTCTGATAATTTTGTTGTGGACGCATATATCATTTTTCAGTTCTTTATGTTTTTTTTAGTTTGAAAATTGTTTGTTGCACAATAAAACGATGACACAAAATGCATAACGCACTTTTACACTATTGATCTTTGTAAGACCCTTACAAATCAATGTATCCTATATTATAATTCTACATTAGGTGGCATTGTAATATTTTCTTTCGATTTGGCGTATCGCTGTTATGATTGTCCCAAAGATGAAGAGAAGACCAAGGGTTGATTGGATTCTTTTTTCCAAGATTTAACAAAATATAAATAATCATTAAAAAACACGCACACAACACATGTTGATTCTAAGAGCAATTGCATTAGATTTTCTAAAATAATATTCTACTTTACAGTTTTAAATACATATTTTTCTAGTTTTACAAAATCTCTACCTAAGATAAAATGCATCAGATTCTCTATTTTACATATTGAGTTAGATACAAAGGAAATTTTACAGAATATGGATAAATGCTGTAGATGTAAAGGAAATTTTACAGAATCTGTAGTTTACATTAAAATGTAGAGTATCTATTGCAGTACTACTTTTCCTAAATCTGAATGTTGAAATCTTTAAAACACAATTTTTAAAGATTTACAGTATTCACTGCAAGTGCTATAATACCTTTCAAGTTGATCTTGGGCAGGAACTGAAACTAAAAGATTATACGAATAAAGCTCTATGAGAACTTGTCATTTATTTAATTAGATTTGTGCAGACTCAGTCGCTATTTTATTTTTCATTTTATATAACCACTCAGTAATTCAAATAGATATTTTGTAGAGGATTTAGATATTTTGTATTTTACATTTTTAATACAATTTTAATACAGATCATGCCGTATACAATATGTATTTTTATTTTTTTTTAGATTTAAATGATTTGGATAGCTATTTCCATAATGATATGTTTGTTACGTGAGAATGGAATGAAATGGAATGTTTTTTCATTCCATTCCAATGTTTGTGTATGATTATGATGTAATGGAATGGAATGAAATTTTATTCCAATGGAATGAAAAAGATCCATTTCCATTCCTTCTGTAAATGGATGGAATAAAATGAAAATCGACAAAACACGTGGGTAATGGGGTAAGAGTGGGTGGGTAGTATGGTAGGTGATGAAGTAGGGTACATAGGGTGGGGTAGGGTAGGGTTGGCTAGGTGATGGTGGAGTAGAGTAGGTGGTGGGGTAAGATAGGTAGGATGCGTAGGGTAGGGTAGGATAGGGTGGGTGGTGGGTAGGTAGGGCGGTGTGGGGTGGGTAAGGTAGGGTAGGGGAGGGTGGTGGTTAGGGTAAAGTGGGTGATGGGTAGGGTAGGGTAATGGGTAAGTTAGGGTAGGGTGAGGGTGGGGGCAGGGTAGGATATGGTGGGGTTGTGGGTAGGGTAGGTGTGAGGTGGTCGGTAAGGTAGGGTAGGGGCAGGGTGGTAGGTAGGGTATGATGGGTGATGAGTAGGGTAGGGGTAATGTATATATGGGTAGGGTTGGGTGGTGGGTAAGGTAGGGTAGGGGCAGGGTCCGCTCTCCTACTTCCTTGGTGTTGAAGTGCTTTCCACTCCTGATGGTATTCTTCTTAGCCAACACAAGTATGTCTCTCAATTATTACAACGTTCTGGTATGGCTCACTCTAAGCCCTGTCTCACTCCCATGGCAGCTAATACTCGGCTCAGCAAACACACTGTCACCCCTTTTACTGATGTTGCCTTATATCGGAGTATTGTTGGTGGGTTACAATATCTCAACTTTACTCATCTCGACATAGAATTTGCAGTTCACAAAGTGATGTGCTAAGGGATCATTGGAGAGCTATGGAAAACCTAGTCCTAGAGAATCCAATCTAGTACGTAGGCTAAGAACACACAACGCTCGCTCACGACGCTGATTTGTTCTTAAGGGTGTCTTCTTTACGACAAATAAAAACTCACTTGCAAGTAATTTTACTAAGTCAAATCTCGCTTAATCAAGAGAAATTTCTCTCAATATAATAATAATGTTCATAATTGTTTTAACAAAATTTTACATAGGATGCCTTTATATAGGCTACAAAATCAAAGCCTAACAATCTCCTAACCAATGTGGGACAAATTAACTTGTAATTTTCGCCACATTATTTTCTGATGGACCTAACTTGAATCTAATAAGCCCAAATGGCTTTATTTGCTGAAAATAAACACTTGACCCAATATACTATCATACATGCATCTTTTCTGATGGGCCTTACTACCATCTAGGCCCATTAGACCTCTATTACATACGTCCAATAAAAAATAATAAAACAAGTCCAAAACTAATTATTCGGCCCAATAACACAAATATAGTTGCATTATTTCATGCCCAAGTCCTCGGGACGGATCACATCATTCTCTCCCGATTGGAAAAGATTAATCCTCGAATCAATAGGACGTCGTTATATTGCGCAACACGCACCAATCATGAACAACCCGCAAAAATCAGCAATGAGATACCGGGATCAAATAACATGCGAATACACAACTTCCATTGAATTGCACGCTGATAACTTGATCCATGCTTCACCAACGGAACATATGAAAAGTCTCTCGGCTGGATATAGATTTTGATGAAGCTCGGAGTGCCAGCAACATAGTCATAGCAATGCAATATAGGATCTTCATCAATACGCAAGGCAAAAGGATCAATAAAATTGTGCGCCGGTTTGCCACCATTAACAACCGGGGATAGATCATCCAAAGGCAATATAGGGGTTTCATTGGATGTATCCAACAACCCGGTGTTCTCTTCATGTGAACAATCATCATGTACCTGCAAAGAAGATTCAACAAATGACTCGGCCGGTGTATCATGGACTTCTTCACGCTCGACAAAGACTCTCAACATGACCATCAACAAATGTCTCATCAATGTGAACTATCTCGTCCACAACTAATGCCTCATCACTCTCAACTACTTCTTCCACAATCTCATTCACCTCGGTGATTGCATCTACCACAATCAAATCTCGTACTACCTCCTCTCGAATGTTAACAATCTCGTCGTTTTTCGCTTCAACCAATGATTTTTTCTTTTTCTTTTTCAAGTTCAGCCATCCGTTTGGCCTCATCCGCCGGAAAATTCTCCCAAAATAGTTCATCTGCCTTTTTCAATCTATCCCGCAACTCTTGCCTCCTACGTTCATCTTCCTTCTTCTGTCTATCCTGCCACTCTTTCCTCATAACCATATTTTCTTGTTTCAACTCTTGTTTCACCTCCTCAACAATTCAACGCACCGCCTCTCTGATACTCTGTTCCTCCCTCCTGTGCTCCTCCCTACGAACGCGTCTCTCATAATAATCAAAACAAGGCATATTTCTCAAAATTCTCTCGTGTTTCACTCACCCTTTCTCTCAGTCGTAGAAAATATTCTTCTCAAACAAATCAGAATAATGAGCAAAGCCATAAGCAAGATGCTGTCAACAATTTCCAGATTTATAACATAGACATTTTGGATAGATAGTGACCAAACTATTTCGAATCGGGGAAAACTAAAAAGACAAAAGTTGTAGAGAAGATACTTTCCTAGAGGATATCAAAATTTCAGACCTTTTGGGGTGATAAAATTCGATCAAACAATCGTTTTTCGGAAACAGGTACAATTTGTCTAAAATTTCCAGATTGACAACAATCACTTAAGGTGCCGATTGCGATAAAACTACATCAAATTTGGAAAAACTCAAAAGATAAAAGTTGTAGAACAAACAATTTCCTATAAGTTAACCGATTTGCAGGAGTTTCGGAATTGTCTAGACCACAGAAATCGAATTCACACTGATTTACGGCTGCAGTTTTCGGGACGATGGTTTGTAGTAATCTGTAGTTTTGGGAAAGATTCACGTCGAATTTGGATTTGGTGTAAAGAGAAAAATTGTAGAACGACATGTGTTTGAGATGTGTTAAAAATTTCAGAGTTTTTAGAGGTGTTTTGGTTAGGGAACGACCTAATACAAAAACAGGTCTGAAAAAACAATTAGGGTTCTTGGGATGAAGGTTTGAAGATGTGAAGGAATTTCTGGGTAATAGAGGTGAATGTTTGAAGATTAATGGCGGGGGGGGGGGGGGGGGGGGGGGGAATTGAAGAAAAAGAAATAACAAATAATACTTTTTTTTTAATAAGGGAAAATTAAACAAAGACGAACTAGTAGATTTTTTTTTGAATAAGAAACGAAAAATAGACAAGAAAAGAAAACAATGGGATATTTGATACCTTAGTTGTTGTGCTTTGCTACCAACCGATGTGATACTTTGTCCAGAAAGGTAATAAGGGATCAATGGAGAGCTATGGAAAACCTAGTCCTAGAGAATTCAATCTAGTACGTAGGAGAATCCAATCTAGTACGTAGGCTAAGAAAACACAACGCTCGCTCACGACACTGATTCATTCTTAAGGGTGTATTCTCTAAGCCAAATCGACTTAATCAAGAGAAATTTCTCTCAATATAATAATAATGTTCATAATTGTTTTTATAAAATTGTACATAGGATGTCTTTATATAGGCTACAAAATCAAAGACTAACAATCTCCTAACCAATGTGAGACAAATTAACTTGTAATTTTCAACACATTATTTTCTGATGGACCTAACTTGACTCTAATAAGCCCAAATGACTTTATTTGCTGAAAATAAACACTTGACCCAATATATTATCATACATGCCTCTTTTCTGATGGGCCTTACTACCATCTAGGCCCTTTAGACCTCTATTACATACGTCCAATAAAAAAATAATAAAACAAGTCCAAACTAATTATTCGTGCCCAATAACACAAATATAGTTGCGTTATTTCATGCCCAAGTCCTCGGGACGGATCGATCATTCCTTCCCGGTTGGAAAAGTTTCATCCTCGAATCAATATGACGGTGTAAAATTCCGCAACACGCACCAATCTTGAACAACCCGCAAAAATCAACAATGAGATACGGGGATCAAATAACATACGAATACACAACTTCCAATGAATTGCACGCTGATAACTTGATCCATGCTTCACCAACGGAACATATGAAAAGTCTCTCGGCTGGATATAGATTTTGATGAAGCTCGGAGTGGCAACAACATATTCATAGCAATGCAATGTAGGATCTTCATCAACACGCAAGGCAAAAGGATCAATAAAAATGTGCGCCGGTTTGCCACCATTAACAACCGGGGATTGATCATCCAAAGGCAATATAGGGGCTTCATTGGATGTATCCAACAACCCGGTGTCCTCTTCATGTGAACGATCATCATGTACCTGCAAAGAAGATTCAACAAATGACTCGGCCGGTGTATCATGGACTTCCTCACGCTCGACAAAGACTCTCAACATGACCATCAACAAATGTCTCATCAATGTGAACTATCTCATCCACAACTAATGCCTCATCACTCTCAACTACTTCTTCCACAATCTCATTCACCTCGGTGATTGCATCTGCCACAATCAAATCTTTTACTACCTCCTCTCGAATGTTAACAATCTCGTAGTTTTTCGCTTCAACCAAGGATTTTTTCTTTTTCAAGTTCAGCCATCCGTTTGGACTCAACCGTCGGAAAATTCTCCCAAAATAGTTCATCTTCCTTTCTCAATCTATCCCGCAACTCTTGCCTCCTACGTTCATCTTCCTTCTTCTGTCTATCCCGCCACTCTTTCCTCATAACCATATTTTCTTGTTTCAACTCTTGTTTCACCTCCTCAACAATTCAACGTACCGCCTCTCGATACTCGTTCCTCCCTCCCGTGCTCCTCCCTACGAACGCGTCTCTCATAATAATCAAAACAAGGCATATTTTTCAAAAATTCACTCGTGTTTCACTCACCTTTTTTCTCGGTCGTAGAAAATAATTTTCTCAAACAAATCAGAATAATGAGCAAAACCATAAGCAAGATGCTGTCAACAATTTCCAGATTTATAACAGAGACATTTTGGATAGATAGTGACCAAACTATTTCGAATCTGGGAAAACTAAAAAGACAAAAGTTGTAGAGAAGATACTTTCCTAGAGGATGTAAAAAATTCAGACCTTTTGGGGTTATAAAAGTCTATCAAACAATCGTTTTTCGGAAACTGGTACAATTTGTCTAAAATTTCCAGATTGATAACAATCACTTAAGGTGCCAATTGCGATAAAACTACATCAAATTTGGAAAAACTCAAATATAAAAGTTGTAGAACAAATAATTTCCTATAAGTTAACCGATTTGCAAGAGTTTCGGAATTGTCTAGACCACAGAAATCGAATTCACACTGATTTACGGCTGCAGTTTTTTGGGACAGATGGTTTGTAGTAATCTGTAGTTTTGGGAAAGAGTCACGTCGCATTTGGATTTGGTGTAAAGAGAAAAATTGTAGAACGAGTTGTGTTTGAGATGTGGTAAAATTTTCAGAGTTTTTAGAGGTGTTTTGGTTAGGGAACGACCTAATACAAAAACGGGTCTAAAAAAACAATTAGGGTTCTTGGGATGAAGGTTTGAAGGTTTGAAGGTTTGAAGATGTGAAGCAATTTCCGGGTAATAGAGATGAATGTTTGAAGATTAATGGCGGGAGGGGGGGGGGGGGGAGAATTGAAGAAAAAGAAATAACAAATAATACTTTTTTTTGAATTAGGGACAAATTAAACAAAGACGAACAAGTAGATTTTTTTTTTATAATAAGAAACGAAAAATAGACAAGAAAAGAAAACAATGGGATATTTGATACCTTAGTTGTTGTGCTTTGCTATCAATTGATGTGATATTTTGTCCAGAAAGGTAATAAGGGATCAATGGAGAGCTATGAAAAACCTAGTCCTAGAGAATTCAATCTAGTAGTAGGAGAATCCAATCTAGTACGTAGGCTAAGAAAACACAACGCTCGCTCACGACACTGATTCGTTCTTAAGGGTGTTTTTCTAAGCCAAATCGACTTAATCAAGAGAAATTTCTCTCAATATAATAATAATGTTCTTCATAATTGTTATTATAAAATTATACATATGATGCCTTTATATAGGCTACAAAATCAAAGACTAACAATCTCGAGACAAATTAACTTGTAATTTTCACCACTTTATTTTTTGATGGACCTAACTTGACTCTAATAAGCCCAAATGACTTTTATTTGCTAAAAATAAACATTTGACCCAATATACTATCATACAAACCTCTTTTCTGATGGCCCTTACTACCATCTAGGCCCATAAGACCTCTATTGCATAAGTCCAATAAAAAATAATAAAACATGTCCAAAACTAATTATTCAGGCCCAATAACACAAATATAGTTGCATATTTCAGCCCCAAGTCCTGGGGACGGATCACATCACAAAGTCATCAATTTTATACATGCTCCCCTTGACACTCACTGGATGGAAGTATAACACATTCTCCGCTACTTGAAGCATTCCGTATCTGGAGGTCTCCTTATCTCTCGCACCTCCACTTTAGCTCTTCACGCTTACTCGGATGCAAAGTGGGCTTCGGATCCAGATGATTGTCGCTCCATTGGTGCTTATTTCATTTTCTCGGATCGTCTCTTGTTAGTTGGCTCTTCAAACAACAGCTCACTGTCGCCAAAAATAGCACCGAAGTCGAATATAAATCTCTATCTCATGCCGTTTCTGAAGTTCAATGGCTCTGCAGCCTTCTCTATGAGCTCCAAGTCCGATTATTATCATCCACACCTACCCTTTGGTGTGATAACATTGGTTCCACTTACCTGACCGCTAATCCTGTCTTTCATGCTCGCACCAAACACATCGAGATCGACTTTCATCACATTCGTGAACTTGTCTCCTCCAAGCTACTCCAAGTTGCCTTTGTCTCCTCCAAGAATCAACTTGTGGATCTTCTCACTAAGCCGATAAGCTCTCAACACTTTATTGGTCTCCAGACCAATCTCCATGTTCATCCTATTCCCATGGAATTGTAGGATCGTGTTGAAGAGTCTCTAGAAGCATCCGATCATTGAACACATTTTACACGTTGTATTTCTCACTTAAGTTTTCTTAATCAGCATTTTTTTCCATTTACTATGAATAATTGTATTATACCATTTTTACAATGAATGAAATCAATTACAATTACCAACAATAAGTACATTAACAACTCAAGAATTTGGATGAAAATATGATAGGTTGAACATTGACATGTTTTTTTTGACTTTTCTACTTTTGTGTCGTCGAGTTTTGCCTAAGTTTTCGCAGGGTGTAAGGACTGATCCTAATTGGGTTAAGTATCGTTTGCTTGTTGAAGAGCGTATTTTCTTCACATCATTTTTGTAGTGATTTTTAGGTTTAATGATATTTGTTCAATAGAATGAGTGTTCAGATTTGTACTTGTTAAAGTGTTCAACTATAGTGATTCGTTCCGCGTTCTTGATTCTTCCATTGAGTCTACATTTATTTCTTGTTTGTCTTCACAGTTTTTCTGGTTTTTCGAAATTCCGATGGCTACTGCAAATTTCAAGGCAACAATAATGAAAATCAGAGTTTGATTCTGGTGCAACATGTTTTAAAATGTGATGAAAATTTCAATCATTGGAAAATGGCAATTACAAAGGCAATATCATGTAGAAAGAAGTTGAGCTTCATCAATGGGACTGCCATTGCACCTGCATATGAAGATTGGTTACATGGCAAAGACATGGTAACTTCTTGGTTGATTAACTCAATGACACCTACTATTTCTGAGTCTGTCATGTATTTTGATACAACCAGGGAGATATGGTTAGATTTGAAAAACAGGTTTGGTAGGGGTGATGCCTATAGATTGTCTATTCTTAAAGAAGAAATTGAAAGGGTGAAGCAAGGCACACTTTCTGTTACAGATTATTTCACCAAACTGAAATCCTTGTGGGATCAATACATTATTTTAAGGCCTATTCCACCCTGCACTGCTCTACAAACAATAAGAGAGTACTATTCTAATGCCTACACCACCAGATTCTTGAAAGGCAGATGGGACATTAGAAAGATTTAAAGCAAGATTAGTAGCAAATGGATACACACAAACTGAATGCATTGATTTTTTAGAGACTTTCTCACCTGTGGCAAAACAAACAACTATCATATTGTTTATGGCCTTAAGAGCACAAAAGAATTGGCTTCTGCATCAATTAGATGTCAACAATGTTTTTCTTCATGGATATCTAGAAGAAGAAGTGTACATGAAAGCACCTGAGGGTTTGGAAGCAAAAGGATTGGTATGCAAACTGAACAAATCTCTTTATGACCTTAGACAAGCTAGTAGGAATGCCAAACTAACCCAAAAAATTGTTAGATCATGGTTATAAGCAGTCACAAAATGACCACAGTCTATTCACCAAGGGACAAGGTCAGAAATTTGTAGCCTTACTAGTATATGTGGATGATATAGTAGTTGGCAGCTCAGATATTTTAGAAATTCAAGCCCTAAAACACCGTCTTACATGATACGTTTACAATCAAGGACCTTGGAACACTTTAAATACTTTCTAGGTTTTGAAGTTTCTAGGTCCTGCAGTGGCATAGTAATAAATTAAAGGGAATACTATCTTGACCTTTTAAACGAATTTGGATTCTTAGACTGCAAACCAGTGGCAACACCAATGGATACTTCTCAAAATCTTACAGAAGTTCAAGCTCCTGCTATAGAATCCAACATTATTTACAAAAGTCTGATTGGCAAACTACTATATTTTTGGGTAACACCAGGCCTAATATAGCTTTTCCTGTCCAACAATTGAGTCAATTTTTGGACAAGCCTAATGAAGCACATTTAAAATCAGCACACAGATTATTAAGATTCCTCAAATCAGCACTTGGCAAAGGTCTTTTCTTTCCCAGTCAAGGATCAGTTACACTGAAAGCCTTCGGTGATTCAGATTGGGCAGGCTGTGCAAAAACCAGAAGATCTACCACTGGATATATGGTGTACCTTAGAGATTCACTTATTTCTTGGAAATCTAAGAAGCAACCTATTGTTTCTAGAAGTTCAAGTGAGGCAGAATACAGAGCTATGGCTGTGACAGCCTGTGAGATTCAGTGGCTAATCTACTTGCTACAAGATTTTCAAATCACATGCACACAGTCAATACCCTTATATGGTGACAGTCAAAGTGCACTAGACATAGTAAAAAATCATGTTTTCCATGAGAGAACTAAGAATATAGAAATTGATTGTCATTTTGTGAGGGAAAAGTACATGTCTAAAATACTGATCCCTCTTCCAATCAACACTAAAGATCAACCAACAGACATTTGGGCACACACACTTTCAACAAACTCCTACGGGCAATCCTTCTCAAAGATTTGTACACACCAGTCAAACCTGAGGCATGAAGAACAACCTACACTTGGTTTTGGCAAGCTTCATCCATGCTCAGCTTGACTGGGGTTTTGAGGCATGAAGAACAACCAACACTTGGTTTTGGCATCAGAAATCAATTTATACATTCAGTGTGACATTTGGTCGAACATTTATTGAAGAAAACAATTGAGCACGTTAGTTGGGCAGTTTCAACTGAATTGGACTACAAGACAGCTATATAAACTGAGTTTAGACTTAGGAAGACAGTTTAGAAGTTCACATTTTCAGTTTTCATTGATCAATCATTGTAATGAAGGTCATCTCACTTTTCCCGCTTTTCTGGAATTCAATTTTAGTATGAAGAACTTCAATTCTGTTCTTCTATTCTATTATCTTGTTTGATTCATTCTTTTCACTGTTTGATTGAATGTTTCTCGTTTAATCAAATATTTCAACAGTATTTTGTTCTCTTAATGTGCTATCATGGTTTATTATTTTATATTTTTGAGTTTAATGATTTTCTCGTTTGGGTTAAAGGCTAATCTTGTTTCGTTAATTGGTGTATTTTTTTTGACTCTTTTTCTGGTGTACTGTGTTTGTCATGTTCCTGGATGTGTATCGACTTGCATTCTTCTTCTTGTCAGGCAAGGTACTTGATATGTTTCATCATTTCAGTTATAGAAGATCAAGTTATACTTGATACAAAAAAAAAAGTGTTAAGAATAATATTGAGTCTACTTAAAATATTATTATTTGTGATTTATTATTTATGTCTTGGTGGCCAAGTCGTCTTGGGCCTATATATTTGTATTACACTATCGAGTTAAATCAATTGAAATACAATACACTTTGAATCATGTTATGGTATCAGAGCGAGTCAATTTTCTCCCTCTCGTTATGTCTTTTCTCCCTTAAACCCTGACCCTTTTCTCTACAAAAAAAAAAAATCAGCCGCAGCTTCTTCTCCTCTTCTCCTCCGGCTACCTCGTTCGCGTCTCCGGTGAGGTTTTGTTCGATCAAATTCCCAGCCCCCAATTCCTGGTCAATCAACAAGGGTTCATCGACCTTTAGCAGAATCTTTTCCGGCAACTCAACTCTTCTCCGGCAGCCTGCTCCTTGCGATATCAGCGCTCCCCCCTCTTCAAGCATATACGATGTCTACACATCCCGGCTTTAATTGGATTGCGGATATCGGGGCCACTCATCATATCACTCATGATCTTCGCCATCTCTCTCTATCGTCTACACCTTATGCCGGGCCCGACAAAGTTCATGTAGGCGACGGTTCAGGTTTACCTATTACTCATTCTGGTTCTTCTTCTATATCTTCTCCTTCCCAGTCATTTTATTTATCTAATATCCTTGTTACGCCCTCCATAACCAGAAACCTCTTATCTGTACATAAATTTGCTTCAGATAATTCTGTGTACTTTGAATTTCATGGGTCTTACTTCCTTGTAAAAGATTACTCCGACCAAGTTCATCTTAGGGGATTTGTCAAAGATGGCCTTTATCACTTCTCCACCCCCCTCCACCGACCTTCTACCCTTCCCCAAGCTTTTGCCTCGTCTCTCACCTCCACTACCACGTGGCATCAGCGTCTCGGTCATTGCTCTTACTCCGTACTCCGTCAAGCCTTAAAAAGTCTATCCCCTCCTACTCCTACTAAAGCACCCCTTGCTGTATGTGCACCGTGTCAACTAGCCAAAAGTCACTGTTTCCCGTTATACACTTCTGCTTTTACCTCTACTGCTCCTTTGGACCTAATCTACTCTGATGTTTGGGGCCATGTTCTGAACCCTCAATTTATGGTTCCCGCTACTATGTAAGCTTTCTGGATGACTACACAAAATGCATATGGCTCTATCCACTGAAAAATAAATCCGATGTTGAAACTATCTTTCCTGACTTCCTTGCTATGGTTGAACGCCAGTTTAATACCAAACTAAACTCCATTCAAATTGATTGGGGTGGTGAGTATCGATGTGTTTCCACTCTTCTTACCTCTCTTGGCATCCGTCATCTCCTTTCTTGTCCCCATACCCAAGAACAAGTTAGTGCCATTGAGTGCCGCCACCGTCAAATCGTTGAAGTCGGCCTTTCTCTTCTTGCTCAATCCAACCTTCCTCTTCCCTATTGGGAGGATGCCTTTATCACTTCCACTTATATCATCAACCATCTTCCCACCAAAGTCCTCCATGATAAGTCACCTTTTGAAATGATCTACCATCGATCCCCTGACTATACCTTCTTTCGAGTCTTTGGATGTGTGTGTTGGCCCTATCTCCGTCCCTACAACCATCATAAGACTGATTTCCGTTGCAAAACTTGCATCTTTATCGGCTGTAGTCCATCCCACCATGGTTATAAATGTCTGGACCTTGCCTCTGGCCGTATCTATATTGCTCGCCATGTTGTTTTCGATGAATCTGTCGTCCCTTATACACCTTCTACTTCCAATCCCACACTTGATAATCTCACTGTCCCGCTTCATGTCTTCCTACCAATGCCTCCACAAAATCTACCTTCCAAGCCGGCTCCCTCCAACCCGGCCCCACCCCATCTGGCTCCTGCTCCCGAGCCTTCCCCACCACCTCCCCTGTGTCCACTTCTTCCTCGGCCTCTCCAGCCGCGTCTCCTTCACCCCCTGCTCCCGCTCATACCATGGTCACTCGCACCAAAACCAACTTCCTAAAGCCCTTGTTGCCTCTACCGGAACCCTGGACCCCGCTTCCTATACTGAAGCCTCTAAACACCCGAATTGGCGTACTGCTATGAGAAAGGAAATTGACGTGTTGTTGCACAACCAGACCTGGGACCTTGTTTCTCCATATCCTCGTATGAACATTGTGGGTAATAAATGGGTTTATCGCACTAAACGTCATGCGGATGGTCGTTTTGAGCGTCACAAGGCGTGCTTTGTGGACAAGGGTTTTCATCAGGCCGAAGGAGTTGATTTCACTGACACTTTTAGCCCGGTTGTCAAACCGGTCACTATTCGTCTTCTTTTGTCTCTTGCTACTTCGCAGGGTTGGTCTCTTCGACAGGTGGATATTCAAAATGCTTTCTTACATGGGCACTTATCTGAGCCTGTCTATATGCAGCAGCCACAGGGGTTTGTTCACCCCGATTATCCTGATTATGTATGTCGTCTTCACCGCAGTCTTTATGGCCTCCGTCAGGCCTCACGTGCTTGGTTTTCTCGCTTCACTGATGTATTGACTCCGTTTGGGCTTGTTGGTTCTAAAGCTGACACCTCATTATATATTCGTTCCCGTGATGGTGCTCGTGTCTATGTTCTGATTTATGTGGATGATATTGTTATTACTGGCTCATCGTCTTCTCTCATTGAGCAGGTTATCTCTTATCTTGGTCGACACTTTCCAGTTAGGGACCTTGGTTATTCGTCCTATTTCCTTGGTATTGAGGTGCTTCCTACCTCTGATAGGTTATTTCTCGCTCATCACAAGTATATCTTCCAGCTTCTACAATGTGCCTCTCTTGACAAGGCCAAGCATTGTCAGACACCTATGTCGGCCTCCACTCGTCTCACCCTGGACGACGGCCCTCCCTGCGCCGATCCTTCTCTTTACCGCACCATTGTTGGCGGTCTCCGGTATCTCAGCTTCACTTGACCTAATATTGCGTTTGCGGTTCACATGGTTAGTAAGCATATGCATTCGCCTATTGAAGCTCACTGGGTTGCAGTTAAACGTCTTCTTCGGTATCTTAAGCACACTGTCTCCGATGGTCTCTTCTTCTCCCGACGTTCACCTATTTCGCTCCGGGCTTATTCAGATTCTGATTGGACTGCTGACAGTGATAATCGTCGTTCTGTTGGGGCATATTGTGTCTTCCTTGGTGATAATCTCATTAGTTGGCGTAGTAATCTACACTTGACCGTATCGAAGAGTAGCACCGAGGCAGAGTACAAGACCCATTCTAACACTGCCGCCGAACTTCAGTGGATCTGCATCTTTCTTCGTGAGATGCAGGTTCCATTTGTTGGAATAGTGTCCTAAACCCAATCGGGTTGGACCGGATCCGACCGGGTCGGATCATTTCTACTATTTCATTATGTTTATACATATATTAAATGGCTTTTCTGTTGTCATATATATGTTCTTTTAAAGAACCAATTATGAATTGTTATATGATAACGTCCTTAGTATTAAACTGTGATAGAGAAACCATGATAGGCGATTATGGTTGATGAGATCTCTAATCACTTTAATAAGTTTGATACTTAAATGTCTCTAGGCTGATGTACTATTAAACAGGGCATTGATAGTATGAACAGGCTAGCACGTATTAGATGTCTTCTGTCTTTAGGGCAGGGATAGATCTCGTCTATCGAAGTGTAGAGACACTTGGACTGTACGTGGACGTGTATTAGAGAATGCGTACGTTAGACTGACCCACTTACACGGATAAGTGTCACACTATGTGACGGTTGTGTAATTATCCTTAAGACCGGAGTCTTCATGGCATCACGGTGTGGATTGTCATGGTTTGACACTATTGAGGTTTCCCCTAGCCACGGGACGATCATGCGGTAGTGATTGGGTGTGATACTGAAGCATGCGGAGTATACATGATTGGTCGTCCGGGAATCGCGTATCCTATGATTGGGATCGAATATCCGAAATGGCATTCTTTTAAGGAATGTCTAGCTCTCGTGAACCTTTGCAAAGTGGGAGTAAATGAGTTACTTCGAGAGAGCATGATATCCAGATTATAAGATACGGTCGTTGATGTTTGACACTCGACAAACGACCGTATGGATATTATTACAGCGATAGGATTGTAAGTTACACGGTAACTGTTTCACATGAAAAGTAGTAGTCATTGCATTTGACTCTTCCGATGATTGGGGGTCACGATGTGTTGCTAGACGCTATCCCGTGATCGTTAGGCATGAAGGGCATTTTCGTAATTTGCACTTTGTATCTACGGCCAACATATTTGGAAGCCTATTGGGTCACACACATATGAACATCTAGCCGGATTAAAATGTGGTTATAGATGATAACCAAATAAGGAAAGTTTATCTCGAGACTATAAAGGTTATAGTTGTAAATTAATATGGTGGTATTTATTTATTATGAATAAATAAAATACAAGATATTAATTATATTAATTAAAGAATATTCCGGCTGCCAAATCTTTGGCTAAAGGTGGCGCAATTTGTGTGTGTATAAGATACACTTGGATTGTGCAATTTAATTAATGGTATTACCATATATTAATATTAGATATTAATATTTATATATATATATACACTAATACGTGACTTGCACATATGATGTGCATGTGCGCATCATTTAGTTAAAATATGTATATAGATTTATATGTGTTATGTATATGTGATATATACACATGTGTAAATTGATTTATGGTAATGTAATTAAAGGTAAAGATAGTCAATATTAGATATTAACAATATCTTGGAAATATTCAATATAAGATATTTACAATATCCTAGATTTATTAATATAAGATATTATAATAAATGAGATAAATCAATCAATTATATTTTCCTTATTTTATTAGGAAAATGTTTTCTTCTCCTCTCTACTAAGAGGCGCCACTTTCATTATAAATAGAAGGTGAGTGTCAAGCTATTTTGTACATCACAATTCCAAGAACTAATAGTTCTTGTGTAAAATAGAGAGCATCCTATAGAGGTGTGGAGAGAGGGGAAAAAGACCGGTCTAGCAACCGGAGTTTTCCAATAGCAATCCGTGATAGGATTCCGGCGGGATGTTCGTGTGGACTAGCGGTAGAGGCCGAACACTTGGGCGGCTCTATGCAGAACTACTCTACTTAGACGGTCAAAGCGTCGATCTTTTAGATCAAGCAAGGTAACCACCGTCTTTAGCTTATTTGTTTATTGCTTAAACGAAGTCGATCTTGGGTCGATAGAAAATAAATTTTTGAATTCCGCTGCGTTCCCGCGTAGATTTCCTAACACCATTATCTTCTCCGTCCACTCTTTGGTGTGATGATATTGGTGCCACTTACATTGCACATAATACAGTGTATCATGCCCGCACGAAGCACATAAGATTGATTTCCAACATGTTCGCGAATTAGTTGCCGCTCGCAAGCTCGGCATCTCTTTTATCTCCTCGAAGGATCAGTTAGCCGATGTTCTCACCAAACTGTTGGCGCAACCTCGTTTTGCCAGTTTGAAGTCCAATCTCCGTGTTCAGCCATTTCCCACGGGATTGCGGGAGCGTGTCGAGAATAATATTGAGTCTACTTAAAATATTATATTGTGATTTATTATTTATGTCTTAGTGGCCAAGTCGTCTTGGGGCTATATTTTTGTATTACAGTATTCAATTAAATCAATGAAATACAATACACTTTAAATCATGTTAGAAAGAGAATTCAAAAAAAAAATGAAAAAGCAGGAAAATGGACGGGAGTTCAATTGAACGATTTCTTCATTGATTATCAAAAGTTGAGTTTACAATCCAGTTATACTGAGCTTATATTAGCCTAATGCACAGCTCAATTACAATTAAATGATAGTTATAATAAATCTGATAGCTCTAACTAACTTTATTTCACTGAATTTCTGAAAAATTGTTCGATGAAATGTCCCAATGAACTCCTACTCATAGTTTTATTAGTATCTTCATTTCTTCCTACTTCCAAAACTTATCTTTCACTCATTGTGCCTTAATAGCATTGGAATTAGTTTCTTCGTGGAATCATATTTTCCCCGTTGTTAAGAAAACTTTTGCATTTTAAGAAAACACTTGCATATATGATAGGTAACTGAATTTCTCCCCGCTAAATGGTTGTCTTTGTTTCATTTGATATAAGAAAACTAAATATATTAAATGAAATTCAATAAAATTTTGCATTTTCTTTGCCCAAGAAACATAAGTTTTGTGTACAAATATGGTTACCGTTTAAAGTGCCAAGGGTGGGTGGATAATCCTAATACGTCTTAGGAAATTTACAGTATGAACGAATAAGGGATGCCTTCGGATATATCATATATGAAGGATATGAA